>LR812528.1:52074216-52169216 GCA_903798195.1 Danio kyathit | reverse complement strand
GGATTGAGATATGCTGACTGTGGAGGCCATTTGAGTACAGTGAACTCATTGTCATGTTCAAGAAACCAGTCTGAGATGATTGGCGCTTTATGACATGGTGCATTATCCTGCTGGAAGTAGCCATCAGAAGATGGAGACACTGTGGTCATAAAGGGATGGACATGGTCAACAACAATACTCAGGTAGGCTGTGGTGTTGACACGATGCTCAGTTGGTACTAATGGACCCAAAGTGTGCCAAGAAAATCTCCCCCACACCATTACACCACCACCACCAGCCTGAACCGCTGATACAAGGCAGGATGATCCATGCTTTCATGTTGTTGATGCCAAATTCTGACCCGACCATCCGAATGTGGCAGCAGAAATGGAGACTCATCAGACCAGGCAACGTTTCTCCAATCTTCTATTGTCCAGTTTTGGTGAGCCTGTGTGAATTGTAGCCTCAGTTTCCTGTTCTTAGCTGACAGGAGTGGCACCCGGTGTGGTCTTCTGCTGCTGTAGCCCATCCGCCTCAAGGTTGGACGTGTTGTGTGTTCAGAGATGCTCTTCTGCAGACCTCGGTTGTAACGAGTGCTTATTTGAGTTACTGTTGCCTTTCTATCAGCCGGAACCAGTCTGGCCATTCTCCTCTGACCTCTGGCATCAACAAGGCATTTGCGCCCACAGAACTGCCGCTCACTGGATATTTCCTCTTTGTCGGACCATTCTCTATAAACCCTAGAGATGGTTGTGCGTGAAAATCCCAGTAGATCAGCAGTTTCTGAAATACTCAGACCAGCCGTCTGGCACCAACAACCATGCCATGTTCAAAGTCACTTAAATCCCCTTTCTGCCCCATTCTGATGCTCGCTTTGAACTGCAGCAGATCGTCTTGACCATGTCTACACGCCTAAATGCATTGAGCTGCTGCCATGTGATTGGCTGATTAGAAGTGTGTGTTAACGAGCAGTTGGACAGTTGTACCTAATAAAGTGGCCAGTGAGTGTAACTCAAAATTCAGACATTCTTAAATGTTTTTCTTGGTTGTTTTTAGAGTTTGTCTCTAAATGAAGCTTTTAAACGTTTTTTTAAAGATTTTTTTCAACACATTTCTAACTGATTTCTTTTATATTTGTCATGATGACAGCACATAATATTAGACTAGATATTCTCCAAGATACTAGTTTTTTAGCTTAAAGTGACATTTAAAGACTTAACTAGATTAATTTGGGTAAAGTTAGGGTAATTAAAACAAATATTGCTTAAAGGGATTAATAATATTGTCCTTAAAATGAGTTTTGAACAATTAAAAACTGCTTTTATTCTAGCCGTAATAAAACAAATAAGACTTTCTCCAGAAGAAAAAATATTAGAGGAAATACTGTGAAAAATTCCTGAATCTGTTCAACATCATTTGGGAAATATTTGAAAAAGAAATACATTCACAAGAGGGTGAATCATTTTGACATTAACTGTAATAAATATACATATAAAATACTAAATAACATTCTGCTCTAAAACAAAATGTAAGAGTGTAAAAAAAAAAGGTTCTGTAAGCTGACCTTGCTGGGTGAAGACAGCGGAGGCCACAGGGCCAGTAGATTGGGTCCGGCGTGGGTCAGTGGTAGATGAGCTTTAGCTCGACTGCTCAAAGTGTGAAGTGCACTCGACTCATTCACACTAACAAGGTCACTCAGGTCCTCACACAGGTCTAGCTCAGGTGGATTCAGCTGGAGAACAGCAGAGGTCAACACTGGTCACATGTCATACGATGAGTTTACTACAGGATAATGCACACTTAGATGGTTGTTATTGCTAAATAAACTCGGAGAGGGTGATTAAACTATCATTTTTTGTCATGGGATAAAAATGATCATTCTGACATTTATAAAAGTTATACATTTTAAATTCAAACAATTCAATTTTTGCAATACTTTTGAATTTTTATAAATTTTTCCCTTTATTTCTTCATCACTTTATTTCTAGCAACTATACGTTTATATATCTGTACTTTTTTAATGAACGATGAAAACGTTAAAGAATTGCATACATATGAAAAAAACAAAGGTCAGGTAAATATGTCAACTATGTTTAGGTGAATGCAGAATATCTGTTGGGTTTGTTTTAACAGTGGAATTTACAGTTGTTTATAGGCATTTAAGGCTCAATTTTTTTATTGCAAAATATGTATACAAATTCAAAAACACAGAGAGACCTGAACTGGAATTTTCTGTACAGCATCATGGTTAATGTAGATTTTCCACAAAAAAAACATTATAGTAGTTTATTTTTACCTTACTAAAAGCCATTGAAATAAGTGTTGTATATTTTTGTCTTATTTTTATATACTTATTTGCTTTAAAGCAGTCTGTAATGTTGTGATTCTCCTTGTAGAATAGTTAATGTTAGGGAAAAAATATATCCAGGAGGTTGTTATCACAGAATAAAGCCGGACACTGTGGTATAAAGCTAAAGGGTTTAATCTGTGATAACAACCATCCTGGATGTACTTTATCCTGGTTATTACATGGCTACTTGTCACAAAACATTGTTCTGAGCCGTAGTAGTTTATTAATATTTTAATTAAACACAAAGTTGACAGGAATGAAAACAACTGATAGAGTATACAGTACACTATTCTGCGCATTATTTAGTCACTAGATGGCACCAAAAGATGTCAAAAATGCAAAGCTGACAGAAACTAAACTGTTTGAATGGAGCACACACTAACCTATGTATTATTCATTCACAAGATGGTGCAAAACAGTCAAAAAGACAAAGCTGACAGAAACTAAAACAGCTGATGGAGTATACACTAACCTGCGCGTTATTCAGACACTAGATGGAGACAAACAGACAAAAACACAAAGCTGACAGACACTAAAACAGCTGATGGAGTATACACTAACCTGCGCGTTATTCAGACACTAGATGGAGACAAACAGACAAAAACACAAAGCTGACAGACACTAAAACAGCTGATGGAGTATACACTAACCTGAGCATTATTCAGACACTAGATGGAGACAAACAGTCAAAAACACAAAGCTGAAAGACACTAAAACAGCTGATGGAGTATACACTAACCTGCACATTATTCAGACACTAGATGGTGCAAAACAGTCAAAAACACAAAGCTGACAGAAACTAAAACAGCTGATGGAGTATACACTAACCTGAGCATTATTCAGACACTAGATGGTGCAAAACAGTCAAAAAGACAAAGCTGACAGAAACTAAAACAGCTGATGGAGTATACACTAACCTGCGCATTATTCAGACACTAGATGGAGACAAACAGTCAAAAACACAAAGCTGACAGAAACTAAAACAGCTGATGGAGTATACACTAACCTGAGCATTATTCAGACACTAGATGGTGCAAAACAGTCAAAAAGACAAAGCTGACAGAAACTAAAACAGCTGATGGAGTATACACTAACCTGCGCATTATTCAGACACTAGATGGTGCAAAACAGTCAAAAAGACAAAGCTGACAGACACTAAAACAGCTGATGGAGTATACACTAACCTGAGCATTATTCAGACACTAGATGGTGCAAAACAGTCAAAAAGACAAAGCTGACAGAAACTAAAACAGCTGATGGAGTATACACTAACCTGCGCATTATTCAGACACTAGATGGAGACAAACAGTCAAAAACACAAAGCTGACAGAAACTAAAACAGCTGATGGAGTATACACTAACCTGTGCATTATTCAGACACTAGATGGAGACAAACAGTCAAAAACACAAAGCTGAGACACTAAAACAGCTGATGGTGTATACACTAACCTGCGCATTATTCAGACACTAGATGTATCATTCACTCACAAGACGGCGCCAAAAAAACGTGGTGTGACAAACAAGTATATGTATGTGAACGTATTCACTGACGGTCAAGGTGATTATCAGTTTTTGGATGAGCCTGTGTTATTTAGTGGTCATTATCTGGGAACAACATATCTTGAAATGTCACCACTGACCAATCAGAAACAAGTATTCCAGACAGTCGTGTATTGGGACCAATCTTTATCAGAAAAATACATCCAAAACCAGAACTACTGGGAAAAGTGGGCGGCACTAACACATACCCTATAACTGACTGACCAATCAGAATCAAGCATGAAAAATACAGCATTGAATGAAACTCACCTTTTCGATCTCATACTGGGACACATCATGAATGGACTGATCAGAGGCCAGTCGAACCCTCACGCGGCCGTCGGGGAGCTCCGGCGTGCCCTCGTCCGGCTTCAGCTGAGTGGCTGAGACAGGTCAGAGATCACAGAGGTCAACATAACGCTCACTGTAAACTGTGATTTTCATTCAATAGGGAACAACAAGAACACTTTTAATAGAGTTTAATACATGTGCTTATAATTAATAATGCAATATATCATCATAATGAACATGTATGACATTGTTATTCAGCGCACTTCAAAATACTGTGTAGAGCTGAGCAATATGATGATATACAGTTGAAACCAGAAGTTTACATACACTCTAAAAAAAGGAACATAACCACTTTTTAAAAAATATCTGTTGGTAAATCATACTAAACGTTTACTATTTTAGTTCTGTTAGGATTACCTAAATCATTTACATTTGCTAAATGCCAGAATAATGAGAGAATGTTTTTTGAGAATTTTTGATTAAATTCTAGACAGTCAACAGTTTACACACATTTCCTTGGTATTTCTTTAGCTTTGCTTTTAAACTGTTTAACTTTGGTCAAATGTTTTGGGTCTCCTTCCACAAGCTTCTCACAATAGTTTGCAGGAATTTTGGCCCATTCCTCCTGACAGAATTGGTGTAACCGAGTCAGATTTGTAGGCTGTCTTGCTCGCACAAGCTTTTTCAACTCTGCCCACAAATTTTCTATAGGATTGACTTCAGGGCTTTGTGATGGCCACTCCAAAACATTCCCTCTGTTGTCCTTAAAGCACATTTGAACTAATTTGGCAGTGTGCTTAGGGTCATGGTCTGTTTGGAAGACCCATTTGTGGCCAAGTTTTAATTTCCTGGCTGATGTCTTGAGATGTTGCTTCAGTATTTCTACATAATGTCCTTTCTTCATGATGCCATCTATGCTGTGAAGTGGACCAGTCCCTCCTGCAGCAAAACAGCCCCACAACATGATGCTGCCGCCCCCATACTTCACAGTTGGGATGGTGTTCCTAGGCTTGTAAGCTTTCCCCTTTGTCCTCCAAATGTAACACTGGTCATTATGGCCAAACAGTGCAATCTTAGCTCCATCAGACCACAGGACATGTCTCCAAACATTAGTCTTTTCCCAGTGTAATTTAGCAAATTGTGATCTGGCTTTATTGTTGATTCTGGCTTGTTGATTTTCCCATGTTGTCACACAAGGAAGCAGTGTGTTTGAGGTTTTCCTTAAATACTATTCTACAGTTGTGCCTCCAATTAACTCGAATGTTGTCAATTAGCCAATCAGAAACTTCCAAAACCTTGACACCATCATCTGAGCTTTTTCAGAGGCAGAATAATCTTATTGTATGTAAACTTGACTTTCAGGAAAATCTCTCTCTCATTATTCTGCTATTAAGCAGAACAGAAACAAATGTGATAATCCTAACTCACCTAAAAGAGAAAAAGTTTAGTTTTTTAAATGGTTATGTGTCTTTTTATACAGTGTATGTAAATTTCTGGTTTCAACTGTATATCCTATGGATAAAATATAGTGTATCATTTTATATTATGCTTTTTCATAATTTATATGAGTGCAATATTACATATGCCATTACGAGGATGCAGGAAGAAACATTAGTAATGGCATCTTAAGACAGTTTGAGAAGTACAATGTTTACATTTTGCATTTTATTTAGCAATTTTTTACATATTTACATATGGGTAGCACAATCGCCTCTCAGCAAGAAGGTCACTGGTTCGAGCCTCAGCTGGGTCAGTTGGCATTTCTGTGTGGAGTTTGCATGTTCTCCCCGTGGGTTTCCTCCAGGTGCTCCAGTTTCCCCCACAGTCCAAACATATGCGCTATAGGGGAATTGGGCAGACTAAATTGTCAGTAGTGTATGTGTGTGTGGATGTTTCTTAGTGATGGGTTGCAGTTGAAAGGGCATCCGCTGCGTAAAACATATGCTGGAAAAGTTGGCGGTTCATTCCGCTGTGGCAACCCCAAATTAATAAAGGGACTAAGCCGAAAAGAAAATGAATATATGAGGAGGTAAATATCGTGATATATCGTTATCAGGATATGACTTATTATTATACTTATTTGTGATATGAGATCTCATATATACCTAATACTGTGAATTCATTTATTCAATCATTCATTTTTCTTTGGCTTAGTCTCTATTTCAAAGGTCACCACAGCGGAATGAACCGCCAACTATTCCAGCATTTGTTTCATGCAACAGATGCCCTACCAGCTGCAACCCAGTACTGGGAAACACCCATATACATTCATACACTACGGTCAATTAAGTTGATCATTTCCCCTATAGCGCATGTGTTTGGACTGTGGGGGAAACCAGAGCACCCGCAGGAAACCCACACCAACTCGGGGATAACATGCAAACTCCACACAGAAATGCCAACTGACCCAGCCGAGACTCGAACCAGAGACGTTCTTACTGTGAGGCCACAGTGCTAACCACTAAGCTGCCATACAGTGAATTATTTTGTATTTTTTTTTAATATTCAGACTGTTTTTGCATTGCCAGTGGTTGTTTACCACAGCATGAAATGCTTGAAAAATTTTGGACACAACTATAATACTAGTAATGGGCAATATAAACGATATGCGATATAAACGATACAAAATTGCCCTACGATAGAGATTCTAATTCTATTGCACTATCGCGATAATGCATGTTTGATGACGCAATCTACCCGCGAAATTAAGAGCAACGAGCTGCAGCCGGCTGCAACGCATCATCTTGAATAAACATGGACAGGGCTCGACAATGCGACCATTTCGCTCGCATTTGCGACAAACAATAGACGTGTGCGAACTGGAAAATTTATTTAGTCGCACATGTGCAATTTTCTTTTTTAATAAGCTCGATTGATAACTTAATTAACTCGGCCACGGTAAACAACATGCTCTTCACACTAACTTATGGTGTATTACGTTGGAAATCTATTGTGACTGTAGCACATGCTGACGCTCTCAACAACAGCATTAAGCAACGCTTAGCTCAGCACTAAGCCGCCCCAATATATCGGCCGCCCAGGTAAAATCTGTGTGGAAAGCGCTGTGTGGGAATCTGTGTGACAAGCCACGATATGCCTCATGCATGGCATATCGTGGCTTGTCACACAGATTCCCACACAGCGCTTCCCACACAGATTTGACCTGGGCGACCGATATATTGGGGCGGCCCGGTTCTGTGTTCGCGAGAAACTGAGAACACTCTGCCACAGGCTCACATGCTCTGCATGCAGACCCACAGAGACACGCTGGATACAGAACTTTTGTCCTGACTTTGGTAGCAGCTTTGAGAAGAGCGCGAAGACTAAACAGACTGATCCAGCTCATTATTTGGGGTGACAATACATTCCGATACGATACCGATATTGCAGCCTTCAGTACTAACCGATACCGATACAAATCCGATATAATAATCAGCACAAATCATGAATACTTTACTTTTACCTATTTCGTTGAGAGTAATGTATGAAAGGCTAGATCATACATTAGATTTTTTTAAGAAGATAAGCATTTCCAGGGCTTGATGCTAACTTTTTTCAGGAGGAGGACATGCGCTCCTAAGTGGAAAAATTTAGGAGCACATTAAAGAATTTTAGGAGCACAGTGAAAATGTATAAAATAAATAGTGTTTTTGCCTATTAAATGTACACGAGGAGATCTGTAAACAAAGCAGTGTCATTCATTTGAAAACGATAAGTACACTAGGTTTTATTTTACTGCAACAACAGCTTAAATAGTGTTTAATAATTATAATTTAATCTGTATGGAGTTTAGCTAGCGGTCCACAGCAGGTCTGGGATCATATTGCTCTAATGAAGGCCTCTCTAAACTGATCTGAATCAAGTCTTCAGTTGTGGACATGCCTAGGCAGCTTCTTGATGAATTTTTCAATCCAGTTTCGAGCTGAAAAATCTCTTTCACACTGGGCAGCAGAAATAAGGAGTTATTGTTATAAGTTATTAAGCTAATAAAAATGTGCAGTATGGTTAGTGCAAGGACTTAAAAGAAAAGTCTTTCTTTCTAAAAGGCACTACATTTAGTTTATTTATCTGCAACATTGTGTTGTTTAATTACAGTTTTGGTTTTGCACAATAAATGTTCTCAAAATGACATGCAACGTTTCTTTATTTCTTAAAAAAAAAATAGCAGTTTGGCTTTCCTAAGGGTCTCTGTAACCTGTTCTGAAATGGTTCTATTATAATTTATATATCGCAATATATATCGTTATCGCAAAAGGCTGCAATGTATATCGCAATATGGATTTTAGGCTATATCGCCCATCCCTATATAATACGTTTAT
Source organism: Danio kyathit (assembly GCA_903798195.1). NCBI lineage: Eukaryota > Metazoa > Chordata > Actinopteri > Cypriniformes > Danionidae > Danio > Danio kyathit. The sequence goes on along the minus strand of LR812528.1, from coordinate 52,160,738 downwards.
TTATTTTCAAATATAAAAATTTTTATGTGATCATCTGGTTTATGACATGCCTGAGATATTGATTGAACATGTTTGTTAATAGGCCTATTGTTAGTGACCACTTTATAATTAATCTCCATTTGTTAACACTGGTTAATTACACTAAGCTGATGACGAATTTGTGAAGCATTAATTAATCAAAGCAGATGTCATTTCTTAGTTAATGTTTAACAACTCATTACAATCAAAAGTCAAAATAGTTTTGTTTAATGCACCAAATAAATAGTAACATTCCGATGTATATTTTAAAAACATTATTAACATTATAGAACAATTAAACATAATAACATAACAGTAAACTTTTGTTTACACTTGTGTAAAAATATATAAAAATTAAGCAATACACAAAAATGTAGAGTTCATTATAATTGTTAAATGAATCCTTTTTGCAGCTTATTTTATTCATTTTCCTTCAGCTTATTCTCCATTTCAGAAGTCGCCACAGTGGAATGAACCGCCAACTATTCCAGCATTTGTTTTACACAGCGCATGCCCCTGCAGCCGCAACCCAATATTAGGAAACACCCATATACTACAGCTAATTTAGTTCATCAATTCCCCTATAGCGCATGTGTTCGGACTGTGGGGGAAACCGGAGCACCCGGAGGAAACCCACACCAACACAGGGAGAACATGCAAACTCCACACAGAAACATCAACAGACCCAGCCGGGACTCGAACCAGTGACCTTCTTGCTGTGTGGCCATAGTGCTAACCATTGAGCCACTCAACCACCCCAGCTTATTTCAATATTGTGAAAATAATACCAAAAAACTTTACACTGTCAAATACCTAATTGAGAGATATGAGCAAGATGACAAGTTATGACAATGCATTGAGAATAGCCACATGAAACATCAAACCTTGCAAATCATACAGCTCATCTTTACGTTGCTTTTGTTGTTTGTTTTTGAGCCAGACAGCTTCAGCTTGAGTAAGTAACTGCAGTACTGTGTGCTTTTTTTGGAGTAATCTTTGAATCTCATAACATGGCAGCTTCAGAGCGTCGATTAGCGCAGCTATGAGCCTGATAAGATAAGAACACTAAACCCATTCATCAGTAAACGGAGTCGACGCTAAAGCTAACGGCACCGCAGATCTGATCAGGGAGAAGATTAGCCTGTGAGAAACACAACAGCTTACCACGCTTTCATGCAGAGATGAGAACATTCCAGCTGAAGAAACGTGTTTAATGCAATAATGAGAGCTGGGTAGACAGTTTGTAATCAGAGGTATAATATCTTAGATTACACATTTATGGTAGTCTGACTACTTTTGGATTACATTTAGACTACTTTTGTGCTAACTTTCTATGTACTTAGATATTAATATGTTTATATGTTTATAAGTAATATAATATCTTAGTTTACACATTTATAGTAATGTAATCTGACTACATGTGGATTACATTTAATTACTTTTGTGTTAACTTTCTAATTAATTAGATATTAATATGTTTAGTCAGTAAAATAATATCTTAAATTAACCATTTATGGTAATGTAATCTGACTACTTTTGGATTACATTTATTGTAGATTACATTTGTGCTAACCTTTATTTAAATAAATGATAATATGTTTAGTCAGTAATATAGTATATTAGATTACACATTTCTGGTAAGGTAATCTGACTACTTTTGGATTACATTTAGATTACTTCTGTGCTAAGTTTTAGTTAATTAGATGTTAATATTTTTATTTATTAATATAATATCTTAGATTAAACATTTATAGTAATGCAATCAGACTACTTTTGTGCTACCCATTATTTATTTAAAGTTAATATTTTTAGGCAGTAGTATAATATCTTATTTTTGGATTACATTTAATTACTTTTGAGGTAACTTTCTATTTAATTAGATTATATTTTTAGTCAGTAATATAATATGTTATATTACACATTTAAGATAATGCAATCTAACTACTTTTGGATTACATTTAGATTACTTTTATGCTAACATTCTATTTAATTAAATTACATTTTTCATCAGTAACAACATATTAGATTACACATTTACAGTAATGTAATCTAGCTACTTTTGGATTACATTTAGATTACTTTTGTGCTAACTTTTTAAATTAGATGTTAATATTTTTAGTGAGTAATATATTAGATTACAAATTTATGGTAATGTAATCTGACTACTTTTGTATTATATTTAGATTACATTTGTGCGATCCATTTTTTAATTAGATGTTAGTATTTTTAGTCAATAATAAAATATTTTGGATTACATTTATAGTAATGTAATATGACTACTGTTGTGCTACCCATTATTTAATTAATGTTAATATTTTAGTCAGTAATATAATCTCTTAGGTTACACGTTTATGGTAATGTAATCTGACTACCGTTGGATTACATTTATACTACTTTTTGTGCTAACTTTTTATTTAATTAGATGTTAATATTTTTTGTGAGCGACATATTACATTACACATTTAAGGTAATGTAATCTGACTACTTTTGGATTACATTTAGATTACTTTTGTGCAAACTTTCTATTTAATTAGATATGAATGTTTAGTCAGAAAAATCATATCTTAAATTAACCATTTATGGTAATGTAATCTGACTACTTTTGGATTACATTTATTGTAGATTACATTTGTGCTAACCTTTATTTAAATAAATGATATTATGTTTAGTCAGTAATATAGTATATTAGATTACACATTTCTGGTAAGGTAATCTGACTACTTTTGGATTACATTTAGATTACTTCTGTGCTAACTTTTATTCAATTAGATGTTAATATTTTTATTTAGTAATATAATATCTTAGATTAAACATTTATAGTAATGCAATCAGACTACTTTTGTGCTACCCATTATTTATTTAAATTTAATATTTTTAGGCAGTAATACTGTATAATATCTTAGTTTTGGATTACATTTACACATTACACATTACTTTTGGGGTAACTTTCCATTTAATTAATTATATTTTTAGTCAGTAATATAATATGTTAGATTACACATTTAAGGTAATGTAATTAAACTACTTTTGGATTACATGTGAACTGAAATTCACATATTAATCATTAAATATTTAATCTAAAAACTGCATTCAATATCGAATAACCCCTCAGTGGTTAGCACTGTGGCCTTACAACAAGAAAGTCGCTGGTTCGAGTCACAGCTGGGTCAGTTGGCGTTTCTGTGTGGAGTTTGCATTTTCTCTCAGTGTTGGCGTAAGTTTCCTCCGGGTTTCCAAACACATGCGCTATAGGGGAATTGGGTAAGCTAAATTGTCCGTAGTGTATGTGTGTATATCCTGGTCCACCAGGTTGGCGGTTGAGTGTTGGGCTAACAACCCCCTTCATAAAAAAACTAGATGTTACGAAACACCAACATGGTGCGGCTAAATATCAACAATTGTAAACAACTAAATGCAATTGTGTGAATAATATGCACGCATGTAATTCATAAAATTCTTCTGATTAGAAAAAGCAGTTTACTCTAATTACAAACACTTGCTTTCTGATTAATGATCCACTACTACCCAGCTCTGACAATAATGTTAAAAAGAGTGTGAAAAAAGCTGTGCTGCTTTAACATGACATGACAGCAATGACCTCTGGGATAGACCCACAAACAATAATCAGGCCACACGTAAATATAGCATCCCTAAAACAACACGATATTAATAACCTGCAACTCAACACCACAGGAGAGCTGTTCTCGCGCTCACATATACATAAAAATGAGCAATGATGCAGCAAAACAACTAAAAATACCAAGCCAGGGCTTGATAAACACAGAATTCAGCGTTTTAAATGTCAGGTAAACACAGACTGACCGAGTGTGTACCCGTCTCTGTGAGAGAACCACACCTGTCCAGCTTCATACCACACGTCCTTCTGCAGACAAGAGGAGAAAGACAGAATTAAAGAACATACTTTCAATCATATTAATTAATTCTAAATAAGTGGGCCCACACTTGCTTTGTGTTCAATCAAGAGTTTCTCATTGGATTTGCTTTGTAAACCTTATATATATAAAAGTTGTTTATTTATTTTTATTTTTTTTTCTTCATGTATTTTATTTTTAGTGTACTATAGTTTCAAAATAATTCCGCATAAATCCACAAATTATGTACAAATATGCTAACAAATGTCTGCAGATTTTGTCTGGCTGTATTAAATACAGTAACAAAATGCATTAAAAAGGTCATTTATGTGTATGTATATATATATATATCAAGGTTTCCGCTACATTCATTCATCCGTGGCGGGCCGCCACGCCAAAATTCATCCCGCCACGGCTACATTACAGCTTCTTATTTAAAACATTTAGTCGTGTTTTTTATAGCGGATTATAATCGCACCAAAACATATTAGAGGTAAACAGCGCAAACTTTTCTGTAATCGTAGTGCTGTGCGCTATTTGTTCAACCCTTTAGGGTGACATGCTGACTGACTCTCTGACTGACTGACTGACAGGTGGGTGAGTCCAGCAAACACGGCGTAGCTTGCAGTTAAGATGAACACAGTTTCCATAAGTATACTTTATTGATAAAGGTCAATGGCTCTGCATACAATGACTTTATCTTGCTGGAGTTTATAGCTGTTTCATTTTACTTCAGAACGCGTTGATGTCGGAAAATGCACAAAAACGCACTAAATCGCGCTTCAGCAGCGCTTACTGGAGAGCGCACGAGAAGATCTGCACTTAAACGTGTAAATTTGAGTACGTGCAAGAAGTTCTGTGCTCGAACAGAGGAAATCGGCGCGCAAGCAAAGAGATTCGCATGCTCGTATTACATGAATGCTATCTCGACTTGTTATACTGCGTGTAATATTTGTCTTTGAAATAGTTGGCAGATCTGTGTAAAAAAAAAGTCCTGCCGCCACTGCTGGAAAAAATCCTAGAGGAAACACTGTATATATATATATATATATTTGGCATGGGACGATAACCGTTTTCAAGGTATACCGCGGTTTGGAAAAGTCAAGGTTATCATACCGCCAAAATTTTCTCTAATACCGTTCCTAAGGTATGTGTAAGATTTTATTTATTTATTTATTTTTTTTAACAACAGCATCTCCAGCAGAAAAGATATCCAAAGATGCCATTTTAAATTTGTGTTTTTGAAACTAATCATAGATATATACACTAGATATCACATAGGGACCCTGAGCATGCGTCAATAGCGCCGCCACATTGGTACAGTGCTTCTAGGACAAACGTCCTTCAACCGCACTAGTCAAGACAGTGTGCCAATGTGAAGATGCTGGACTTTAGCGCTGTGTTTGTGTTGTAGTAACGAGCAAACAAAGAAAACAAAGCACAAAGGCAGAACATTTCATAGTTAAGATTTAGTTTGTTTTTGTATGTTATGAACTTTTGTGCTTAACAAGTAATGTTACTGATGATAATACAGTCTCTTACTGCAGTCACCATAAGGCAAAGCAGCACCAACTCGCACTAAATTCTAAGCTTATGCTAGTTTTGTTGAATAAAATAAGCAAGCAATGTTATGAAATATGACAAGACTAGGGATGGGACGATAACCGTTTTTAAGGTATACCGCGATTTGGAAAAGTCAAGGTTATCATACCGCCAAAATTTTCTCTAATACCGTTCCTAAGGTATGTGTAAGATTTTTTTATTTGCATTTTTTTAAAGAAAATATTTTAGAGCAGTAATCACAATACCGTGATACCGTGAAACCGTGATATTTTTATCCAAGGTTATCATACCGTCAGAATCTTATACCGGCCCATGCCTAGACAAGACGCTGCGCTGCCAGAAACTTGTATTATTGTCAGCTAAGTGAACGAGTCGTTCATAATGGAGATTCATTCACAAACGAATCACTCCCTCCGTCAGAATGAGAAGTGAAAGCAGGAGGGGGGGGGGGGGGGGGGGGGGGGGTTCAGGACATGGATTAGATCAAATTAAACAGGGAAGGAGGATAATGCCTTTCCATGCACACAAACACACACTCTTTGTCAGGAATGCCCGTGCGGTCACATCCATCAATGTAGAAAAGTGATGTAAAATTATAATATTTCGTAATTTAAAAAAATATTTGCATACGGACCACCGGGGAAAACTCCCGATCATAGATATATGTGCATATGTGTATTTCTCTGGCTTTGGATGGCCACAGTCCTCCACTTCACCCTGGTCCTGCATTTATTTCAATCGATCGCTACCCTGTACTAAAATGGCGGCTCTATTGACGCATTCCTTCTAATAGACAACAGTAGGGTAGGCGACATCTAGTGTATATATCTATGGAAACTAATGAAGACAGCAGAGGTCAATGATTCATTTTCATTATTTAGTCTGGCACGTGCTCCAAAATATTATAAATGTTTCTCAAAATAAATATATTGTGTTCAAAGGGGAAAAACTTTTAGTTTTTTACCCAGACATTTAAAAAGAATATATTTTAAAGCAGTAATCACAATACCGTGATAGCGTGAAACCGTGATATTTTTCATCATACCGTCAGAATCTTATACCGGCCCATGCCTAATATATATATGGGCAAATCCATGCAAATATCAACCTTGCCATAAAAAAAAATTATGTTTTCGCCAAAATATCGAAACCGTTTCAGCGTTTTTTTTGTGTAGGCTTATATTTTACAGTGCTTTACTGTACGTTCACACTGAAAGCGGCGAGAGCATCAAAGTAGCCGTAAATCATTCATTTTCAATGATAGCCAGCGGCGATAAGCGGTTAGGAGCAGCGCGGCGCATCTTCGCTGGTGTGAGCGTCGAGGAGAGTTGAAATCAAGTCAACTTTATGGTAATGAGCTGTGACGCAGTTCGGCGGCAACCAATCAGAATGTAGAAGTCCACCGCTTGAGAGGAGTCCAGAGAACACAGTCACTGTGAACTTTGGTTCCGACCACAGTTGTTCCCAAGGGTTTAATTATTGCGGTCGCCGGATTTCCAATTATTTGCAATGTTTTCTTACAGGAACATACATTTAAAAGTTACTGGCGAGTTACTGATGTGCATCAATGTTATATATTTTTTTTTCTTTAAAAAAAGGGGAATCTCATGTGACAATACAAAACGGTATGCTTCAGAATATTTCAGCCATATGAACACATTGGCTAATTAAGTGGAGCAAAGCCACACCACATGCAACTAGATCTTCTGTAGTTAAATGAATTTGATAATAAGTGTGCAACATCTTCATGCTAGAAAGCATGTTTTATGCGGGAGTATAACTGATATGATATGCAGCAACGGCTCCTTTAAATACAAGATCAATGTAGATCCGTTAAATAGAAATTGAGGAAAAAAAATAAACAAACAGGGGGGCTAATAATTCTGACTTCAATTCAATCTTTCATTTTGAAAAATTGTTTATTTAGAAAAATGACCGTATTCTCTCAGTTAGATCTTGGTCACTTGAGCGTCCATATTTAACCCACAAGTAAAAAAAAGAGTAAGAAACAGACGTCTTTGGAAATTTTCTTTGCTAAGGGGAAAAGGCTTGTTGCTAGATCAGATATGATTGCGGCCGAAAGTTAACGAAAATGATTTATAATATTTATTAAATTTCCCATTAATTGTATTTTATTAACGTTTATCCCCACCTCAACCCTAAATCCAACCGTCACAGTACTGTTAAAATATTCATTATTGTTACACAGTGTCATTAAAAATGCTGTTAAACTGATGTGCATATAAAAGAAATAAAGGACCGTGAGTTGTCACTGGGGTGGTACCTTTTAGAAAGGTACAAATTTTAGGTACGAATATATACTTTTGAGGTACCAATATGGACCCTTAAAGTACAAATGTGTACCTTGTGAAAAGATACCACCCCAGTGACAGCTTGTGTACCTTTATTTCTGAGAGGGTATCTAGACTTTTCCAGTGAAAAGGACCAGTTAGGGACTCGCTAACTGAATAGACCCGTAACCCATATGTCAACAAATCAGGTGAATTTCAACTGCTGGAGATTGCAAATGATGGCGACCTTTTAGGGGCCGTTCGCATATTACATCTTTTCTAGAGTTCACGCAAGTTCGTTATTTCCAATGGAGGTGAGCGGCTTGAGTGCGCAAGCGGCGTCACGCGCTCACGATTTCAAGACACACTTAGTTGAATGAATGCCACAAGCGCACCGCGAATCACGTGTCAAGAACTGACCGATCAGCTTCATACTTTGTATGGAATATACACATTTCAGTAAACTAATTATCACAAACACAGAACACCCTAACACTGCAGTGCTTTGTGATTTTCTCCATAAATAATGCTTTAAAATAAAAATGTTTTGTCAGCTTGTCATCCTTTGACAACCCCCCACCGCCAACCGTCCGCAGTAAAAATGTCAAGTGTTGACACCGGTTCTCGGTGATAAAAAGGTTGGGGACCACTGGTCTTCAGAACAAACCACTGTTATACAATGACTTGCCTAATTACACTAACTTTACCCTAATTAACCTAGTTAAGCCTTTAAATGTCACTTTAAGCTGAATACTAGTGTCTTGAAGAATATCTAGTCTAATATTATGTGCTGTCATCATGACAAAGAGAAAATAAATCAGTTATTAGAGATGAGTTATTAAAACTATCATGATTAGAAATGTGCCGAAGAAATCTGCTCTCTGTTAAACAGAAATTGGGGAAAACATAGATAGGAGGGCTAATAATTCTGACTTCAACTATATGTATAGAACAAAACAACAACAACAAAACAATAAACAAAAACAAAACAACAACATAAAACCCAATAACAGAGTCCCAGTGAACTCTGGATCTACTCACCACAGGCACTTTGCTCTCCTCCCTCATATGAGTTACAGTGATCTGACCCTCCGGCTCCTGTCTCACGTCCTTCACTTCCTGTTTCGATGGTTGGACTTCCTGTGGCAGCTTCACCTGCTCCTCCTTCTGTGGTGTGTGTGTGTCTGGACTGATCTCAGGACTGCAGGTCTGTGTTTCTGCTCTGGGGTTTTTGGGGTTTTCGGGTGAGATGATCCTCCTGGGTGAAGACGTCTTCTTCTCTGACATAGCGATGTGCCGTCCGCGCTCCCCGTTCACCGGCTGCTCCGCTCGCAGCGACATCTCGGCCTCCAGAATCGGAGGAGTTTCATCTGGAAGAAGGAAATTCTGGACCAGGTTGTCGCTGAGTTTGCTGGGCTGTGAAGAGAGTTAAAATCAATCAATCAATTTTATTTATATAGCACATTACTACAACCAGTTTTCATGCCTGTCATGTTTCATATTGATTATAAAATATTGCTTCCTATAAAGCTTTAAATAATCGAGCTCCTGTTTATCTAACTAACCTTCTGTCTCGCTACAATCCAACCCGCTCTTTAAGATCTCAAAACTCAGGGCTTCTGGTAGTACCTAGTATAGCAAAGTCAAGTAAAGGAGGTCGAGCCTTCTCATTTATGGCCCCTAAACTCTGGAATAGCCTTCCTGATAATGTCCGAGGCTCAGACACACTCTCTCAATTCAAAACTAGATTAAGACCTATCTTTTTAGTCATGCATACACACAATGGTATGATGCATGAGGTGAACCATCGAGGACTAATAATTCAGGAGGGCTAATAATTCTGACTTAAACTGTAGATCTGTTTTCTGCATCTTCAGAGTCTCTCACCGGTTTGTCCTCCTTGATCTCGGGCTCTCGGTGTCGCGTCTCCTTCTCGGTTTCTCGGACCAGCTGCTTGAGGAATCCTCCAGGAACAGCAGACAGTGGAGGAGGAGGCTGAGCGGCGGCCTCTGGAGCTTTCTTCTCCTCTTTTATCTGTGGAGACGCAGGACATCCAGTCATCACCTCCACACACATTACAAACACTGCAAACATGCATTCTCCCAATATCTGGGTAAATTTACATAAATACATTTAATGCTTTAGTTTTTTATATAAAATAGCGATACAAATTAAATAAGGCATGTTGATGTCTTCCAAAAATGTGCCAAAAAAAAAGTATTTACTCAATATAATACTTTAAAATAAACTATATATTTATACATCAGTTCTGTCTGGTTGTGGAAACTGATTGGCTGATTGCCGTGCAATAACAGCACTCCTACAGCCTCTTCACTCTTGCGTATTATTCTGCCCCCACAGAGTGACAGCAGATCTATAAACTCACTACAGTCTGACAAATATTGCAGCTGTTAGACAACATAATGTACTTTTGAGGCTTTTTAGGAGAGAATGTAGTTGTTTAGATTGCAACTATGCAGTTTATTTAATATGCTGCGTTCACACCAGGCACGGATGAAGCGTGAAGTGCGAGTGATTTACATGTTAAGTCAATGCAAAGATGCGAATAGACATCCTGCGGTGCGTTTCGTGCGAATGACACGATTAGTGCAAATGTAACAGCGCGAGTTGAACGTTTGGTGCGTTTCGAATCACTCGAGTTAGAAAATCTGAACTTCAGCTGACATTTGCATGTTAACCAACCAGGAGCTTTCTCTTGTAGGGGCATGATTATGACATAGCACCTGTTGTAGGTGTCCCGGGGAAAAATCCTCTTGCCAACACCGGACAACAGTTCATCAAACTGAGCTCGGCTCAGTCAGAAGCACCGCTGAAAGCTTCCATCATCCAGGTATAGTTTCTGGAGGAGTTGATGAACTCACAGAGCTGGTGCACCTCTGAATGGATTTAGTGGACCCAGAAAAGGCCTCCAAACGAATCAACACTGTTTATCAGCCTTTCTAAAGCACATCAACTATTCTCCATTCTGCTACACTCTCAATAAACTCCATGTTAGCCATTTAGCAACGAATCTACAGTCACTGGGCAGACAGAAGCCCTGCCCATGATGCTAATCTGCGTCTATTGTCAAGTGAATTTGATGTGCGAATGAAGCGAGCAAATTCAAAATGTTCACGTGTCCATTTACGTGCAAATAGCGTGATTTATCCGTGTGCAGTGTGTGGTGTAAACACAGCATAAGGATAGTGCTTATTTTAAATATTTATTCATTTGGGATTCAGCCCGTTAGCGGCTATTAGTCTGTCATTGAGCAGAGCAAAGAGCGTTGACCTTCTGCCACAAAATGGCGACAGAGGCCATTATGTCACTGAGGAAGGAAGGAATAAAGGAGGAAAAACTCAGCGAAAAACTTCCAATTACAGCTGATCAAATCATTATAAATCAGGTAAGTGACACTAAGTCGATCTCTCTCTTTTGTATGTTGCAGTGCTGTATTTATACTATGGTAACATGGTAGTGTTTGCCTAGCTTTGGCGTTTTCAGGATTAATTACTGCGAAATCCTGATTGCAACAGAGAAATACTGGGAAACCTCTGTAGACTGATGACATTTCATGCCATCCAACCTTATAAGCTTAAAATGTGAGCAAAATCAGCTGTTTTGTCATCACTTTAGACATTACGCTAGAGAATTATTCAAACACTAGCTCTACAGTGGTGTTTTTAAGTAAGGGTTTCTGCTGTTCTGACGTCAGCTGCAGATGTGTATGAATAACGAAAGAAAGTAGTTCCTTGTACAAAAGGGTTTTTGAGACTCACCGTGTTTGATTTTCTTTTTTTATATACACGATTATGACGTCGAACTGTTGTATAAACGCAATATCACACAAGTAGCAGTGCAATATGGCTGTATATTGTCACTGGTGGGACACTAAGGCACTCGGCCTGCAGCTTCGAGCCAACGCACGCTTCCCACCAGTGCCGATGTACATCCAGTTTTAATAACTCATCTCTAATAACTGATTTATTTTATCTTTGCCATGATGACGGTAAAAAATATTTGACTAGATATTCTTCAAGACACTTCTATACAGCTTAAAGTGACATTTAAAGGCTTAACTAGGTTAATTAGGTTAACTAGGCAGGTTAGGGTAATTAGGCAAGTTATTGTATAATGATGGTTTATTCTGTAGACTATTGAAAAAAATATAGCTTAAAGGGGCTAATAATATTGTCCTTAAAATGGTTTTAAAAAATTAAAAACTGCTTTTATTCTAGCCGAAAAAAAACAAATAAGACTTTATCTGCAAGAAAATATATTATCAGACATACTGTGAACATTTTACTTGCTCTGTTAAACATTACTTGGGAAATATTTCAATTTAAAAAAAAATTTAAAGGGGGGCGAATAATTCTGACTTCAACTATACAGGCAGTGCAGAATTATTAGGCAAATGAGTATTTTGAGCAAATCATCCTCTTTATGCATGTTGTCTTACTCCAAGCTGTATAGGCTCGAAAGCCTACTACCAATTAAGCATATTAGGTGATGTGCATCTCTGTAATGAGAAGGGGTGTGGTCTAATGACATCAACACCCTATATCAGGTGTGCATAATTATTAGGCAACTTCCTTTCCTTTGGCAAAATGGGTCAAAAGAAGGACTTGACAGGCTCCAAAAAGTCAAAAATAGTGAGATATCTTGCAGAGGGATGCAGCACTCTTAAAATTGCCAAGCTTCTGAAGCGTGATCATCCAACAATCAAGCGTTTCATTCAAAATAGTCAACAGGGTCGCAAGAAGCGTCTGGAAAAACCAAGGCGCAAAATAAACTGCCCATGAACTGAGAAAAGTCAAGCGTGCAGCTGCCAAGATGCCACTTGCCACCAGTTTTGCCATATTTCAGAGCTGCAACATCACTGCCAGTTTCTGGAAGACACCTTCTTCAAGCAGTGGTACAGGAAGAAGTCTGCATCCTTCAAGAAAAACATGATTTTCATGCAGGACAATGCTCCATCACACGCGTCCAAGTACTCCACAGCGTGGCTGGCAAGAAAGGGTCTAAAAGAAGAAAAACTAATGACATGGCCTCCTTGTTTACCTGAGCTGAACCCCATAGAGAACCTGTGGTCCATCATCAAATGTGAGATTTACAAGGAGGGAAAACAGTACACCTCTCTGAACAGTGTCTGGGAGGCTGTGGTTGCTGCTGCACGCAATGTTGATGGTGAACAGATCAAAACACTGACAGAATCCATGGATGGCAGGCTTTTGAGTGTCCTTGCAAAGAAAGGTGGCTATATTGGTCACTGAATTGTTTTTGAATGTCAGAAATGTATATTTGTGAATGTTGAGATGTTATATTGGTTTCACTGGTGAAAATAAATCATTGAAATGGGTATATATTTGTTTTTTGTTAAGTTGCCTAATAATTCTGCACAGTAATAGTCACCTGCACACACAGATATCCTCCTAAAATAGCTCAAACTAAAAACAAACTACAAACTACCAAAAATATTCAGCTTTGATATTAATAAGTTTTTTGGGTTCATTGAGAACATGGTTGTTGTTCAATAATAAAATTAATCCTCAAAAATACAACTTGCCTAATAATTCTGCACTCCCTGTATGTATATATATATATATATATATATATATATATATATATATATATATATATATATATATATATATATATATATATATATGGCCAAATATGTATGCCACTAAAAATATATTTGAAGATTTATATATACTGTATATATGCATTCTGTTTTAAATGTTTTTTATTTTATTTGGAGAATAAATGTAAAAACACTGATGTAAAAAAACAAAACATATATTTTAACATTTTGTTTTTTGTTAAATCCAAAACAATTATGGTTTATGCAAAGCAAGAAAAGGTTTTATTTTTTTAAACATTGAATTAAATTCAATAACAAAACAAGCTGTGGTGCTACTGTGATATTTCGATGCTATAAAATGATACCATATATACTTTATTATTAACACATTCCTATACCATGCTCAATAAACATGGTAATTCCATAGTAGAACTTTTATATCTTTCGTCATTCATTCTAAAACTTAATGACCTTGCTATCCTATGCTAAACAAGCTAGATTGATCCTTATTTTAAATTCACCGTTCAAGCACAGTAAACAAAGTATATCAGTAGTAAGATCACAGTAAGCACAGGTCAAATCAGTATTTAGTATGAAGAAAGTCACAGCAGACACATTTCACAGCTGTAAGCCAACTTATTGTAAACATATTTAGCATGAATCTTTCTGCAAAACAGCACAACTACAGATGGTTGAACCACAGTAAATCATGGTAAATGTTAGTGAGGGTGAAGTAAAGAGTGACTATTTGTAGTCCTGCTGAGAGTTTCTCTGTTAGCAGCTCATACATTGATATTAAACACATGTTGAGTGGCTGAATGTTAGCAGTAGATCTGAAACACTAGATAGGGTGTACAGTAACAGCTCTTCATGATGACTAGTCAGTGGAACTTGCAACAGTGTGCGACAGTACAGTTATGACAGCTGATAATAGCTGGAAAAGTCATTTACATGAGTTTGTTTATGATAATGAAGTCCTGATGACATATTTAAGAGAGGTAAAACCCTAAATATACCATATAACATCAGCAATGCTAAAAATACAGTCATTCTAGCGCACACAACAGGGATTGAGACCCACCATAGAGAGCCACTGGAAATAACACGAGTCACACTGAGAGAATTACAGCCTGCATAAAAATCAGTTATGAAAAATTGATGAATTATTTGGTGTGGGACACAATTAGAGGTTGTAAACAATGATGTCAAAGTGAATTATATTATATAACTCTATATTATATTAACTACATAAATCAATTTGTATGTATACACACACATACACAGATGAAGTCAAAACTATTAGTCCTTACTAGGGATGCACCAATCCCGATACTTAGATCGGATATCGGTTCGATACCGCATATTTTTGCTGGATCTCGTATGGGCCAGCTGGTACCGATCCAAATCCAAGATTTTGCACGTGCGCTAGATGTGTTTATAAGCCAAATAAGCCATGAAGGTAGCATATTATAAGGCACTAGAACGATGTCATGTAGGCCTACTATATCCCAAATGTTCTTCAAGTTTAATGTGAAGAACAGATGAATATTCATGTGTTCAGTTCAGCGCTTCCCTCCACTGCGCCTGTCAATCATTCTCCATTCATTCACAATTCAATCTGCTTATCGCATTTATGACAACAGGAAAAACTTTCTCTAAGACTATTTGTTCCTGTTAGTTTAAATAATCAGTGGAGAAATGCATTTGGTTTTGCATTAAATGGCTTCATTTTGACCTGCAGCAGGAGTTCATTTCATTGCTGTTTCTACATCATGTTTGCGCTGCTGTGTCTGTTAGATCAGATGGCATTCGCAATACTGGAGTGGAGACGGTTATTACCTGCTCTTCACACACAAAGTAGGCCTACCTGAAATGTTTAATTAGAAAAGCCTCAATAATGCATTGGACAGATCCTCAACACACTTATTTCTTCCATTTGAGCTGCTGTTTTGCAAATGTCTGCAGATACCGGAGCGCTGCGCGCTGTCTCTGATGCATCAAGCGCTTTCATTCACGTGCCAGCTGCATGCGCAAGGGGGATACTTTAAGTGCTGGGAATAGTTTTAAAACCTGGCCCATTGTAGTTTAAGTAGTTTATTAAATTAATAAAAGTGAAACGGACGGGCACAATATGGATTGTCATTAACAGAAAATGATTTAGCCTAATATAGGCTACTCTGAAACGGTGAATATTTCACTGTCATTTTATACATTAATATTTTATTTAACAGACCAGTTTGTGTTTTGCCGCTGAAGCATATAAGCAGACCTTGTTTTGAACTTTCTCCGTCTCACTCACGGCGAGATTTAGAGAGGGATTATGAAGTAAAACTGGCATCAGACGGTTTAGTTTAATCTGCATCAAACCTGCAGGAAAATATCAGGCTTTAATTTAATAAAATTAATAAGTTTAATAAAAGGCTGATTATTTTACCAACGATGTCAATAGCCTATTGCAGATTTCAAAGAAAAATCTTAATATTAAAAAGGAAAGGACAATATCACAACGAATGCTCAAATAATGTAGCCTAGTTTTACAGCAAGCATGTTTTTAGTTAGATTGTGCCGTCTGTCATGTATACCTATAGGTCTGTTATTTTTTTTACTAAAGAAGATATATTATTTGAGTTTAGCACCAGAGCTAGAAACTGCTCATTTCGGTTAATTTTGGCTCATTAACCAAATGTTTACCGTTAACCGTAATATTAAAATATTATTTAATTTCAAAAATAATTAACGTGCCTATTTTGTGTAACACATTAAATATTGCATTTTAAAATACTGATTTATTTTAACATGCGAACAGCAAACAGAACATAATAGAGCATCTCCACCTGCAGTGTTTTCAGCAGCATAGAAAAACAGAATAAACTAAACAAAAAGAATAAACTAAATCCTGCTCTAGATCTTTCACTTAAATGACAAATATAGAACCGGCATAGGCTGTTTGTCCAATCATGTTTTTTCTTCCATCAAATAAAAATATCAGGCTACCTCAAATAGATCGCTTCACGGAAAATATGCATGTAATTAATGCTCCGCTGTTATTATATTACAAATCCTCTGTCAACATGTTTAATAGAATTCATTAGTTTAAAGATTATGTCTTTAATTACGATTATGACAGTTCATGTGTGCGGCGTGCTGCGTGTGATGAAAGACAATGACAATAAACCTTAAGGCTCTATGTTGACTTTTTGTAAAGTGTTTGCTACTACATAGCCCATAAAAATTTGTTTTTTACATATGATATTGCATTATTTACATACATGTTTTTTAAGCTGTAAAATAAAAGCCTCAGTTTGGTGCGAGGTTCATTATGCAAAGATCAAGAAAACCTTAGATTTGTTTGATTGGTAGATTAGGCTATATGCTATTTAAAAATTTATATTATATAAGAACTCTTAATAACTGCATTTTTCCAAATGGAAAAAAAGGTTGGTTTATTGGTTGAACATTAAATCATCAATAGCCTATTTATTGAGTTTATGACGTGGCTCCAGGCAGCACACAGGCGATCAGCATCAGCGCTGGTTTGTCAACTCTTCTGTGTCAAACTGTGACCAGAAATATCCTTCTTTCATTTTGCTTCTTTGACAAAATTCATCTATAGGCACGTGTAGTTGCAAGTTACTGTTACTGCACGCGCTTTTCCATTCCAAAAACGCGAGGCGCACCACACTGCCTTTATTGATGACAAGAAAAAAAGGAGCGCGGTGCTCTTTTTTTATGTCACTAGGAAACGACTGAATCAGCTGAGCCGTATTGTGCGCAAGTGTTCCTGTCAATGTTGTTATAATTGTAATTTTTAATAGCATTATGATAAGATTTGTAAAGTCATACAGCTTTGAATGACTTGAAACAGCGACCACAAGTCTCTCCTCCATTATTAAAAGCTCGCCAGAGTCGTCTTGACAACACAAACACTGCTGTCACCTCAAAGGAAACCCGCCTCTGCTTTCATTTGATTGAAGAATGAAAAAGTACGCGACTGAGGTAACATGCTTTTTCCGCTCGAGCGCACATAGCGCGCAACGGCAAAACGTTAGTAAACCATTCAAAAGATGCACCACCTCTCAGTCTCAACGAAAAAAAAAAAAGCGCGTTCGCTGTGATCGGCCCCTTTTGCAGCCAAACTTTAAAAATATCTAAAACAATATTGTTTTAATCGTTTAACTGATACCATTAACCGATTACAAACGTACCCTTTCGGTTAACAGTTAATCGGTTGTTTTGAGCATCCCTACTTGGGGGGAGAAAAAAACTGACACAGTATCGGGATCAGACCGGTATCGATCAATACTCAGAATTTTGGTATCGAGATCGTATCGGTTCCAAAAAAATGGTATCGGTGCATCCCTAGTCCTTACTGTATGCTTATTTTGAATTTTTCAAATATTTCTCAAATGATTCTCAGATTCAGGAATTTTTCACAGTATTTCCTCTAATATTTTTTCTTCTGGAGAAAGTCTTATTTGTTTTATTTCGGCTAGAATAAAAGCAGTTTTTAATATTTTAAAACCCATTTTAAGGTCAATTTTCCTAGCCCCCTTCAGCAATATTTGCTTTGGATTGTCTCCAGAACAAACCACTGTTATACAATGACTTGTCTAATTACTCTAACTTTACCTTAATTAACCTAGTGAAGCCTTTAAATGTCACTTTAAGCTGAATAAAATGTGTGAATTCCAAATATGAACTTGTATGTGATCAATTTCATTCGCATATATATTGCAATATATCAGATTTGTACATGGGTTAGTAACGTGTTAGTCAAACGCTGCACCTCCCTTCTGCTCCCAGAGCTTTAGGCGTGAGGAGAGAGCCATGAGGACGAGGGTCAAAGATCAAGCAGGAGATCCCGACAAGGAGACACGAGACCAGGAGAAGCAAAACCCCCAACAGTGACACTGTGAACCTGAAACACACACACACACACACACACACACACACACTACAGCACTGAGCTCAAGTCACATCGCAAAAGCTTAACATATATTTAAAAACTTAATACAAAATTAACACATTACTATTTTAGCATGCATGCACTGCAAACACAAGAGAATATCACATTATTTGACTAAATCTCATGATAAATGTCTGGCTCACGTTTCATCATCATTATTATTATATTTCACATTATATTTTGAGCATGCATGAAAAGAGAGAGAATATAAAAGTGCTGGTGTGAATCACATGACCAAAAAAAACTGGGTCATAATATTGTTTTATTTAATCTCAAGTCGAAATCATTCAATCAATCAAATCTATCTGTCTGTCTATCTATCTATGCACTATGCAATGCAATATTTTTTTACAACCCACAGTTCAGAACGCACGTGACCTGCAGATTAATAAGGTTAATAAAACGTTTATAACAATTGCAGAGAGATTGCCTCTCGGTCATTCAAATCACATGTATGAAAGTATTTTGGCTTCCCTGTAAAATATAATGATGACGGAATAAATGCTTTCTAAGGGTGTTTTCTGTTTGTTTAGCCTGCATTAATACATTTAGTGTAAACCTGCACAATTAAACATCAAAAGATCATGATCTCAATTCAAACCAGCACAACATGAATGATGAATGATAATAATTTGCATATGTTTATTAATCCTATGAAGCGCTGCATTCAAATCTGCGTTTGATCAAGAGATTCAGCTTTTACACTTAATCAGTGAGTTACAAACAATTAAATAAGACAGAAGCACTTGGAGAACAGTTTATAGTTCAGATATAAACACTGATGTTTATGGGGAAGATTAAAATCACAGTTTAATGGAACTTGACGTTGGTGAATGCTGTAGCAGTTACATTGTGTAACCAATAGGTGGCGACAAACAACCATCAAAATAATGTCACTTGAATAGGTTTCCAAAATGCAATGCAATCTCAAAATACCCTAGCAACAAAACCTCATAACAATTCAGAACACCCTAGTAACCTCATAGCAATCCCTTGACCAGCAGCCGCAGTTCAGCATCTGCACAGCAAACCAGCAGAAGATGTGAAAGTGCAGCTGAGCTTCTGCAGGCAGTAACACTGTAATAAAGCTGACTGTGCTGAGTGATGAAAACAGAGCTCTGCTTCACAACACAAACAAACCCAGAAGCCGCTCTAATGAAGAACAAATGGCAGGAACGGCCTGGAAACAGCGCAGATCTGAGCTCCATTAACATCAAGCACTTCTTTATTTGAGGAACACGTTACGCTGTGCTGACTTACTGTATGATGAACAATTCAGCATTTTCAGTTCAATGCAAACCAGCAACTTCAACAAATTTAACAAAATAAGACATATGAGACAATCTAGGACCAATTCTCAGTATTAACTAGTGGCTGTCTCTCATTAAGATATTGGCTGTTCATTAATACTTCAAAGTAAATATTCTGCATGATCTTATTCTACATCCCTAATATTCTATATCCCAAATCTTACCCAATACGATAACTCAATTACTACCTTAACAACGATTTGCCAATTAGAAATTTATTGAGCTAAAAGTCTTAATGGTTTGTCAAAAGCAAGAATTGTACGTTAAAATAAAGCGACTAAAATTACAATTATTTTGGGAGAAAACAGTTCATATATGACTAAATAAATTTGTAAACAAAATTAAAATGTTAAAATAAATGTAACTGACTTGACAAAACAAATGTTGAGCAGTATATATATATATATATATATTATGGGGCGACGCAGTAGGTAGTGCTGTCGCCTCACAGCAAGAACGCCACTGGGTCGCAGAACCTCGGCTGGGTCAGTTGGCGTTTCTGTGTGGAGTTTACATGTTCTCCCTGCGTTCGCGTGGGTTTCCTCCGGGTGCTCCGGTTTCCCCCACAGTCCAAAGACATGTGGTATAGGTGAATTGGGTAGGCTAAATTGTCCGTAGTGTATGAGTGTGAATGAGTGTGTGTGGATGTTTCCCAGAGATGGGTTGCGGCTGGAAGGGCATCCGCTGTATAAAATTGTGCTGGATAAGTTGGCGGTTCATTCCGCTGTGGCGACCCCGGATTAATAAAGGGACTAAGCAGACAAGAAAATGAATGAATGAATGAATGAATATATATATATATATATACCAGTCAAAAGTTTGGGGTTGGTATGATTTTGAAATGTTTATTTCATTAAAATTACAGTACACATTGTAAACTGTGAAATGTCATTGCACTATAAATTAACTGTTCTAAAGCAGTTTATAATTTAATTTAATCCTTTATTCCAGTGATTTTAAAGATGAAATTTCAGCTTCATTAATTCAGTCACATGATCCTTCAGAAATCACTCTAATATTAATTATTATTGACATTATTATTAATGTAAAAAAAAAGCAATAATGACTCGAGTAATAATTTCATTTGACACTACATACAATAAGAAAGCAGTTATTTACATTAATAAATATTTAACCATTTTTTTACATTTAATAAATGCTGCCTTGATGAACAGAATAATTTTCTTTAAAAAAAAAATCATGAAAAAACTGACTTTAAACTTTTGATTGACAGTGTATGTATATACAAATGAATAAGTAAAATCAATGTAAAAAAAGTAATAGTATGCGATAAAAAGTGTAAAGAATTGCTACAGCTAATGAATAAATTAATTAATTAACCAATAAAAATATGAATAGCTTGCTCTAAAATGAATTAAAATGTGGAATTATTAGTCTTGTACATAGTAAATCCATCAAAATTCTGAATAAATAAAAAGATATATATTGTTTACTATAGAAAACGTAATACATATTGTCAAAAGTTACATGACATTACGTTGTTGCTTTTATTTACTTTTTTGTTTTTGGAAACAGTCTACCAGACAGACGTCAACATAAAGATTAGATTAGTTTCTCTGATATTTGCTAATTTATCAACAATAATGAGTGATGACAACTTGTTTTAAGTTAATTTTCTGAGGATTAAATTATAATTTATTAATAAATTATTTTCGTTGATTATAAAAATGTTGAAATCCTAGGCTAATTAATTTCTGACATTGAAAGCTTGTTCAGGTTACATACAGTAGTAGCATAATAAGTACTTGGTGTACCATAAAATTCATTAGTAACACTTTAAGGACCAATTGTCACTATTAACGTGTGGCTTATTACCTATTATAAAGATATTATGGGCTGTTTATTAGAACTTATAAAGTACATTTTTTTCACAATTTCTGCAGATTTTCAGCCCATCATTGAGTCTGTTTATTTACTTGTGTAAACATGTGCACATTTATATTTATTCAGGTTTTTAAATTAATTTCCGTAATAATATTGACTAATATGAAAATGTTAATTTGATTAGTGTGTAAAGTCATATTTTCTGTCTTTTAGTAGATTTAATATACGAGAGTCTTGCTTTGTTTACCAAATAAGTGGATCTAACTGGATTTGCATTGTAAACATTAAATAAAAGTTAAAAAGGGATTATTTTTTATTTCATATATTGAGGTTTTAGTTATGATACTCCTAAAATCAATCAACATAAATCTGCAGATTTTTTACAAAATTCTAAGCAGAAATAGCAAAAAAATGTCTACAGATTCTGTCTGGCCCTGCTTATTACCTACCTATTATAAAGATATTGGCTGTTTATTAATACTTATAAAGTGCATTGTTTTTCACAATCAATTTTTACATCCCTAAGCTTACTTAAAGGTGCAGTATGCAAGTTTGACACCCAGTGGTTGAACTAGGTATTGCACTCCTGGATCATAATAAAAGTATGCTGGGATGCCAGATTGTGTACAGGAGCGAGTGATTTAAACTGTGTTCTAAATAAAAGCAACGACACGCGATAGAGGGAATATTCTCCATATTAAAAGGAGTTTTTGTCCTAAACAACACCTCGAATTGAGATATTAGAAATGGCTTCTATTTCTCACAGCTGAACAACAGAAACCTATGACAGCTAGATCACCTCAGGTAAGCCTTGTGTGCTTTATTCTGTGCTAAATGCTAACAATGCGAGTTTGAATGCGTTTTACATGGCATTTGTTGCCATATACTGAAAGCAGAAAGTTCACCTCAGATCTTGAAAATACAATAAACCATCTGAAATTGAACTTTAGAACTAAACACATATCAGTGATTCAGCATCTACATTGATGTTAAAGTGGGTTAACATGTATTAAATAGATTCTAAACCTTACCGTTTGGTGAGTGAGTGCATATTCTGTGCTTCTGAAAGGCTGTATTTACATTTCTGTCGTGTTTCGTCTGGTGCAAACAGCCAAATAGCTGATCACTGCCTCTCTCGTCACAGCGTGTTGTTAGGACACGCGGTTACAATGTAACCTGCTCACCTAATGTTTACGTTCGTAATATTTATGTAATTTGCTAATTAATAACCTCATGTGGAACTGCATCTGTCTCCCATACTGTTCTTTTTGGTCACGGACGCATGCTTTCAGAGTCTTTCTGAATGAATGAATGAAATACGCTGTTTTCCAACAAGGCAACCCGGAGTGCTGACATATAATTGGCTAAACTGGCATCGTGCATATGAAATTTATCTAAACAAAGACAGCGTTCCGGCACGGAAAAAACCATTTTCAAAGCAGAATATCGGACTTCAGCATTGTTTTTCAGTTAAACAAGTATGTTCACTTGGGATGTTTCTTAAATATCTGCACACATATTATGGTATTTTTATGCTTTAGAAGAGTCAAAAACTTACATACAGCACCTTTAATAACCAACAACTACCTTAATAGACCATTTTGAGGGATGTAAACAAAAACAATGGTCCCAACGTATTTGCTGTTTTACATTTTTAATTTCTCTAGCGACCCAGAATCCTAAAAGAGCAACATATTGATAAACATTAAGTTTTAACATTAAGTTATGATTGAATCGCCTCTTGTTACAGTTATAAAATAGTTTGATAATAAGGAAATGTTCATGGGCCAATGACATGACCACATTGAAATGGCCTATATCTATAAATAAACAGCAATTTAGGAGTTTATTGAGGCAAACGTCATAGTTAATGGTTTGTTAAAGGCACATTTCAGCCAAAAATGAAATTTTTCTCATAATTTAATCACACTAAAATGGTTCTAAACTTTTAAATGTTTCTTTTTGTTCTGTTGAACACAAAAGAAGATATTTTGAAGAATGTTGGAAACCATTGACATCTACCTGTATAATAAGAACAAAAATACCATGAAAGTCAATGGCTGTTTTTTTCCAACATGCTTCAGTATATCTTTACTGTTCAAATGAAGAAAAAACGAGTGGAGGATGAGTAAACGGAGACAGAATTTTCATTTTTGGGTGAACTGTGCCTTTAATTGTATCTTAAAATAAAGTGTGACCAAATGATGATCTACAAATAAATCTACCTTTACGCACAGTCACACAAAACAAAATACAGATTGATGTGTGAGGTTTAAATCACATTTCCAATCACCCCAAACCTCGACATCTTGTCATCCACTCAGACATTACACAGCAAACACAAAACAAATCAGTCAGAGGCTGAAAATGATCCTGCGAGTCAGATCTCATGTTTCAGCAGAGCCACGTTTAGTCCCTCAATCTCCCAGAGATCCAAGCAGAGGCCTTCAAATTCTGTCAAAACACTCAATATCAGGGCCCTAAAACTCATGAGATCAACAAACACCGGCCATACAGGAGCGATTAATAACCGTGTCTTCACTAAAGAGGAACAGAGCACATTTGGGGGGTCAGTCAAACGACAAACACACGTCTGGTGAACACACATACCTTCTGATGGCTTCCTTTATGAATGGAAAATACATCCAATGAGAGAAAGTGTGTATGTTAAACTCCGGAGAAGAAATACTTGGAGGCCAAAAAGTAAAGCTCAGAGTCTCACTGTCACTGCGAGGGTGAAGCTGCAATCTGAAATAGAGTGGCATGAACAAACACACACACACACACACACACACACACACACAGATAAGCATGGCAGCTGAGTTAACACAAGTCTCCGCTATAAATAACCCTCAGTCAGAGGAGGTGGGCCGCAATACCCTGTTTGGGAAACACTTGAGCGCTGTAAACGAGGGCAAACTGGACGGACACACCAGAGACCCGACTGATGATTTCAAAACACGGAACATTCATATGGGCGCGATAGATTTAACGTTACTCACCGTGGCGTTTTTCCAAATACAAACGACTTTCGTTCATCTTCGCTACAACAAGGAGATATTTTGAATAACTTATGAGATCTCTTTTAACTGTGACGACTCAAGACGCTCGTGAGGAGATTAAAACACGATTTAATGTAGTATTATTAATTAACAAAGAACGTTAAACGTCGATTAACGAACTATTCAACCATTCCCGCGCAGCAACATGAGAGGACGATCCTCATTGGTTGTTGTAAAGGCTCGAGAATGCCGCGTGACATGCAACAATTAACCCCATTGGTTCTCAAGTATGATCTTAGAGTGTATGAACCAAGTGTGCCGCACGCTTGCTCTTGAGTGAAGGTCTCGGCCGTTAGATCGCCCCCTGGGGGCTGGCTGCAGTACAAGTCATAAAGCCCGCCTCCTCCGTATTAATGAAGGAGACATGAGACCAAATAAAAAAATTAATTACACTTGCAATAAAATGTCCCGAAAGATGGTTCTGGTCAGTTAAGGCACTGGTTATCGTGCTGATATAGGTGCAGATCTACATTTTTGTAAAGAGTATGTTTTGAGCGGTAATTTAATGCAGGGTGTGTCATCATGATTGACAGCTGTGATTGACAGTTTCTCAAAGCAGACGTCGGAGCTTCGGCAGGAGACTGAAGTGTTATTATTCCATTTCTGTGTTATTTTATCATGATAAAATAAGTTGTTCAGCAGTAAACTATAGTTTCTGACATACAGGATCTGGTGGAACAGTGTTTATTCGGTAGGTCAGGGCTTTATCGGTTTGTTGATACACTCCTAACCACCCAGATAGCAAAATACACTAGGGCCAGTTCCGGCTAGACTCTCGCCTGCCGGAGACTTTCCCCTCGGCCCGACTCCGTCTGCTGTACCTACTCGCGCACATTACTCGCGGGCCGATCCGGCTCGGATGCGGCAGCGTCGGCTCGCTAACGGCCGCCGCATCTGGCCCGATTGACTCGGGCAGTCAGTCCATAATCATCCGGTCATATGCGGCGGCCGTTAGCGAGCCGACGCTGCCGCATCCGAGCCGGATCGGCCCGCGAGTAATGTGCGCTGCGGCCCGGAGCTGGCGCGATTGAATCTTCATTTTATAAACCTCAACTTTGTTAACGTTATTACAACCATTTGTGTTGATAAAACAGCAAACGCAGGCTACTATGTAAACGCAAAGTGTATTAGCATTAGCAAGCCTTTGTTATGGCGGTCAAGTGAGAAGTTTGGGGGGCGTGGTTGATTTGATGTACAAGCGTTTGGTTGGAAGTTCGATTCCGCAGCTCCTCCTCTGGCTCCACCAGGGAGTCCTTCTGCGCATGTCCAGGCTCCAATTTCAGCAGTCTTTTGCGACAGTTTGTGCCCGTCACAAGGCGATTTTCCCCTCACAGCGTTTAATGGAAAATGGCGCTGTCGCGTCGTCCATATTTTATACAGTCATTGGTATGAACGCCTGAAACCATCCATTTTGGTTTTCGACAATAAAAAAGTGTTTTATATAGACTAAATCATTAAAAACGTGCCCTAGAAAATGTACAAATATGGTTGATACAGTATAACAACATTGTGAAAACATTTACTGCCATTAGCATTCACCATAGATGCACTAGACGCATACAGACCTTTAGCATGCGTCAATACCGCCGCCATATTTGTACAGTGCTCCACGGACAAAAGTCATTCAACTGCACTAGTCAAGACTAAAGCCAATCTGAAGATGCAGGACTTTTGCGCTGCGTACGGGTGTAGTAACGTGTACTAAATTCTAGGCTTATGCTAGATTTGTTGAATAAAATCAGCAAACAATGTAAATGAAATATGACAACAAGACGCTGATGCCAGAAACCTGTATTATTGTCAGCTAAGTGAAGTAACGGCTAGTTTTTGAAGTAACTTAAGGGTGCCTGATTACATAACAGTGTCTGCGCCTTAATGGGCATACTGTCCACCCTAAATTATTGAATATTACAAATGTTATACCATTTAGATCAGAAAGGTGGATATGCACACTGAGATTTCGTGAAAACCGGGACTGTGCAGACAACAATTCTGCACATGCCCTAGGGAACGCCTCTGCACAGGCCTGATATCTATTCACACAAACACACGCTCTTTGTCAGCAATGCCCATGGGGTCATTTATCCATCAACGTAGAAAAGTGATGTAAAATTATAATTTTCGGAATTGAAAAAAAATATTTGCATACTGACTAACGAGGAAACTCCTGATCATAGATATATGCAGGGCTTAATTTGTGCCGGAAGGTTGTTGCTAGAACAGATACTTTGCGGCCGGAAGTTAAAGAGAATTATTTATGTTATTTATTAAATTTCCCATTTATTGTATTTTATTATCGTCTACCCCCACCCCAACCCTAAATCCAACCGTCACAGTAACCTAAAAACAGTAGATGTACCGAGTATTATTTATGTTATCTATTAAATTACCCAATAAATTGTATTTTTTAACACCTACCCCAACCCTAAACCCAACCGTCACATCACTGTAAAATATGAATTATTGTTATAGAGTGTCATAAAAAAATTACGCTATATTAATGTGCATATCGCACTTCCGGCCGGGCGCATATCCAATCTAGACTTTACCGTTCCGGAACACGCCGGATCTGGAACCTCTGAAATCTGATCCGGCACCTCATTTCATCGATCCCTCCCCTCCTCCCCTTTTACTTTACTCCCCCGCAGGGGCGTTGCTAGACATTAAGCTCTACTGGGGCACCGCCCCCTCAAACCCATATATATATAAGTCAGAATTATTAGCCCCCCTGAATTATTAACTCCCATTTATTTTTTTTCTCCAATTTCTGTTTAACAGAGAGCAGATTTTCTCAGCACATTTCTAATCATAATAGTTTTAATAACTCATCTCTAATAACTGATTTATTTTATCTTTGTCATGATGACAGTAAATAATATTTGACTAGATATTCTTCAAGACACTTCTATACAGCTTACAGTGACCTTTAAAGGCTTAACTAGGTTAACTAGGCAGGTTAGGGTAATTAGGCAAGTTATTGTATAACGATGGTTTGTTCTGTAGACTTTTGAAAAATAATATAGCTTAAAGGGGCTAATAATATTGTCCTAAAATGTTTAAAAAAAATTTACAACTGCTTTTATTCTAGCCGAAATAAAACAAATAAGACTTTCTCCAGAAGAATAAATATTATCAGACATACTGTGAAAATTTCCTTGCTCTGTTAAACATCATTTGGGAAATATTTATAAAAGAAGAAAAAAAGATTTAAAGGGGGGCGAATAATTCTGACTTCATCTGTATATATATATATGTATATATTATAAATAAGTGTATTATTATTATACAATTATTATTCTAAATTAATAACAGAAATCAATCCCAAATAACTGGAAAACAATGTAAAGACACAACTGGAGTGATATGCTAAGATCCTTCAAGAAATCTTTTGCATGAATATTCATTTCATTAGAATGAAATACTATAGAATACAAAAAAGATGTCAAATAGAATTATCTGTCGTCTTGACACATGGTCAAGAATTAAGTTTTTCCTCTCTGACTTATCATTTCTGCTTCATACGAAAACAAATCTATCAAGAGCCATGCTGTCCAAATAGGATCATCATCGTATTATTTAAACTTTAGTTTTGTCAAAAACTCAATATGTGCGACACCTCTGCGTTAAAGTCTGTTATGCCGGTTTCACAATGCATGAGTGGCGAATACTTTTTCATGTCAACAACCGGGCCTCACAGCGGGAGCAGAGCAGCGCGTCAAGCATGAGCGGTACATGGGGCGCGCATGTATGGTTTTCTGCGTGCATGCGTCAGTTTGCTTTTTGATTAAACTAACGTTGCATTGCTTTCACCAGCGTTGGTTCGGTTGCACATAGAGAATAACGTCTTTATTCTGGGATTACCACTCTTAATAAATACACTTGCATGTAAGGTAAAGCGTATCTCAAAGCATTTACCGGAGCACTGGTGATTTTTACTGGGGCACGTGCCCCAGTAAATGGGGTCTAGCGACGCCCCTGCTCCCCCGACTTTAACTTTCGTCCGCGACACTACTCCATCATCGGGTAACATGCCTGATCCGTTCCCACGATCTGTTCCGGGACCTTGCAATTCACAAATTAAGCACTGGATATATGTATATATGTTTATATATCTATATGGCTCTGGATGGCCAATCCTTCACTGCACCTTGGTCTCACATTCATTTGAAAGGTAGCGCTACCCTATACTAAAATGGCGACTCGGTTGATTTCTTCCAATAGACAACAACAGCGCAGGTGACATCTAATGTAAATATTTATGCTCAAGTATCTGTGCTCAAGTAAATTGAGCTGTACTTAGATTAGCATACACACACACAATGTTAAACATCGACTAATGAACCCTTTTCAACAATTCCCGCGCAACATGAGAAGACAGTCCTTAATGGTTGTTGTAAAGGCTCACGTATGCGGCGTGAATAAATGTGATTTTACACAGGCTGAATGAATTAAGAAGTGTCTTAGAAAATGACAAAAGATGGCTGATACATCCAGTGTAACATATAACAATGTAAAAACCTTGAGCTGTACTTGATCACACTGTATGGTGAATGGGAATATATGTCATGACTGCCTTCCTCCATGTTCTTGAGACGTTCAGGAGCGCACAATGTAAATCTGTTCTTAATGAAAAAATATCTTAAAAACACCAAAAACAAAATGGACTAATGTGTAGAAACCTTTACAAATGCTCTTTTTATTTCGGAGAAGTTGAAATATGCATTCCATCTGCAGTGCTAAAGTGAAATTAGAGAAGTCGAGTGCAGAGAAGCGGATCAAATAAATATATAAATGAAAATAAAAATGAATGAATAAATTCCGTTGACTCTAAATGAAGATCATGTCATCAGTAGGGCCAGACGGAATCTGCGGATGTTTTTTGCAATTTCTGCTGAGAATTTTGGTAAAAATCTGCGGATTTCTGCGGTATTATTTTGGCAGTCTCATAACTGAAACCTTAATATGTGAAATATGTGTAATTTAATAACTGAATAAATTCAGATTTACACACATTTACTCAAGTAAATAAACAGAATTAATGATGGGCTAAATATTTGCGGAATTCTGCGGAAAATCAGCGGAATTCTGCGCGCACAGAATTCCGCAGATTTTCCGCAGAATTCCGCAGATTTTTCGCAGATTTTTAGCCCATCATTAATTCTGTTTATTTACTTAAAGTTAACTATTTACAGTTAATCTAATCTAGTAAATCTGCGGATTTCTGTGGAATTATTTTAGGAGTATCATAACTAGAACCTTAATATGTGAAATAAAAAATAATATATTTTTAACTTTTATTTAATGTTTAAAATGCAAATCCGGGCAACCCAGTGGCGCAGTAGGTAGTGCTGTTGCCTCACAGCAAGAACGTCGCTGGGCCGCAGGTTCGAACCTCGGCTGGGCTGGGTCAGTTGGCGTTTCTGTGTGGAGTTTGCATGTTCTCCCTGGGTTCGCGTGGGTTTCCTCCGGGTGCTCCGGTTTCCCCCACAGTCCAAAGACATGCAGTACAGGTGAATTGGGTAAGCTAAATTGTCCATAGTGTATGAGTGTGAATGAGTGTGTGGAAGTTCCCAGAGATGGGTTGCGGCTGGAAGGGCATCCGCTGCGTAAAATCGTGCTGGATAAGTTGGCGGTTCATTCCGCTGTGGCGACCCCGCAAGGGACAAAGCCGACAAGAAAATGAATGAATGAAAATGCAAATCCAATTAGATTAACTGTAAATATTTAACTGTAAGTAAATAAACAGAATTGATGATGGGCAAAAATACTGCGGAAATCTGCGGAAAATCTGCAGAAAATCTGCGGAATTCTGCACGCGCAGATTCCGTGTGGGCCTAGTCATGACTTATACCCTCATGTTGTTGACTTTAGTTTATCTTCGGTCACTTACAAAAAAAATAGATTTTGAATAAATATGAGATTTCCTTTCTTGACCTGTGATGCTATAAGATATACATTCACGAGGAGATTAAATTAAACATGATAAAAAAAATTTATTGGGCTTTTATTCACATATAAACTTTGGTTAACAAACAACAAGCAATGCAATGCAATGAACCTCACTGTTTCTCAAGTATATATTCTCAAGTACTCCTCCATCTTACCCCAGATATGCTCAATAATGTTCATGTCTGGTGACTGGGCTGGCCAATCCTGCAGCACCTTGACCTTTATTGCTTTCAGGAGCTTTGATGTGGAGGCTGAAGTATGAGAAGGAGCGCTATCCTGCTGGAGAATTGTCCCTCTCCTGTGGTTTGTAATGTAATGGGCAGCACAAATGTCTTGATACCTCAGGCTGTTGATGTTGCAGATCTCTCGCACGCCCTCATACTGAATGGAACCTCAAACCATGATTTCTCCTTCACCAAACTTGACTGATTTCTGTGAGAATCTTGGCTCCATGCGGGTTCCAGTAGGTCTTCTGCAGTATTTGTGATGATTGAGATGCAGATCAACAGATGATTCATCAGAGAAATCCACCTTCTGACACTTTAACAGATGATCAACTAGAAGTCAAGTTATTATTTGCTGCTCTTACAACTGAGATCCACCACAAGACTTTAGTCAGGTAGTGTAGATTAAATAATTAGAGTTTTGAGGGCAAATTATGATCCTTAGTCTAATGTCAGCAAATGAATCAGATTTTTTTGTGTAAAATTTTACAATAATTTATCTAAAAACAAACAAAAACCTGATAAAAACAGGACACATTAACACACAAAAAAAGTAAACCCTGAATAATTAAATCAATTATTACCTTCAGAACTGACTTGAGAGTCTCCAAAAGCCACAGCATTGTCTTCATTGCATTTCGTCTTCCGTCTTCTGAGGCGCGACTCATTATTAGAGAAGAAAAAACCACAGACCACAATGACAAAACCCAACACACTAAACTAGTGATGATTTTGTCTCTTATTGAATAGAAACGCTGCTTTATTCACTGTATTATACAATACTCCAGTTTTGCTCTAATTCGCATCTTTAGATGTAAACATACAGCAGTTATAGCCAATTATTTCCAGCATTCTTCAGAATATCCTCATTTGTGTTCAATAGCAGAAAGAAACACAATCAGGATTGAGTAAACGATAACATAATTTCATTTTTGTGTGAACTATCCCTTTAACCTTGGTGTAAACGATCAATTTTAAAAGTATATCCAAAGCCAGATGTTGACTCAGGATAAAGCAGTGAAACTGGAAATGGATCCGGATATAAATCTGTGTTGGCATCAGCTGGAAAAAGCGCAGTGTGTGTTTGACGGACAGACTCAGCTGTGGAGGTGAAGCTGTCGGAGAGAATTAGAGCTGATCTTCACAGTCATCATCTTGCCGAGGATTCGCCGCCGGACACCGGATGATGATACACTTTAGAAAACAGGTCAGATGATGAAGCTGAAATTCTCAGACAAGCGTCCGGATCTCAAAATCTGTGCATTACAACGTCATACAGCCTACTTGATCATCTTCAGCTAAATCATTTCACACACTTCATCTTAAAGGGAGAGTTCACACGAAGATAACTAATGTCTAATAACTGATATCTTTTCTCTTTGCCATGATGACAGCACATAATATTAGACTAGATATTCTTCAAGACACTAGTATTCAGCTTAAAGTGACATTTAAAGGCTTAACTAGGGTAATTAGGGTAAAGTTAGGGTAATTAGGCAAGTCATTGTATAACAGTGGTTTATTCTGGAGACAATCCAAAACTAATATTGCTGAAGGGGGCTAATAATATTGACTTTAATATGGGTTTAATCTACTATAGCTACATTCTCTAAAGTTTAAAATATTATTATAATAACTTATTTTCTATAGCTATAACTTCTATTTGGAGATCTAATTTCGTGTGTGTTTTTGCTCCCTGTTATTTTCCATCTTTTAGATTCTTACTTTAGTTTTCTTAAGGTCACAGCCATAAGGATTTCACTGCATATCATACTATCCATGTCACAAATCAGATTGAATTCGCATTTTTCTTTTCAACATTCTTCAGTTCGTCTTGTTTTGAGCTCAACAGTAGAACAGGTTTGGAGCAAGCGGAGAATGGGGAAATGACGGAATTAAATTGTTTAGGTGAACCGTCCCTTTAAAAACGAAAACATCAGGGTTTGTTTACATGCACAGTGAATATGAACTGATCTCAGATATGGAGAGCTATTTGTTTACATGAGGTCTTACAGTTTCAAAAAATGCTGGATAGTTGTAACCCAACATTGGGTCAAATATGGACAAAAAGTGTAAATTATAAAAGTACAATGTTTATTTTGCTAGCCCACATTGATAGCTTTTAGGTGAACAATTGATCCGTGCAAGTTAATCTAGTGTATATATATATATATATATATATATATATATATACACACACACACAAACGCACTGTTGAAGTCAGTATTATTAGCCGCCCTGTTAATTTTTTTTTTCCCAATTTCTGTTTAACGGAGAGCAGATTTTGTTCAGCACATTTCTAAACATAACCGATTTTATTAACTCATCTCTAATCACTGATTTCTTTTATCTTCACCATGATGACAGCACATAATATTAGACTAGATATTCTTCAAGACACTAGTATTCAGCTTAAAGTGACATTTAAAGGCTTCACTAGGTTAATTAGGGTAAAGTTAGGGTAATTAGGCAAGTCATTGTATAACAGTGGTTTATTCTGGAGACAATCCGAAACTAATATTGCTTAAGAGGGCTTCAAATATTGACCTTAAAATGGCTTTTAAAAAGTAAAAACTGCTTTATTCTAGCCAAAATAAAACAATAAGACTTTCTGAAAGTGTCTTATGAAAGTGTCCTTTACATATGAAAATGCCATTTACTTTTTATGTCTATAAATAAAAATGAAGCCGTTTATTCAATGTTACTTTTTAATTTCAAAAATCAAATTAGATTTGTTGTTGTTTTAAAGTAATCTAATGCTTATTTTGTCTCTGAATCATTTTGGAAGTAGAAACTAATTCTTATTTTTGTCTACAGAAAAAACTGATAAAAATAAAGGGTCAGCAGATGAAGCTGATTACATTTTTGATGAAAGATTATGAAGACGTTTTCATGCGAATCACTGATAAAATTCCTGAAGCTCTGATAAAGCTGAACTCTCCAATGCGAGGCAAGTCTACTGCAGATGTGTCTGACACAGGCATAAATGAAAACAAATACTGTAAACGTGTCCGCCAAATGCATAAAAATTTAGTGTGTTCAGAAATAAAGAGTCAAAGAAGAGTCAAAATAAAGTGAGTTTTTCTGTAATCGAGCCAAGCACTTTAACCCATATCCCCCCCCCCCCCCAAAAAAAAAAAAAGTTAATAGCTATTTCTTAGCCACATATTTTAAATAATGTGTCACAAATAATGTTTGTGATTCTAGAATTTAAATATATTAAATATGTTATGATGCCAGAGTTCAGAGGAGAATGGCCAGACTGGTTCCAGCTGATAGAAAGGCAACAGTAACTCAAATAAGCACTCGTTACAACCGAGGTCTGCAGAAGAGCATCTCTGAACACACAACACGTCCAACCTTGAGGCGGATGGGCTACAGCAGCAGAAGACCACACCGGGTGCCACTCCTGTCAGCTAAGAACAGGAAACTGAGGCTACAATTCACACAGGCTCACCAAAACTGGACAATAGAAGATTGGAGAAACGTTGCCTGGTCTGATGAGTCTCCATTTCTGCTGCCACATTCAGATGGTCGGCTCAGAATTTGCTGTCAACAACATGAAAGCATGGATCCATCCTGCCTTGTATCAGCGGTCCAGGCTGGTGGTGGTGGTGTAATGGTGTGGGGGATATTTTCTTGGCACACTTTGGGTACATTAGTATCAACTGAGCATCGTGTCAACGCCACAGCCTACCTGAATATTGTTGCTGACCATGTCCATCCCTTTATGACCACAGTGTCTCCATCTTCTGATGGCTACTTCCAGCAGGATAACACACCATGTCATAAAGCTCCAATCATCTCAGACTAGTTTCTTGAACATGACAATGAGTTCACAGTACTCAAATGGCCTCCACAGTCAGCAGAGCTCAATCCAATAGAGCACCTTTGGGATGTGGTGGAACGGGAGATTGGCATCATGGATGTGCAGCCGACAAATCTGCAGCAACTGTGTAATGCTATCATGTCAATATGGAGCAAAACCTCTGAGGAATATTTACAATACCTTGTTGAATCTCTGCCACCAAGGATTAAGGCAGTCTTGAAGGCAAAGGGGGTCCAACCCGGTACTAGTACGCTGTACCTAATAAAGTGGCCGGTTAGTGTAGTTATTTCAAACCAAAAATAAGTTATCCCTTATTAAACAAGACAAAAACATTAAATAAAAAATAAAAAACAGCACTGTAAACTGATCCATCGCCTTTCTAAAACAGAATGAATGTGGAACAGACGGAGACCACAGACACGGCAACACGAAAAAGGGGCTTTTATTTCTGAACTGTTTTATAAGCAGTCCAACACACACGTTTCCTAGCTGTTCTGAAAAACGAAAACCAAAGAAAATAATTGTAGTAACAATTATCATTCATTGAATAATATCATCAATCATCATCATCATCATAGCCGTAATGGTAATAACCCCAGACAGTAGTATCTGCGTTTGTTTTGTGGCACATGAAAAAGAGTTTGGGCTGAGCGTAATTACCCGGAAAACTCCGTGTCCCATAAACCCACGCACACAGGGACTAGCCTACTCCCCGAACAGACAATAAATATGAAAGAGAGCCGTATTAAACCAACAAAAATAATAATCTGGAACTCGTAGGTACAATATCTAAACGTTTTTTTATGTGCAAGATCTGAGCTGATTCTTCACCACAAATACTCACATCCGACCCCATCCCTGAACCCAGAGTCTCAAATTATTCCATGTGTGTGTGTGTGTATGTGTCTACATTGTAAAATCTTTTAAATAAACCTAAGCTCATTTGTATTTATTTCATATACACATATATATTTATATATATATATATATATACTTGTTAGTTCGTTTTTTTCTTCCTATTTATCGTCCTCTTCTGCGTTCGGTTCGCCCTTGTTACGGAAAACAGACACACACACCAGCTATTGAATGAAGCAAACACTGAACGAAAAGCTACCGTTAAAATAAAAATAAAAATCATAATACAAAAACCCCTGAATAAAACATGGATATTTCGGCCTGGCGGAGGTGCCACCCTCGTGGAGAAACGGGCAGTTTCTGTCTGTCGCCGCTCAGTAGCTTTCGAGGCGTTGCTGTAATGACGTTCAATCGTTCACATCACCTGAATTTGGTCACATTTGTTTTGTACCCTTTCTCAAAAAGCCGCCGGCGCTCGCGCGTACCGGAAAACATCTCGGAAACATCCGGCTGGAGCTTTTCATTGGTTCAAGGACATTCTCCTACAGTCGTTTGGCACGTTTATTTTTCATCAGCTCATGAAGCATGGAGGAAAAAAGTGCAGTGATAAGATTTCATTTTGGTTTCAAAATAAAACTAAACTCAGGATGGCACCTCCCCACACGTAAAGGCTACAAAAACTGATCCGACTCCTAAAACCCGGCAATATTTGCATGGCAGAGGAGGAAAAAAGAATTACTGCATGAAACAAAAACCTGAATATACATAAAGAAACTCAACTCATGCCTCCGTTTCCATTCAAGAACAAAAACACACACTCCAAAACAAAAACAAAACAAATCTGCATTTGCGTCACATTCGAGACCAACAATATAAAAATGGAAACTATATTCAACTCAAGCCTTACGACAAACAGTTTGGCGAACGCCTTCGGATATATCAGCACGTCTGCGTGTGAACGGATGTTGGACAAGAAGACCTCCATCATCTCGCACCTCATTATGAGATAAACCATCCAAAAACTCTGCATTCTCTCACACAGCGACATGCGCGCGCAAAAACACACACTCTTCCGTCTGTCAGCCTGAGGATTTAACCAACCCCCCCGCCCCGAAACCCTCCCGCCACAGAGACTAACACAGACAGGCAGAGACAGAGAGATTCGCCATATATGCAAACATTGTCAAGAGGATTATACTGTAGATGCACAGAGAAAGATTCATATGTACAGTCAGATAAAAGACTCCAGGGATGCTGTTTCTGCTGCTGCTCCTTTTTTCCTGGTCCCTCAAACCGAGACATCATGCATGGTCAACCGTGGAGGTTCGTTTTAGGTTCGGTATCCAACACGTCTCCGAACGCCAGGAGTTCTCAAAGGTTTATTTCATTGGCACTTTTTGCACTTCAAGTGGAAGGAGTTAAAAACAAGGGGGTGAACGTCCTGCCCCCCTCTCAAAGTCCTTCCCATCGTATCAAGCAGCGTAAATCACCTCCAACGAACGAACGAACAAAAATAAGCGATAAGAGAAATGAAAAATACATTCAAGGCGAAAAAGAAAACTTCTTCCCAGGGCATTTCCTTTAAAGCAACAACAACATCATCTTGCATCGCAGCAACCCAACCAAAATATGGTGTATACAGGGGCTGAGCACCAAAACTAAATCAAAAGGACTCAAAGAAAACGCTCCCTATATGTTTTTTTGTACACTATACGGAGTCATGGATGCACACAACACTCGCAGCTCTCGCTAATGCAGTCAATCCAACAACTCAGGACGTCTCAAAGTCTGTACACGCAGCAAACAAATGCTTTCTTACTTAAAACCCTCGCTGTTTCTGCTCGGAAATATCCTTAAATCAAGAAGCTTTCTAGACGAGTAAAAACAGAGTTTTATTTGGAGAAATAAGTGAGTTTTCCTTAAAACAAGCTGAATGATCTGCCAATGGGGGAAGCAGAATAATCCTGATTTCAGTTGGAAGAACAGGCGGATTATTTAGGGTTTATTAAGGAAAGATCTGACTTAACTTTCTGACTAAATTCTGAAAACAAAACTGTATTTTCAGCTTGTCTATTAAAGGCTTCTTGATTTAATAATGTTTAAACCAAACAAGACAGAAACTCTCAGTAGGAAAAGCATTCGCTGCAGTGTAAGTATGGAGGTCGATGCCATGACACTCCACAAATCTGCATCTGCTAGCATGAAACATGCATGCCACACGCCACATAGTTGACAGACAGTGGTGCAGTGTGCGCGCTTCAGGAATGGCAGTCAACAGCGTTTCCTTGAAGAACGACAGGAGAAATATCAGTCAAACATCTCCATCCACTGAATCAGAGCTCTCTCAGCTCCTGTTTCCCGCAGCAGAGCTGTTCATACAGTCTAACTGCTGCTTATGGAGAATAAAAGTTAGCCACTTTTCCTTTCTTAGGCTATTTCTGAGCATGCCAGGAGAAGATTGGAGGAGAAACGAGTGCAGTTTCCCAGCCTGCACCGCTGATGATCAGTATCCGTGTCTGCGAGTGCGTGTGTGCATTTAATTCACAAACTATTGAGGAACAGCAGGGCACAATCCAGCAGAAGCTTCCGGATTGGACAAGCGAGTGTGTGTGTGCGTGCGTGTAAGTGTGTGTGTGTGTGTGAGGATGGAGAGTGGATCAGGTGCAGGAGAAGCGGATCACAGGCCGTTGCTGTTGCGGTGTGTGAGCGGAGGTTTGGAGAGCTCCACCACGTTAGTTCTGCCCTTGCCGATGACTTTAGGAGCTCGACGCAGCAGCTTCTGGGCCTCGGTGAACGCTTCGGTCAGCTCCTTCTTCCACTGCACAAACTCCGGGTCGCTCTGAAGAAGAGGAAGAGCATTAGCTGTGCATTCTGAGCTGATTTATTAGATATATTTTCAGCACTCACAATCAGTGTTGGTGGTAATGCATTAGTTACGTTTATTGGAGAGCAACTCAATTTTGTCATGCATTACTTTCTCCAACACTGCCCATAGCATACACTACCTGGCAAAAGTCTTGTTGTCTATCCAAGTTTTAAGAACAGCAAATAATAACTTGACTTCTAGTTGATCATTTGGTATCAGAAGTGTCTCATATGAAAGGTAAAGGCCTCTAGATGACGCTTATTTGAGCACAATAAAATATGATCATGCCTTGATTCTGAATGATTTCATTAGGACAGTAAGGTCTGACTCTGCTTAGACTAAAGTCTTGAACAGAAATAATGTCCAGTATAGAATATGAAGTCATGCTGCAGTGGAAACAGAATGAATATTGTGTCTGACTCCATCATGAGCTTGGAGGACTGCATCATACATCTCTGAATGACTCAAATCACGCATTAATAAAGTCATCTGGAATGGCAAAGAAAGCGTTCAAGCAGGATTCCCAGAGTTCATCAAGAGTCTTTGTGTTCATCTTCAATGTCTCCTCCATCTTACCCCAGACATGCTCAATAATGTTGATGTCTGGTGACTGGGCTGGCCAATCCTGGAGCAGCTTGACCTTCTTTGCTTTCAGGAGCTTTGATGTGGAGGCTGAAGTATGAGAAGGAGCGCTATCCTGCTGGAGAATTGTCCCTCTCCTGTGGTTTGTAATGTAATGGGCAGCACAAATGTCTTGATACCTCAGGCTGTTGATGTTGCAGATCTCTCGCACGCCCCCATACTGAATGGAACCCCAAACCATGATTTTTCCTTCACCAAACTTGACTGATTTCTGCGAGAATCTTGGCTCCATGCGGGTTCCAGTAGGTCTTCTGCAGTATTTGTGATGATTGAGATGCAGATCAACAGATGATTCATGGAGAAATCCACCTTCTGTCACTTTTCCAAATGATCAACTAGAAGTCAAGTTATTATTTGTTGCTCTCACAACTGAGATACACAACAAGACTTTTGTTAAGTTGTGCATATTCTAGTCTGCTGTGAATACAAAGAAATGCACAAAATGTCTTAAAAAAGCAAAGTTTAGGTGAGGGAACAAAACATGGTAAACAATTTAATGATTTTTTTAAGAAAACTTAGAATCTCTATTTTATTTACAGAGGGCAAGGAAAAAAGCAAGCACATCTCAACTTACATCAATCAAACTAACTGAAAATGTTAAGTTAAATGTGGTATAACCTACACAATTTAATTGAAACCTAATTAACATTTTATAAATTAGTTAAATCAACATAAAACATTTGTTGTTCTGACTTTGCATATATACTTACTGTAAAAAAAACTGACAAACACACACATATATACAGTGCTCCGCATACATGTGTATATCCCCCCTATTTTCTATAGGAAGCTCTACAATATTATATATTTGTGCATATACATTAGATTGGTCAGTACTGAAGCCAAATCTGGAGCTTATCTAACTAAATAACTTACAATAATGCTTCAAACATGAGTAGACCAACATATACCACCGGTTTCACAAACAAGGTTTAAGGCTAGTCAAGATTAAATTGCATGTTTGAGCTGTCTTAACTCAAAATAACTTGCAGTGAGATGTCTTAAAATACGTCAGTGTCATTTTTTTGTCTCCAGGTGCACACCAGTCATATATTTTTCTAAGGCCATTTTATAAATGTGGCTTAAATAGCCTAATTTATCTAAGCACTAGTCCTGGTTTAATCCAAGCGCTGTTTGTGAAACTGGGCCATAATGTTAGAGAAAAATATTAAATATAAATGTAAAAAATAGCAAGAATCAAGAGAAACAAAAAATATGTAGAATTTAGCTGATGATTTGTAGTTGTAATGTTTTTTGCAATATTTTGCATGAATTTAAATGTATTTTCTATCCATTTCTAAAGATGTTCTGTGACTAAAATATTATTTAAATAAATATTTCTGTTTAATAAATGTGTTTTGTTCAAATGCACCGATATATATTATCCATATTCACTAAGATATGGACAAAAATACTCATTTTCAAAATGGGGAGAACTCAATTATGCTGAGCACTATATATATATATATATATATATATATATATATATATATATATATATATATATATATATATATATATATATATATATATATATATATATATATATACATATACATATATATATACAGTTGCAATGAGAATTATTGAACCCCCTTTGAATTTTTTTTTCTTTTTTAAATATTTCCCAAATGATGTTTAACAGAGGAAAGAAATTTTCACAGTATGTCTGATAATGTTTTTTCTTCTGGAGAAAGTCTTATTTGTTTTATTTCGGCTAGAATAAAAGCAGTTTTTAATTTTTTAAAAGCCATTTTAAGGTCAAAATTATTAGCCCCTTTAAGCTATATATTTTTTTCGATAGCCTAAAGAACAAACCATCATTATACAATAACTTGCCTAATTACCCTAACCTGCATAGTTAACCTAATTAACCTAGTTAAGCCTTTAAATGTCACTTTAAGCTGTATAGAAGTGTCTTGAAAAATATCTAGTCTAATATTATTTACTGTCATCATGACAAAGATAAAATAAATCAGTTATTAGAGATGAGTTATTAAAACTATTATGATTAGAAATGTGTTGAAAATTTTTTCTCTCCGTTAAACAAAAATTGGGGAAAAAAATAAACAGGGGGGCTAATAAATCAGGGGGTTGAATAATTCTGATTGCAACTGTATATACATATATATATATATATTATATAAACATTATCTTGTGTGTGTGCATGCATGTTTGTGCAAAATTTTGAAAATGATTTTTTTCCCTGTTTTTGATGGCAACTTTATATAAAAAAAAAAGAAAAAAAAAAACACTGGTGGGAAAAGAGTTAAATAGTAATAAATAAAAACGACCAGTAATCAATAACTATACTTTTTGACATCACGCAAAGCGGCTTCCGGGTCCAAGAGCACTATCAAACTGTATGGGGAGACTCAACAAATGCTAATAATAAAATGTTTACAAAATGCTATAATACTTTTGAGAATCATGATCGCAATATATAAAAAAATAAATATTGATGTCTGTGATGCAGCAAGTCCAGAGACTGTTGTGTACACCATGATTTTGTAAGAAACTCACTTTAATGTGTAATAATTCTAAAAAGTGGTCATAAACAATTTTTTTTTTTTAAATTCAAATGAGTAATGAGTAGCGGCTTGGATCTGGAAACAGTATTAATTAGGGATGTCCAGATCTGATCACGTGATCGGAAATTGGGCCTAATCACGCGGTTTCAGACTCAATCGATGTTACCTCCCAATCAGGACTCGAATATATATATATATATTTTTTCATTATTTTTAACACATCTATAGTTATGCGGTGGCACAGAGTTAGACCTCGTTCTTGACTTCCCACAGAAACAGCAGCCCCTGCGGCATGACATCACTTTGTTGCTTTGTTAAATGCTGCCAAAGCAGAACACGGAAGCAGCTTGAAGCGGAAGACACGAGTATGTCTGCAGTGTGGAGGTATTATAAAGTTAATGAGGACAACCTTGCCATAGCAAACTGTGAGAGATGTAAAGTTGGGATTGCCTGCCGGGTGTTTTAAGTTGAGCTGCTGTTTGTTTTTGTATTAGATTTGTTTTTAATATTTACTGCTGCACTAAAGTCCAGAAGTGAAGAATTGAAGTTATTTATTACTTGATTGTTCAAGCGGCGTCACAGAAGTGCTCTGTTTGTCTGAATGCTAAAATAAGGTGAATTAAAACATAAGGAACATCCTGGATCTGTTTCTTCACTCTTCTTTATTCTTTTTTTTATGTATTATAGAAGTATCAGACTGGGTTTCGGTATCAATAGATGCTCAAAATGACTGACTCGAGGGCGAAAAAACCTGATTGGGACATCCCTAGTATTAATCCATACGTCACAACTTAAGCGAATAGACAAGTAATTTAATTACAGTAGCGAATTCTTTTGTAACTCTACAGGTGACACTGAGAACAGAAGGACATAATAAAGGCTGTGAAAACATTAGAGCAATGCGTCTGTAGGTTTCCCACCTCACACTGCAGGACAAACTGCTTCCCTCCTTTAACCCTCAGCAGGATGCACTTCTTGTCCTTGATCTGCGTCTCCTCCACCGTCACGATATGCTCCATGGTCAGCAGGTTTTGCTGGAGGGACAAAAGGATAATCAGCACATCCCTCAATGAGTCTTCTGATAGACTGCGCTACACTAAGTGGGGTTTAGCCTATGCTAGAGGCTTTATACTTCTGTCTGTAGCTGTGTTTCCATCCAAAGATGCGAATTAGACTTGAAATATCTCATAAAACAGTGAATAAAGCAGTGATTTCAGTCAACGAGAAACTAAATCATCACTTTCTGATAAACTGGAGCAAATATCAGACAGAGAAATGTAGGTTGATGCGATGGGATTTGCCACTGTAGTCTTTTTTCTTCTTTAATAAATGAGTTGCACCTCAGAAGATGAAGACGCAATGCAATGAATGTCTCTTAAAGAAAAAGAAAAAGTTGATGCATATATAAGTGCAGTTAATGCTATAAAGAAATCATTATCTTCAATCCAGGCCATTTCTCACAAGATAAGTCATCATTGGTTACTCTCGGCTCTTTTCTTGTTATCGAATGCTCTGATTGGATCAGAAATTGGTGCGTTCATGGATGAGAGTCGGAGTGTGTGTGTAAGCTGTTTACTCTGAGTCTATTCAGATGTGTTCCCAAATTAGGTAATGAAAAAGATGCGTGCATAAGTTTACACCCCCTTATAAAGGGGAAAATGTCCTGCTGTTTTTATTTTGTTGCATTATACACTATGCTTCCATCCTAAAGATATTAATTAATAATGCATAAATGTTTTATGTGATATGCACACAAGTCACATGTCAATAAAGTAGCAATTTAGCCTAATGAGAAACGAGAAGAAAATCCTGCTAAACATCCACAGATATCACTGAGAGATGTGTAGTTGGGATTCGCCACTGTGGTGTTTATCTCTAATAAATCAGAAGACGAAGATGAATCAATGAACGTGGTGAATGGGGTGGCTTTTGGAGGCGTGAGACAGATGCTCAAGTTCTGGAGGGAATAATAATAGAAGAATAATAATACTGAAGCACTGTGATGACGGACTGACGGAGGCCTTTTACAATCAGCACAACAACATTTCACATCTGCAACAATGGAAAGCTGGAAACACGGAGAGCTGCAAACCAACATTAATGATGCAAAGACCCTCACACACACTTATATCTGATCAGCATCTGTCAGAAACTAAATCACTGAAGCTCAGACTGATAAAGAGTTTATGAGCATCAGAAAAAAAAAAAGTTTATCCTATTCAGCATCAATTTTTTATGCTCATCTTGGCGTTTCCATTAAGAATTTTTCATGTAATTTTCCAAAACGTGCATAAAAAAAGGAGGATAGAAACACAGCTTGTGTCACTTACACTGCTAGAGGTTTTGTGGGAATATAGGGAGCAAAAACACAGAT
Organism: Danio kyathit; assembly: GCA_903798195.1. Classification (NCBI taxonomy): domain Eukaryota; kingdom Metazoa; phylum Chordata; class Actinopteri; order Cypriniformes; family Danionidae; genus Danio; species Danio kyathit. The sequence continues at coordinate 52,116,957 of LR812528.1, read as the reverse complement.
CACAAGCTTCTAATCAATGAGGAACAGCAGCCGCAGATCTCGTGTCATTGATACCTGATTCCTGAAATCACTTCAGTACAATCATCCTCGCTTTAAACACTTACTGCGTTCAGACTGCTTGATTTTAAACCACTCAAGATCTCCTGTGTTTTGTCTGAGCGCGTTTTGTTCACTGTAAGAGACGTTGGAATATCAATAATAGTAAATTAATTAAAATAAATAGTAAATAAAACAGATTTGCATTTAGATAATACCTCAGTAAGCATAAAGTTTAGATCTTTATGAGCTCATGTTTTTGCAGTCAAATATCTGTATTAATCCATTGTGTCTGTTCCTAATCAAATAAATAAAATTAATACAAAAACTTTTTCATTACATTTCTTTGATTAGGAACAGATACAATACAAATAAAGCTGCAAGCATTTAATATACAAGAAATAAATGAGTAAATCAATAAATGAAAAAAACATATTTTTTCAAAAAGCCCAAACATATATATATATTTATTTATTTATTTTTTTAATCTAAAATTTTGTAATGGCTTTTTTGGACTATCCAGTGAATATTAATTAAATAAATGTTTTGTACCATTTTGTGACAGTCTGCAAAGTAAATATGGTCATACAAAATTATTAAATAATTGTTAAAACAAGCGAACAATAAATAAATAAACAAAAAAAATATTTAGTAACTGATTTATTTGACTATCAAGTGAATAATGATTAAACAAACCAATTTTTTGTTCAATTTTGGAACAGGACGTCTGCAAACTAAACATGATCATGCAAAACTAAAAATAAAGTGTGAAATTTGACTAAAAATATATATTATTTTATAATGGCTATATGACTATCCTATGAATATTAATTAAACAGATTTCTTGTTTTGTTCAAAGCGTGAAATTAACAGTTAAAAACCGCAACATACAGGATATGAATAAATAAATGCATATTAATATTTTGAAATGCTATATTTGACTAACCTGTGAATATTACACTAATTACTTATTTTGCTCTAAGCTTGAAATGAACAGTTAAAAAGTGCAATATACAGGATATGAATAAACTATTATTTTGTAATGGCTATATTTCACAATTTTGTAAATATTAAACTATTTATTTGTGTTGTTCAAAGCTTGAAATTAACTGGTAAAAAGTGCAATATACAGGGTATAAATAAACAAATACTGTTATTTTGTAATGGCTATATTTGACTATCCTGTAAATGTTAATTAAACAAATTTTGTTCAAAGCTTAAAATGAACAGTTAAAAAGCTCAATATACAGGATATAAATAAATAAATAAGTAAAGATTTTGTAATGGCTATATTTGACTGTCCTATGAATAAGATTTAAACAAAATCCTTGCTTTGTTCAAAGCTTGAAATGAACTGTTAAAAAGCGCAATTTACAGGATATTAATAAATAAATGAATAAATAAATGAACTATTATTCCTCATTCACACTAGCATTGACTTTCAGCAAAGTCGCTCTTCACTGGCATAAAGTTGAAGGATTCTCAACTTTGTCGTGTCGCTCGACACGCCCACCTGGTCACCAACGGTCACTGTTGCTTGCATAGATGGAGGTCACCAGAAATCGCTCGCTCTCCGTTGAAATGAACGGTTGCTTTCACTATTTCTAATGCTATATTTAACTACACTCTAATTGTTAATTAAACTCTTTATTTTGTTCAAAGCTTGATATGGACAGTTAAAAAGTGCAATATACAGGATATAAATAAAATACTATTATTAATAAATAAATAAATAAATAAATAATATAATATAATAAATAAACTATTATTTTGTAATAACTATATTTTCCTGTAAATGTTAATTAAACAATTTTTGTTCAAAGGTTGAAATGAACGGTTAAAAAGCTCAATATACAGGATATAAATAAATAAATAAATGAATAAAATAAATAAATAAAGATGAACAACATGAATAATAATTAAACAAAATCCTTGCTGTGTTTAAAGCTTGAAATGAACTGTTAAAAATCGCAATATACAGGATATAAATAAATAAATAAATAAATAAAGTGAACTATTATTCCTCATTCACACTAGCAGTACTTTGTAGCTGCCTGTCGCTCTGGGCGGCGATCTGCTGCAAGCACAGGTCTGTGTAGGTCTACAGCACGTAGAACACAACAGGCCTCTGAGCGAGCTGAGAGAGGATCACGTGAGCTCTACTGGTGCTCCTATTGGCTGTCGCTCAAGAAAGTCGCTCTTCATTTGCATAGAGTTGAAGGATTCTCAAGTGTGTCGCGTCACTCGACACGCCCAACGATCTCTCGCGTAGATGGAGGTCGTCAGAAGTTGCTCACTCTGTTGAAATGAATGGTCGCTTGTCACCTTGCCGCTACAAGTCGATCGTAGTGTGAATGAGGCTTTATTTCTAATGGCAAATTTGACTATCCTGTAATGTTAATTAAACTCTTTATTTAGTTCAAAGCTTGAAATGAACTGTTGAAAAGCACAACATACAGGATATAAATAACCAACCCTCAACAGATGCAAGATAGTCAAGCATCAGCATCACATCTGCCTTTCTAATGCTCACATTCAACATGAAGTGATCTTCTCTTCAGACTGGAGATCTCAGAGTTAAACAGAAATACAGTGGAAATCTGCACATCTTCTGTTTAATCTTAGTTACAGATGAGGACAGAGAGCGTACGTCCTCGGGGAACCTGCACTGACCTACTTCTGATCGGAGCGCAGACGCAAAACCTCTCTCCGTCCGCTGGGAAACACTGAGCTTTGCTGGAGCGCAGGAGTAAAGAAGCAGAGGATGTGGATCGCGGCTGCAGGTACTACGGGAATATACCGCAGCGGGATGGAGGAAAACCACACGCTAATCTCTAGAGCAATGCTGTTCCTCCTCGTCTTCTGAGAGGAACATAAATCACTCGACTGGAGGGCAAAGACTGCTGAAGACACAGTTATTAGCGCTCCTGCCAAATTTGATCATGTTTAACTGGTATGAGTGTGTGTGCAAGAGTGTATGGGTGGGTTGCAGCAGGAAGGGCATCCGCTGCAATAGTTGGTGGTTCATTCCACTGTGGCAACCTTTGATAAATAAGAGACTAAGCCGAAGGAAAATGAATGGATGAATGTTTAACCGAGCAAAAGGACATTTATTCTTGTTCGGGCTGCACAATATATCGGTGGAGCATCGATATCGCAATGTGTGTATCAGCATTAATTACATGGTAGGATTAGATTCATTAAAGATTAAAAGATATTATTAGTTTTTAATCGTTATATAATGATGACCGAGTTATTTTATGTTTGACTGTTCAATTTCTGTCCTGAATGCTGTTAGCCTCTATATAAAGCTCTGTTTATTTCACTTTTATCGGTAACTCTTAACAATAAGGTGGTATAAATGTTACTTAATGTATTTACTAACATGAACAAACCAACATTACAGCATTTGTTCATGTTAGTTAATAAAAATGAAGTTGTTCATTCATGTTAACTCATGGTGCATTAACTAATGTTAACAAGCATGACTTTAGATGTTAATAATGCATTGGTAAATGTCGAACTATGATTATTAAATGCTGTACAAGTATTGTTCATAATTAGTTCCTGTTAGTAAATACACTACAATAAGGTTTCATTAGTTAAAGTGTGACCCTTTTATCTCTGCTCTGTTGTATATGCTTGTACTTTATTATCATTTAACGCACTGCATAGAAAAAGATTTGATCATCCCAGTTGATCTAAATGGATGAAGTCTTTCCAAATAGAGCTCTTCAAGTCATCTGGCCAAATTATATTTATATCACAGAATAACAAAATATCGCAATGTCAGATTTCTCCAACATCGTGCAGTCCTATTTCACAGTATTTCCCATTATATTTTTGATCTGGAGTTCAGTAGCAGAGTCGACATTCTCCATCATTTTGGGCTTAAGTTCCAGTTCAAAGTAAAGTGTTAAAAAAATCGTAGTCTTTGTTAAGCCACATTATTATTTACCTGTTTATTTGTCGGTATATTTTTCATTTCATTGTATGTGCTTAAGTATTATTTATACATTTTGTTTGCAATTAATTTTCATTTTTTATTGTAGTTTGCCATAAAATCTATTTAAAATCTTTACAGATTGTTCTGCCTTTTTATAATAATGTTTTATAATAAAGTTGGCTAGATTGTAAAGACAGACACAATATATATATTAGGGGTGTCAAAATTAATTGTTTCTTCGGTGCACCGTGATGCAGACGCGGACAATTCGGTATTGGTTCAGTAATAATCATAACCGGTTATTATGTACTGACGTCATTTATCTCACATGCGCTATGTCGCGGTAGCTTACTATGGCGAGGGAGGAGAGCGCGAGTGTTTACAACGCTTCGCCTACTTGACGCACAGACTGTGCACAATTTCACTGCGTGTGTGTTTTCTGGACACTCTTTCACTGACACTTACAGCAGAAGCCCCTATTTCACTGCGATTGAGAGAATGAAAGTAAACTCCATTACTCTCTCTCTCTCTCTCTCTCTCTCTCTCTCTCTCTCTCTCTCTCTCTCTCTCTCTCTCTCTCTCTCTCTCTCTCTCTCTCTCGCTGTGGCCCATTTGACCTGCTGGCGTGACTTTTTCTCTCCTCTCGGCTGATATGGCGATACTTCTGGATAGAGGTCTGCATTCCCGCGGGTGTAAGGCGGGAGCCGCTGGACCAGACCAGATTTCCTGCGGTGCGGAAATAAATTTCTGAATAAAGCGCGGGAGCGGTCGGTAACTCTGGTGTAAGTTGAACGGGAGCGGACGGTCTAATAATATCACTCCCGAGCAAGCACGTGTGTGTGTGTGTGTGTGTGTGTTTATGTGTGTGGACTGTGAATGAGAGAGAGCGATGCTGTGTGTTGCTGTCTATGTTTGTGTGTGCGTGTATGTGTGTGAATGAGAGGGCGTGATGCTCTGTGTCGCTTGCTTGGTGCTGTGTGTGTGTGTGTTTATACAGACAGCCCCAAATATAAAACTGTGTTTGGGAAAAGCATCGACAATGCACCGTGATGCACCGAGATATCGAATTGAACCGAATCGATGGCATGATAATCGTAACCGAACCGAACCGTGAGACCAGTGTAGGTTCACCTCTAATATATATATATATATATATATATATATATATATATATATATATATATATATATATATATATTTATAGATGTATACAATATTTATGTATTTAAAACAGAGATGAATAAATAAATAATACAGAAAATAAATGTTTCATGCAACAGTTTAACTTCGAGTAAATGAGAATTAGATTCTTTTGATGCTTATTGAAGCTGAATGTATGACTCAGGAGGCAGACAGTCAAAAATAGCTGTAATGGGAGTCTTTAAGTTAACATTTTCAAGACAAAACGTCACAAAAAATGCATATAAACATTATTTTTTAGAGATAACTTGAAATAATGTGTGTTATTATTCAAGACTACACAAAAACGCAGTAGAGGGTCTATTCTGGAGACCAGAAATTCTAGAATCACCAATATTTATTTGAATATTTATTACAAAATTGATTAAATATGGATTGTGTTGTGGCGGCATGGTGGCCCAGTGGTTAGCACTGTGGCCTCACAGCAAGAAGGTCGCTGGTTCAAGTCCCGGCTGGGTCAGTTGGCATTTCTGTGGGTGGAGTTTGCATGTTCTCCCCGGGTTTCATCCGGGTGCTCCGGTTTCCCCCACAGTCCAAACACATGCGCTATAGGGGAACTGATGAACTAAATTGGCCATAGTGTATGAGTGTTTGTGTGTGAATGAGTGTGTATGGGTGTTTCCCAGTACTCGGTTGCGGCTGGAAGGGCATCCGTTGCGATTGATTCCGCTGTGGCAACCTCTGAATAGAGACTAAGCCGAAGGAAAATGAATGAATGAATAGACTGTGTTGCTTTATGTAAAAATAAATTGTGTTCATGGTTGGTATGAGTTTTGCTTGTTGAATATCTGTATTTATTAATGAGAAATATTGATTGCTGTAAATTGCATGGGTATTTTGTACTTGTTGAGATTTGTTTGTCGTGTCAGCTGATTGTTGATTGGACTGGAATTAAATACGTGCACCCGAAAATATACCTCTGTTAACTTTTGAGAAACCACAGCTTAAAAAAAGGCTATTCATTGCTTGAATAAAGTCTTTTACCTGCGAGAAAGTGTGCAATAATACATTCTCCAATAAATAAAAATGTTATTGTTCTTTTTATTTAGTTTTTTCCCCATTTTTCCTTGAATTTCTTTTTTTTTTCTCCTTTTTTCCCCCATATATGTATATAAATGTAAAGGTTTGCATCAGAATTTTGTGCAAATGTAAAAAACATAATAAAAAATAAAATAAAAGTGTCTTGTTTTGCCCTCCAGTGTGTGCTGTCATGTTAAAACTAAATAGATGATGAAAATCGAAGAAGAGGAAGAGGAATCAGTTCAAATGCACCGGACTCACCTTGAATTTACGTTTTTTTAACGTTTTAGTCCAACGTTCCTACAGCGTTTGGACAAACAAGGCAACATTCAATCTCAGAAATCTGCCTGTTAACCCTTTATATTGATACAAACAGCACTGAAAACACACACAGACGCACACACACACACAGCTCTTACCCGAGACTCTCCTTCACCTCTCCACTCCACACGGTTGGGGAACAGGTAGAAATAGCGCCGCTGCCACTGCGTCAGGAAGGGGTTTCCTAGCTTTAGCATGTAGCCGTGCATGATGCAGTCCTTCCCCAGTGCGTAATCTGCACAAAAGTCACATAGACAGGGAGAGTTATCAAATGCTTGACAGTTGGATGCTGAGTGTTACACTTGAATAAGCTTTTTTTTATGAAAGTTGAAGTTGATATCAGATTATCAGTTGTGACTGCTCAGATTTGGATGAAACACAACTTTAATCTGAATGTTCTGTAGAGCTGGCTCAATGTTCAATCAAATTTAATTAGATTTTTAGCTACACTTCTACCCAGAAATAAAAGTGAAACAAAAAGGTTTGAAAAATGAATGAATTTCCAATTAATTTAAATCTATTTTTAATAATTACTGTAGGAGCTATTTATTTGATGGCAATTTTCTTTCACACCAATAGAGGGTGTTTAATGTATTTATGCTCTCCTAGGAATGACCTGCGGGGCGTTTGGTTGAAAGTCAAACAAACTTGTTGACTGTGATGGACTTGGAATGGGTTTATGTTTACTAGAATTTTTACTTTTGACTGAATGGATAATAAATGGATTGGATTATCCAACTTTATTCTCAAAGGTATGGACATTTTATTATCGAATTATTCAAGTAACAAACGCACCAACAATTACAGACGTCACCACTTCAAAACGTTCCCTCTGCCGACATTGTTAACACCGCAGCGGAGGTACCTACGTGTGCCAGCAGCTTTTGGCCACTGGGTGGCGCTTTAACCATAGATTTTCAGCTTTGCCTTTTCACAATAGGGCGGTACTGTACGTGTACTGTACCTTATGTGATGTGATCAATTAAATATAATTTTGTTTGTTTTATTTTTAACTAACTTTATCATAGTAATAAGCATGCTTTTACACTATACTGTATGTTTTAGAAAAGATACAATACATGGTGAGAAGTATAGCCCTAGGCTGCAAAAATTAAGCAAATATAAGAATTAAGTTCTTTAGCCTTTATAGTGTCCTATTAAATTGTGTTGGGGTGAAAACAATGTTTCCATTTCTTTGTCCATCATGGCCATGTTATTACCTCAAATCTTAAACGCACGCACACTGCAAGATATGAAAACCGCGGCACAGCACACACCACAAAATAATATTAAGGCTATCGAGCCGATGGATCAATATTTGACCATCTGCCACTACATGCAAAACACTCTCATGCATTCAAAATAGGTTTGCAAAGCTATTAGTTGGAGTTAAGAATTAAATAAATGGACATATCCGCAAGCAAGTTGAGCCGCATATTATTTATCATCTTGTTCATTTCTCTTTCACACGCATGCAGACCGAATTCGCAGAAAGAAAAAAATGTGCTTGTTTAAGAGAAAATCCTCTTATAGCAGGCCTATTTCGGTTTACGGGACAGAATGTTTTTTATACTGCATAATATTCTATCCCCTATCCTAAACATAGCCAACATGAAATATAAATATTTTAAGTTTCTAAAATTAAATTATTCATTTGTTATTTATGTACAGTAACTGAGACAAAAAATGTGAAAGTAAAATATAATCAACAGCGAAAATGTAAATAATAAACACTGTACATCTCTCTATATTTAGGCTAAAACACTGCTTTATTTATTTATTTATTTAGGCCTACTTATTTGTATTTATCTTTGTACTTTCATTTTAGTTGTCTTTTATTTCTTTATTTCTACTTTCCAAAATGAATCCTCATTGCACTTAAGTTTACAATGATCATAAAACTTGTTAACAAGTTTTTAATGATTAATGGAAGAATTATAATGCTTTGTTTCATTGTTTACCTTTATTTACAAGTAGCAGAGTATTTACAGCTACTGTATAGGCCATTTCTGTCCGTTCGCATCCCGCCCCTTTGTGGTGGCATACTCGCAAACTGCAGTCATACCTAAAAAACACGTTCTTACTCCTTTAGAGCGGTGGCAGTACAAGGCACGGCGGTAATGCTCATATTAAAGTGTCACCTACTGTACATTTAAATAAATTCATTTAAAAGAATGGAATTTTAAAAAATAAGTTTTGAACTAGGGTTGCTCTGATCGATCGGCCAGAGATCGGTATCGGCCGGTAATCACATTTCATGACTCGATCGGTGCTCACCTTATGAACCGATCGCAGGTGCTTGTTCATAAGTTTACACACAGAGAGTACTCATCAGAAGTGCTACAACACATGAGGAGGTAAATGGTGCATGGTGGCGTGAGTGCTCATGTCACAACTAAAATGCACAGTTTATACAGTCTACTGGTGCGACTTCCATGAGTGATGCTCTCTTTGTTGCAAGTGCAACTATTGTATGTCCAGTGTTTTGAGCTGCGGCAACCGTATGGCCTTTCCCGGAAGCTCTGCAATTCTGCCGCATATTCAAAGTGGTACTGTGACGCCCAAAAATTAGATAAAATATCCTGCAAATCATGGTGACGAGAATGAATGAGCAAGAGAACAGACCACGAGAGGCACAGTGATGTTCTAAGCTTTATATTTGTTAGGTTAAATGAATGGTGCAGTAAAATCCCCGCTCTCTCATCAAGCTGCTGTGTCTGTCTGTAGCTGTGATCAGAGAGCTGCTATCAAGTGTTGGAGATGTGCAAATATTATAACGGTCTTGCATGTATTTAGGCCTTTTTCATGTGTTTTTGATAATACTGCAAGCTCACTAAAAGCTGGTTGGAAATACAGGGAGTGCAGAATTATTAGGCAAATGAGTATTTTGAGCACATCATCCTCTTTATGCATGTTGTCTTACTCCAAGCTGTATAGGCTCGAAAGCCTACTACCAATTAAGCATATTAGGTGATGTGCATCTCTGTAATGAGAAGGGGTGTGGTCTAATGACATCAACACCCTATATCAGGTGTGCATAATTATTAGGCAACTTCCTTTCCTTTGGCAAAATGGGTCAAAAGAAGGACTTGACAGGCTCCGAAAAGTCAAAAATAGTGAGATATCTTGCAGAGGGATGCAGCACTCTTAAAATTGCCAAGCTTCTGAAGCGTGATCATCCAACAATCAAGCGTTTCATTCAAAATAGTCAACAGGGTCGCAAGAAGCGTCTGGAAAAACCAAGGCACAAAATAAACTGCCCATGAACTGAGAAAAGTCAAGCGTGCAGCTGCCAAGATGCCACTTGCCACCAGTTTTGCCATATTTCAGAGCTGCAACATCACTGGAGTGCCCAAAAGCACAAGGTGTGCAATACTCAGAGACATGGCCAAGGTAAGAAAGGCTGAAAAACCACCACCACTGAACAAGACACACAAGCTGAAACGTCAAGACTGGGCCAAGAAATATCTCAAGACTGATTTTTCTAAGGTTTTATGGACTGATGAAATGAGAGTAAGTCTTGATGGGCCCGTGGCTGGATCGGTAAAGGGCAGAGAGCTCCAGTCCGACTCAGACGCCAGCAAGGTGGAGGTGGAGTACTGGTTTAGGCTGGTATCATCAAAGATGAACTTGTGAAGCCTTTTCGGGTTGAGGATGGAGTCAAGCTCAACTCCCAGTCCTACTGCCAGTTTCTGGAAGACACCTTCAAGCAGTGGTACAGGAAGAAGTCTGCATCCTTCAAGAAAAACATGATTTTCATGCAGGACAATGCTCCATCACACGCGTCCAAGTACTCCACAGCGTGGCTGGCAAGAAAGGGTCTAAAAGAAGAAAAACTAATGACATGGCCTCCTTGTTCACCTGAGTTGAACCCCATAGAGAACCTGTGGTCCATCATCAAATGTGAGATTTACAAGGAGGGAAAACAGTCCACCTCTCTGAACAGTGTCTGGGAGGCTGTGGTTGCTGCTGCACGCAATGTTGATGGTGAACAGATCAAAACACTGACAGAATCCATGGATGGCAGGCTTTTGAGTGTCCTTGCAAAGAAAGGTGGCTATATTGCTCACTGATTTGTTTTTGTTTTGTTTTTGAATGTCAGAAATGTATATTTGTGAATGTTGAGATGTTATATTGGTCTCACTGGTGAAAATAAATCATTGAAATGGGTATATATTTGTTTTTTGTTAAGTTGCCTAATAATTCTGCACAGTAATAGTCACCTGCACACACAGATATCCTCCTAAAATAGCTCAAACTAAAAACAAACTAAAAACTACCAAAAATATTCAGCTTTGATATTAATGAGTTTTTTGGGTTCATTGAGAACATGGTTGTTGTTCAATAATAAAATTAATCCTCAAAAATACAACTTGCCTAATAATTCTGTACTCCCTGTATTTATAAATATTTGCTTGTTAGTTTTGATTAGTGTTGATTTTAAATGTAATAAATCTGTTTGTATAAAACTTGTAGTAACGGTGCTCATAATTGGTGGGTGCGACTAAATTTGTAAAGTTAGGAGCACCAGTGCTACCAAGCAAAAAGGTTAATTTCGAGCCCTGTGTATATAGACCCCATTCACTTTGACATGTGTTATTAACGTATGACCACTTGGTTGGTTTTAGGTCCAAAGCAGGTCACTATTATTCATAACTCCCATTGAGCTTTAACCCGGTTGAGTTCCGGCTCTGGATTCCTGCGCTTGTGTCTTCAGGTCACATGATTAATTCAGCGTTTGCTAAATGACACGGGCTCTTTCAGATCTATTTCTGACCATCACACAGCCGGTCATGTGACGGTGCTGTGTCTTTCCCTGGAGGGAAACAGCGCTGCGTGACAAACACACAGGGTTCAAGCCTCTGCTCGAGGTCGCAGGCGGAAATGATGCTGCGTCTGTGAAAGTCAATTAGCCGACGTCAGTCGAGAGCTTTAATTCTTGCTGGAGAATGTAGCACTGCTGTAGCACAGGCCTTTCATTTCTGCACCCCTTTGTGAAATTACTGCTCGTCAGTACTGTAGACAGCACATGATTTAACACGCACTAGAGTTTACATCAGAAAAAGGAGGGCAATTATCTGCTTAAAGGAGACCTATTAGGCCCCTTTTTACAAGATGTAAATAAGTATCTGATGTGTCTAGTGTGAATGTGAAGTTTGAGCTCAAAACAGCACACAGATAATGTTCTCTAGCTCTCGGAAGCTGACCCGTTCAGGCTTTGATCCTTATTGTGGGGTTTTGGTGACTGTCGCTTTAAATTCAAATGAGATTGTGCTCTTTTCAGAAGAGGGTGGAGCTACAGATGCCTGTGAGTCAGCATAGTGGCAGATTCGAAAACAGGACTAACATTATCTGTGTGAAAATGTTGAGGTCAGTGTGTGCTTCATGCTTCTGTCAGTCTATGTCGCTCCTGTCACTTTTCATTTGTGCTTCATCTAAAACTCCACATCTATAATCCTCTTAGTCTATGCTGACATTATCTTCAGCAGCTCAAACACACTAATGGCTAATGGACAGACGGCTGCTTCTCACTCAGGGCTGCTGTTTATGCTAATGAGGGAGAGATGGGCACAAGTGGGCGGAGCTTTCCCCCTCTGATGACAGGTACAAAGGGAGAATGTCAATCAAAGAGTTTCATTCATCAAGTCTGATTAGAACAAATACAATTAATTCATGTTGACCATTAGAAGCTGGAGATGTTCACACACTGCTGACACACAACTGGGTTTAAATGCCTTATAAAAGTGATGTGTGCATAATAGTTCCTGTATATATATATATATATGGTGTTTTAAAATACATGTTTTAATGGTTTTTGCAGACATGAAATGAACAGATAAACCCTTCATATTACAATAAACTGTGTAAAATGTCAAATAAAGCATGAAAATAAGACCAAACGCCAGCAAACTGGTGATGTACAAGACAAATATGACCTACAAAAAGACATTGCAATAGATGTAGTGAGAAAAAAAATATTACAAGTCTTCAGAAATGAAACCACATTATTAGTCCTTATGATGTGTTAATAAATTAAAGATTGGATGCCATATTTGGGCAAATTCTGTTTGAGTTCTGAGAGAATTCTTTCAATATGTAAAGTAGAGGTAAGTCAAAGTAACTGGTCAGAATAAAAACCCCTAACATTTTACTTCCAAAAACAACAAAGGTAAACAGGTAAAGGTACATTTGGGCTGAGAGACCAACCAAAAACTGCTATCATTGGGTCACAAGACTCTTCTAAAGCTTAACCCTGCTGAAAAAACCAGCATATGCTGGTAAGGTATGTTTTGATGCTGGTCTTGCTGGTTTCAATGCTGGTTTTGCTGGTCTCAATGCTGGTTTTGCTTGTCTTGATGCTGGTCTTACTGGTTTTAATGCTGGTCTTGCTGGTCTCAATGCTGGTCGGGACCAGCACTCAGGCCAGCAAGACCAGCATTGAGACCAGCAAAACCAGCATCGAGACCAGCAAAACCAGCATTAAAACCAGCAATACCAGCACTGAAACCAGCAAGACCAGCATCAAAACATACCTTACCAGCATATGCTGGTTTTTTCAGCAGGGAACAATAGTGTATATGTCGAAGTATGCTAAAGTACTTTTAATTTGTCAGTAACCTGGGTCAAATGCTTCCAGTGAACTGTACGCCATTGCAAAATCGGCGCGTTTAAGGTCTGTTTTCTTTAAAAATCAGCGATCTCCACTGGCTGATAGATATCCGATATAAAGTGGGTCTCAGACTGTACAAGAAGCACTGCATTTAATTACATTTTTCCCTGTCATGTCTTTAAAATATGAACATTTATTTTACCCCAGTATATTCAATAGAGCTTCTGCGCTAGCCTGCCAATCCTGACGGACGCGTGCGTGTAAACGGCTTTTTGTCTCGTTTTATGCTTGAGCAACTAAATGAATGGCAAAGTCTATTTAACTGATTATATTTTAATTTCATTACAACATCGATGCTGTAAAAGGAACCGTATAAAATGGAAAAAAGTCACATTAACCGTTTACTGGAAGTTTATCACTTTGGGAAGAAACACTAGCTCTGCATATACCCTATACCATAATATGTTTGCAGATCTTTAAGAAACATGTTAAATCAGGGGTGTCCAAACTTGGTCCTGGAGGGTCGGTGTCCTGGAGAGTTTCGCTCCAACCCTAATCAAACACACCTGAACCAGCTAATCAAGCTCTTACTAGATATACTAGAAACTTCCAGCAGGTGTGTTGAAGCAAGTTGGAGCTAAACGCAGCAGAACACCGGCCCTCCAGGACCGAGTTTGGACACCCCTGCGTTAAATGAACATACTTTTTTTCTGAAAAACAAAGCTGAAGTCAGATATTCTGCTTTGAGAATGTGCATTAAGTGTCAGAATGTCTGTGTTTGTTTTGATCTCTATAACCAGCCCACTGCCAGTTTAACCAAATATATTTCAGCACTTTGGGTGTGACGTCACATGAAGCGGCTTCCGGGTCCAAGCGCTATATCAAACTGAATGAGGAGACTCATCAAATGATAATAATAAACGTTTACAAAGTGCTGTAACACTTTCGAAAATCACGATCGTATACAGTTGAAGTCAGAATTATTCGCCCCCTTTTGAATTTGTTTCTTTTTTAAATATTTCCCAAATGATGTTTAACAGAGCAAGGAAATTTTCACAGTATGTCTGATAATATTTTTTCTTCTGGAGAAAGTCTTATTTGTTTTATTTCGGCTAGAATAAAAGCAGTTTTTAATTTAAAAAAAAAACATTTTAAGGTCAAAACTATTAGCCCCTTTAAGCTATATTTTTTTCGATAGTCTACAGAACAAACCATCATTATACAATAACTTGCCTAATTACCCTAACCTGCTTAGTTACCCTAATTAACCTAGTTAAGCCTTTAAATGTCACTTTAAGCCTGGGGTGTCCAAACTCGGTCCTGGAGGGCCGGTGTCCTGCATAGTTTAGCTCTAACTTCCTTCAACACACCTCCCTGAAAGTTTCTAGTATACCTAGAAAGAGTTGATTAGCTAGTTCAGGTTTGTTTAATTGGGGTTGGAACTAAAATATGCAGGACATGGCCCTCCAGGACCGAGTTTGAACACCCCTGCTTTAAGCTGTATAGAAGTGTCTTGAAGAATATCTAGTCTAATATTATTTACTGTCATCATGGCAAAGAGAAAATAAATCAGTTATTAGAGATGAGTTATTAAAACTATTATGATTAGAAATGTGTAGAGAAAATCAGCTCTCCTTTAAACAGAAATTGGGGAAAAATAAACAGGGGGGCGAATAATTCTGACTTCAACTGTATATCCATGCCTAATATCAGATGGCCAGAAAGTCATTCATTTTTTATAAATTGTTAAAATGTTGATATATGTGATGCAGCAAGCCCAGAGACTGTTGTGTACACTATGACTTTATAGAAAATTCACTTTAATGTGTGACAGGACTAAAAAGTGGCCATAAACGAATATTTTCTCAATTCAATTCAATTCAATTCAATTCATCTTTATTTGTATAGCGCTTATACAATATAGATTGTGTCAAAGCAGCTTCACATGGAAGATTATAGTGAATGTAAACAGTGTCAGTTCAGTAATCAGAGATTAAGTTCAGTTCAGTTTAGCTCAGTTCAGTGTGGGTTAATAATCACTACTGAGAGTCCAAACACTGAAGAGCAAATCCATCGATGCGCAGCTCTACAGATCCCGAACCATGCAAGCCAGTGGCGACAGCGGCGAGGAAAAAACTTCACCAAATTCAAATGAGTAGCGGCTTGGACCCGGAAATAGTATTACATACGTCACCAATACGTCACCATTTAACAAGCGGATTTCATTTCAGTCTTGAAGGCTGCATCAAAGTACACAGGCACAGCTAAAATACGACCTCTGGAGGACAGAAGCAGCCTCCAAAATGAGTTGCAGGTACAGAGTTATAAAAATCCACATGAGGTGGTTTTAAATTAGAAAATAAAACAAATATTACAAAACGTAAACATTAGCGGAGCAGCTTAAAGCGTAAGGCTGAATTGTCAGGCAATTCTTCTGTTTGTGTCATCAATCTGGCAACCTGCGAATGCATCAAGTCATTATCAGAGAATTATTAATATTTTGACTTTAAACTGCAATACTTCGATCAATGAATCCTACATTCGGCACCTTTAAGAGTGCGTAATTAACCTTGCGCCACAGACAACATGTCGCCTGGAAAGAGCGAAACAAATTTAAAATATTTCCCTTGACAATCTGGATGTCCGAAATACAAGCCGCTCTCGAGAAACTCCCTCAGTTCTCAGAGGTTGAAAATGAGAGCGCGCTGAATGAGAGCAAACAGGATGTTTACAAACAGCATTTTACAAGCAGCTGTTCTGTGTACACAACCATGACATCCTCGCTAGTCACAAATATCTGGACTTCTGGAAGGAAAACAATCCTCGAAATATCTACAGTATTTACATCGACAATGATGACATATTCCCTGCACAAGAAGCTCTACTACACATAACACATATAGACTTAAGGCAACACTTTATTTTGATGGTCCATTTGAGTATTAGTAGACTGTCTGCTTAATATCTGTTGATACTGCTGCTAAACAGACATTTAACTGACTATAAGAAACTTTGCAATGTCAACTAACCCTAACCTCAACCTAAAAGTCTACTTATAATCTAATGAGAATTAGTTGGCATGTAGATGCAGTGTAACTTAAATTCAACAAACAGACCATCAAAATAAAGTGTGACCAGACTTAATTATTACCCCTTCTTTGAAAGCTTAAATCTTAGTTATTATTTACATATTTGTGATGGTTCAAAAAGCAAAGACATTTTCACAGTATTTTAAATCACTTGCCTAATTACCCCAGTTAAGTCTTTAAATGTCACTTTAAGCTGAACACTAGGATCTTGTGAATAATAAATCAAATATTATGACCCATCATCATGGCAAAAACACAAGAAATTAGTTATGAGAAATGAGGTATTAAAGCTATCACGTGAAAAATAATCTCTCTGTTAAACACCAAGAATTACCATTATTAAATTCAGCTTTTAATAACAGGAATAAATAAAGAAATACATCAGCATAATATATATAGTATTTATTTCAAAATGTAATAATATATCATGTTACTATATTTAAGGCACATAAATGCAGCATTGGTGAGTAAAATACATTACTTTTTACAATTTAAATAGACAGTATATATTTATTTCTTTTATATTTCTTTATATATATTCAGTGCTTCCCACACATATATTTTACTTGGGCGAGCCACTCAGGTATGTTACCGGCCGCCCATGTATATTTGGTGGCGACACATGAATAATACTATTATTTTCATCCTTTACACTTTTTTTTTTTGTAGTTGTATTTTGCACAGAGATGCGTCTTTTGTGACAAAACGCGTCTAACCATAGTTTCTCAGTCTCCTAAAATGTCTAGGATTCAAGTTTTACTTTCTAAAGTTGCCGTTATTTGTCAGGGTATATGCAGGAATCCTAAAGGAAATTTCAATACTTATATTTAAGACATTTTAAAGACCTTCTCAGAATATTTTAAGACCTCTTCAAGCCACTTCAAGTTCTAATCAGCATCAAACCTTTACCTTAATAGACAGTTGTTAATAAACAGTTGTAGTTAACTAAATTAATGGAGGCTTCAGCCATTGTTTAAACTCGTCTTTCTCCAACCAGGAGTACGCAAACTTACATTTTCCCATTGTGCCGTCTGTTTCGCTCTATGGTTTCGCTACATGTGGAGAGCGTCACATCACCCTTCCCACTTTGTCGCAAACTACGTGACATCACCCGGACGAAGGAGCTTCGCCGGACGCACCCCGGCCTGAACCAATTGCGTAGATCAAGCATGCCGCTGTTAATATTAGGAGAAAAATAAATATACTCATGCTTTTTTTTGAGTCAAACGCTTGAACAAAATTTAAGACCTCGTATAAATGCAATAAGGACTTTTTAGTATGTTTTAAGGGCCTTCACTTTCTCATAATTGATTTATCAACTTTTAATACTTTAAGACCCCGCGGGAACCCTGTTTGTATGTTTCTGCATCACCTTTTCGCAGCTCACTGCGCACGCACAGCCGCGAGAGAAACATTAAATGATTAATCGTTTAATAAACGATCTAATAAACTTTATTATATACTCGGAGAGAACCAAATATACTGGCTGCAAAATATTTGTCCACCATTAGAAATGGATAACTAATTTGCCTTATTTAAATCTACACTTCTAATTCTAGTAATTATTATCATTTTTAGCCGTAATGTCTATTTTTATTCAATTTTTCTGTTATTTATTTTTTGATTTGCTGTATATTTAATTAATTTAATTATGTTAATAAATTACATACTTTATACTGATCTAAAATGCTTTGGGAATACTGTAAATGTCCTGCCAAAAAAGCAACTTTAGAGAAAGAGAAAGAAAGAGAGAGCAGCCTTTACCTGTCAGTGGGTGCACATGGCTCCTAAACAGCATAAAAGTAAGAGAAATAGTAGATTTCTTTTATTTCAACAGCCTTTTTTTTTTAAATATCTTCAACCCATTAAAAATATAATAAATAAAATACAGTTAAAAATCTTTTCTTTTTTTTTTTGTCTCATGTAGTTGGCCATTTACGTGCTGTGAGTAAAAGATGTGTTTCAATCCAGCTACCACCACAAGTATATTTCAAATCTGTGGGAAGCACTGATATTTATTTATATTTCTTTTTATATATCTTTTTATATTTCTTTATTATAATTATTTTTGGGTTTTTTCATCTTTATTATGATATAGAACAGTATTTCAGACAGGAAAGCATTGGGAGCAGAGAGAGGGTAAGGTTCGGCAAAGGACTTCGAGCCAGGAACTGAACTCAGTGAGCACTTCTGTGCTATACATGTTGGCGCACAGTACCACTAGGCTATTGGAGCCGATGAGTTGCACAAAAGAAGACACTTAGAAGAATGTTAGAAACTGGCAACCACAGATATGCATAGTAGGAAAGACAATATTATGGAAGTCAAAGACAACATTCTTCAAAATATCTTCACAAACAAAAAATAAACAGGTTTAAGACAAGTGAAGGATCAGTAAATGATGAAAGAATTTGACATTTTGAGTGAACTATCCCTTTAAACATACAAAATTTTGCATTTCCGATAAACCTAAATGCATTCCAGTAATAGGAAATTTGATCACAATAAAGCCACTGATAAAGTGCAGTGTCTGACCTTCTTCGTGGCCTTGCTGCTTGTTTTTGGCCCTCTTGCGAGCCTCGTTTTTATCTGTGTCGCTGTTCACAGCTTCATACACGGTCTCGGCCACCTCCTGCTGCCAGCGCTCGGAGATCACCAGCGGAAAGTTCTTATACAGCTCCTGATCACTGTCCAGAAGCTGAGAGAAAACACAAACACCACAAGAACTTTCAATTCAGACACTCTAGGTGCATCCCAAACACTTAAGTACTATTCGACACCATTTAGTAGTATAAATAGCGTAAGTAATCCATTCACACACTGAAATATTCTTTTTATTCTAAAAGAACAATCAGATGGAGCTGTGCTATCTTTATCTAGTAAATTCCTTACTGTAAATATATGAAAACTCAATTTTCTATAAGTAATATGCATGGCTAAAACCTTCATTTGCACCTGTGACTAGGGCTGCACAACATAATGCAAAGTTATCATTACCGTGATAATAGTATATGCGATATACGTATCGCAGACATGTGTGATTAATGACATTTATTTTATGCATTGGTTGTTTATCTAAACTTGACCATTCAGATGGGGCCTTGCTTTCTTATGCCTGCCTCCGCAGTAGTTGCTGTTCCCTTACTAGCTGGAGCCCAAAGCTGAACCCGGAGCTGAAAATAAACACTAATGGGCAAGACCAAGAGAGGAAAATGACAACAGCCAATCAGAATAAGAGTATCGGTGCAGGTTTTCACTCATGCATGGTGTTTTAAAGACAAAGGGCTCTATTTTAACGATCTAGGCGCAAAGTCTAAAGCTCATTGCGCAAAAGCATCAAGGGCGAGTCTGAATACACTTTTGCTATTTTAAGGATGAATAATACGCTCTGCGCCCTGGCGCATGGTCTAACAGGGTTGTGCTTATTCTCTTAATGAGTTCTGGGTGTGTTTTGAGCATAACGTGCATTAAACCAATCAGAGTCTCATCTCTCATTCCCTTTAAGAGTCAGCTGAGTCACACTATGGCGCATTTGCTATTTACATGGCGGACTCTGAAAGTGTAAAAACTGAACGCTTCACTAGCAAGAAAACAGTTAATCAGAGCATCTGCAGCGCGAGGATAAAGAACGAGCCTCCTCCATTCAGCCTCTTTCACTCTTTACTCCTTTACTTTGGTGGAGTAAGGAAACGGTGGAAACTCACTCCACTGAACACATCCATTAGCCCACATATTTAATTTCCTTTGTTAAGCACAAAGATTTGTGTCTAAACTATTTCTAAATTCAGTTCTAATCTCCAGCAAAGGAATAAATGAACAATAATAATGAAGTGTGGTCAAACAAATGAGTTATATCCAAACACACGTCCTGTTCTTATGGTGATGCAGACGTCTCCAAAACCCCACAGGTGGACAAATCTACACTTGTGTTCACTAAAACAAATATAAATATGCATATAATAAATAATACTGATAATAATAATAACATTATACAGATGCAGATTATCATGAATAAACTGAAAAAGCCCACCAGACATGAAGAAGGCATGGAGGCAGAGGTGTTTATATTGATGTAGAAAATAATAATGTTTGTAACATTCTAATCCTTTAACTGTTTTCATCTTTAAAGATATTTGTGTGTTGCTGTACATCCTGTGTGTATTCAGCAATGTGTAAGCGTTTGGACCTGCATACGCACATCTCTGCTCTGGATGCCTTAGACCACCTTTTAGTTGGTCAATGGAGCAATATATTTTAGTTCCTCAAAAGAGCCAACAATGCGCCTCAACACACCTCCTTTATAGACCAGCACACCCATGAGTCCACAAACTGGCACAAAATGTACAAATTTGGGTTGCGCTGGTCTGAAAATAGCAAAAAAAATCACGCCAAACACGTCTTGTGCTGTATTGCGCCGGGTGTATGATTGGGCCCCAAATGTTTGCACCAGTATTTTTGTCAGAATTAGATCTGAATTACCCGTTTATTTTAATATCATTACACAAATAAAATGATTTAAAACATAGCTAATAATAACAGCATTGTTCAAGGGAAATGTTATACAGTAAGAAATACCGTTATCACAATACTCAACAGCAATATCACATATTTTCCCAGTATTGTGCAGCTATTCTTATGACTGGTTATATAGTCCCGATTCACATATCATTATCGCAATACTCAACATCAATATTACATATTCTCCCAGCATCATCCAGCTCAGTGTTATTGCGTATAAACACACTAAGATCCAGCTGCAGGGAGTCATTTAAAGAGCTCACAGGCTAGTGGAAAATTCCTGCAGATGTCCAAGCATGAAACACAAGCTCAAGTGCTCTTAGGTCTGATATGCTCTCTCGGTGCTGGATGCCATCTCCAGTCCACTTTAAAACCTACAGAACAGTCAGTCAGTGAGCTGAAGCAAAGCCTGCAGAGCCCAGAGGTTTGCTCTCACGGTGCGTGGATTTACCTTGATTCCCTTGGTGTCCTCCTCGTCGAAGGAGCCGATGTCGAAGGCGTCCGCAGCGTTGACCTCTCCTCTGGGGGGAATGAGGGGTGGAGGATACTGAAACCGATTATAGATAGATTGTTAATGAGTTGCAATATTAATGCATACATGAACATGCTTTAAAATGAGCATGAGAGGGATGTGCTTATGCTTGAAGACCAATTCTGCTGCTATTTATTTTTTTATTATTTTTTTTTTATCTCACACAAGGTTTGTAAACATTTTCCCTACTAACATTGCATGACTTCTCCAAGACCTTCAGGGAAATATTCATGACATAATGTTTCATGTTATTCATATTAAAGGCTGATTTATACTTCTGCATCGAGTGCACAAGAATGGTCCAGCGTAGCCTTCGCACAGTCGCATACCCTTCACCTCTAAAATTTTTTAACTTCATGTTGCAATAGCGCAAGTTCTGTGATTGGTCGGCTCGGTATCGCTGACAAGTGTGGGCGGGGCAGAGAGCTGCAGGAAAGGAGCGAGCCCGAAGTGTAGAGTCCTGCGGAAGAGCTCCATATGGATCATTATGTTTTGTGTTTACTCTATGATTAAAGTTGCTGCACGTTCACCGCAAAAGGTATGTGCCATTGGGTTATGGTGATCACTCGACGCAGAAGTATAATTTAGCCTTAAAGGAGACCTATTCTGTGCCTTTTTACAAGATGTAAAGTAAGTCTCTGATGTGTCTAGAGTGAGTGTGTGTGAAGAATCAGCTCAAAATACCACACAGATAATGTTTTCTACCTCTCTGAATCTGACCCTTTTAGGCTTTGATCCTTATGTGGGTCAAATGAGATTGTGCTCTTTTTTAGAAGAGGGCGGAGCTACAGATGCCTGTGTGTCAGAATAGTGGCAGATTAAAAAACAAGACTAACTTAATATGCTATTGAGGGAGAGATGGTCACTAGTCACTAGAGATGGTCACTGATGACACGTACAAAGGGAGAATGTCAATCAAAGTGTTTCTGCAGACTGTTTTTATCAAGTCTGACAATAAAAAAATATTACAATTTTACCATTAGAAGCTGGACAAATTCACACAACTGTACAGGGAGTGCAAAATTATTAGGCAAATGAGTATTTTGAGCACATCGTACTCTTTATGCATGTTGTCTTACTCCAAGCTGTATAGGCTCGAAAGCCTACTACCAATTAAGCATATTAGGTGATGTGCATCTCTGTAATGAGAAGGGGTGTGGTCTAATGACATCAACACCCTATATCAGGTGTGCATAATTATTAGGCAACTTCCTTTCCTTTGGCAAAATGGGTCAAAAGAAGGACTTGACAGGCTCCGAAAAGTCAAAAATAGTGAGATATCTTGCAGGTTTAGGCTGGTATCATCAAAGATGAGCTTGTGAAGCCTTTTCGGGTTGAGGATGGAGTCAAGCTCAACTCCCAGTCCTACTGCCAGTTTCTGGAAGACACCTTCAAGCAGTGGTACAGGAAGAAGTCTGCATCCTTCAAGAAAAACATGATTTTCATGCAGGACAATGCTCCATCACACGCGTCCAAGTACTCCACAGCGTGGCTGGCAAGAAAGGGTCTAAAAGAAGAAAAAACTAATGACATGGCCTCCCTTGTTCACCTGAGCTGAACCCCATAGAGAACCTGTGGTCCATCATCAAATGTGAGATTTACAAGGAGGGAAAACAGTACACCTCTCTGAACAGTGTCTGGGAGGCTGTGGTTGCTGCTGCACGCAATGTTGATGGTGAACAGATCAAAACACTGACAGAATCCATGGATGGCAGGCTTTTGAGTGTCCTTGCAAAGAAAGGTGGCTATATTGGTCACTGATTTGTTTTTGAATGTCAGAAATGTATATTTGTGAATGTTGAGATGTTATATTGGTTTCACTGGTGAAAATAAATCATTGAAATGGGGATATATTTGTTTTTTGTTAAGTTGCCTAATAATTCTGCACAGTAATAGTCACCTGCACACACAGATATCCTCCTAAAATAGCTCAAACTAAAAACAAACTACAAACTACCAAAAATATTCAGCTTTGATATTAATGAGTTTTTTGGGTTCATTGAGAACATGGTTGTTGTTCAGTAATAAAATTAATCCTCAAAAATACAACTTGCCTAATAATTCTGCACTCCCTGTATTTAAACCCCTTATAAAAGTAATTGTTTTAAAGAAGGTCCCCTTTGAATAAGCATGTTTAAATTTATTACAGGACATAGTAACATACATGACAATTTAAGCAACTTATAATCCTAATAAAATTGTATTTAATGCTCAAAACCAACTTTAGCTGTGTGTTTATCTGAAAATAATGACACACCTTAAAGGTGCAGTATGTAAGTTTGACACTTAGTGGTTGAACTAGGTCTTGCGTTCCTGGATCAAAACACACGTAAGCGCAGGTTGCCAGCTTGATGACGATCAAGCCTAAAGGCTGATTTGCGTTCTAAATAAAAGCAGCGGCACACGATAGAAGGAGTATTCTCCATATTAAAAGGAGTTTTCGTCCTAATCAACTCCTCGAATTGATAAATTAGAAACGGCTTCTATTTCTTGCAGCTGAACAAAAGAAAACTGACAACGATCACCTCAGGTACACCTCATGAGCATTATTCAGTGTTAAATGCTAATAATGTGAGTCTGAATGCCATTGTACATCACATTTATTGCCATACTACTGAAAGCAGCATGTACATTTAATAATGTTGAAGCGGTTTGTTACATGTCCATGTATGCATTTATTTATTTATTTCTGCTATTTTGTCGCCCTCTAGCGTTTTGTTGCTGTTTTTGTGTTTGATTAAGTAGATTCCTTTACACCTGTAGAGCAGTAGATATGTTTCCATCCAAAAATGCGAATGAACTTTATGCGCAAAACTGGATTATCGCATAAAAGACGTGCGAATAAAGCAGCGTTTCCATCCAACGAGTCAGAGCGAACAAAACCGTCACTTCCTGATTAACTGGCGCCAAATATCAACAGTAAACACTGAATTTGCTGCAGTAGGAGAAGCTGCGTCAATCTTTTCTTCATCTAATAAATGACTTGCGTCTCAGAAGGCAATCCTGACACGCAGTGAACACGCGGTTGTGTCTGAAGGTGTCAGACGAGGAGCACAGACTCTTGATTCTGGAGGTCTTTAATAATATAATAACACTAATACTGCAATGGTTAAGTCAGTTTTAGAATGACCAAAACAACATTTCAGATGTTTTACAGTGTGCTCAGCCTGCTGGTTTGTCCATTTACACACATTTTTATAATCACATGATCTCTTATAACGAAATCACATGACCTTTTTTTAATGCGCACACTGGAATTTGTGCGGTAAAAGTGTTTCCATCGTAGTTTATGCGCATCTTTCCGTATCGGAAAAAAAGTTTATCCTACTCAGTTATGCGCATATGTTTATTATGCGCATTTTCAAAATGTATGAGCATCAGGGCGTTTCCATCAACCGTTTTTTTATGCGCACATCCAAAATGCTACAGCACTTCAGTGACGGGGATTTGAGCGGGCGTCCAGACGTGGAGCTTCATTCTGTGTTCAGCCTTAGTTTGTTGTGTTTTCTCCCACACTTTGTTTAATTTTGGTTGTTCTGTTAATAAAACCCCTAGACCAGGGCTATTCAATTAGTTTGTCACGGGGGCCAGTTCATGAAAAGCATCCCAAACGAAGGGCCGGAGAGACATGACTTGAAATATAAGTGATGACACAACTGCATATAAGAGCCAATGATGTATTTTTGCTCCTTTAGACACTCACATTGCATTTGTCTACATTAAAATGTTAATATATATTGTATTTTGAAACTATATAATATCACTGCATTGTACAATAAATTTTTTTTAACAAACATTCAAATGTTGTATTTCACAGCACAACAAAATCAGTGTATTGCTGAAGTAGGCTTCTTCTACATTCAGATACGTTCATATGTTCTGTTTTGAACTGCATAACAATATGGATGCAACAATTATAGATTTTGGTTGTGCGATTATACAGTGTGAAGAATAATCAGGGTTTCACAGTTATCACGTCTAATGTAAATTTAAGCTTTATATTAGCTAGATTTAGATCTGGACATCCCTAACTAATATTAAAAAACCTTTAAAAGGCATTTTCATTAGTAATAGTTTTTATGCTGAAGGTTTTTCTGTGCTAATAGGGCTACACAGTTTAATTATGTGTGTGTTTATAGAGAGGAAGGGGAGAAAATAATATAATAATAGTTGTTATGAAGGTCGGCGCCAATATTTAGATTAACTGTTGTTATCATCTGCGTTCATACATCCATAATCATTTTAATAATAGTTCGTCTAACATGTCTTTTGTTTACATTGCACTGAAAGCTAAGCACAGCTCTCACCGATACAGCATGAGATGTTTTCTACTGCGTGTGTCCAGACAGCCGCGAGCGCGTTGCTCCGCTTGCGCACGCATATTGGCATATATTCTTATGACATAACAAACTTGCGCGCGGGAAAGACGTGATATGGGAACGGCCCGCGGCTATAGTTATTACAGTGTGCGTGCGTATTAGCTTCGGTGGAAAAGCTCGGAACTTTAAACTAGCGCACAGTTGGCAACTTGGCGTAACTTTGTTCAGCAGTTTCGTTTCGTGCTGCAGAACAGAAATGCAGAAATGCGGCTTAGAGAAGCCTTTACGATTAATTAACCGTGACGAATTAAAGCGCAGTTAATAGTGAAATCGGTTAATCGTTGCATCCCTAATAACGATATCAGTGCATTATACAAAAGACCTTTTCTACAAACATATTCAAATGTATTCGGCTGCTCTCGCCACTGTCAGGTGACTCACGCTCTGCGCAGTTCATGCTGTATTGAACAGACGCACGTCACTTCATAACTATAGCGGCTGTTTTTTGACTGAACTAAATTTATTCTTGATGTCTTGGTCACACTATTTGGAGGGCCAGAACAAATCGTCTCGGGGGCCGGGTTCGGCCCGCGGGCCGTCAATTGAATAGCCCTGCTCTAGACCGATCCATTTGTGTTTTCCCTCATTTAATGTTATGACCGTGGTCGTAATAAGGTTTCATATGTACTAATTAGATAACAAACCTTACCATTTTGTAGAGGTGCAGTGAGTGCACTATTCTGTGCTTCTGAATGGCTGTATTTACATTTCTGTTGTGTTTCGCCTAGTGCAAACAGCTCAATTACTTATCACTACAAATTACTACAAATCGTCTTGTTACGAAATGGGGTTACACTGTAACCTGCTCATCTAATGTTTACGCTCATAATATTTATATGATTTGCTCATTAATAACCTCATGTGGAACTCTGAATCTGCGTCTCATTTCAGAGTCTGCTACACACTTTGAGAGCCTTCCTGACTGAATGAATGAAATACGCTGTTTTCCATCAAGGCAACCCGGGGTGCTGAGATATAATTGGCTAAACTGGCATTGGGCGGGTTAAATGACTAAAACAAAGACAGCCGTTCCGGCACGTAACGCACATGTTCAAAGCAGAATATCTGACTTCAGCATTGTTTTTCAGATAAACAAGAATGTTCACTGAGCATGTTTCTGAATATCTGCAAACATATTATGGTGTTTTAATGCTCTAGAGGGGTCAAAAACGTACATTCAGCACCTTTAAAATGAACCAGCCACGCAGAATCAAGTATAAATGTCTGACGATCAGTGAAAATGAATGTAGATTTTACTTGTGGAACTGTTGTGTTCTCTGGGCTCAATTACTAAGCTTTCATTTCAGAAAACTCCCCTCATGATACAGAGATCTACAGATTGAGCAGGCTAATGAGAATAAAACTGCTCACAGGAAGTGACTTGAGGTCTGACAGTAATTGTCTTATGAAAATGTGCGCTTGAAAGCTGCGCTCTGTGCTTTGATGGCGGTGCTGATGGTGCTGTAAAGGGAATGAAATTACAGTCACAACTTCCCGGAGAGGATTTTAGCACACTAACAGCTACTGTCAGCACTCTAACACACACTCTCCACAATCACATCGGTTTAAACTCCTTCCTTTCAAAGCAGAAAGACAAAGAAAACATCTCAGGCTTGCCAATCGATTGCTGGATGACGACCACAAAGCCATGTCAATAAGGGTCAAGTTTGGAAAATTGAGATGTATGCGGTCATGCGCTATAGGTGAATTGGATAAACAAAAAATTGGCCGTGGTGTATGAGTGTGTGTGAATGTGTGTGTATGAGTGTTTCCCAGTACTGGGTTGTGTATGGAAGTGCAAATTTTGGAAGTGGAATAGTTGGCGGTTCATTCCGCTGTGGTGACCCCTGATAAATAAGGGACTAAGCCGAAAGATAATGAATGAATGAATGATTTTGTATAGTGTCACAAATATGATGCAATACTCATATGCATAGCCACAGCTGTATCCCTTCTAGACTTTACCTAGTGGTTCATTCAGCTGTGGTGACCCCTGATAAATAAGGGACTAAAGCCCCGATCAGACCTCACGAATTTGTCACGATTTCCTTGACGTAGGGTGTCGTGGGGATTCGTAAAGGACAAATGGGTGTCTTGATCAAATACATGTTAGTTCAGTAGAAAAGTCTGCCCTCTTCATGATATAAGGATCGTGCGCAACATCTGTGGATATTTTCTAGTTATATCTCTTTGGAAGTATGGTTTAAATCGCAAAAATATGGACTTTCCTCAATGTCTCCCATTCAGTTTTTTACTTCCTGCCCTCCATCTGAATTTCACGCATCACCAGAACCACGTGAAAACAATCTATAGACATTTAGATTTTGTGTTTTATTCAACAACATCAGCATTTCTGTTATTATTGTCCTCTTATATTTATATATAAAGAGACAGTTCACCCAAAAATGAAAAATCTGTCATCATTTACTCTCACTTTACTTGTTTGAAACCTTTAGGGATTTATTTCTGTTGAACACAAAAGAAGATATTTTGAAAAACGTCACAAACCTGTAACCATTGACTTCTATAGTATTTGTTTTTCCTACTATGGAAGTCAATGGTTACCGATATTCCGACTAAACTCAAACAGGTTTAAAACCACCTAAGGATGTGTAAATAGTGAGTACATTTGAACTTTTTGGGTGAACTACCCCTTTAGGTTCGATAAAAGAAAACAAAAAGGTCAAAGGTCTCACCTTCTGGAGATAAACCTGCTGCCAATCGATTCCCTTGAAGAACACGTGCTCCTTCACCTCTGACGCCCTAGTGGAAAACAACACAAGAAAAACACGTTCTTTTAAAGCAGGAAATCATACTTATGTTTATTAATGTCATATATTAGCCATATTTTGATGCAATACGGTTGTATTTAAAATATTAGAGAAGGATGTTAATACACTTCAGGTTTTCAAACAACAAAAGTAATTGGTATCACTTTATTTTGATGGTCCCTTTAACACATTTTGTTGAATTTAAGTTACATTGCATCTACATGCCAACTACTTCACATTAGATTATAAGAAGACTCTTTAGGTTGGGGTAAGTGTTGAGGTTAGGGTTAGTGTAAGTTGACATGTACTTGCAAGGTTTTTTATAGTCAGTTGAAGGAGCAGCATCAACAGATATTAAGCAGAGAGTCTTCTAATACTGAAATGACAAGTAATTGGCATGTAACAACGCAACTTTTAATTGCAACAAAATGTGCAATAGGGACCATCAAAATAATGTCTGACCAAGTAATCAAACTAAAATCAGTTAAACAGCATATCTAGCCTATATTGCATGCAAAAATAGATGGAAATAGATGCACAAATATATGCAAGTTTATATAAAGAGCTGAGTGTAAATATAAACAGGGTTCATACATATTTTTACTATTAAAGTTCCATGACTTTTCCAAGACTTTCAAGTAAATTTTCATGACCTAATGTTTCATGCAATGTGTACATATGTGTGGTAAAAGAAAAACAATGCATGTTTAAATTTATTACAGCATATCGTAACACACAACAATCTATTTAATTTCAATTTATATTTATATCCATGTAAAATTGATTTAGATAATGCTTACACCGCACTAATAATGCGAGAGTATGTGATTGGCCAAGGACAGAAAAGAAGTAAATAACCTATATTCAACTATACAGATATCTGTTTTCCATGACTTTTCCAAAACCTTGTGGGTTTTTCTGTGTTTTCAAAACTTTTCCAGGCCTGGAAATTGCCATGTCAAAATTCCATGACTTTTTAAATATACAAGGGATCATATTTCCATGTGACAAATAAATAAATAAAATATAAATAAATAAATAAAACATAAATAAATAAATAAAATATAAATAAAAAAATAAATAAAATATAAATAAATAAAATATATAAAAAATATATATATAAATGAATAAATAAAATATAAATATAAATAAATAAATAAAATATAAATAAATAAATATGTATTTTGTCTTTGCTATAATGACAGCACATAATATTTTACTAATTATGGTGCAAGCTAGTATTCAGCTTAAAGTGTAAGACTAGGTTAGTTATGTAAACTAGGCAAGTTCAAATAACTTTGTAAAAGAAATTATTTTATTCTTGAGGTTAATGATAAATATTTTGTAATAATAAATTCCAATCTCATTCCTTTTTAATTGACTTGTCTATTCTGAATTATTAAATGTAAAGATTTTGCTGTGCATAATGCAAAACATATAATATCATGTTATAATGCAATATATTATAAAAATTGTTATTTCATCCAGGACTATTGTACATTATTTCTGGATGAATTTATACAATGCAATATTCAACAATACAGTTTATATATTTGTTTGTTTTTTATTTTCAATTGCAAAATAACAATTGCTCATAATGTGTAGTTGTGGTAAATGGAGTGTTGTTGACCTATGATGTGATGATTGTTGTCTAATCACTAATTGTATAATTTATTTGTGAAGTACAACGATGGCAAACACCTTTCCCCTCGCAAGGATCAATAAAGGCTTCTAATCTAATCCAAACAGGCTTTGCTATACAATGTTTATGGCTTCATCTGAGAATATATATTATATTAACCAACACCACATCTGACCAGCAGGTGTCAGCAACTCAGAACAAGCTGCAAATACTTCCCAGCATGCTCTTCTGTCTTTTCTAAACCTCAAGTGTGTGGTTCTTTTACTGGCGTAATTCTGTATTAATCAAAAGCCGATCATCTAAGGTGTGGAATAGGGGTGCAACATTACAGACTTCTCACGGTTTGGTTTTAGGGTCACAGTTTTGGTATGGTTTCAATAAAAGAAGCACTGTCAAATATAAAATAAAGACAGTATATATAGCAAAGATAATACTAAAATAAACAGGAATCAAACGGGTACATAAACTGAATAATATAATCCAATATAACACTGCATATTGTATATAATCTTCACTGTATTAATGAAATAAGAGGAGAAACATTACTGAGCCATTGAGTTGAGCAGAGAGAGAGAGTGATGTGATTATCATATATGACAGAGGTGTCATCATGAAGACGGGGGTGTTTTTCTCTTACCCTCGGCCCAAACAGCCCAATCTTTTGGCCACATCTCGCTGTAGGAGTCCTTCCAGGAGAGACTTGAGCTCGGGAGTGAAGGAATCAGGCAACTCCACATTCTGAAGAAAAACAGGAAGAAGATTGATGATGTCAGAGTTTCACTGATGTCACATGCGGGCTGCTGTTCGAAGATTACGCTTGCTTTCGTTGCATTTAGGCTTATGATTAGAGCTCAACAATATATCGTTTGAGCATTGATAGCGATAATGATTATCTATTAATGCTTAAAGGATAAAGATATTGTAAATATTATTGTACTAAATACTTTATACAGTGATAACCATCTATATTTCAATAATGTTAGATTCCACAGAAAACCATAATGTAATGTAATGTGTGTATTTATATAGTGCAATTATTGTGTATGTTTATATATGCTGTGATTTATTACATCTTTTGTAGATGAACTGCATAGAATCACCCCAGTCGATCTAATTTTCTAAATAGAGCTATTCAGGGGTGCGTTTTCCAAAATCATCGTTAGCCAACTAAGGTTGCAAGTTCCGTCGTTACAAACATAGTTCATTGATTTGCTGTTTCCCAAATCCATCGTTCCAACTAACATTCGCAAACTGCGTCGCAAACTTGAGCACTTGAAACGACACCTCTGGAGCTGTAGTTAGAAGCATAGTTCCTGGCTGTGTTCTATTCCCACTTATCCCCCCTATGTCCTATTCATTTAGAACATTCTAACATTCAAAGTTGGAATTATTAAAAATAAAAAAGCATTAAGGTCATCTCTCTTAGGTGTAATTTGCTTTCAAAGTATTTTTAGAGTTCAGTTTTAGCGATCTTCATGTATACAATTGTGCTCCCTTCACAGTGCACTTTGAAAACATTGATATCATTTTGAACACAGCCTCATGGCGAAAGCTGTAAGTATATTTAAAAGCGGAAATTATGTTACGTCTCTAAAGCTTGTGAAAATAAAAAACAAAGCATACGTTAATTCTTTTATATAGTGGGTTATTTATTAAGTTTCTCTGCTGTAGATGACATGGGTCTGTTGGTTAGAACTTTCTGCTGTGGTTTGCATGTGTCAAATTGTATTTTTTTTTATAAATAAACAATATCCTAAATAATAATAATAATAATAATAATCATCATCATCATTAATATTATTAATAAAGTAAATATATTTATAATAAATCGCCTCTTTATTTATTTATTTTTATGATTTATATATGATATTAGAATAGTGTTCGCTTTTGTAAGTGATATTATGTTTTAGAATAGAATATGTAATGTTCAACTTCTCAATAATATTAGTAAAGCAAACACAGGCCCTATATGTGCCATTTACATATATTTTAATTAATATGGAAAACGAGTGCATGTTTTTACCAAAACTAATATTGGATTTTATTTTAAATGCGTGTGCGTGTAAAACAATATCATTTGCACAAAGAAATGATGGGGTTGTTCTCTAAAGAAGTTACTCCACCCCGTTTAGAGCATCATTATGGGCGTTTTACGTTATAACTAACGAGCGATGGATCTGCGACAGAGAAACTAGGGGTTTTGGGAAACACTCGTCACTACATAGTTCTTTCCCCAAACGATGCATCGCACTATGATAGTTCAGCCACGAGTTACGTCGTTGTTTGGGAAACGCACCCCAGATCATCTGGTCAAATTATATTCATATCATAATGTATATCGCAGCAAAACAAAATATCGCAATTTTTCCAATATCACGCCGCCCTACTTATGATGATACCAAATTGTACTGTTGCGATTAATTGCTGAAGCTTTAATCACGGTGTACAGTATTATCACCATATTAACCTAAGCTGAAGAAAGTTACTTTAGGGCACTTTAATGTGTCCACCGAAGTGTTTTTGCACTGTTGTTAGCATTTTTGCAGCATAGAGTTAAATTCAGATAGTTGCTATGATAAAGTGAATCCTCACTGTACTGTTACAAGCTCAAAGTCTTTAGCAGATTATTTGTTTACAGTTGTGTGGTATTGTCCCGCCCCGACTCCACTGTGATTGGATGGCTAACTCAAAAGTGACACTGATGGGTGCTGAGTTTTCCAACTTGCAACAGCTGAATAAACGAGTGCTTGTTACGCTGTATGCATTTAAAAAACACGGCACTACCATTGACAACAGCAAAACAAATGCACAGCTCGAGAAAACAACGCTTCGGTGGATGCGCAACTTACGCCCCATTCACACGGGGCGTCAGCTTCAACGCTTCCCATTCACTTTGAATGGGTGACGTCAGGCGTTGCCGAACTGCATTGTGGATCCGTCGGCGCCGCTTCAGAGGCGTTGCTCGCTGCAGAAGTTGGGACATGTTCAACTTTTCAAGCGCCGACGGAAGCGTCAGCCAATCAGATCGCTGTATGCAAATACACCAGCTCCAACAGTGGCCTATTGCTGACTAATTTCATTGGCTGATGCTGCTATGACGATCGCGTCAGCCCCAACTTCAGCCACGCTCTCTGTCAAGCATTGACGCTGAAGCCCCGTGTGAATGGGGTGTTAAAGAAAACACTGGGTGTATTGCTTTATTGTATATACATATTCAGAGTAAACGAAAGTTTCAACCAAATTAAACTGCTAAAGGATGATCAATTACAATAGCAAACACTTTGTTACTTAAATGCTAGTTAATATCTCATCTGTCACGCCACACTTTTTAACTGCTTGGCTCCATTTTGTGGATTATTAATACATAGGTTAGTCTATGCTTTATTCAGCCGTTTTTGACAGCCATCTAGTGTCTGAATAATGCGCAGGTTAGTGTATACTCCATCAGCTGTTTTAGTGTCTGTCAGCTTTGTGTTTTTGTCTGTTTGTCTCCATCTAGTGTCTGAATAAAGAGCAGGTTAGTGTATACTCCATCAGCTGTTTTAGTGTCTGTCAGCTTTGTGTTTTTGACTGTTTGTCTCCATCTAGTGTCTGAATAATGCGCAGGTTAGTGTATACTCCATCAGCTGTTTTAGTGTCTGTCAGCTTTGTGTTTTTGACTGTTTGTCTCCATCTAGTGTCTGAATAATGCTCAGGTTAGTGTATACTCCATCAGCTGTTTTTGCTTCTGTCAGCTTTGTGTTTTTGACTGTTTGTCTCCATCTAGTGTCTGAATAATGCGCAGGTTAGTGTATACTCCATCAGCTGTTTTAGTGTCTGTCAGCTTTGTGTTTTTGACTGTTTGTCTCCATCTAGTGTCTGAATAATGCTCAGGTTAGTGTATACTCCATCAGCTGTTTTTGCTTCTGTCAGCTTTGTGTTTTTGTCTGTTTGTCTCCATCTAGTGTCTGAATAATGCTCAGGTTAGTGTATACTCCATCAGCTGTTTTAGTGTCTGTCAGCTTTGTGTTTTTGACTGTTTGTCTCCATCTAGTGTCTGAATAATGCGCAGGTTAGTGTATACTCCATCAGCTGTTTTAGTGTCTGTCAGCTTTGTGTTTTTGACCGTTTGTCTCCATCTAGTGTCTGAATAATGCGCAGGTTAGTGTATACTCCATCAGCTGTTTTAGTGTCTGTCAGCTTTGTGTTTTTGTCTGTTTGTCTCCATCTAGTGTCTGAATAATGCGCAGGTTAGTGTATACTCCATCAGCTGTTTTAGTGTCTGTCAGCTTTGTGTTTTTGTCTGTTTGTCTCCATCTAGTGTCTGAATAATGCTCAGGTTAGTGTATACTCCATCAGCTGTTTTAGTGTCTGTCAGCTTTGTGTTTTTGTCTGTTTGTCTCCATCTAGTGTCTGAATAATGCGCAGGTTAGTGTATACTCCATCAGCTGTTTTAGTGTCTGTCAGCTTTGTGTTTTTGTCTGTTTGTCTCCATCTAGTGTCTGAATAATGCTCAGGTTAGTGTATACTCCATCAGCTGTTTTAGTGTGTGTCAGCTTTGTGTTTTTGTCTGTTTGTCTCCATCTAGTGTCTGAATAATGCTCAGGTTAGTGTATACTCCATCAGCTGTTTTCATCTGTCAGCTTTGTGTTTTTGACTGTTTGTCTCCATCTAGTGTCTGATTATTGCGCAGGTTAGTGTATACTCCATCAGCTGTTTTAGTGTCTGTCAGCTTTGTGTTTTTGACTGTTTGTCTCCATCTAGTGTCTGAATAATGCGCAGGTTAGTGTATACTCCATCAGCTGTTTTAGTGTCTGTCAGCTTTGTGTTTTTGACTGTTTGTCTCCATCTAGTGTCTGAATAATGCTCAGGTTAGTGTATACTCCATCAGCTGTTTTAGTGTCTGTCAGCTTTGTGTTTTTGACTGTTTGTCTCCATCTAGTGTCTGAATAATGCGCAGGTTAGTGTATACTCCATCAGCTGTTTTAGTGTCTGTCAGCTTTGTGTTTTTGACCGTTTGTCTCCATCTAGTGTCTGAATAATGCGCAGGTTAGTGTATAATCCATCAGCTGTTTTAGTGTCTGTCAGCTTTGTGTTTTTGTCTGTTTGTCTCCATCTAGTGTCTGAATAATGCGCAGGTTAGTGTATAATCCATCAGCTGTTTTAGTGTCTGTCAGCTTTGTGTTTTTGTCTGTTTGTCTCCATCTAGTGTCTGAATAATGCGCAGGTTAGTGTATACTCCATCAGCTGTTTTAGTGTCTGTCAGCTTTGTGTTTTTGTCTGTTTGTCTCCATCTAGTGTCTGAATAATGCTCAGGTTAGTGTATACTCCATCAGCTGTTTTAGTGTGTGTCAGCTTTGTGTTTTTGTCTGTTTGTCTCCATCTAGTGTCTGAATAATGCTCAGGTTAGTGTATACTCCATCAGCTGTTTTAGTGTCTGTCAGCTTTGTGTTTTTGACTGTTTGTCTCCATCTAGTGTCTGAATAATGCGCAGGTTAGTGTATACTCCATCAGCTGTTTTAGTGTCTGTCAGCTTTGTGTTTTTGACTGTTTGTCTCCATCTAGTGTCTGATTATTGCGCAGGTTAGTGTATACTCCATCAGCTGTTTTAGTGTCTGTCAGCTTTGTGTTTTTGTCTGTTTGTCTCCATCTAGTGTCTGAATAATGCTCAGGTTAGTGTATACTCCATCAGCTGTTTTAGTGTCTGTCAGCTTTGTGTTTTTGACTGTTTGTCTCCATCTAGTGTCTGAATAATGCTCAGGTTAGTGTATACTCCATCAGCTGTTTTAGTGTCTGTCAGCTTTGTGTTTTTGACTGTTTGTCTCCATCTTGTGTCTGAATAATGCTCAGGTTAGTGTATACTC
This sequence comes from Danio kyathit, assembly GCA_903798195.1. Lineage (NCBI taxonomy): Eukaryota > Metazoa > Chordata > Actinopteri > Cypriniformes > Danionidae > Danio > Danio kyathit. Next base: position 52,081,050 of record LR812528.1, on the reverse strand, counting down.
CATCAGCTGTTTTAGTGTCTGTCAGCTTTGTGTTTTTGACTGTTTGTCTCCATCTTGTGTCTGAATAATGCTCAGGTTAGTGTATACTCCATCAGCTGTTTTAGTGTCTGTCAGCTGTGTTTTTGACTGTTTGTCTCCATCTAGTGTCTGATTATTGCGCAGGTTAGTGTATACTCCATCAGCTGTTTTAGTGTCTGTCAGCTTTGTGTTTTTGACTGTTTGTCTCCATCTAGTGTCTGAATAATGCTCAGGTTAGTGTATACTCCATCAGCTGTTTTCATCTGTCAGCTTTGTGTTTTTGACTGTTTGTCTCCATCTAGTGTCTGAATAATGCTCAGGTTAGTGTATACTCCATCAGCTGTTTTAGTGTCTGTCAGCTTTGTGTTTTTGACTGTTTGTCTCCATCTAGTGTCTGAATAATGCTCAGGTTAGTGTATACTCCATCAGCTGTTTTAGTGTCTGTCAGCTTTGTGTTTTTGACTGTTTGTCTCCATCTAGTGTCTGAATAATGCGCAGGTTAGTGTATACTCCATCAGCTGTTTTCATCTGTCAGCTTTGTGTTTTTGACTGTCTCCATCTAGTGTCTGAATAATGCTCAGGTTAGTGTATACTCCATCAGCTGTTTTAGTGTCTGTCAGCTTTGTGTTTTTGTCTGTTTGTCTCCATCTAGTGTCTGAATAATGCTCAGGTTAGTGTATACTCCATCAGCTGTTTTCATCTGTCAGCTTTGTGTTTTTGACTGTCTCCATCTAGTGTCTGAATAATGCTCAGGTTAGTGTATACTCCATCAGCTGTTTTAGTGTCTGTCAGCTTTGTGTTTTTGTCTGTTTGTCTCCATCTAGTGTCTGAATAATGCTCAGGTTAGTGTATACTCCATCAGCTGTTTTCATCTGTCAGCTTTGTGTTTTTGACTGTTTGTCTCCATCTAGTGTCTGAATAATGCGCAGGTTAGTGTATACTCCTTTGTGTTTTCCCTCTTCTGTGAGCTTTGTGTTTAATTAAAGAATTAATAAACTATTACAGCACAGAACAGTGTTCTGTGTCTTATTTTTGTTTGTGGCAAGTAGTCGTGTAATAAGCAAGATAAAATACATCCAGAAGGTTGTTTTTACAAAATAAACCCTTCGGTCTTATACAACAGTGCTGCGCTTTACATAAGGCTGCTGATTAACCTGTCGGGCTTTATTCTGAGATAACATCCTGGATCTACTTTATCACTAACTTAATTAACATTTAATAAAATGACTTTGGATTTTAACGCATTAAAAGTCAATAACAGAAATAAACATCACCTAAAATTAATAAAAGCTTTTGTGGTTTTCATTGTGAGTTTAGTTAAATGTGAAATATCACAGTGGTAATGTACAAAAGCCCTGTAAAAAGTCAAATAATGTTTGATCAATATGTGAACTTGAATTAGGCCAGATTAAAGAGACAGTTCATCTAAAAATAAAACTATTCTCACCATTTTTTCACCCTCAAGTGTTTCCAAACCTTTTTGGGTTTCTTTCTTGTTGAACGCATTTTAAAGAATACTATGGAAGTCAATAGTTACATGCTTTCAACATTCTTCAAAATATCTTCTTTTGTGTTCACCACAGGAAAGAAACTCATAAAGGGTTGACACAAGTAAAGGGTGGGTAAATAATGACAATTTTCATTTTTGGGTGAACTGTCCCTTTAACACATGAAAATGTTCATGTTTGAAATATTAAGCTAATTAACCAATTAAGTCTTTAATCCTGTTATGAACACCCCCGTAAATACAGTGTGAACATTCTTCAAAATTGCTCTAAAAGTTTAGTTAATAAATAATCATCAACGGTATTTAAACGTGTCTACGATATCAATATTGTGCATGTTCATTATCAGCATATATTGAATTACGGAATATCAGTGTTTGTCTAGTTTTTAAGCTTTCCTCATCTTTGACACTGAACGGTCATTACTAAAATGCAAATACGCAGTTAAAGGCAAACTTTCTAGCTGTCAACAGTGCTGGTATTTAAATATCCTCACAATCATACAAATGAATGCATGCACAACCAAAACTCAACCGGCTTATATAACAGGCAGAGTCTACTGCACATTCAAATCAAGGTCAACACTCAGAGAAGTCACAGTAAATGCAGACCAAGAAACTTTAAGGCCGTCAGTGAACCAGACAACAAGGCATCATTGCTTTTAAGATCAGTCACAGAGTGGTTTTAGCATGTTGCTACATACAGCTAAAGATTCAATTATTCGCCCTAGTGTGAAATTTGAATTCTTTCACAAATATTTCCCACGTGATGGTTAATGGAGCAAGGACATTTTCACAGTATTTCTTATAATATTTTTTCTTAAGAAAGTCTTTTTTTTGGCTGGAATAAAAGCAGTTTATACAAAATAATACAAATGTTTAAAGCTCAATATTATTAGTCCCCTTTAAAAATATATATGAGCAATTCCATGTAAAAGGTTTTTTTGTGTAAGCAAGTATTTCATAGTACTTTAAAAATGCTCAAAAATGTCTCTGTCAATGTTTTTAAACTATTATATTTTATTTACCAAAGTCACACAAGTGGCAATTTCACATCTGTCACCTCCATAACGGAGAGATGTCACATCCATAATAATAATTTTCCCTCATAAATGCAAAAATTAAATCAAATCAATCATGTTTGTTCTATAGAGAGCAACTCTTATCCTTTTGATTAGCATTGTTTCTCTTGGGTTGTGCAGTTTAATTCACAGTATTTCTACACAGTATGTTGTGTACTGTAAACTTGCAGACTTTTTTTGTCACATGCATAACGCATGTTTATTTTCCTCATTTGAAATATAAAAAATGTTTACACACTGATATTTTTCTGCTCCCACAACTCTGTGGTTAGTTGTTTTGGAAAATATAAACAGATCTTTCAATATAATGTTAGCATACACTTCCTGTGTGAATTTATGTTTTGAGTTTTTACTGCAAACGTCACATCCATAACGCTGGAATTGTTCATATATATTTTTAATTGTCTACAAAACAAAGCACTGTTGTCCAATGACTTGCTTAATTAATCTAATTAAACCTTTAAATTGCACTTTAATCTGACTGCTAACTTGCAAAATAACTAGTAAAATATGATATGCTGTCCAAAAAAAAAGAAAATGAGTCATTAGAAATCTGTTCCTAATACTGTTATGTTTAGAAATGTGTTTTAAAAATTCAGCACTTGGGAAATATTTAAAAAATAATCAACTTTCATAGGAGAGCTAATAATTTGTGTACATTTTCATTATAAAGGGCCGTGCACACAGAGACGTTTTTTGCTCGCGTTTTCTGTCGATTTTTAACCCCTCGTGACTAAATAAATGGAGTCGATGTGATCGTGCACACCAACGTGCAAAACGGCAGGCGCAAAAGCGTCATTTTAAAAAAACGCCTCATGCTCATTTTTTTGTTTTGAAGCGCTGTGTCAAAACCTTCTCCACCAATCAGATTGGCACTTTTGTTCACGTGCACAGAGCTGCTGAAGTTACAGTAAACAGCAATTGGAGGCGCTCAAGCGCAACACTGTCTATGCGAGCGCACATTGAAGAAGATGCCCAGAGGCGATATGAACGTGGAGCTGCTTATTGCACTGGTGAACAATAATCATTTCTTCATCGCTAGAGCTGGAGCTGCTACTTGAACCATCCATAACAACAAGCGTGTCAACTTTGTCTTTTTCTTCTGTTACAAGCGGGTGTCAGAAGCTTAAAGTTGTGTAGCGCCTTCTAACGTCAAGAAGTGATTTTGCATACTCTTCTGCTCGACGCCTGTGAAAATTGCTTGGGTTTAAATGCGGAAAAACGTCTTGAAAAACGCTGATGATAAACGCAAACGAAAAGCGTCCCTGTGTGTACGAGCCTTAAGGATGTAATAAATTAATAAAGTGACTTTCAATAGCGGTTTATGTAAAATTCCAGCAATATATATATATACAGTTGAAGTCAGAATTATTCGCCCCCCTTTGAATTTTTTTTTCTTTTTTTAAATATTTCCCAAATGATGTTTAACAGAGCAAGGAAATTTTCACAGTATGTCTGATAATATTTTTTCTTTCTGAAAAAGTCTTATTTGTTTTATTCGGCTAGAAAAAAAATCTTTTAAAAAAAACATTTTAAGGTCAATATTATTAACCTCTTTAAGCTATTTTTTTTCCCATTAGTCTACAGAACAAACCATCATTATACAATAACTTGCCTAACTAAGAAGTGTCTTGAAGAATATCTAGTCTAATATTATTTACTGTCATCATGGCAAAGATAAAATAAATCAGTTATTAGAGATGAGTTATTAAAACTATTATGATTAGAAATGTGTTGAGAAAATCTCTCCGTTAAACAGAAATTTATATATATATATGAAGCAGCAGAATTGATAAAATGTTTACTGATCATCAAATCATCATATTAAACTGATATATGTGATCATACTGTGACACTGAAGACTGGAGTAATGATGCTTTAAATTCATCTTTACATCACAGAAATTACATTTTAAAACAAAATTCATTCATTCATTGATTTTCCTTCGGCTTTGTCTCTTATTTATCAGGGGTCGCCACAGCGGAATGAACCACCAACTATTCCAGCATGTGTTTTATGCAGCGGATGCCCTTCCAGCTGCAACCCAGTACTGGGAAACAACCATACACACTCATTCACACACACACAGACACACAATGGCCACTTTAGTTCATCAATTCCCCTATAGCGCATGTGTTTGGACTGTGAGTGAAAGCGGAGCACCTGGAGGAAAACCACACTAACACAGGAAGAACATGCAAACTCCACACAGAAACACCAAATGACCCAGCCGGAACTCAAACCAGTGACCTTCTTGCTGTGAGGCCACAGTGCTAACCACTGAGCCACCGTGGTGCCACAGAATTTATCACTCAGCATTTACTTTATGCAAAATCAGATTCTCACCACGAATTGAATAGTAATGTACGTCAGCCAGGAAACCTGTGTGTCATGATCGAGCTTTCCAGTCCATTCTGAACTAAATTTGATCAGGGTATAAAACAGCTTATTTCACAAAATACCCTCAAAATCCTTGACTAATGAAATCTGGAGATAATTTTTCCTGTGTGGTCGGCATCCAAACGCAAACCTCAAAAGCTAAAACTGTTGTCAGGATTGCTCTGGGTCCACAGGAAGACCTTTTATTTCACTAGTTAAAATATATATAATAATAATAAATATAAATATATAATAACACACTCACTGGCCACTTTATTAGGTACACCTTACTTGTACCGGGTTGGACCCATTTTTCCTTCAGAACTGCCTTAATCCTTCATGTCATAGATTCAACAAGGTACTGGAAATATTCCTCAGAGATTTTGCTCCATATTGACATGATAGCATCACACAGTTGCTGCAGATTTGTCCGCTGCACATCCATGATGCCAATCTCCCGTTCCACCACATCCCAAAGGTGCTCGATTGGATTGAGATCTGGTGACTGTGGAGGCCATTTGAGTACAGTGAACTCATTGTCTTGTTCAAGAAACCAGTCTGAAATGATTGGCACTTTATGGACATGGACATGGTCAGCAACAATATTCAGGTAGGCTGGGGCGCTGACACGATGATCAATTGGTACTAATGGACACAAAGTGTGCCAAGAAAATCTCCCCCACACCATTACACCACCACCACCAGCCTGAACCGCTGATACAAGGCAGGATGGATCCATGCTTTCATGCTGTTGACACCAAATTCTGACCCGAAATGCAAATTCTGACCATGAAAGCATGGATCCATCAGAATGTGGCAGCAGAAATGGAGACTCATCAGACCAGGCAACGTTTCTCCAATCTTCTATTGTCCAGTTTTGGTGAGCCTGTGTGAATTGTAGCCTCAGTTTCCTGTTCTTAGCTGACATTAGTGGCACCCGGTGTGGTCTTCTGCTGCTGTAGCCCATCCGCCTCAAGGTTGGACGTGTTGTGTGTTCAGAGATGCTCTTCTGCAGACCTCGGTTGTAACGAGTGCTTTTTTGAGTTACTGTTGCCTTTCTATCAGCTGGAACCAGTCTGGCCATTCTCCTCTGACCTCTGGCATCAACAAGGCATTTGTGCCCACAGAACTGTCGTTCACTGCATATTTCCTCTTTTTCTCATTCTCTGTAAACCCTAGAGATGGTTGTGCATGAAAATCCCAGTAGATCAGCAGTTTCTGAAATACTCAGAGCAGCCCGTCTGGCACCAACAGCCATGCCACGTTGAAAGTCACTTAAATCCCCTTTGTTCCCCATTCTGATGCTCACTTTGAACTGCAGCAGATCGTCTTGACCATGTCTACATGTCTAAATGCATTGAGTTGCTGCCATGTGATTGGCTGATTAGAAATTTGCATTAATGAGCAGTTGGACAGGTGTACCTAATAAAGTGGCCGGTGAGTATATATAAAGAAAAAAGAAAATCGAACTTCTGACTCAAAACTGTTCTGTGGTCCAGTTTCCAACAAAACAAGAACATCTTGCCAGTCAGAAGAAAACTGTTGGATGCCGGACAGCTCTTTATGCTGATTTCTGACCAGTCCTTTATGTCCAACAAATTAAAGTCAGGCATTAGCATATTTCTTGTTGATAATACAAGTGAAAAAATAAATGTCAGTATTGGAAATAAACAAACATTTGCAATATAAAAACACTGGCATTTGCAATAATGTGTGCTACACTGTACACTTGAGAGTGCAAAAGTATTGACTGTGTTATTAAGACTATTATGCATAATTCAAGTTATGAAAGCAAAAAATATGCCTGTATGAGTTTGTGTTTTTGGACAAATCACACAAGCAAAAAAGATG
>LR812528.1:51719216-52069216 GCA_903798195.1 Danio kyathit | reverse complement strand
ACGCTTGACTTTTCTCAGTTCATGGGCAGTTTATTTTGCTCCTTGGTTTTTCCACACGCTTCTTGCGACCCTGTTGACTATTTTGAATGAAACGCTTGATTGTTGGATGATCACGCTTCAGAAGCTTGGCAATTTTAAGAGTGCTGCATCCCTCTGCAAGATATCTCACTATTTTTGACTTTTCGGAGCCTGTCAAGTCCTTCTTTTGACCCATTTTGCCAAAGGAAAGGAAGGTGCCTAATAATTATGCACACCTGATATAGGGTGTTGATGTCATTAGACCACACCCCTTCTCATTACAGAGATGCACATCACCTAATATGCTTAATTGGTAGTAGGCTTTTGAGCCTATACAGCTTGGAGTAAGACAACATGCATAAAGAGGATGATGTGCTCAAAACACTCATTTGCCTAATAATTCTGCACTGCCTGTGTATCTGATTTTTTTGATAACCCGCTTACATCATCTTTTAAACATGACTTGTGTTCGATTGTCTGCATTTACACAGCACACAATGACAAGACACAATGGCCAGGGAAAAAAAAGAGCGGGCGCTGACTGACAGCTGATAATAAAAAAGCGCTCTTTTCTCCGTACGTGTATTTAATCTGTTTGCAAGGTTAAATTTTTTTATTCTTTTTGAAAAGCCTCTCCCGGAGGTGCTGCGTGTCTTCCGCAAATTCATACCGGGTCTGTGATCCCCCAAAATAAATTAAAATACCCGGAAATCATGGCAACGAGAGTGAATGAGCAAGTGAACAGATCGCGAGAGGCACAGTGATGGTCTAAACATTACATTTGATAGGTTAAATGAATACAGCAGTAAAGATATCGCGAGTGCAAATCCCCCTTCTCTCTCATTGAGGGATCTGCTGTCAAGAGTTGGAGACGAGCAAAATATTGGAATGGTGCTGCATGTGTTTAGGCCTTTTTACATATTTAACAACTGAAATTTCTGTGTTTTTGACAATATTACAAATCCACTAAAAGCTGGCTGAAATTATTAGATAAAACTTTTTTAACATAAATATTTAATTAAATTAATATAATTTAATTAATATAACTTCTTGTAATGCACTCATTGCTATAAGAAGTAGTGTATAGGCCTATTTCCTTTTAGTAAACAAGTATTAGATTTATAGACGTGCATTTTAACTCATTTTCATCTTTCATCATTTGCGATGTTTCTAAATTGCGTTGTTTGTGATTTTTCTGTGGCGGTTCATTCTGCTTTGGTGACCCCTGATAAATAAGGCACTAAGCTGAAGTAAAATGAATGGATGAATTATTTTCTGTAAAGCTGCTTCTGGCCATGACATGTTCACATCTAAATTTTTATAAGAGACATGTTTAATAAATGTCTCAATAAATGGGCCAGACATTTCTGACTTTCCATACCAAGAGGCTCAGGAAATGTTCTTCCAGAAGCCCATAAAGATACATTGCAGTGACAAAAGCTGCACAGTTTGAGAATAAAAAAATATATAAAATAAATTCATTCATTCATTCATTCATTTTCTTTGTCGGCTTTGTCCCTTGCGGGGTCGCCACAGCGGAATGAACCGCCAACTTATCCAGCACAATTTTACGCAGCGGATGCCCTTCCAGCCGCAACCCATCTCTGGGAACTTCCACACACACATTCACACTCATACACTATGGACAATTTAGCTTACCCAATTCACCTGTACTGCATGTCTTTGGACTGTGGGGGAAACCGGAGCACCCGGAGGAAACCCACGCGAACCCAGGGAGAACATGCAAACTCCACACAGAAACGCCAACTGACCTAGCCCAGCCGAGGTTCGAACCTGCGACCCAGCGACGTTCTTGCTGTGAGGCAACAGCACTACCTACTGCGCCACTGGGTTGCCCTTATAAAATAAATGTTAATTTATAATCTACAAACGGTTGTACAGGTCAAATAGTTGTTCAGTTATTTTCTGCTGTCATTAAAAGACCACGACTCCTTGCGTTTAGTGTAAGTCTGAACAGCCACGCTGCATTGGGCCGCGTTGCACCGCAGCCCCAATAACTGTAAACCTAGGTGTTATGTATATAAGCAATAAGCAAAGACCACCAGTCATAAAAGCGCACGCCAGACCCCTCACCGGCCCTTTCTTTTTCCTTTTTTCTCTTGTCACTGTGGTTGCTGTTGTTGCGTTGCCTTAAAGAATACCCTATCTGACTGTGTTTTGTTGTCGCCTGTTTCTGTGTGCACGTTATCCGTCCGTAATTTATCTCATTCCATTTCTCCAATACGTTGTTTACGAGGCTTGGACGAAGCGGACAGGTAAGAAGGTCACATGACAAACATTTTGCAACACGCAAGACTACTCTTGTGTTAGTACATTAGGTTAGGGGCGAGCGCCACCCCTTGTACTTTATGGATATACAGAGTAGATAGTTAGGACTCGGAAGACTCTTCGCGTATTAATTATTTTGATTACATATATTTAGTTAGTTAGATGCTTCTGGGGAGTTAGATATAGTTTGGGTTTTGTTCTTTTCATTTCTTTAGCGCCGCCCACGTCCCTTCTGCCAGCTCTCTTGTTTTCCCCCGTCTTTATTTGTCTCAGTGTTGTACATATTGAAATACATATTTTTGACTTACATTCTTTATTTTTGATTAATTCGTTGTTTTGTTCACTTTTGGGTATTGTAAATAAAGTCACAACTTTTGGTATTTACTTTGGTTGTCTTTTGCACTTCATTCACAGTTAATATAAACTTATTTTAATTGTCATTAAATGTCAAACCCCACTTTCCCCTAGACCAACATCAGGGGTTTGTAACACTAGGGGAAACACTGCAGACCGATAACTCCCATAATTCTGATAAGTAGCCAAAACTGTCTGTCAACAAACGTAGATTTGAACATCTGCAGCCGTTCACGCAGATCCGCCATTTGTGCAATCTCACAGACACGAGTGACAGCAGTAAAAACAAATGCTGAATCAAAACTTTTTAAAATCCTGAATCAATATTGGAGTTACTTTTACACTATGGAGGAAGGAGGACACCATGGTTGAAGTATTTCTGTTAGACAGGTCATGTTCTGTGTTAAAACTCTTTTTGTCACGCAGAGCTGATGTAGATTGTGTTGTTACGAATGGGTTATCTGCACAGAAGTGTTGTTCAGCCACTGAAATCTCCCGGTGAAAGATTGATGTGACTATTTTCAGTTTCATAAGGTCCTTTTACAGCATCGATAATGTCGATTTATATTTAGTTTAACAACAGAACATCAGTAAATAGCGCTGTTCCACCTAGCCTGCTTTACTGAGCTGAAATAGGTTTATATTCACAATGACAGCCTGTGACGCGCTCTCTATATTGTTCACCGCTACTCTGAATATTCACTCTGAAATAGCATGTAAGTATGGCTTAGTAATGAGTGTAATTCCTGCACGCCGCCGACCAAGCACTAAGCATACAGTAGTGGCTTTAGGACAAAGCGTGTGAGAGAGTGAGACCAGGGATCCTTGCTTGCATGAAATATTGCAGATTATGACGAGTTCTGCTGCTACACAACTGAAACCTGCTAGATATAATACAGTTTTTCATTGGGAATTGTAGTATTATAGAGTACTGTAAAGTTAACTGGCGAATGACATGATCTAGATCAGGGCTATTCAATTGGCGGCCCGCGGGCCGAACCCGGCCCCCGAGGCAATTTGTTCTGGCCCTCCAAATAGTGTGACCAAGACATCAAGAATAAATTTAGTTCAGTTAAAAAAACAGCCGCTATAGTTATGAAGTGACGTGCGTCTGTTCAATACAGCACAAGCTGCGCAGAGCGTGAGTCACCTGACATTAAGCGAGTGGCGAGAGGTCTTTTGTATAATGCACTGATATCGTTATTAGGGATGCAACGATTAACCGATTTCACTATTAACTGCGCTTTAATTCGTCACGGTTAATTAATCGTAAAGGCTTCTCTAAGCCGCATTTCTGCATTTCTGTTCTGCCGCACGAAACGAAACTGCTGAACAAAGTTAAGCCAAGTTGCCAACTGTGCGCTAGTTTAAAGTTCCGAGCTTGTCCACCGAAGCTAATACGCACGCACGCTGTAATAACTATAGCCGCGGGCCGTTCCCATATCACGTCTTTCCCGCGCATGTTTGTTATTTCTAATGTAAGAATATATGCCAATATGCGGGCACAAGCGGAGCAACGCGCTCGCGGCTGTCTGGGCGCACGCAGTAGAAAACATCTCATGCTGTAGCGGTGAGAGTTGTGCTTAGCTTTCAGTGCAATGTAAACAAAAGACATGTTAGACGAACTATTATTAAAATGATTATGTATGTATGAACGCAGATGATAACAACAGTTAATCTAAATATTGGCGCCGACCTTCATAACAATTATTATTATATTATTTTCTCCCTTTCCTCTCTACACACACAAATGTGTAGCCCTATAAGCACAGAAAAACCTTCAAGATAAAAAACTATTACTAATGAAAATGCCTTTTAAAGGTTTTTTAATATTAGTTAGGGATGTCCAGATCTAAATCTAGCTAATATAAAGCTTAAATTTACATTAGACGTGATAACCGTGAAACCCTGATTATTCTTCACACTATATAATCGTACAACCAAAATCTATAATTGTTGCATCCATAATTGTTATGCAGTTCAGTTCAAAACAGAACATATGAACGTGTCTGAATGTAGAAGAAGCCTACTTCAGCAATACACTGATTTTGTTGTGCTGTGAAATACAACATTTGAATGTTTGTTAAAAAAAACTTTTTGTACAATGCAGTGATATTATATAGTTTCAAAATACAATATATGAACATTTTAATGTAGACAAATACAACGTGGGTGTCTTAAGGAGAAAAATACAACATATTGGCTCTTAAATGCAGTTGTGTCATCATTTATATTGCAAGTCATGTCTCTCCGGCCCCTCGTTTGGGATGCTTTTCATGAACTGGCCCCCATGACAAACTAATTGAATAGCCCTGATCTAGAGGGTTGCCTACTGTCATCTTTATGGTGCGCGTTCGTGATTTCAGGAGGCATGGCTCTGGATGGCAGGGGAGGGACTGTTTTTTCAAAGGTATTATGCTAATGGTTAGCATTTTGTCAGATTACTGCACCTTTAATTTGTGTTAAATATTTAGTATTCACCAATAGTAGATTTATTATGTCAACTGTTACTGTCATATTTCACTGAATTTCTTATTCACGTTTTCAAAACAATATAACTTTGATGGTTTTGTTTCACTCGATGGATGGAAATGATGCTTTATCCCCAAATATTTCCAGATTTTTGCACATAAATCTAATATGCATCTTTGAACAAAAATAAACCTACTGTCCCACTGCAAGTGAGAAGTGTGTTTTTCTGAGAAATGTAATCGAGTGTAGTGATTAATTTTAGACACTGTTTGTGTGTGAAGATACAAGCACAAACTGCAGAAACACAGAGAGAGAGAGAGAGAGTATGGTGTATGTTTACCATGGTAAGGGTCATGCGGTCGATCTCGTGTTTGTCTTTGGTCTTGTGCTGCCTGAATGGACTGTGCCTGTGAGAACAGAAGAAAGAAGAGTCAGCTCAGGAGCAGGTAGGCGGGGAGGGGGTTTCCAGAAACCTTTCAATCTCAGTCACCGAGTGCAACACACAACACACACACACACATGCATTGTGAAAAGCACTATAGAAATAAACTTGAATTGAAAGCATGCATTAGATGGTTTATAGTCAGTGTTGATGGCGTTAATTACTACTATTAAAGACAATAATATCAGCGCTAATGTGAAGTTAATAATTTATTATTTTTCTTCTGCAGGTACTTTCATCAATATAAAACACCCTTTACTGTAGTGAGAATCGAGTGTTGTCCACTGAGTAAACACTGATGAAATACTGCACTGAGTTTGTGATGATGATGATGCTGTTGTTTCTTTATGCAAAATAGATTTGAGGATCGAAATAAAACAGGCTATATGCACAGCTAGTGCTTTTCAGCCAAAGATAAATTTCCAGTGAATATTCCAGTGACTATTTTAAATTTTATACGGTTCCTTTTACAGCATCGATGTTGTAATGTAATTAAAATACACTCAGTTAAATAGACTTTAGCGTTCATTTAGTTGTTCAAGCGTAAAATGAGATGAAAGACTGAAGAGATTTAATGCAGTGCTTTTTGTACATTCTGAGACCCACTTCAAATTGTATATCAATCAGGCAGTGAAGATCAGTGATTTTTAAAGAAAACAGACCTTAAACGTAGCATTTTTATAATGGAAAGTTCACTGGAAGCGCTGAGGCTGGTTGAAATTAAAAGTCAGTGTGCATATTTTAGATGTTTTGTGCAGGTGGCTCGTTTTTGACCTGCAGGATGAACGATGTATACAAAATTAAAGACAACAGGAGGGTTAAACACAGAGAGAGAGCTTTCCAGACTTGTTCTGACACACTTCTATCCGGCTTTGAAGTCTAAGGTCGTACTCACACTATGTACAGTTGCCTTGAATCGGGCCAAAGCACGCTTGTCCCCTCTCCCGTCTCCCCCGACGGCCCGCACTCACATTACATTCGGGCCTGGGCGCGCTTCCGTCATCGATGACGCGCTGTTCAGTAAGCGCTCTCGCTCAGCACAGTAGAGATTTCTTTAGTTATTTCGTTTAAGTCGTTTGATATGCGGTGACACGCAGTCTAATATTTCACAGAGCAGATCAGCCACTTCTGATGCTCATAAACAATCATAAAGTCCTCGTGCTGCAGGAATTAGGAGGTTTGCTGAAGGCGCAGCTGTGGTGCAGTGAGGGGTTTGGGTCTTTAATAATCTACGACAGTTTGCGTTCATTGAACAGTACGAATGATTAATTAATCCATATCAAACAGTCCCTTATAAGTCACGTCTCGCTTTCAGTTTCGGGCTCAAGCACGCTTGCACTCACACTGTAAGTGTACCGCGCCTGAGCCCAAGTGAACCGCGCTCTGGCCCACATCTTCCAACCGGGCCAGGGCCACCCAAGTGTACCGTGCCTGAGCCCGATTCAGAGCACTCACACTTCTCAAACGATCCGGGAAACGGGCCTGGGCACGGTTCGGATAGCATTGTGTGAGTTAGCCCTAAGTGACACACACACACACACCTCAATGGAACAACAGACTCCATCCCCTTTATACACAGTTGAAGTCAGAATTATTAGCCATCCTTATTATTAGCAGTCCTGCATATTTTTCCCCAATTTCTGTTTAAAGGAGAGAAGACTTCGTTAACACATTTCTAATCATAATAGTTTTAATAACTCATTTCTAATAACTGATTTCTTTTCTCTTTGCCATGATGACAGTAAATAATATTAGACTAGATCAGGGATTGGCAAACTTGATCCTGGAGGGCCGGTGTCCCTGCAGACTTTTGCTCCAACCCTAATCAAACACACCTGCCTGCAGCTTTCTAGTGATCTTGAAGACACCGATTAGTGTGTTCAGGTGTGTTTGACTAGTGTTGGAGGGCTAGATATTCTTCAAGACACTAGTATTCAGCTTAAAGTGACATTTAAAGGCTTAACTAGGGTAATAAGGGTAAAGTAAGGGTTATTAGGCAAGTCACTGTATAACAGGTGTTTGTTCTGAAGACAATCCAAAACTAATATTGCTTAAGGGGGCTAATAATATTGACTTTAATATGGGTTTAAAACAATTAAAACTCCTTTTATTGTAGCTGAAATAAAACAAATCAGACTTTCTCCAGATTGAAAAAATATTAAGAGGGAATACTGTGAACAATTCCTGAATCTGTTCAACATCATTTGGGAAATTTGTATGAATTTACTAAATAAACAGATTGTATAGCTGATATAAATTCAGATAAAACTGAGGCCTTGCTTATTGGACCCAAAAACCTCACACGCAAAAACCTAGAGCACTGTCCAACCCTTGATAGATTCTTAGTCCAGTCTTCCTCTTCAGTCATAAATTTGGGGGTGATTTTTGATAGCAACCTCTCGTTTAAAGCCCAGATTTCAAGCGTTTTTATAACTGCATTTTTTCATCTTAAAATGTTGCCAAACTTCGACCTATTCTTTCAATGTCTGATGCTTATTCATGCTTTCATGACCTCTCGATTAGATTACTGTAATGCGTTACTAGGCGGTTGCCCTGTTGGCTTAATTAACAAACTTCAGCTAGTTCCAAATGCAGCTGCAAGAGACTTTCTAGAACAAAGAAATATGATCATATTACACTCTCATCATTGCATTTGCTCCCTATTAAATATCCTATACATTTCAAAATTATTAGAGAGTACCTACAAAACCCTGAACGGCTGAGCTACCCAGTATTTGAGGGTCCACTATGCTCAATTAATTCTGGATAATTGATTATTCCCAGAATATCAAAATCAACTGTAGGCGGTAGATCTTTCTCATATCTGGCACCTAAACTCTGGAGCAGCCTTCCTAGCACAGTTCGGGAGGCAGACACACTCTGTCAGTGTAAAACTAGATTAAAGACGCATCTCTTAGCATTAGCATACACATAAAACACAAACGCTGTTGAAATCCAAATCCTCTAAAGGATTGTTAGTCTGCATTATTTAGGGCAACCGGAGCTGGGAACACTTCCCTAAAGACTTTATAATGTGAAGGGCATCTGCGCTTATGCTAGTCTGTTTTTATTATTCCCGAGGTTTCCATAATCCTGGACCAGGGCGTATCCTGAGCAGCTGCTGTGGTGGTCATGGAGGAGCGGAGAGCATGAGACTGATTCCTGTAATGCTGCGTTCACACCAGACGCGGAAAAAGCGTCAAGCGCGAGTGATTTACATGTTAAGTCAATGCATACGCGCGAATGGCGCGGCGCGAATGACGCGAATTGCGCGAATGGTGCAGCGCGAATGACGCGAATGGCGCGGATGGCGCGATACGCGTGAATTGAGCGTTTGACGCGCTTAACGCGCAAATCGCTCGAGTTCAAATATCTGAACTTCTGCGGACATTCGCGCCACGTTAACCAATCAGGAGCTTGCTCTTGTGGGAGCATGATTGTGACGTAGCACCTGTTGTTGGTGTCCGGGGGAAATCCTCCAGCCGACACCGACAACAGTTCATCAAACTGGGCTTGGCTCAGTCAGAAGCACCGCTGGAAGCCTCCGTCATCCAGGTTAAGTTTCTGGAAGAGTTTATGAGCCCACAGCGCTGGGTGCACCTCTGAAAGTATCTAGTGGACTCAGACACGGCTCCAAATGTATCGACGCTGTTTTACAGCCTTCATAAAGCACATAAACACAGGTATTTTATCAATAAAATCCATGTTAGCCATTTAGCAACGAAGCTACATTCACTGGGCAGACAGAAGCCCTGCCCATGACGCGAATCCGCTTCTGTTCTGGAGTGAATTTGACGCGCGAATAAAGCGGAGTCTGACGCGCGAATGAAGCGGAGTTTGACGCGCGAATGAAGCGGAGTTTGATGCGCGAATGAAGCGGAGTCTGACGCGCGAATGAAGCGAGTAAACTCAAATGTTTACGCGTCTATTTACTCGCGAATAGCGGGATTTAGCCGCGCGTTCCGCGTCTGGTGTGAACGCAGCATAAGACCCCAGTGACAGACGAGTCTCCGCATTGATCCTGATGGGCCAGCCTGTACACCAGCCGGTGACCTCTCCCACCTGCCGTTCTCCACGATGGACGTCCAGCGCTCTCCAGCCTCCAGCGCCTAGACTGCAGCTCTGCACAAGACGTTTGGCCATAGGAGAAATTGTCAAGCCCAGCTGAGCCTGGTTTCTCTCCAGGTTTCTTTTCCTTCACTTTCGCCAATTGGTGAAGCTTGTTCCTCCACTGTCGCCACTGGCTTGCATGGTTTTGGGACTTGTGGAGCAGCGCATGGATGTATTTGCTCTTCAGTGTTTGGACTCTCAGCAGTGAAACAAACCACACTGAACTGAACTGAACTGACACAGTTTCAGTTTACTAGAACTTCTGTGTTAAACTGCTTTGACACAATCTACACTGTAGACGCGCTATAGAAATACAGATGAATTGAACTGAAAATAATTGAAACTTCACAGGAGACTGAATAATTCTGACTTCAACCGTAGTTCGCTCCCACTCTCCACCTAGCAACGGTTGCCGTGGTCTTTCTTCTCTATGATGTGTGCCGGTGACCTCCTGCTTCCAAACCCCTGACATTTAAGCAGTACACTCAAACACATCAAACACCGAGCGCGACTGAAAGCGAGCGATGAAGAATTGATGAGCGTCTGCGTGTCTCTCACCCTCGCAGGAGTTTGAACAGCATGCAGCCCAGAGAGAACCAGTCGGCGCTGCTGTCGTACGCCGTTCCCTTCTGCAGAACCTCAGGTGCCATGTAGCCATGAGTCCCTCTGCAAACACAGCAATTAAAGCAGATTACAGTCAAAGCGTACACACGTACACACAGACACACATGCCCCAGGTCCAGCTCATTCTCATACAGAACACACAATTAAAACACATTTTAGGGTCAACTCATTTTTAGACGCTTTGATTTCACTTTTTTAAATGATATTTTATATATTTTTTTACTCTATTTTAAATAAATATGTTGAGGGCGGCACGGTGGCTCAGTGGTTAGCACTGTGGCCTCACAGCAAGAAGGTCGCTGGTTCAAGTCCCAGCTGGGTCAGTTGGTGTTTCTGTGTGGAGTTTGCATGTTCTCCTCATGTTGGCATGGGTTTCCTCCGGGTGCTCCGGTTTCCCCCACAGTCCAAACACATGTGCTATAGGCAGGGTTCATGCACATTTTTACTACAAAAATTCCATGACTTTTCCAGGACTTTCAAGTCAATTTTCATGACCTAATGTTTCATGTAATGTCTACATATGCATGGTATATCATAAGAAACCTTTACATTTATTACAGCAAATCATAAAACATGCAATAGTTGACATTTATTTTTATATCTATGTAAAATAGGTGATGCTTACACAGCACTAATAATGTAAGAGCATGTTTTTGGCCAAGAAAAGAAAAGAAGTAAAAACAACTAACCTCCATTCCAATATACAGACACTTGTCAAGCTAATTTGAGATAATCTTAATAGTTTGTTAAACTAGTAATAGTAGGTAAAACTACTTCTATTATAAAGCCTGATCACACTGCACTTTTCGCTCCATAGACTTCCATTCATAGGCATGTGAATGTGGCAGACCAAAAATGCAAGCATGTGCCAGAAGTTTTCGCATTTCACTGCATTGGAAAGTTCAAGCTTGGTGAATTCTTACCTGTGAAATCACATCAGGTGATTGCAGGAGACCAATAGTAGATCATTTAAAATAAGAAATTTTAAATATGGAGCAATCGCTCACTTTTATTATTGTCTAATCCAATTGTTTAACCCCGTCCCTTCTCACAGCGCCATACGACAGAATTTTGCAAGCACAAGCTCTAGAGTGACCGCAGCTTAAGTCTCTTTGGACAAAAATGTCTGCTAAAAGACTAAATGAAATGTCCATGAGATTTCCAAAACCTTCCTTGTGAGTTTTTCCAAAACTTTTCCAGGCCTGGAAAATGCCATGTCAGAATGCCATGACTTTTCCAGGTTTTCCATGACCGTATGAACCCTGTATAGGGGAATTGATGAACTAAAATGGCTGTAGTGTACGAGTGTGTGTGTGTGTGTGTGTGTGTGTGTGTGTGTGTGTGTGTGTGTGTGTGTGTGTGTGTGTGTGTGTGTGTGTGTGTGTTTGGGTTTTTCCCAGTACTGGGTTGCAGCTGGAAGGGCACCCGTTGCATAAAACATATGCTAGAATAGTTGGCGGTTCATTCCGCTGTGGCGACCCCTGATAAATAAGAGATTAAGCATGAATGAATGAATGTCTGTTGCATGGTAATGCACAATTAGGTGATTTCTAAAATAAATAAATAATGAAAAGCACACACACTACACACATCCCAAGTGCTAAACACACCAGCTCATTCTCATACAGAACACACAGCTGATGCATTACACCTCAAACACATTCATTTTTACTGAAAACTCATTTCGGACGACTTGATTTTAAATTTTGATTATGAAATTTTTTACTCTTATTTTAAATAAATAAATAAATAAAGGCAGTCGTGGTTGTGTGTTAAATGTTATGTACAATCAGGTCATCTCTTAACAATAAATAAATAAATAAATAAATAAATAAATAAATAAATAAATGCTGAAATAGTTGTCTTTTCAATGACAATTTACAATCAGGTCATCTCTAAACTATAAATAAATGAATAAATGAATAAATGAATGAATGAATAAACGAATGAATGAATGAATGAGTAAATAAATAAATAAATAAATGAATAAGTCCACTTCAGACGAGTCCTAAAAATCAATTAAAACTATTAAAACTAATGTGTGTATGACTGTTCATGTGCAGCTTGTTGAACACTCTCTATAATCAAAATAAAGCCCTGTGTTTCTGCATGAATATGAGCCGCTGAAGAACAGAAGCTCCACGCCTTCCCCAAACAGCAGACTAATAAAAAAGGAGGACTTGAGGAGGAACTTACACGCTGGCATGAGGCTTCTTCTTGGAAAAATCACAGGCCAGACCCAGGTCAGAGATGCGGACGTGTCCATGCTCATCTAAGAGGATATTCGCAGGCTGTGGAGGAACAGAAAGAGCTGGAGATCAGGACATGTATCTTTTTAAGAGCTTGATAAAGAACAGAGCGCAACATCTACAAAAACAGCATCACTGTGATTAAACGAAGAACACTGCATTAACAAAACACAACAGCACTTGTGCATAAACACTAACAATCACAGTCATTGAAAACATTGTTTAAAGGGACGGTGCACCTAAAAATCAACATTTCCTCCAGTGCTTTGTTTGAAGATATGATGAAGTTTTGCGATTGACTATTTTTTTAATAGACAAAAAATATTTATGTTTTGTCATAATATTTTTTTGTCAATGGCTGTTTTTTTCTAACATTCTTCAGAATATAATAATTAATAATAATAATTCCTTACATTTATATAGCGCTTTTCTAGACACTCAAATCGCTTTACACATTTTTAGGGGAATCTCCTCAACCACCAGTGTGCAGCATCCACCTGGATGACGCGACGGCAGCCATATTGCGCCAGACCTCACACCACACACCGGCTGATTGGTGGAGAGGAGACAGAGTGATGAAGCCAATCAGGGAGGCCATGATGGATAAAGGCCAGTGGGTAGATTTGGCCAGGATGCCGGGGTTAAACTCCTACTCTTTTCGAAGGATATGGAGATTTTTAATGACCACAGAGAGTCAGGACCTCGGTTTAACATCTCATCCGAAAGACGACGCTCACTGAGCAGTATAGAGTCCCCATCAATACACTGGGGCATTTGGACCCACACAGACCACAGGTTGGGCGCCCCCTGCTGGTCTCACTAACACCACTTCCGGCAGCAACCCAGCTTTCCCATGCGGTCTCCCATCCAGGTACTGAATATCTTCTTTTGGGTTCAACAGAGATGGTTGTGAAGGAAATTCAGTCATTTTTGGGTGAACTGTCTCTTTAATATACAGGTCTATATTTTAACCTAAAAACAAAAACTGCAAAACAAAACATAATTTAAAAAATACTTTAATTTTATATATATATATAAATGTGGTTATTCAACCAGCCACACATATTTGATGTGTGTATAAAAATGCAAAGATACTGACTAATGTAATTTCAAAAGTTAAATGAGTAAAGCAGAACTAAACAGATCAGAATAAACAAATTTATAAAGAAACAGAAACTATTTCATTATTTAAAGTCTACAAAAGTATTATAAATTATATTAAAAGAGAATAATAATAATTAAAAATGAAATAATAATAATAATAAATAAATAATTCCAAATAATTTGTTTTACAATCACAGCCAATGAAAACATGACAAATGTCATTGGTCAAAATACTTATAATAGTTGTCTAGACACAAATTTGGAGAAAATTAAGAAAACTTCAAATTTGTGGATGAACAAAATTATCTGCATAAAAGTTATGAAAGATATATATATATATAATTTAATAGAGCATGGAAATTCTCACAGTATTTCCGATAATATTTGCTTCTTGTGGAGAAAGTCTTCTTTTGGCTAGAATAAAAAGTTTTAAAAAAATGTATTAAAGCCATTTTAAGATCAATATTATTAGCCCCCTTAAGCAACATTTGTTTTGGAATGGCTACAGAACAAACCACAGTTTCTGAAATACCCAGACAAGACTGTCTGGCACCAATAACAATGCCACGTTCAAAATCACTTAAATCAGTGGTCCTTAACCTTTTTATCACTGTGGTCCGGGTCAATGCTTGACAATTTTACCATGGACTGGGGGGATGGGGTGGGGAGAGTTTGTAGGTTGCTAGGTGACCATCAACCGTTTTCTCAGAGGAAGTCAAGCTGACAAAACATTGCCGTCACTCTGATACAAGTTTTATTTATGGAGAAAATCACAAATCACTGCAGTGTTTGGTTGTTCAGTGTTTGTCTGAGATAATTAGTCTACCAACATGTGTGTATACCATACAAGCTGAAGCTGGTCAGTTCTTGTCATGTGACTCGCGGTGCACTCACGGCATTCATTAAAACGGGTGGTCTGAAAGACATGAGCGCATCACACTGCTTGTGCGCACAAGCCACACACTTCCATTGGAAATAACGAACTTGTGCGAACTCTAGAAAAGATGCGATATGCGAACGGCCCCTAAAAGGCCGCCGTCATTTGCGATCTCCAGCAGTTGATCTTCTTGAACAGAAACGGTGGATTTACCTGATTTGTTGACAAATGGGTTGCGGATCTATTCAGTTCACAGGTCCTTCACTGGGTCTTTCCCCTTAGCTAAGAAACTTTCCAAAGTCGTCTGTTTCTTACTCATTTTGCTGCTTGTTAGTAAAATTTTGGAGCTCAAGTGACCGAGATGTGACCGAGAGAATACGATCACTTTTCAAAATAAAAGATTTTTAAAAAAAAAAAAAGATTGTTCAGACTCAGATAGTAAATAAAATGGAAATAATAAATGATTTCTTGTGCTGCCCGGAACTAATTGATCCACGGATCGGTACCGGTCCGAGGCCCATGGTTGAAGACCACTGACTTAAATCCCCTTTCTTCCCTATTCTGATGCTCGCTTTGAACTGCAGTGGATCGTCTTGACCATGTCTACATGCCTAAATGCATTGAGTTGCTGCCATGTGATTGGCTGATTAGAAATTTAAGCTAATGAGCAGTTGGACAGGTGTACCTAATAAAGTGGCCAGTGAGTGAGTGTGTGTGTGTGTGTGTGTGTGTGTGTGTGTGTGTGTGTGTGTGTGTGTGTGTGTGGTGTGTGTGTGTGTGTGTGTGTGTGTGTGTGTGTGTGTGTGTGTGTGTGTGTGTGTGTGTGTGTGTACACAGTTGAAGTCAAAATTATTAGCCCCCTGAATTATTATCCCCCGTTTATTTTTTTTTTTTGTTTTTTATTTTTTCCCCCAATTTCTGTTTAACAGAGAAAATATTTTCTCAACACATTTCTAAACATAATAGTTTTAATAACTCATCTCTAATAACTGATTTATTTTATCTTTGTCATGATGACAGCACATAATATTAGACTAGATTTTTTTCACTTCTATACAGCGTAAAGTGACATTTAAAGGCTTCACTAGGTTAATTAGGTTAACTAGGCAGGTTAGGGTAATTAGGCAAGTCATTGTATAATGATGGTTTGTTCTGTAGACTATCGGAAAAAATATATAGCTTAATAGGGCTAATAATATTGACCTTAAAATGGTGTTTAAAAAATTAAAAACTGCTTTCATTCTAGCCGAAATAAAAAAATAAGACTTTCTCCAGAAGAAAAAAATATTATCAGACATACTGTGAACATTTCCTTGCTCTGTTAGACATCATTTATTTAATATTTAAAAAAAATAATAATTTCAAAAGGGGGCCAATAATTCTGACTTCAACTGTATATATGTACTAAATACTGATTTGACTTGTGGTTACTGGGATCTAACTAGTGATATATTTTGTTTACTGTGCATAAACTATAGTGAATTTGAAATAAGGATCACTCTAGCTAGTCAGCAAGGTTAATTTTGAGGATTTTGCTAACAGAATTCTACTATGGAATTGGCATGTTTATTGAGCATGGTATAGGAATGTGTTAATAATAAAGCATTAAAATATCACAGTAGCACCACGGCATGTTTTGTAATTAAACTTAATTGAATGTTTAAACAATAAAACAACCTTTTCTTGCTTTGCAATTGTTTTGATTTTAACCAGGAAACAAAATGTTAAAATATATATATATATATATATATATATATATATATATATATATATATATATATATTTTTACATCAGTGTTTTTACATTTATTCTCCAAATATAAATATAAAACTTTAAATATAATAGTTTTAAAACAAATTGCATAAATATAAATTATCAAATAAAAAATGTGCTTCAAATTTACTTTAAGTGGAAAGAAATCACATTTCATTATATGTATATAGTCAGAATTATTCAGTCTCCTGTGAATTTTCTAATATTTCCCAAATGATGTTGAACAGATTCAGGAATTTTTCACAGTATTTCCTTTAATATTTTTTCTTCTGGTGAAAGTCTTATTTGTTTTAATTAGGCTAGAAAAAAAGCAGTTTTTAACCCATTTTAAGGTCAATATTATTAGCCCCTTCAGCAATATTAATTTTGGATTGTCTCCAGAACAAACCCCTTTTATACAGTGACTTGCCTAATTACCCTAACTTTACCCTAATTAACCTAGTGAAGCCTTTAAATGTCACTTTAAGCTGAATACTAGTGTCTTGAAGAATATCTAGTCTAATATTATGTGCTGTCATCATTTAAACCATATGTGCCACCACATAAACCCATATATATCTCAAATATATCTATCAATCCCTCTAATATTATCTATAACAATTTGGACCAATGAGCTTTCTCATGAGCAAAATGCTTTGTGTACATGTTTCTGAAAAGCTCTCTCTAGTGTCTGAGCAAAACACAGCAGCAGACGTGTTTGAAACACCATGTCAAGCTGCAAGCGGTGACAAAAGCAATGTCTGAACTAAACAAGACGCATTAAACTGCAATCCTCATGTGTGAAGATCTTCAGAATCGCCTCTCAGTGCAAGCACAAAACAAGCAAACCTGATCATTTCTCAAACAGTGGAAAAACAGCAGCGTTCGCATGTGCATCTCGCAGCAACGAAGATCCTGCATATCTTCAGCAATCTGGCAAACATCTCACTTCAAATGGCAGAACTCACAGCCATTGCGTAACCGCACACACTCCTGCTGCTCGCACACTGAATTACGTGATATTAACGCTCATCAAAACTCCACGTTTGGGTTAAACTAGACTCGCTCCGTCAAATGACGCACTTTTCCGTTTAGAGACAATAAACAGGACAGACAGCGAAGCCAAACGCAATAAAAGATCACGGCGACGCAGAACAGATGCAAGCTCACCTTACTGAATACACAAACTCACACAGAACACAAGCACAGGTTTTCTAAGTAATAACTAGGCATAAGACTCTAACGGTATGATAATCTTTGATAAAAACATTACAGTATTGTGATCACTGCTCTAAAATATGCTCTTTTTGAATATCTGGTTAAAAATCTACAACTTTTTTCCTCAATGAACACAATATATTTGATTTTAAGAAGCATTTATAATATTTTGGAGCAGTAAACATGTCAGGCTACATAATTGAAGTAACTTATTGACTTCTGCTGTCTTCGTTGGTGTCAAAAGATTTCTTTACGTCTTGATAAGGTATCTTTGGAGATCTTTCTTTTCTGTGGACATAAAGTAAAGCCCGGTGTGAAAATAAAAGAGAGCGTGTGGATGGTGTTGAAGTTACCTTGAGGTCTCTGTAGACGACGAAGCGGTTGTGCATGTGTTCGAGGCCCAGAATGATCTCCGCTGCATAAAAGCGCATGTCCTTCTCGCTGAAGACCCCGTGCTGAGACAGGTGATAGTGGAGGTCTCCGCCTGAAGATGATGATGATGGACACAGGTAGAGCATGTAACAGCAGGTTTAAGAAGATCAGTGCATTTGCACATAACAGCTGCACATATTATGTTGTGTATAGTAATATAGCTGTACATACACTTGTCAATTTGTATATTTGCATTCACTACTTTTTAAAATATATTTATGATCTGTTTTTAGTCCTGTTTCTGTAATTCTGTTGCACTGTAGAAGCTCTGTCACCAAAACAAATTCCTCGTATGTGTGAACATACCTGGCAATAAAGATCTTTCTGATTCTGATTCATTAATTAAAATGCAAGCAATTTATTTACTTCAGTTTTATGGTTGCTTATATAAATGATAATTCAGTAGTCATGCACAGTATGATATGCAGTGAAATGCTTACACGACCGCTTGTGAGCCTAAAAATAATAACAACAAAAACAAAATAATAATAATAACAATAAGAATCTAGATTTAGAGAAATAAAAGTTTTGTAATAGAAAGTAAAGGCAAATATAAACTATTTAAAGACTTAATTAAACACTTAAAGACTTGTAAAGACTTAAAGGTTGTTGTTGATGTTTTAAAGTCAGGTATAAAAAATGAAATAATTAAATTATATAAACAATGTATAAAATTAAATAAATATTGAAACTAAATTTGACAAGGCAAAATTAATATATAGATAAATAAATAAAGATAAATATTTTTTTTAATAATTAATTTTTGGAATTTTTAAAATATTGAATTAAATTTAATTTTTTTTAAAATTTTAACAGGATCACTGATGATTTCCATTCAAATCTCATATTTTTTTCACAAAATTTACTGAAACTTGTTTCAACATTCAAAAACAGATGATTGAATATCAATGTAACCAAATAATTGACTTCAGTTTTATAGTAGTTTAAAAAAAAGCAAAACTAAGGATGTTTAGTTAAATAAAGCCTCAAAACTATTAAATATTAAACATAATATTAAAAATAAATAAAATACAATTATTTAAAAAATAAATAAATACATTTCTGAAACAACAACAACAATACATTTTAAAATTTAACATGAACAAAAAATGAATATCAATCAACATAATTAACTTCAGTTTTATAGTTGGTTAAAAAAAAATGGAAAATTCAAGTTTTTTTTAGATTTAAATGATGATTAATAACAAAATAATATAATAAAAAGTGTAAAAAGGTCAAATAAAAATGTAAATTTATAAATCTTAATTTTTTTTAAATAAAATAAAAGGTAAATATTTAAATTAAATATAAACTAAAATAATTTTAAATAATATAATTTTTTTAAAATTAAATATAATCTAAGATAATTTTGAATAAAATAAAAAATAAATAATTAAATTAAATAAAACCTAAAATAATTTTAAATAAAATAAAAAATATATAATTAAATTAAATATTAAATAAAAAATAAATATTTAAATTAATTAAATTAAATAATTTTGAATAAAAATAAATAAATATTTAAGTTAATGAAATAAAATAATTTTGAATAAAATAAAAATTATATATTTAAATTAAATATTAAATAAAATAAAAAATAAATATTTAAATTAAATAAAATAATTTTGAATAACATAAAAATAAATATTTAAATTAATTAAATTAAATAATTTTGAATAAAAATAAATAAATATTTAAGTTAATGAAATAAAATAATTTTGAATAAAATAAATAATACATTTAAATGAAATAAAACCTAAAATAGTTTTAAATAAAATAAAAAAAAATTAAATTGAACAAAATAATTTTGAATAAAATAAAAAAAAATATTTAAATTAATTAAATACAAATATTTTGAATAAATAATAAAAAAAAAATTTAATATATAAAATATTTTTGAATAAAATAAAAAAATATTTTAATTAAATATAACTTAAAATAATTTTGAATAAAATAATTTCATAATTTGGTGAGTAAAAACAAAAATATCTAAATTACATAAATAATTTTTAACAAAATAAAATAAATATTTAAATAAAAAAAGCCTAAAATGATTTTGAATAAAATAAAAAAAATAAAAAAATTTGAATTAAATACCAAATAAAATAATTTTGAATAAAAAAATAAACATTTAAATTAAATAAAACCATTTTAAATGAAATTATGTTCATAAAATAAAATAATTTAATAAAAATTAAACCATAATACTAATAAAACCCTGGAATCATCAGGGTTCCTTTTACACTTTCAATTTCCTAAAACTTGCTAAACAGCTGTTTCTAGTTAGCATATATAATTATGTGCAGAAACCCTTATTCTCACTAGTTATGTTTCAAGAGTCTGTCAATAAAAGAGAAATGTGATGTAGAGATGTCACTCGAGCTGCCACTGTAACTGCCCACATCTGAGACTTCTAGGAAAATCTGCATCATCTAATCTGTAGAAGGCTGTTTAGCTTCTTCAGCAGAGTATAATTCCACTAAACGTGATGTTTCTTTAATCCAGAAGCACATTCAGAGAAGTGGCTCATGCTGTAGAGCAGATACAGGAAGTGTGGGCGTGTCAAAAGAGGAAGCTCCGCCCACTGTGTGGACTGACATTAACTTAAAGAGGAAGGTCAAAATAAAAGAGCTAAAAGTGTTTTCACAATCTCCCAGCGGGTGCCGTGCACGTCAATCCATCAAGATTTCAAGTGTCCATGAATAGACTCAATACAGAAATTACTTCAAATCAATGAATCAGTCAATCAAAGTCACACCCAAAGTCCTGTAGAGAAGACTAAAACTCAAACAGGACATGAAATATCATTTAAAAATGTTTATAACAGCAAAAGAAACACAAATAAGCAGAAGTAAATCATTATGAGCCAATAACACAGACTGCTAAATACTTCAGTGCTGCTTTTTTAATTTGGAGTCTTGTTTATTTTTTTAAGCTCTGGCTTTTGCTATTAAACTCCCATATTTTCTGGAAAGAGCCCTGTAAATCCCACTGGATGAGAAAAGCATTGGTATGCAAGTCTCATTTCATAACTTCAAGCAGAAATCATGTAAAGCAGGCTACCGGTGACTCCAAATAACACTGAAAGCGGAGCTGCAGAATGACTTAATTGTTGCATTGAAGACTTTTTCTCCTGAAAGTGCGACTATATATATATATATTTAGCAAGTCGCACATTTGTATTACATCTAACAATGTTATAAGATTATGCCTTTCATAACTAACATCATGTAAATCATATAGCTTTATTTTAATGATCTAGGCGCAAAGTCTAAAGTGCATGGTGCAAAAGCATCAAGGGTGTGTCTGAATCCACTTTTGCTATTTGAAGGAAGGAATAATTCGCTCTGCACCCCGATGCACGGTCTAACAGGGTTGTGCGTATACTCTTAATGAGTTCTGGGTGTGTTTTGAGCATAACGTGCATTAAACCATCTCCTATTCCCAAACACATGTCCTGCTCTTATGCCCCATATGGTGATGCAGACGTCTCCAAAACCCCACAGGTGGACAAATCTAAACTTGTTTTTATTAAAACAAATATAAATCTGCATATAATAAATAGCATTGCTAATAATAATAATAACATTATACAGATGCAGATTATCATGAATAAACTGAAAAACCTCGAGGTGAAGAAGGCATGGAGGCAGTGGTGTTTATATAGAAAATACAAATTTTGTATCATTTTAATCCTTTAATTGTTTTCATCTGTAAAGATATTTGTGTGTTGCTGTACATCCTGTGTGTATTCAGCAGTGTGTAAGCGTTTGGACCTGCATAGGCTCATAACTAATGCGCTCTGTGCAAGACTTTAGAGCAGCTTTTAGTTGGTCAATGGTGCGGTCTATTTCAGTTCCTCAAACGCACCAACAATGCACCTTAAAGGGGAAATGAAGCACTCAGTCAAGTTTACATTATTTTGTAAATTGATTTCCACTTGTAAATTGATTTTAGACCTAGGGCGCTGGCATCTTGGAATATCGCTGTGTCTGACGTCACGGGGTTGCTTCCGTTCCCTCAGCTGAACAGATACAGGGGAAGCAAAAGACTGAACACGGAGACTGTAAAGCCTAATTTAACCCAATGCGTGAAGTTGTGGACGTGAAGCTGCTGCAAATACAAGCATCAGATGTGTGTCTAATATAATATATATATATTTTTTTCTATTTTTCTTTTTCCCCCTTTTAATTACTGATCATTTGATGTGCTTTGGTCCACTCTCTGTATTGCGCTGCCTGACTGCCTGTCTGGGATTCAACCAGGTCTGGTGCTGACGTAATGGGTTGGGTACTTTCAGTGCTCAAACCAAACTAAGATCAGTGATGTTTTCACATGGCAGGTTTTTAACCTTCATACATCTTGATCGACTTCATAAGGGAATGTGTCTTCACATAATCCACACAGACGTGTCTCAGTAAAGCGTGAAGTCATGTATCATTTTAATCATTGCATTAGTCTGAATGTAAATCCCCTCGTCAGGAAGTGCTGGAGCAGCGTGAGAGAGTGGACCACAGCGCATCAAACGAAAGATATTAACAAATGAAAAATACACAACTTAAGACACTTAAATGCTTGTGTTTGTTGTATTTGTACCAGCTCTGTGATGCACAACTTCATGCATTGGGTTAAATTAGGCTGTCCAGTCTCCGTGTTCAGTCTGTTACTACCATGGGTGAAACCCAGCCAGGCAGTCAGGCAGCCTAATACAGAGAGTGGAGCAAAGCGCATCAAATGATCGGTAATTAAAAGGGAAAAAAGAAAAATAGAATAAATATATCTTTTTATATTAGACACACATCTGATGCTTGTGTTTGCAGCAGCTCCACGTCCACAACTTCACGCATTGTGTTAAATTAGGCTGTTTAGTCTCCATGTTCACTCCTTCCGCTGTATCTGTTCAGCTGAAGGAACGAAACTAACCCCGTGACGTCAGACACAACGACAATTCAAGATGGCAGCGCCCTAGGTCTGAAATCTATAGTAAAACCAAGTGGCTCTTCCTCGGGAAGCCAATATGGAAGCAACTGAACCTGCAATTCATCGAAATTCCGCTAGTCCTGGCTGGATATGGAGGAAAACTCTATTGAGCCCACTGTTCAAATGCCCAACTTTACAGCAGAAAAAAGGTGTTTACAGCCTGGTACAAAGAACAATGTTGGTTCATATAGCTAATATTACCCTTCATGACAACTGTGAGGGGGGTGAATTTTTTTATAACTCATCCGTTTCCTTAATATTGGGTTATATTAAGTCTGCATAATTAAGGGCGTGGCCACTTGAGTGACAGCTAGGCACCGCTGGTCGCCGTCACTTCACCTCAGCTGAGCTCTGCATATTCATCGTATTTTTGTGTTGTTTTATGTGGCTTTACACAGTCGGTTGCCTTTTGGAATTATTTCCTACAATTATCAGATGATATGGCATGCTGTGTGCACTTAATTGTGCTCACAAACTATTCACATGGCCTCCATTTCCCAGGTGAGTGAAATTATAAACTTATATACCATCTCTATAAATGTATTTGTTTTATTTAAGATCATTTCTAATGTTCTTTAGAGCTGTAATGCACTCCAGAATCTGACAGATTGATTAGCTGTAGGCTCTAGAACAGTCATCTGAAGCGTTGTCATACAGTGTTATGCCTGGATTTCATCAATAGTCTTGCATTTACTAACACAGACTATATCTAAAGTGTTTGTTAGTAATTTGCGTTTTCCTCCTGTAGAAAAACGTCATAAGAACAATGTTTAGTGGCTCAATGTGTTACAGCAGTGTTTTTAAAAGTCTAAACACTTTATTGATATAGTGTACAGCCAAGCACATGTGGTCAGAACACAAACGAGTCGCAGGTGATGAAGTATTAAGCGTTTCTCCCATAGGTAAGAGAGTCTAAGCAAAATGCCAGCAGGCGTCTGTAGCTCTGCTCACGCTCCGCCTCTTTGCCCTTATTTGGTGTCCCACGGTTGGTGCAATGACGTACAAACAAAATGGCGATGGTTGGCCACACCTACTGGTAACTTTTTTTGGGTTCTTCATAAACCTATGGGTGACGTCACGGATACTACGCCCATATCTTTTACAGTCTATGAGTAAAACATGCCATTTTCTTCTGAATGGTTTCATTAATCGAGTTTGTTTAATACATTTTCATTAAAGTGGAATCCAATGTACAAAATAATGTAAAGTTGACTGAGTGCTTCATTTCCCCTTTAACACACCCCCTTTAAAGACCAGCACACCCAGGCTGCGTCCGAAACCGCATACTTCCATACTATACAGTACGCTTAAATCAGTATGCGAGCCGAGTAGTATGTCCGAATTCATAGAATTCGAAAATCAGTATGCGAGAAGTACCCGGATGACTTACTACTTCCGGCGAGATTCTGAAGTGCGCATCCCATGCACGCTGCGCTATCCCATGATGCCCCGCGAGAGAATTCATGAATGGAAGTGAAGCGACGCAACTGACGCAGGTAGGTCACGTGACCATGAGAAAATGGCGGATGTAGTACGTCCGAATTCCATTCATACTTCTCACATTCATACTGTATAGAACGTACTTTTCTAACGGCCGAGTAGTACGTTTAAATTCAAATGCAGTACCTATTGAGTAGTAGGCGGTTTCGGATGCAGCCCCACAGTCCACAGAGTAGCACAAATGGATTTGCTATTTAAACAACACATTGCAAACGTGAAAATTAAGGTTGCGCTGGTCTGGAAATAGCAACAAATTGCACCATACTATCGCGCCATACTTTGTGCTGTGACAGGCCTATATGATAGTACTTACATCTTATTGTACTGGGTGTATGATAGGGCCTTTAAGGTTTGGTAATTTATATATTGCACTAAAACATATGGTAATAAATGATGTTGTGATATTATTGTCATTTGAAAAATGAAGTATTTAAATACAAGCCATTCAGATGCACACCAAAACAGTAAGGTCTATAAATTATCGAATTAAAACAATATACTGAGTACTTTTTTAAAAGCTGAGTGACTGATATTTCTTGGTGTGCACCGAGTTCTAGCATTCATGTGTAAACAATATGTTTGCTAGTTCATTTATTTCAAGATCTGAAATTCCTCTTTCAAAAAGGTCACATAAAACTCACATCGGGAGCATTGAACACTGAACAAAGCACATAATCAATACATGAGGTGATCATTGTCATGGTAGTTTATGCTGTTGTTCAGCTGCGACTATCTGTGTCTAAATCAAAAACTATTTGCTGCATGTTTAAAAACAAAAACTGATTAAACTGGAAAACATTGCTTTTATTGGATGTTGCATGTGGTTTGGGCACAGTGATAACACTTCTATGAGTAAGATATGATGTGTGCTCTTACCGTTCATCAGGTCCAGGATGAAGCACAGTTTATCAGGGGTGTGGAAGGCATATGTCATACACACTATGAACGGGCAGTCCTGCAGAGACAGAGTAAAGCAAGTGAGAGTGTGAAACCAAACACACTGATGAGCAGAGTCATCTAATGATATTAATACTTTTAGAAGTAATAAGTAATGCAAAACTCCTCTGACTCTGTTACTTTGACAGAAAAAAGTCATACGCTTACTGGCCACTTTATTAGGTACACCTGTCCAACTGCTTGTTAACGCAAATTTCTAATCAGCCAATCACATGGCGTGAGCAGACTGGTTCCAGCTGATAGAAAGGCAACAGTAACTCAAATAAGCACTCGTTACAACCGAGGTCTGCAGAAGAGCATCTCTGAACACACAACACGTCCAACCTTGAGGCGGATGGGCTACAGCAGCAGAAGACCACACCGGGTGTCACTCCTGTCAGCTAAGAACAGGAAACTGAGGCTACAATTCACACAGGCTCACCAAAACTGGACAATAGAAGATTGGAGAAACGTTGCCTGGTCTGATGAGTCTCCATTTCTGCTGCCACATGGTCGGGTCAGAATTTGGTGTCAACAACATGAAAGCATGGATCCATCCTGCCTTGTATCAACGGTTCAGGCTGGTGGTGGTGGTGTAATGGTGTGGGGGATATTTTCTTGGCACATTTTGGGTGTATTAGTATCAATTGAGCATGGTGTCAACGCCACAGCCTACCTGAGTATTGCTGCTGACAATGTCCATCCCTTTATGACCACAGTGTCTCCATCTTCTGATGGCTACTTCCAGCAGGATAACGCACCATGTCATAAAGCGCCAATCATCTCAGACTGGTTTCTTGAACAGTTCACTGTACTCAAATGGCCTCCACAGTCACCAGAGCTCAATCCAATAGAGCACTTTTGGGAGCACTTTTGGCAAAATCTCTAAGGAATATTTCCAGTACCTTGTTAAATCTATGCCACGAAGAATTAAAGCAGTTCTGAAGGCAAAAGGGGTCCAACCCGGTACTAGTCATGCGTACTTAATAAAGTGGCCAGTGGCCAATATAAATTATTGACATATGAATTATTATTTTGCAGTAAACACAAGAGTCCCTGCTGTTCAAATCATGTACCCTGATCAAGTAGATTTGGTTTGAACATAGTTTTTTTGCATTTTAATTAGATTTAAAAATACATATTCAATCAGCATTTTATGAGCAGTGTTATAGTGTGTTATTTTGACCAGTAAATCAGAACGGTCATAATGCTTTCATTTTCACAGTTTTTAAGTAAAAGAGAAAAAAATAAGCAAAGTGCAAAACAAAAGTTGGACATTTCCATTTTTGATCAATGAAGGGGGACTTCAGAACTTAATAATATGACAAACGTTAATATATGTATAATATATTGTAAAAGTATTGTTACTGTGATAACAGTATATGCAATAAATGCATGGCAGACATGTGTGATTAATGACATTTATTTTATGCATTGGTTGTTTATCTAAATGCGACCAATCAGATGGGGCCTTGCTTTCTTTAGCCCCGCCTTCCAAGTAGCTGCTGCCCTGCTATTGGCTGGAGCACAAAGCTGAACCCGGAGATGAAAGTAAACTCTAATGGGCGGAGTCGAGACGAGGGAGGAAAATGACAACAGCCAATCAGAGTCAGAATATCTGCACAGGTTTTTACAGGTTAGCATTTTAAAGATGTTTGCATCAGTTTTTTAGTCTGAATTACAATTAATTAGATCTGAAATGTATATTTTACCTGTTTAATTTAATATCATTACATGAAAAAAATATTATAAATTATTGCTCAAATAATTATTATTATATATTATTTATTAAGAATTATTATATGAATTATTATTAGTAATAATTATTATTATTATAAACTATATCATTATACTCAACAACAATATTGCATTATTACATATTTTTTCAGTATTGTGCAGCTGTAATACTGATTGTGCACATTCTTTAAGAGATATTAGGGGGGTTGAAGTTGTTTTGTTCAGTTTTGTTCATTTAACATTTAACAGGATTTTCACTGTGAATCTTCATATCAAAAATCGAAGTATATATTTATATAGTGTCACTCACCCCGGTGCTGACCAGCGACAGCATGATTCTCTCATTAAGCGC
Source organism: Danio kyathit (assembly GCA_903798195.1). Lineage (NCBI taxonomy): Eukaryota > Metazoa > Chordata > Actinopteri > Cypriniformes > Danionidae > Danio > Danio kyathit. The sequence continues at coordinate 52,041,770 of LR812528.1, read as the reverse complement.
CAGAGTTTCTCCCTGCTTCATTTTGATACGCTTTTTATCCAGACACTTCATGGCATACCTGAGACACAAGCGTTAATGAGCAGATGCTTTTAAACAATCTCAAAATGAGCCCTTTGTGGGTTTAAATGTCAGAAAAAGCACTTACATTTTCCCGGTGTCTGCCTTTCTGCATCCATAAACCTCTCCAAATCCTCCTCTGCCGATGATTCGGTGCACGCTGAAGTCATTCATCGTCAACTGCAAGCAAAATCAGCAGAATGTTAGAGGAAGCCTGACTTATGAATGTAAACAAAAGAAGTGTACAGGTAAATACAAATTCAAACTCACATGGATGTTGAGCTCTACATTCTTCCACTGGCAGAAACGTGTAAACTTGTCGCTACACAGCAAAGCAAAAGGTTTTTAGATGCTAAAATCATTCTGAAGCAACAAATTTGTGTGGTCAAAGGATTATTTGCATGCAAAAGAAAAGTTTTTATCTACATGATATACATGTTTGTACTGTTTATATTTATTATGTGTATATAAACACACACACATGCATGTAAATATATTTGAGAAAATGTTTTGTTTTATATATTTATCTTTAAAATATTGATTTAAATACAACATAAATACATATGTAAATATTTTGGTCTGGTATATTATTGTACTTGTATATATGTGTGCATGTGTATATATACACGCACAGACATTTTATGGAAATATATACTTTTATTTTGGATGATTAGGGCTGCACAAAATACCAACAAAACTTATTATCATCGTGGTAATACTCTACACCAGGGCTATTCAATTAGTTTGTCACGGGGGCCAGTTCATGAAAAGCATCCCCAACGAAGGGCCGGAGAGATATGACTTGCAATATAAGTGATGACACAACTGCATTTAAGAGCCAATGATGTATTGTTGCTCCTTTAGACACTCACGTTGTATTTGTCTACATTAAAATGTTAATATATTGTATTTTGAAACTATATAATATCACTGCATTGTACAATAAGTTTTTTTAACAAACATTCAAATGTTGTATTTCACAGCACAACAAAATCAGTGTATTGCTGAAGTAGGCTTCTTCTACATTCAGATACGTTCATATGTTCTGTTTTGAACTGTATAACAATTATGGATGCAACAATTATAGATTTTGGTTGTACGATTATATAGTGTGAAGAATAATCAGGGTTTCACAGTTATCACGTCTAATGTAAATTTAAGCTTTATATGAGCTAGATTTAGATCTGGACATCCCTAACTAATATTAAAAAACCTTTAAAAGGCATTTTCATTAGTAATAGTTTTTATGCTGAAGGTTTTTCTGTGCTTATAGGGCTACACAATTTAATTATGTGTGTGTTTATAGAGAGGAACGGGAGAAAATAATATAATAATAATTGTTATGAAGGTCGGCGCCAATATTTAGATTAACTGTTGTTATCATCTGCGTTCATACATACATAATCATTTTAATAATAGTTCGTCTAACATGTCTTTTGTTTACATTGCACTGAAAGCTAAGCACAACTCTCACCGCTACAGCATGAGATGTTTTCTACTGCGTGCGCCCAGACAGCCGCGAGCGCGTTGCTCCGCTTGCGCCCGCATATTGGCATATATTTTTACAGCATAACAAACTTGCGCGCGGGAAAGACGTGATATGGGAACGTCCGCGGCTATAGTTATTACAGTGTGCGTGCGTATTAGCTTCGATGGACAAGCTCGGAACTTTAAACTAGCGCACAGTTGGCAACTTGGCGTAAATTTGTTCAGCAGTTTCGTTTTGTGCGGCAGAACAGAAATGCAGAAATGCGGCTTAGAGAAGCCTTTACGATTAATTAACCGTGACGAATTAAAGCGCAGTTAATAGTGAAATCGGTTAATCGTTGCATCCCTAATAACGATATCAGTGCATTGTACAAAAAAACCATTTCTACAAACACATTCAAATGTATTCGGCTGCTCTCGCCACTGTCAGGTTACTCACGCTCTGCGCAGCTCATGCTGTATTGAACAGGCGCACGTCACTTCATCACTATAGCGGCCGTTTTTTGACTGAACTAAATTTATTCTTGATGTCTTGGTCACACTATTTTGAGGGCCAGAACAAATTGCCTCGGGGGCCGAGTTTGGCCCGCGGGCCGCCAATTGAATAGCCCTGCTCTACACAATATCTGCACGGCCGATAAGTGTGATAAATTGAAATGTTTTAATCTGCCAAGTATTATTATGCTGCATGCATAATTTGTTTACTCAAATTTGACCAATCAGATGGGGGCATTACTATCTTTAAACCCGCTTCCCCAGTAGGTGCTGTTCTGCTATAGGCTAGCGGCCCATCGATTTCAGTCATTCATAGTGCTTTAAAGCCTTTTTAAAGTCTTTTTTGCCTGAAATTGATTTAATTAAATCACTATATAATTAATTATGTTTTTTAATTGCTAAAAAAGCATATCCCATGGGAAATGTTATATCATGAGTAATATTGTTATTGCAGTACTCAACGATCAGTCATGAAAATAACGGCACTATAAATAAATGGCATTACTAACGGTGATACTTTTTCAGTAACGAGTAATGAAATGAGTTACTGTTTCCCCCGTTACAACACCGTTACCTTTACTGAGAATACAATGTGCATTACTATAAAACACTGAAGCAGTTTTCATGCAGGCAGCGTCTCTCTCAGCCATAGGACCTCTCTTTCTCTGGGTGTGTGTGTGCTGGTGTTCGGGGTGCGGGACACATAACCAAGCAGTGATGATTGGTGTGTCTGTGAACGTGGTGTAATTAAGAACGTGATGATTGGCTCAAATAGAGCACATTTCCATCGTTTGCCAATCAGAGGCAGAGTAGTGTGGGTTCACACATGCACCGTCAGTGGCACAAACCAACCACCAGGAGTCAGAACGATGGCAAATCCAACAAGTTGAAAGGTAGCGTTTGCAAACTGGAAATATAAGCACTACTTTTCCCTTGTTGGGGTGAAAGGCAAGAATGTTTATGACTTGTGCAACTGATGCTCAGGAAAAAAAAAAAAAAAAAAGAGTCTCTCTGCATCAGTGACGAGTAAGTCTAATCTAGTGGCTGTGCAGGTGATAACATGAGCTCTGCTACCAAAGGAGGAGACGAAGCCATGATGTCAAAGCAAATAAAACCTAGTTTTTCCTCTACCACAAACATTAATTACTCAGACAGAATTAAACAAAATAATATCTAGATATATAGTTAGTTAGATTAGTGTACAATGTTTATTTATTTTATAGTCATTTAATAAATTTGATTTGTTTAAAGTAACGTAATAGTTACTTTCCCTGGTAATTAGGTACTTTCATTATTCTGTAAATTTGATATCTTAACTCCATATAAAGTTCCTATTTGTGAGAAGTAACTACTGTAGTAACTATAACTAATTACTCCTTTAAAGGAATGTGCTAGGGCTGGATGGTATTTCTGGGTGGTATATCGAGTTCTGGAGATATATCGATATGACACCCCAACGCGATGCGGGATTATCCAATATCGTTCATATCGATATGGTTTGAGGCCACATGTGCGCATTGTGGTGAAACAGACCACTCCAAGGTAGCACACGAGCTCCACTTGCACAACTGAGCACATACAAAAGATTTGTTCAAAATGAATGAATCGTTCAAGAACGACCCATCACTGACGCGACATGGAGGAACATGCAGTGCCGGTGTTGTATCCAAATCTGACTCCCGGATAAATCTAACTCACCCTCGCGTGCACGCACGTCACACAGCGCCTGCTGCTGTCACAGCGGTTTATCAGAAACCTTTTACCGATCATTTCTTCCACAATTGACAGCAAGAACGAACGTAGAAGCCTTGGCAAATTAACAAGCAGCACTTGAATGTGTTCAAAAGAATTAAAAACGCCAAAATGGGAGGAATTTATACCGCATTTCGAAAGTGAAACCACCTCATATTCACTGATTATAAGTTCAGCATTTATTACACGACGGTCTCTTCTTTACATTTACGTTATCACACATTCAGCTCTGCGTTCTGGTCTGTTATTGCATACTGACTTCAATTCCGATTATATTCTAATCATTGCATTTATTTATTTATTCTGTATAACTGATTTATTTAGCCCCTTAACTGGAGGACGTGATTTTATTTGTGTGTGTGCCTATACTATAGTGTACAAATGATTGGTGGTTTAAACGATTATTAAAACTTTTTAAAAAAAAAAATAAAATACAAATAAAAAACATGCATTTGTCTACCAAACTTTCTTTTTCTATTATAATATCTCGCTGTTCGCTACTCTTTCAACAAATAACAATATAACAATGATAATTATAATGATGATAATAACACGCAGGGAAACCCCTGTGTTTGAGTTATATTTTGCTCAAAATCTGTTTAATAAAGTTTTAATAAAGGCTTTAACTCTCAAGTAACCATTTATGGGAAAATACCGGATATATATTGCATACAGTCATTCCTCCTAAAAATACCGAGATGATTTTTTGCCCATATCGCCCAGCCCTAGAACGTGCCCAACACTGTCAACAACAACACTGCATATCTTCCCAGTATTGTGCAGCCCTAATTTAACAGTTTGAATACAACAAACATATGCTTTTATTTAATATATATATATATATTAGAAGTCAGTCGTGTCACCTTTCAATGAACTTCTGAAAGATGTTTCCTCGAAGACTGTCACAGATTTCAACAATATATGGCTGGAAACAGAGCAAACAAATGTGTCAGGATCTTTTCTGGTCCTACAATCCAAACACTTGTGAAAAGGCACAAAAGCCAACGTGCACTCAGAGAAACAGGTTGGATTTTCTGTGGTGTTGGGGGACTCACCTGAAAGAGATTAGGAGGAACTTGTTTCTTTGCTAGGTGAGTCTGGACATGGTCGACTGCTTTCTTGGAGAAGGGCTGTGAGAAAGGAAGGTAGATTAAGTGACATTTGTGATAAGAGAGGTCAAAACCCTAAAACAACATGAACAGTTTCCTCTGGATAAACGTCAGGCATGGACATGAACCTGCTCAGCGTTCGTGGTTATCACAACAGAAACACTGTGACAAAAGCACAGCGGCCTGGAGTGTCCTGTAAGGCCATTGTGTTGGTGCATTCAGGCTTCCTGTTTCTGAAAAACTACGGCTGGAGACTGACGGAGGCTAATGGCACTCTTGTGTTCTCAACAGAAAACATCTGAATGGAGTCTCTGGGTCTTCAGTGCACAATAAAAACTATCACAGCGCCAGCAGCAATGCATTTCCCTGAACGCATCATGGTAGAGATTACCATTATAAAGAACTACAATATTAGTATTTTTTTTTGTATGTGCACATATACAATGTATATTTATATTCTTTTACTAAAAATTATACAGACATACATATCTACACTACCTGACAAAAGTCTTGTCATTGATCTCAGTTGTAAGAGCAGCAAATAATAAGTTGACTTCTAGTTGATCATCTGTTAAAGTGTCAGAAGGTGGATTTTTCTGCTGAATCATCTGTTGATCTGCATCTCAATCATCACAAATACTGCAGGAGACCTACTGGAACCCGCATGGAGCCAAGATTCTCACAGAAATCAGTCAAGTTTGGTGAAGGAAAAATCATGGTTTGGGGATAGCGCTCCTTCTCATACTTCAGCCTCCACATCAAAGCTCCTGAAAGCAAAGAAGGTCAAGGTGCTGCAGGATTGGCCAGCCCAGTCACCAGACATGAACATTATTGAGCATGCCTGGGGTAAGATGAAGGAGGAGGTGTTGAAGATGAATCCAAAGAATCTTGATGAACTCTGGAAGTCCTGCAGGAACGCTTTCTTCGCCATTCCAGATGACTTTATTAATGCGTGATTTGAGTCATTCAGAGATGTATGATGCAGTCCTCCAAGCTCATGATGGAGTCAGACACAATATTCATTCTGTCTCCACTGCAGCATGACTTTATATTCTATACTGGACATTATTTCTGTTCAAGACTTTAGTCTAAGCAAAGTCAGACCTTACTACTTGAAATCATTCAAAATCAAGGCATGATCATATTTTATTGTGCTCAAATAAGCAAAATCTAGAGGCCTTTGCCTTTCATATGAGACACTTCTGATACCAAATGATCAACTAGAAGTCAAGTTATTATTTGTTGTTCCCAAACCTGGATATGCGACAAGACTTTTGTCAGGTAATGTATCAATCAATCAATCGATACAATACATTGGTATAAACATACAATATTAGTATAAATATAAATATTTTTATAATGGTATATGGTATAAATATAATTTCACACTTACAAATGCTTCTAGTGCTGATTAAATCCCATCCTAATTAAATGTTTGTACTTGCATAATGTGTATGTGTACTGTGATCATGTTTATGTATAAACATGTATAAAAACATACATGCATGTTTATATTAGAGAAACCGTTTATCTATAATGACAATACAATATGTCATTCATAATATAAATTATACATAAATACATATGTATTTCAATTATTTTTCATTTGCATATTTCTGTATTTATGCATGCGTTTTAATATACTGCACAAAAATACACAGGGAATGTATATCATGTAAATACAATTAATATGTTACAATTACTATTTATGTAAATAGCAATTATCCGCAGCTAATGGTTGCACTGTAATGCTTTTTACAGAAACATCCCTGACAATGCTGAATGAATTATTTCATCCATATAGCATGTACTTGCATCAATAAAATAAAGTCAGTGCACTTACTGTGTTCATAATGTATTGCACAACACTTGTGGTGCTCTTGATGGTTAGGTTTAGGGATAGGTTTGGTGGCATGTGTAGATTTAAGAGTAGGTCAAGGTTAGGGATGTCAGTTTCTACAAAATCCCATGATCGATGATCATTTAAATTAACGATCAATCAATCGATTAATCGTTAATCCTTATAAACCATATGTTTATAAAATACGAATAGGCTACTGAAGAATGAGCCGAATATGCAATGCATTATGGTTCTTGCTTAATCGTCACAACGAAATAAGCTAAGCATTTATTTTATAGATATAAACTATAAAAATAAAAAATAAGACATTTTAAGTAATCAACATTATATGTAAAAAACCCAAACTAGGCTACAGGCTGAATGCGTCAGAGGTGAACATGCGGCACACGCTTCTGTTAAAGCTTCAGTGAAGAACAAACCATTTAGGCTATGACAGACCAATGCTATCTCACGGCTAGTGTTGGACAATATAAGAAATTTTCAGATTGCCATATTGTCCCCCTGTGAGATCGCCGACACGATATATGGGCGCGGCAGTGTTAGGTTTATAATTTGCTCATTTATTTAACCATTTTTAAACGTATTTAATAGGCCTAAACTTTCGGCTGCTTTTTTAAAACTTATTTAATAATCTACTTCATTTGCATTATGTTTTATCTCAGAAAATAATTCAAAGCAATGCAAATCACCGCGCTCTTACAGCTAAACTGTGTGGCGCGGGACAGGATTTGATGTTGATTTCGGTTGGTTCGATGGCTCCATGCCGTTATCATGCTGCAAAATGCATATAATATAAATGGATGCAAGCAAATGAAATTATATTTATCTGCGCACGGAAGAAACAAGGATGCATGCATTAAAGTCCTTTCAGACGGGAGGCGGACGGAGGTCTCACCGCCTGCGCGTGTTTCTATGCGTGCGTTTATACATGTTTTGTTTTTCAGAGCGCACCGCGGCTTCAGGTCTGATCATCATCACAAAAGTAGTCATTAACAGTGTCACCTCTGTATTTGCTAAAATCTAACACAATGTTGCGCTTGGGATATGGGTTTATTGTTTGTCAGAGTTTTGTTTAGACTATTGCCGACGCGCCGCAGCTCTGGCTCTAATATTAGAACTGAGCTCAGTAAAATGTTGTTTGATAAGTTATTAATAATCTGTTCAATAATTCGTTAAAGCCAAAACGAATGGTAATTTAATATAGACTATTAAAAATATATAATAGAACAATTATATATATATATATATAGCTTATATAAATAAATATAGGCTTAACATATTTTTTAATTAAATAATTGGGCTATTTTCTGAAATATGTGCATGTCTGTTTTTATCATTCCATCGAATTAATTCGATTGCAGCACCTGTTCATCCAGAACAGATCAGCTGGTTTCAGTTCTTTTTATTTTTTTTCTGTAGTTTCATTTTTACAAATAACTTTATTTAATTTGTTTATTAATTAAATTTAGTTTGCAAATTAATCTGCTATGAGATGGGGCTGTGGATGGCAGTGCCCTCACGTGCAGCGCGCGTCTGCTGCTGCGAGAGAGAGAGAAAGAGCGCAATGCAAATATTAAATTTTTCACATGCTGATGTGTGTGAAATTGCGAATACATGTCTATAATCGCCTTGCAATTTAAAAAATTATTGTATTTTTCCCTTTAGGAAGGAAACTCTATTTAAATTCAAGCTAAATATGCGTGGTGCTGAAGTCCAAAAGTGCCGGTCAAGTGATGTTGATGTGAACAGCTGAAGCTGTTAAATTATTTGTAGTTCGTTTATTATTAATGGTGATGATTAAAATAATAATGCTGTTCATTTTATATAATAATGTAATTAAAACATGTATTATATCATCCGAAATAAGCTATATCGTCTTTAAAGTCGTCATGAGTCTCAGCTCTCTGCGATATATTTGCCTATATCCTCAATACACAATATCCTCCGTTAAATCAAGTAATTTTGTTAAGCAGGACAGGCTTAACAAAATTCGCAGCACTAAACATGTTTCCAGACTGAGATTGATTGATGACGAGAGAGCAGAAACCTGTAAGAACGAAGATGTTCACCGCATGTCTGGCCGTGATGAGCGATTTTTAAAATGAAAGCATATTTGTTACAGTCTGTCAAGATTGCTAAAACATCTTAATATTTCAGAGAAAATAGTTAAAGTTTGCATAACCAATGATCTCATCCACGCGTGATCTACCCATACTTAAATATCATGCGACCTATTTTTTCATTACCTGACCCGCAGATTAACGGCAGCACCTGTAAATATAACCGAGATCCCCGCGGGTCTTATGCATCGCCCAATATGCAGTCAAGAGACTGACTCCATGGTCATGTAAACTGTACACACTTGATTATGTAATGTGTAAAGTCGTGAATAAGTGTCTCGCAGCGCAAAGCATGTCTTATCCTTTATATGTCCATGTTTAATCGGTCATCGAAAAGGTCGATCGATTAAAGGCTTATCGACAATTAATCGATGATCGAGTAATCGTTAACATCCCTAGTCAAGGTACAAGGGATGGTCAACAGTCAAATATACTTACAGAAATTAATTACAGATGTTATTATATGCAGTAGGGTTGGGCGATGTTGACAAATTTGGCATCGTACGATGTCTAATGTGAACATCGGCGATGGACGATGGTATCGTCGTCGTAGGCGGGGTGGGGGTCTTTGTTGTTAAATATCAATTAATTCATAACGAATTTAATAATTGTAGCCTATCGTTTTCACTACCTGACCCACATGGTCTTTGCTTTACCCATAACCAAACCATAAATAAATAAAGTTACACACAAATTACCACCTGTCAATCACTTTTTTTCCGCGGGACTCTGGCATGATCAGGCGGAGTGATCTGTGTCCTTATAATGGCTTTTCCCCACAGCAGGTGGCGGAGACGAGACGAGAGTTGGTTTAGAGTTCACTGTAAATTGTATTGTGATTAATGATAACTTCCTTATTTTATTATTATTATGAGGACAAAATAACAAGTAAAGATGCTAGAGCTCGACCGTTTTGGTCACACTTGCGCCTGATATTTTATGCGACCTAAAATATGTATTTGAAAGGATTTGTGCTAGTGCATACATTTTTACCGTGCGACCTGTTTTCACTGCAAAAACCTCACCGCGTGCGCTGATTTAGGAGACATTTATGCAGGATGCATCTTTGCACCTAAAGACACCAAACGCAGCACTCAGGAACAGATTAAACAGTTGTCATGTGAACTTGCTGAAGTACAAAAGCCCGCAATGCTTGCCCCGCCTTTGTGCTCTTCCTATTGGCCTACTGGGCTAGAATTGAACGCGAATGGATTGGTTAATATCAGCTGTCAATCACTCAGTCAACGCCTTCTGCCTTCACATGACAGGAGCAACAGCCGCGGAAATGTGAAGCGCTGAAGATGAGAGAATGAAAATAACACTGACAGATTTAGTTTTAGAAACCACCTAAAGTTACTAATAATGGCACATCTTATTAGTGATCATGTGCTGAATGTTAATCCACCATTTACACTTTTCCAAGAGTGGATAAAAGACTTCCAGTGGCTTCAAGTCCGCTATGAAGTTAACTAAAGCCATTCACTGTAGAGTCTGTGGGACGGGGTTTACAGGTAACAGCGTTTGCCACTGAATCTACACATGTTAAGCGCGAGAGGTGCTGTATAATCCTCACGATGTATTTAATCCTCACGATGCTGTCAGCCGTGCAAACAGCAGCTATAAGTAAAATATAACACCGCTCATGAAAAGACCGTTATTGCTATTAAGATGACATGCAAATAATGAGTTATACATCAATATACATGTGGGGCGGGGCGATGGATCACGATGTCGGCTCAGCATCGTGAAGTTTATCAGCCATCGGCGATGGACGATGACATCGTCTATCGGCCCAACCCTAATATGCAGGTATTTAATTAATCATAAGTACAATGTAAAAACGTATATTAAGTACACCATTTGTAATCAGTGTAAGTGCAAATCAGTTAAGGCCACTTAATATAAAGTTCAGTTCAAGTTTGTTTGTACAGCTCTTTACAATAATTCTAAGCAGCTTCACTACAGGTGCACATCACCTCACATCACCATAATTTATTATATATAAACAGTCAACCTGCAAATTTATAGTATATAGGTGATGTCTATGTGTGTTTAATGAAGTGCATTTGTGTATTAAGTGTGTGTGTTGTCCTTGAAATATGCTGTTCTCCAATATAAAGTGAGACCACATCGTTTCGTGTTCACCTTCACTATTAATTAACTGAATCACCTTTGCAAAACAAATAACACCGTGAATAGAAAAGTGCTAGAGGTGATGGTAACTGTGGCCTGTTTTTCTTACGTGTGAACATGAAAGCAGCTCCTTCATGATGTAGACGTCATAAATCTGTCGACTGCGAGTTAGCCTCTCCTCTTCTGAATCCAACTTCTCGTACTCTTTAATCTGAAAGGCACAAAACAGGATTAGCGTGATTATCTCAGACACAATCCCACGCTCTTTAATAGGACACACTGACTGTGTTATTCTGGCCAAGCAGAACAAAACTTCTAGAGTGAGCAGGTCAGGTCAAACACACACAACCTGGAAACTATTGAGCAGAAAACACACACACTGTTGCCAGCTGTGTTGGAGAAGTTACTTATTAATTACATCTTTTAAAATAAATCAAAATTTCTTTTCTAATAAGTAATTGTGACCCTGGAGCGCAAAGTCTTAAGTTGCACAGATATAGCTTTGACAACAGGCAACAATACATCGAGTAAGAATTATGCATTTTCTTCTATGATATAAAAGATTAGGATATTAAGGAAAGATCATGTTCCATTAAGACATTTTCAAAATGTCCTACAATAAATATAATTAAACATCATTTTTGATTAGTAATAAGTAGGCCCACACGGAAACTGCGCGCGCAGAATTCCGCCGATTTTCCGCAGATTTCCGCAATTTTTAGCCCATCATTAATTCTGTTTGTTTACTTACAGTTAACTATTTACAGTTAATCTAATTGGATTTGCATTTTAAAATTTAAATAACAGTTAAAAAGATATTATTTTTTATTTCACATATTAAGGTTTTAGTTATGATACTCCTAAAATAATTCCGCAGAAATCCGCAGATTTTAACCAAAAAATTCTCCGCAGAAATAGCAAAAAACGTCCGCAGATTCCGTCTGGCCCCAGTAATATGCATTGCTAAGAACTTAATTATGGCCATTTTCTCAATATATTGATTATTTCTGAACTTTTAGATTCCAAATATTCAAGTAGTAAAAAAACTAACAGGTACCCTTACAACCGTTTTTTTGTTCACAATTGAATTTCTCAATTAACTACTTTATTCAGTACTACTTAAAATCCATCTAAATCTCACCAAACAGAAAGATTACATGTGAAATTATTCTTTAAATTTGAGTCCAAAGTGGCCCTTTAGCTTCATAAATTGTTTTAAAACTTAAGCACTTTAACAAGAAATATAAAATTTTTAGTTAAAAGATAAAATCACTCTGCAAATAAGTTAAATATACAGTTGAAGTCAGAATTTGATTTTTTTTTTCTTTTTTAAATATTTCCCAAATGATGTTTAACAGATTCAGGAAATTTTCACAGTATGTCTGATAATATTTTTTCTTCTGGAGAAAGTCTTATTTGTTTTATTTCAACTAGAATAAAAGCAGTTTTTAATTTTTTAAAAAACATTTTAAGGTCAATATTATTAGCCCCTTTATGCTATATTTTTTGACAGTCTGCAGAACAAACCATCATTATACAATAACTTGCCTAATTACCCTAACCTGCCTAGTTAACCTAATTAACCTAGTTAAGCCTTTAAATGTCACTTTAAGCTGTATAGAAGTGTCTTGAAACACATATCTAGTCAAATATTATTTACTGTCATCATGACAAAGATAAAATAAATCAGTTATGAGAGATGAGTTATTAAAACTATTATGATTGGCAATGTGTTGAAGAAATCTGCTCTCTGCTAAACAGAAATTAGGGAAAAAAATAAACAGGGGTCTAATAATTCAGGGGGGCTTATAATTTTGACTTCAACTCTATGTATCAAAATACAAAGTTTCTTTTTTTTTAATTCATTGTTTATTAAAATTGTCTAATAAACAAAACATATTTATTCAGCAAAATATCTGAAGAAAATAAAAATACAATTACTCTGCTTCTCTGAATTTGTCAATTAACTACAATTAAACAAACCAAAAAACAAACAGTAATCCTTACTCTCATTCTCACTGTACAAGTAATTTGATTACAGTAACTATGTATTACTTTATAACTTCATAACCAGACAGAAAATCTGTGAATCTTTTTTTTGCACAGAATTTAATTTATTTTATTTATGCTAGGGCTGGCCTAAAATCAAAATCTCAATTAATTTTAACTCGATTATGATTAATGAACGATTATTTTATTTATTTATTATCTTTTTTGCCCTCATAGTTCACTGACTGCTTTTGTACAGTAAACATGCTCACATATTAGTGAGAGATTTTTGAATGAAGGGTGCATTGCTTGATTTTAAAATAATTGAAGGAAACGCACACTATCTACTATCTATGATCATTTATTGAAGATCAACGTTGAACAAGTTAAAATAAATCACATATTGCCTAAAACCAACAGTCACTTTTTTCCTTTAAAAAAAAAAAAAAAAAAAAGTAAAAATAAACTTTTTTAACCTGCAATTTTGGAAACAAAATAAACTATTTTCAATGTTTTTCATATTAAAAGTTGAAAATAAGCAGTATCTCTTCTAAATAAAATAACTCTTCAACTCTTCTGTAAATATAAATAACAATTTTAATGTAATGTAAAATATGCCATCTCATGCAATCTCAGGTGCAGGTTTAATGTAGTGCAAATTAAGGCTCAAGAATTGGTCCATCATCCTATTTGACCAGGGGTCAGATGTGGCTGCAAAGTGGCAGAAGTATAAATCAGCCTCAGCCTTAAACAGAGCGGGGTCACGTGACTCCAACACATTGTAGGGAAAATAATCGAGAAAAAATAAATAAATAAAAATAAGAAATCGACCTGGAAAATTTGATGGATTATAGGTTCTGAATTTCAACTTCGATTACTTTTCGATTAATCGCCAGGCCCTAATTTATACAGAAAAATTTCGTGTGTGTAAAAGCTGAGAACACTTTTTATTTACGTTTTACAATCAAAATCCAATTAGAACCACTCAATTAGTAAACAAAACAACAGCAGCTCTCTCATATAACACCCATTAAAAAACAGGAAATATTAGTTCACAAACTGCACTGTACATAAATTATCTAAATATTTGCATATTATTCAATAATACTGAAATTAATATCAAATCTGAAAAAAAAAAAAACTGTTGTAGCTCAAACATTTGAGAGCGCAGATCCCATGTCTTCTCATTACATCCGATCGCCATAAAGACTGTTAGAACGCTAGCAAAGCAAAACCAATTTTACCTCCTCATAAAACTTGAGCTGCGGAACGGCCTCGTCGATCTCGTTCATACAGAAATCCTTGAAGAGGAGGAAACCTGGAGGAAACAACAGGAGGAGGAAGGAGAATGGAGTTAGATAAGGTGCCAAGCAGAACCACTAAAGGAGAGATTTGACCTTTTAAGCAGGCACATTGCAAGAAACCGCATTATATACAGTTGAAATCAGAATTATTAGCCCCCCTGTGCATTAATCTACTCAACATTTCTTCAACATTTCTAATCATAATAGTTTTAATAACTCATTTCTAATAACTGATTTATTTTCTCTTTGTCATGATGACAGCACATAATATTAGACTAGATATTCTTCAAGACACTAGTATTCAGCTTAAAGTGACATTTAGGGCTTACTCACACTATGCTATTCGAACCGTGGCCAGGCCCGTTTCCCGGATTGTTTGAGAAGTGTGAGTGCTCTGAATTGGGCTGAAAAACTGAAAAGCGAGACGTGACTTTTAAGCGACTGTTTGATATGGATTAATTAATCATTCGTGCTGTTCAATGAACGCAAACTGTCATAGTTTATTAAAGACGCAAACCCCTCACTGCACGACAGCTGCACCTTCAGCAAACCTCCTAATTCCTGCAGCACGAGGACTTCATGAGCGTCAAAAGTGGCTGATCTGTTCGGCGAAATGTTTGACTGCGTGTCACCGCATATCAAACGACTTAAACGATATAACTAAAGAAATCTCCACTGTGCTGAGCGAAAGCGCTTACTGAGCAGCGCGTCATCGGTGACGGAAGCGCGCCCAGGCCAGAATGTAATGTGAGTGCGGGCCGTCGGGGGAGACAGGAGGGGGGACAAGCGTGCTTTGGCCCGGTTCAAGGCAACTGTACATAGTGTGAGTACGCCCTTAAAGGCTTAACTAGGGTAATTAGGGTAAAGTTAGGGTAATTAGGCAAGTCATTGTATAACAGTGGTTTGCTCTGGAGACCATTCAAAACAAATATTGCTTAAGGGGGCTAATAATATTGACCTTAAAATGAGTTTAAAACTATTAAAAACTGCTTTTATTCTAGACGAAATAAAACAAACAAGACTTTCTCCAGAAGAAAAAATATTATAGGAAATACTGTGAAAAATTCCTGAATCTGCTCAACATCATTTGGGAAATATTTGAAAAATTCACAAGAGAGTGAATAACTCTGACTTATATAAAACACTATAAACAAACGCATTAACAAGGCCTGTTGAAGTTCCTGAAAGGCGTTCATGCCAAAGTAAACTAAAGTATAAATGAGATGAAAAACAATAAAGAGACGCTCAAACAACAGCTGAACCACCATGAATAAATAACACGATTTACTTTGAAGGTGGAAGCAATGTTGGCATAACCAAATCAACATCACGAGCTGAAGAAACACCACAAGGCAGATAGAAGATAACGCTTTATCTGTAATCATCGTGAAACTTCAGTCTAGCAATGAAAGAGAGATTTTCCTAAGCTGAAATATTATTTATTGTATAGTATATTGAATTTTAATTTATACCACAGAGATGTTGAATGCTTGATTCTGATTAGCTGATGAAGGTTCTTTTTTAAGGCGTTTAGTTATTTTCAGATAAACGCAGAGATAAAGTAGTAAAGTTTTGAGTGCATCCATATCACTACGCTGAATGATTTCAGTTATTTCACAGCTAGATGCTAATGGTCTAATCTGATTCAATGATCTATGCTATGCTAAGCTAAAAGTGCTCCCATCAGACCTGGTTCTATTTCTGTTGAATGCTTGATTCTGATTGGTTGATGAAGGCTTGTTCTATGGTGTGCTGTTATTTTCAGGTAAACGCACCGTTAAAGTAGTTCCAGCAGGTTTTGAGTGCATTACAGCCCAATATCACTACGCTGAATGATTTCAGTTATTTCACAGCTAGTTGCTAATAGTCTAATCTGATTCAATGATCTATGCTAAGCTAAGCTAAATGTGTCCCCATTAGACCTGGTTATTTTTCTGTTGATACTTGATTCTGATTGGCTGATGAAGGTTAATTTTTAAGGTGTGCTGTTATTATCAGATAAATGCAAAGCTAAAGCAGTTCCAGCAGGTTTCGAGCGCATTACATCTCCATATCACTACGCTGAATGATTTCAGTGATTTCACCGCTACAGGCTAATGGTCTAATCCAGGGGTGTCCAAACTCGATCCTGGAGGGCTGGTGTCCTGCTGCGTTTAGCTCCAACTTGCTTCAACACACCTGCCAGGAAGTTTCTAGTATATGTAGTAAGAGCTTGATTAGCTGGTTCAGGTGTGTTTGATTAGGGTTGGAGCTAAACTCTCCAGAACGCTGGCCCTCCAGGACCGAGTTTGGACATCCCTGGTCTAATCTGATTCGATGATCTATGCTAAACTAAAAATGCTCCCGTCAGACCAGGTTATATTTCTGTTGATACTTGATTCTGATTGGCTGATGAAGGTTCATTTTAAAGGTGTTTGGTTATTTTCAGATAAACGGACAGCTAAAGTAGTTCCAGCAGGTTTTGAGCGCATTACAGCTAACACATCTAAACACAACAGAAGGCTTTGGAAGAAACTAGTGCTACACACAGGACAAAAACCTGACAAATAAACTCTCAAATACAACATATAATAATAACAGTGGAGGCCAGAGGAGAAGAGCAATAATGCATTCTGTATGTTGAATTATTAGATAATAATGCCCCTCCTGAAGTGTAACAGCCACTCTGCTTCATATCATAAGCACAACATCACCTCATATTATCTAATAATCTATCATCAATCATTGGAAGTTGTTAATTGATATTCTATGATTTTGGTGAAGCCTTTGTTTGCATTATTACATCTTTTTTTAAATAATCTTATTTTAAAACTGAACTTATGGAGAAAAACTAACTCAGCCATGATGATGATGATGTACAGAAAATTCCACCAATCAGCGAATCATCCTTTAAGAGCTCTTTAGCTCCACCCACTTCCATTAAACACTGAGGCTGTTTCTCAATATGCGTTCTTCAGCGGTCTTGCGTCCTCGTGTTCTCGTGTAACGTCATCATCAACTGACAAAGTTTAGTTCCAATACTCAAGATCGCAAGTACAGAGGACGCGTGAAACTTCCCGGATGTGTTCTTGATATCGAGGACGCACCGATGCAGACTTGAGCACCGATCTCGCTCTAGAAGTCCCAGAAGTCATTGAGATTGGAGGTGGGAAGCGCAGCGTTTTATTTAGATTTATTATTAAAGTTCGGAGATATAACTTATTTACCTCAAGAGTTTCCCTAAATGAAACGGTGAATATACACATTACCATGGACATCTTAATAAAGGAATAAACACATTAAGAGTGTTTGTTTGCTCAAATTCATATTAAAATCAGTTTTATTTGTATTGTGCAACGTATATTTATAATGTTTTTATGCATAATATATATTTTGAAAAGAGGAAAAACAATAAATCATTGTATAAATGCTGTAATGTTTAAACTATTTTTTATTTAAAACGCGTGAAGGTCACGTGACCATCAGGAACAACCTGGGAAGAACGCAGCATCTCATTTCTCACAGGACGCGTTCTCTGTTCTCGTGGTCTCCTGAGTTCGTTCTACCGAGGATACCTGGCAAGACCAGTCTCCACAAGAACGTAAGTCCGTTCTCAGCGTTCTTGGAATTGAGAAACAGCCCGAATGATCTGATAGAGTCTTATCTCAACACAATTGCATATATTGCAAAGGACTTAAAACGTAAAACTTTATAGAAACAATCAACAACTTTAAATTAGTAGTTTATTTCAAAAATATTTTTTTTATTTATTTATAAGATTTATTTATCAGATTTTTGTGACCGTTAAACAAACAAAGATAAAAGAGAAATTAAGATTAGATTAGATTCAGCTTTATTGTCATCACACATCCAACCAAATGCAGTTTAGGACTAACCAGAAGTGCAGGATACAGGTATAAGTTATAAAGTGCAGTTATAGAAAAACTATGGTGATATTTACAGATGGATGTACTATCAACATTATATACAGGTTGTGTTAGCTATGAACAGAGATTAACAACAGATGAATATATGTACAGGTTGCTATTAATAATCAGAAGTGTGCAGATAGATCTGAACATAATGTATATGTACAGTGCACAATTCAAAATTTATTGGTGCAATGAATATGTGCAATTTTTAAATGTGTAAATATTAAATAGTGCAGTGATTATGGGGAGTATGAGTTATGAGGAGAGTGTGGGGGGTGAATGAGGGGAGCAAAAAAGAGTCAGTGGGGGGCAGAGTTTATAAGCGAGACAGCTCTGGGGGAAAAGCTGTACCTCAGTCTGCTGTTCTGCTATATAATATAATATAAATATATAAATATATATGAAAAACTGTGCAAAATTGATTAAAAAATAAAAATAAACCACGGTATAACCCACAAATTGTGCAAAAAACAGTATATGATGTGCATAAACCATATATGATGTGCATTAATTTGACAAATTAGGCATATCAACAGGTCAGTACTGAAAGCTGAGATTGGCAGCAGGGTGTATTAAGTAAAATAAATAATGATAATTAAAAAAAAAGAAAAGAACAATTTAAAAGAGAGAGAAAAGGGGAATATATAGTAAACTGAATAGGCTGGGGTGTCATGTTCTTCAAACGTGTGGTATTTCTAAATTATTGTCATTTGTATTTTCATTTGCTGTGCTTCATTAGGTTTGAGTTGTTTGTCATATTAATGTCAGATTAAGCTATTTTCAGAGGTAAAGAATAAAAAATGCTAATGTATCAATAAAACAAAACAGAGACTGATTACATAATATATTTTGCATTATGATGATAACAATTCTACAAGCTTTGTCTGACAAAATTAGATGAAATAACTCTTCCTTTAATCCCCTCTTTTTAATTTGGGATCAAATATATGACGCAAGCCCCTTGTGAGAGATTCACCCAAACAGTAGATCTGTCGTCGGTGACTCAGGGATGTGCTGACGGTAAACGCTCTCAATGAATGATAAGAATCGGCTAACCAGCTGACCGTGGATTAGTTACTGTTGAGAGGATTATCTGGAAATCACAGGACACACACCACTCTCCTAATTCAGAAAATCCTCCATCAGACGGCCACCTTCACCTTTCATTTCACTTCTTCATCTACTTCCTTAAAGCACGAAGCAGAAAGTTACCAGAAAAACAACCCTGTCATAATATCTTGACTGTTATTTTAGCAATGTGTGATTTTAATAGTGTAGTCTTTGCTTTGACGTGAGAAATAAAACCACAAATGTTTTGTTTTCTTTCAGATTAGTCCCAATATTAATCAGGGAGTGCCACAGCGGAATGAACTGCCAACTATTCCAGCATATGTTTTACACAGCAGATGCCCTTCCAGCTGCAACCCAGTACTAGGAAACACCCATACACACTCATTCCCACACACACTATGGCCAATTTAGTTCATCAATTCTCCTATAGTGCATGTGTTTGGAAACCGGAGCACCTGGAGGAAACCCACGCCAACACGGGGAGAACATGCAAACTCCACACAGAAACGCCAACTGACCCAGCCGGGACTCGAACCAGCAACCTTCTTGCTGTGAGGCCATAGTGCTAACCACTGAGCCACAGTGTTCACTGCAGTCTATTAAAATGCATTTAGAACCATCACATAATTCACAAAACGTGTGATAAGCAGCACAATAAACAATAATAATAAGAGTTTTTACATTTTAGACCCCCATATTGACTGTTTTTTTCCTCTTATTTGCCACAACACTTGTTTAATTTCACGTTCAAATGATCTTTTCATATATAAAGGGCACCTAGTTGTGTGTCAGCAGTGTGTGAATATCTCCAGCTTCTAATGGTCAACATGAATTAATTGTATTTGTTCTAATCAGACTTGATGCAGAAACACTTTGATTGACATTCTCCCTTTGTATGTGTCATCATTCTGGAAAAGCCCCGCCCACTAGTCCCCATCTCTCTCTCATTAGCATAAACAGCAGCCCTGAGTGAGAAGCAGCCGTCTGTCCATTTGCCATTAGAGTGTTTGAGCTGCTGAAGATAATGTCAGCATAGACTAAGAGGATTATAGATGTGGAGTTTTAGATGAAGCACAAATGAGCAGCGACATCGACTGGCAGAAGCATGAAGCAAACACTCACACCTGACCAGCACTGATAACGTTAGTCCTGTTTTCGAATCTGCCACTATGCTGACACACAGGCATTTGCAGCTCCGCCCTCTTTAGAAAAGAGCACAATCTCATTTGAATTTAAAGCGACAGTCACCAAAACGCCACAATTATGATCAAAGCCTAAAAGGGACAGTTATGAAACATTACTTGGGAGTATTTTGTGAGAAAACACAAATTACACACTCTAGAGCAGGGGTGTCCAAACTCAGTCCTGGAGGGCCGCTGTCCTGCATAGCTTAGTTCCAACTTCCTTCAACACACCTGCCTGGAAGTTTTTGTATACCTAGAATAGGGCTGGACAATAATTCGATATCAATATATATCGCGATAGAATTTTTTTCAATAACGATGATATGATTTTTGAACCCATTTCCGATATTTCGATATAAATTTGCATATATATAAATAGATATATTATTATTTATATAAGATCTTATACATGTATCACTTGTCACTGAATGACGTTCAGTGCTCAGCCGTCAGAAAGAGCGTGATCTGATGTCACTTACGTGATGACGAACAACACAGACACGCTGCCAGCGCTCAGCACAGCAGGTGGTTAAGCTGCGCCGCAAAAAGTTTTAGCTACAAAATGAGTGCTCTGAATACAGATGCGAATGAACAAGCTTCCACAAGTAAGAATGCAGACGAAATAGTTGATAAGAAAGGAAAGACTAATGCAGTGGTGTAGAAGTGGTTCAGTTCAGTAAAGTTAGCAACAGATTCGCAGATTCGTCTTTTCCGGATCAATAACTCATGACCGAAACATTGTTCCTACACAAATAGCACATTTTTTCAACTGTCGCAATGTATACAACCACCTACAACCTTATTTTCCTAAAAATGAGCTTTCCTACGCGCTGGACGCAAAATATGGATCTCTATGCGCAGGCGGCAAAGAGACCCATGCTTAGGGACCGTCTACAAAGAGCAAAACGCTAAAACCAATACTACAAAAGCTGTCAATAACTTCCCTCTAACTCATTATACTGCCATCAAACTCAGATCACACGTCACTGCTGTCCTGCTGGTTAGACTACAACACTTATTTTTCTAAAAAACTATTTTGCATATTTTTTATGAATTTTTATTATCAAACATATTCAATAACTGTACTGTAGATTACTGTACTCTCACCAAATTCAGTTCACACATCACTGCTGTCCTGCTGGTTATACTACAAAACTTATTTTTCTAAAAAACTATTTTGCATATTTTTTATGAATTTTTGAGCTTTATTTATTTGATAGTTTATTTCACATTTCTTGTTTGAATAGGCTAAATACAAATAAAAAGTGAACAAATTTTTTGTACTGTTTTTATTTAAAAAAAAGTTATAAGAGTCTGGAGGTGTTATCGACTTTGCAAATTCACTTTGCAGACATTTGTAGGTACAGACATCCATTGTGTGCGTTCTTGGGAGTTTTTCCTTTCTTTTTAATATTGTCCATATCGATACCGGAATTATATCGTATCGACCGAAAAAAAAAATATATCGTGATATAAATTTTTGCCATATCGTCCAGCCCTAACCTAGAAAGACCTCGATTAGCTGGTTCAGGTGTGTTTAGTTGGGGTTGGAACTAAAATATGCAGGACACCGGCCCTCCAGGACTGAGTTTGGGCACCCCTGCTCTAGACATCAAAACCTTATTTAACATTGTAAAAAGGGGGAGAATAGGAATAGATCACCTTTAAAATAATTTAAAACATCAACATTCAACATATGTTTAAAATATCAAAACATTATGCATTTATAATTTAAGATTAAAGCATTCAGTGTCTGTCTAAGCTGCATTAATGTGTAAATACATCCTAATTTCACTTCATATGCAAATTCTGCAAAGATCAATTTAGCTGATACTGATTTAACTTCTTAGCTAACAACCTAAAACTGGTATAAATATAATCAACTGTGTCAATGTAAAAATTTGATGATCCAGACAACTAGTAAATGGAGTTAAAAATGCCCCAAAAAGGTCAAATAAATATTTAAACTCAACGGAAAAGATTTTCTATTCCTGCACTAAACTGAATATGAAGAAAATCCTCTGTCCTTAAGATGCCAGAACAATCATTCAGCAAAACATCATCAAATTTTCATCATCATCATCGATAAAACCCCAGAAAATATCAAGATTTTTGTGTGTGTCTGTATCGCACACCCCTCCAACTGCGGTAGAAGATGATCAGCACTGACAGCAAAGTTGGGACTGTTCCCATGGCAACAATAACAGGCAGCATCATGACCTCGGTGAGCGACTGATGCCCGTCTCTGCGTCTGATTGGACACACACACACAGCCAAAGTCAGAGCGAAATGCAATTCAAGGGTGTTTATAAGTGATGTGGCCTTCACTAGTGATGTAAACGCAGCAGATTAAAGACGCTCACAAGAAGAAACGCGGTTGGTTTGCATGAGAGATCCAGGATGGAGCGAAGAGATCGGAGGACGTGGGGTTTCTGATACTCGCAGCATTAGCGCGAGCTGATTACTGCTGTTAAAATAGGAGGGTAATGCAGCCCTTAATTGGATCACAGCGGAATTATCTTGCAGGAGATTAAAAGCAAAAAAAAATAAAAACACACAACAAACATGGTGCTGCTGGGCAGATACAGCACAAATTCTATAGCTATTTATTTAAAATAATAATACATTTAAAAGTTATAATAATAAAAATAATAATAATAAAGAGGTTTTAAAAAAAATAATAATACTAAACACGGCTGAAATTACATAGGAATGGACGATATAATCACAGAAATACATTTTATAAATATAGTGCGCTTATTTTCAACATGTATTTATGGGTTTTCAAGCACCATAAAATAATAAAAGCTGAACACAGTTTTGGTTATGTTCTGGCTTTTTTTTTTTCGTTCATGTTCAGGCTATGTTCTGGTTATGTTCAGGCTATGTTAAGGTCATGTTATGGTTATGATCTGGTTATGTTTTGGTCATGTTCTGGCTATTTTCATGTTATGTTCAGGCTATGTTCTGGCAATGTTCTGGTTATGCTCAGGCTATGTTAAGGTCATGTTATGGTTATGATCTGGCTATGTTTTGGTCATGTTCTGGCTATTTTCAGGTCATGTTCAGGCTATGTTCTGGCAATGTTCTGGTTATGCTCAGGCTATGTTAATGTCATCTTATGGTTATGATCTGGTTATGTTTTGGTTATGTTCTGGCGATTTTTCAGGTTATGTTCAGGCTATGTTCTGGCAATGTTCTGGTTATGCTCAGGCTATGTTAAGGTCATGTTATGGCTATGATCTAGCTATGTTTTGGTTATGCTCCGGCTATTTTCAGGTCATGTTCAGGTTATGTTCTGGTTATGCTCAGGCTATGTTAAGGTCATGTTATGGCTATGAATTGGCTATGTTTCGGTTCTGTTCTGGCTATTTTCAGGTTTTGATTTGGCAATGTTTTGGTCATGCTCAGGCTATGTTAAGGTCATGTTATGGTTATGATCTGGCTATGTTTTGGTCATGTTCTGGCTATTTTCAGACTATGTTCTGGCAATGTTCTGGTTATGCTCAGGCTATGTTAAGGTCATGTTATGGCTATGATCTGGCTATGTTTTGGTTATGTTCTGGCTATTTTCAGGTTATGTTTAGGCTATGTTCTGGCAATGTTCTAGTTATGCTCAGGCTATGTTATGGTCATGTTATGGCTATGTTCTGGCTATTTTCAGGTTTTGTTTTGCCTATGTTCTGATAATGTTCAGGCTACTTTCAGGCTATGTTCAGGTTATGTTCTGGCTATTTTCAGGTTATGCTCAGGATTTGATCTGGCTATGTTCTGGTAATATTCAGGCTATTTTCAGGCTAAGTTTGTGCTATGTTTAGGTTATGTTCTGGCTATGATATGGTAACGGTCAGGTTATTTTCAGGCTATGTTAATGTCACATTATGGCTAATTTTTATGTTTGTGTTATGCACTGGTAATGTCCTGATTATGCTTAAGTTACGTTCAAGTTATCTTTCAAGCACCAAAATAATAAGTGCGCGATACAGTTTCTGCACAAAAAGACCACACCCCATAATATGCCAGTCACAAAAAAAAGGTAGTTCACATGTCAAAACACTTACTCAGGGATATTTAGAATATTAATTTCCATTTATTAAAATACATTAAATTGTCAGTTGAAATCTATCGCATTTTTACCATTGGTAAGGAAGTTTTTAATCATTTCATTAAATTAAATTTATTTTCGTAATTTATTATATGATATATTGTTGACAAATATATCTGTTACACTGAATGATGATTGACATTTTATATTTACTATACAACTAATTTTTAAACATTTTAATTCTCACTATACATCTTATTTTAACATTTTCTTGTCCTACTATTTTCCAAAAAATAAAGAAATAAAATGGGCTGATCAAAAGAGTCACGCTCAAAAAGCAGATAGCATAAACACCAAAATATTACAACTATGTACTTTGATACTGTATTCATATCTTTCCCTCTTTCAATGTTAGTCTATGGGATTTTTTGACATACCATAACAGGACCCCAGAGTATGAGCAATAGTATTAGTGTTACTAATAAGAGGCTCTCAGCAACATTATTCTGCTCAGTATCTTCCCAGTCGTCCTCTTCCTCCTCTCTGTTATCTTTTGCACACTCATCTTTCGTCTTCCTCCCTTTCCTGCTGTCTGCACTCACTGTAAAGTTTCAAATACACCATCCAGACAGAAATAAACCCAGCGGACACAGATGTATGAAAACACAGCAATGGATCACAGCGAAAACAAATCGATTAGATGGCGGAGGTAGAAATGGAGAAAGAATCATCAGGAAGAAGATACAAAAGTGGTTTAAATGAGTGAATCGTACAGCTCCAGGGGTCTGTACCATAAGGCTGGTTTAGATTGTTAGCTGGTTAAGTTTTAGTTTAGTTTTAACCAATCCTGGGTTGTAGGTACGATGAAGGTGGCTTGACTTTAATCTCTCATTGTCGCCATGGTATATGATGCTGCATGGCTAACCTCTCTGGATCAGGCTATGTTCTGGCTATGTTTTGCTTATGTTCCGGCTATGTTTTGATTATGTTCAGGTTATGTTTTGGCTATGTTCTGGTTGTGTTCAGGCTATGTTAAAGGGTCACGAGACACCAAAACACTTTTTTTGAGCTGTTGACAGTCATATCTTTGTCCCACGCTGCTATAAACACTATTAGGACACATATATTGCACTAAAAAGTGAAAATTGGTTGTTTTTGCGTTATTTTGAGCAAATTCGTTCTTCCGGTTTGAAACGAATTTTTAAAGCTACGTCACGGCCATGAGATACATAGGTGTAAATCCAGCCAGGAGAGTGGCTGTCTGTCTTTTTGAGGTCGTTCTGACGTATCTGAGTGTGCGGCATTAATTCATGAGAAGACGTGCTTCAAACCAATCAGCGCGCTCTATTGTGTATGACGCGAAACTTCATTAATATGCATGATAGCTCCAGAGACTGTTTACAGTGTTCAGACGGCAGAGAGACGCCACGTTGTGTTGCTAAAACAAGTGAAAGAACAAGAATTTGGAGACATGGGTCGTCGGTGTGCAGCAACAAGGTTTTGTTTTCATTTTCCCTCTATGAGAGAGCTGCTGGACTCACGTGTGGATTACAGTGCACGCGACAGAAACGCATTTGTAAGGAACATTTTTTACCCGAGAGTTTTTCGCATCTGGAAATGGTGAAATCCGGATTTGCTGCTCGTCTCCTTTTAATAAAAAGACACAGCTCCAGTTTGATTGTCTGTCTACAGATTTGGTAAGTGTGTTTGCAGTGCAGTGCCCTTTGTTTTACCCAGATTGCAAAGTTAGTTCGTGGTCAGCAGAGCTCTTTCAGTTTTTAAAGACATACCTCAGTCAAAATGATTTAGTTACCAAGTTTACAGTATTAATATCACTGCAATATTGTAGTCCAATTTTATAGACTGAAAGATCCGCTGTAAATGCTGCTCTCCAAATGTAAACATGATCAAACTTTTCCCGTCGTGCAGGATTTTCGCCGCATTTGTGACAGGATATAGTCTATATACACACGGCTTTCTGACGCTACCTACCGAGTCATCCAAGTTACCGAGAAATGCGGAGGATTTTTTTTTCTCCCATTCGCCGTGCGGTATCAAACATTGGATTAAAACTCCATTCTCCAGCAGTTCCTCGCTTTCATTATCTCGTTTGTCACAGGCAACATGCAGGAAATGTTCCTGAATAAAAAGTGAAAATGCCAAACTGCAGTTAAAGTCGACAAATTAATAATTTGGCAAGTAGTTCGATTACTGATGGCCATGTAAACACAGTTACTGTCTTTCTCCCCTGCGTCTGCGTGCCCAAACAGAAACTCCCATATTTGCATATCCTTCCCTCTTTCCCTCCCCTGACACTCCCACCTAAACGGAGCTGGACACGCCCACTTTTCTTGACTTTTTTCAAACTAGAGGTGTGAAAACACCCTGCTGAGGCCGGGGGTTTCATGGCCCTTTAAGGTCATGTTATGGCTATGTTAAGGCTATTTCAGGTTTTGTTTAGGTTTTTTTGTGCTATGTTTTGGTAATGTTCTGGCTATTTTCAGGTTATGTTTTGGCTATGTTAAGGTCATGTTATGGCTATCATCTGGCTATGTTTTAGTTATGTTCTGGCTATTTTCATGTTATGTTCAGGTTTTGTTTTGGCTATGTTCTGGTAATGTTTAGGCTATTTTCAGTCTATATTCTGGCTAGGTTCATGGTATGTTCGAGCTATGTTATGACAATGGTTAGGATATTTTCAGGCTATGTTCATGCTATGTTAAGGTCATGTTATAGCTATGTTCAGGTTATGTTTTGGCTATGCTAAGGTCATGTTATGGTTATGTTCTCACTATCTTTTGATTACGATCTAGCTATTTTCAGGTCATGTTTTAGCAATGTTCTGGTTATGCTCAGGCTATGTTAAGGTCATGTTATGGCTATGATCTGCCTATGTTTTGGTTATGTTCTGGCTATTTTCAGGTAATGTTCAGGTTTTGTTTTGGCTATGTTCTGGTGATGTTCAGGCTATGTTCATGCTATGTTCATGTTATTTTCTGGCTATGTTTTGGTTATTTTCTGGTTATGTTCAGGTAATGGTAAAGTTTATGTCCTGATTATGCTTAGGATATGTTCAAGTAATGTTCTGGCTATGTTCAGGTTGTGTTCAAGCTAGGTTCTGGCTATGTTTTATTTATGTTCAACCAATCAACTATAAGCAAAAGTGACAAAACCACTTTCCCGGTTTCTCTTTCTCCAAATTAAATGTCATTGCATAGTAAAATACAAAATGTGTATTATAATTATTTTAGCTGATTTATGAATTTTGTAATATACATAATTCATTACACAAGTAGTTTTAGTTTAACAACCAATTCATTTAAATAAACAAAATTATATAAAGCTGTTTTTAATCAGTAAAGGTTCAAAATAAATACATGAGGTACATGATGTTTGAATTTCATTGGTTTGGTTTGTCAACACAAAACTAATCTTGTAATCCTGAGTTTGTTAAACCACCATCACGGTACAGGCCCAAAGTCTAAATGCCAGAGAATCCACATATAAACATGCTGACTGCACACGAATGGAAATTGAAAATCAAACACTCTAATTCAAGGTTTGCTCACGAGGAATGAGTAGGTGAGCCGAGTGACAGAAATAAAAATCCCGCTGAAGAGGGCTTACGTCACAGAGTTAATGGATTATCCTTAATCGTGCATTCAATGCACAAAGCGACCTCTCTCTGCTTGATTGCAGGATTCTCACTCTAGTCTGAGTACAGGTGGGGTTAAAGCTCGCTGACAGACCACTCCGTGTGTTTTTCTTCCTGATGCACAGGAGATCTGGGAGGACTGTCATCAAATCACAAACTCATCAGTGCTATAATCCGCTAGAAATCCAATGAGAGCTTCTCTGAATACAGCTGGGGAATAATTGCATGCAGGTCTGCAAGGCATACGCTGATTTGTCTCTTCCACACAGCTGATTCAAAGACATTGCTAATATTTATTTCAATACGAAATACAATTACTTTAGATTTTTGTAGATTTACACAAAGCTATGGAGAGAAAAGAGACAACTTGATAATTGTCTGTAATCCTGGATTAGGGTGTATAGGTTTGAGTAAAATGGTAATATTTGATTTCTGTAGGACAGTAGGGCTGGGTGATATGGCCTTCACAAAAAAAATTAAAAAAATCAAACAACAACTTAAATAGATTTTTTCCCCCTCAAAAAATGCTTGGAGTTGAAGGTTATTAACCTATATAACCTTATCATAACTATAATTATAGGATATAAATTATTTGATATACCTTATCATAATTATAAAGCTTACAAAAAGACTGCCGTTTAAAGATCAAATATCACAAGCTGTATTTATAATTGCATACAAGACTTTTATAATAATAATGATATAAATTACACTATTTTATACAAATACAGTGAAAGTAAACTCATAATAATTGGTGAAAAGGGACCTTTTTCAAGATTATTTTTTTCCATGGACATGAATTTAGAGGTTTATAGATTTTTTGTGTTACAAAAGTTCATACAACTTAATCACATTAGGATTGTGTGTTACATTTATTTGCTTTTATTTATGTTGGGTCGCTGCATCTGGCAGAGTTTGTCAGTGTTGATATTTACAGTACTGAACTTCTTTGCGGCTGGGTCACGTCATTTATCTGGAAACAGCAACGTTGGATTCCAACATCAGATCACTATCTGGGTATTTATGGGTAATAGTTCTTTTCATATGCACGTCTTTTCCATTAATTGTCTTATCCATTGTTACTTCTCATGTGACTAGGGATGGGTATCGTTAAGGTTTTAACGGTATTACTACTTTTATCGATACCACTTATCGGTTCGGTACTCTCATCGGTACTTTTTGTAGTGTTTGTTATGGAAAAAAAACCTAATTGAACAGAATTAACAACTTTATTTTATTATTAAGTTTTTTATGTAAAATAAAAAAAAACAATAATTGTAAAACAAATAAATATTTTTTTCCTGTAAAAGAATGTAAATTAGTTTGAAGGAAAATGACTCCTGGAGAAAAATCAACATGACTTTTCTGACAAAAGTCAGGATCTTTCTTGGTTTATTGTGCTCCCTACAGTTGAAAATACCCTCTTTTGAGTTGCAAAATGCAGTTAAATGAGATAATGTTTATGATTTTTCATTAACGTATTCACATAAATGTGTTAACGGTGTTTTGGGAGTTAACTGTGTTTTTAATATAGTTTTGGGGCATTTTGCAATGTAAAAATAAGCTTTCTTAATCAGCATAGATTATTATTAGGCTATTCATAGGTTATATTTGTAAATACAGCTAATGTGAAAGCATTTTTAATGTTTAAGATTTATTTAGGCTACTGCAGAAAAAAATGCTGTTTTCATTGTAACCGAATGGGTGCGTTTATGTAACTATTATTTTATACTAATTTAGGTGATTAACTGCTGGCATAACAATGTGATTGTTGTGACGTTACCGTTAGTAGCTAGGCAATCAAAACTTTTCACTGCAGTTAATGCACTTTTGAAAGACACTTTCACTATGCGTTTCCACTTATACAAGAAAACAACTTGTTGCATTTGTTGCAATGGGCATTGTTACTGTCCACTCGGGAAATACAACCCGCAAGCTTACAAGCTGTGTGTGCACGGGAGTCTGTGTCGCGAGTTATGTGTTTGCGCTTAGCGCGAGTCTCCGCCGAGTGTGCCTGCACAGCCGAAAATTGTGAAGGCTTTTATACTTTTTACCGGAAACACAAGCATTTCTCATGTGAGATTGGCAACTGTGCAGATGAATATCAAATATCGCAAATTAGAAAAGGTTGGTCAGTTAAATTATGTTATTGTAAGTAATGTTTATTCAGCAATAACTCTCCAGTACCGATAGCAGAACCGTTAACATCAGAGCTTATCGATATTTCGGTCTTTTATAATGTAGCACAGATACCAATAAAGTACCGAGTTTCGGTACCCATCCCTACATGTGACTACGTTAAAATATTTCAATTTGATGTTCAGATCAAATTATATTTTCAAGAATGATTTAAATATATGTTGCAATAGATGGGTTATATAACTCACCGGCCACTTTATTAGGTACACCTGTCCAACTGTTCATTAACGCAAAATTCTAATCAGCCAATCACATGGCAGCAGCTCAATACACTTAGGCATGTAGACATGCTCAAGACGATCTGCTGCAGTTCAAAGCAAGCATCAGAATGGGGAAGAAAGGGGATTTAAGTGACTTTGAATGTGGCATGGTTGTTGCTGCCAGACGGGCTGCTCTGAGTATTTCAGAAACTGCTGATCTACTAGGATTTTCACGCACAACCATCTCTAGAATGGTCTGAAAAAGAGAAAATATCCAGTGAGTGGCAGTTCTGTGGGCGCAAATGCCTTGTTGATGCCAGAGGTCAGAGGAGAACGGCTGGTATGGTTCAGGCTGCTGGTGGTGGTGTAATGAATATTCTTGCCACACTTTGGGCTCATTAGTACCAATTGAGCATGGATTAAGGCAGTTTTAAAGGCAGAAGGGAGTCCAACCCAGTACTAGTAAGATGTACCTAATAAAGTTGCCGGTGAGTGTATGTTGAAAGCATATTAAGTCCAAGTGTCGACTGTACCATCTCATCAAATTAAAGTATTTTATTTAAAAACACATATTCATATTGTACAGTTTACATTAGAGATGCACTGAAATGAATAGTCTGGGCCAAAACCAAAACACAAAATGCTAAGTAATAATTATTTAAACTGTATTGAATAACATAAAGTCATTTAGTAAGACTTTTTAAATTCAACACAACTTAAATGATAATATATTTTAAATCAAGCCAAAAAAATAACCATAATATTACTGAAAGTAAAGTTTTACTGACAGTGAACATGTGGAGAGGCACCGTAGCCCTTTTGCAAGCAGCAAATATAAGTATACTACATAGAAATCTCACATCATTTGACCCAAAGTCTTTTCTGTGGCTCATATTATATTATAAAGTAAAATGAGTTATGAATGACAGATCATTTATATCACGGTGGCTCGCAGAATGCTTAAATGCAAATTCAGAATACAATGCATAAAGTGTCTATCAAACATATATATGTAAACATAAGATATGAGTTTAAGTCTTACTATTAGCATTATCAAATGAGTCTAATTGCTATATAAACAATGAGAAGATAAAAACAGAGAAGCGGATGTTTGCGCACGACATGCGTCTGAATTCTACAGAAATTTCTACGGTATTCTGAGTGCATTATTAGGCTGAACCCAAAGTCTGGAGTCTCTTGAGGACTCGCTTGACAGAAGTGATTTTGTCGTTTTCACCAGACACCCGGAAGCAGGCAATCAATCCAGAGAGGAGGGGAGAAGCTCACACACACACACGCAAACGTACAGGTCAACACTAACCACACACTGCCCACGCACTGCCCAAAACACAACGAGGAACTACATTAGAGTTTACTGTGGGCCATCGCGAAGGGAAAACAACCACCATTTCCTGGACGGCTTAGCAGGCTGGGTTAATCGCTTTGGATTTTACAATACCTTGCCAACAAGGTGAGTGTCTTAGTGATGTTTACAAGGCAGGAGAAGATGGAACATGGAAAAACGGACAGCCCATTAAACACACACAAACGCACACACACCCACACACACTGCAGACTCAGCAAACAAGAGTCCGTTTATTTTAGCTCTTAATTTCATGACTCCATTTCACACACGACCTCGCCTTTTCTTATTCTGTCAAACACACACACATAAACACTTCCCCATGCAGAGTTTCAAGATCAACAGCACTTCAGAAGTGTTTCTGAAAAGACGCTATACTTATGCCAGGCTGAATGGAGAGTGGGACTGTAGCGTTTATAAATAAACATTTAAACTTTAACATGAATATGCAGGTAAATTATTTTTATTCCCTTTCAAAAAAGTATGAAGTGCAAGACACAACTGCGGAAATGATGATTATAGTTCAGTCAGATTACAAACAAACAGTTGCATGCCTGCATCAGCTTTGATGTGTAAAATATCACCTAAAAATAAAAAGTTCATCATGATTTCCTTGTGTCGTTCCAAACTTGATTGCTTCTTTTGTGGAATGAAGAAGAATTTATCTGCTTTTTTGGTCTTGATTTGACTCATCAAAAATCTATTATGCTACTGACCTTATTCTGAATGTCAGTGGCTGCTTTTTTCCAGCATTCTTATGAATGTCATGTGTCATTTAAAGGTGCTGTATGTACATTTTTAACTCTTCTAAAGCATGAAATTACCATAATACTCATTCATTTTCTTACTTCTATACAGTTTAAAGTGACATTTAAAGGCTTAACTAGGTTAATTAGGTTAACTAGGCAGGTTTGGGGCAATTAGGCAAGTTATTGTATAATGATGGTTTGCTCTGGAGACTATCAGAAAAAATATAGCTTAAAGGGGCTAATAATATTGACCTTAAAATGGCTTTTAAAAAATTAAAAACTGCTTTTATTCTAGCTGAAATAAAACAAATAAGACTTTCTCCAGAAGAAAAAATATTATCAGACATACTGTGAAAGTTTCCTGAATCTGCTAAACATCATTTGGGAAATACTTAAAAAAGAAAATAAAATTCAAAGGGGGGGCGAATAATTCTGACTTCAACTGTGTGTAAACTTCATCTTCACGAAGGAAAACAACCAAACAGTGACTGCACACAGCAAGCTAATGGAAAAAAAATGGCTGTGCTACATAAAATGACGGCTGCTCATTAAACTCAGATCATTGCCATGCTCTGAATGTAGAGAAAACAGCTTTAACGTTATTTGCTTTCTACGAAAAGTAATAACCAATGTGGCGGATGCGGCTTCCATGAAGACTGTCATTTTATGCAAATCACATGATGCAACGCTGCTTTCTGCCAAATGTGTCAGTCTTCAAGCAGGTTATTTGCCATCTGTCATGTAACGCAAACCTTTCATCCAAGAGCCCACGTCGCAAGCTGATGCTCTTGCTGCTGCTTACTTAAAGGAACACTCGCATTTTGAATCCATTTAGCTGATCTCCAGGTCTAACAAGAGCTCTTTTAGCTTGGCTTAGCTTAGTATAAATCATTGTACTTCTAGTTGATGATTTGGTATCAGAAGTGTCTTATATGAAAGGCAAAGGCCTCTAGATGACGCTTATTTGAGCACAATAAAATATGATCATGCCTTGATATTGAGTGATTTCATTAGGACAGTAAGGTCTGACTTTGCTTAGACTAAAGTCTGGTCACTTAAGAGAAATAATGTCCAGTATAGAATATAAAGTCATGCTGCAGTGGAAACAGAATGAATATTGTGTCTGACTCCATCATGAGCTTGGAGGACTGCATCATACATCTCTGAATGACTCAAATCACGCATTAATAAAGTCATCTGGAATGGCAAAGAAAGCTTTCTTGCAGGAGTTCATCAAGAGTCTTTGGGCTCATCTTCAATGCCTCCTCCTTCTTATCCCAGACATGCTCAATAATGTTCATGTCTGGTGACTGGGCCAATCCTGGAGCACCTTGACCTTCTTTGCTTTCAGGAGCTTTGATGTGGAGGCTGAAGTATGAGGAGCAGCGCTATCCTGCTGGAGAATTGTCCCTCTCCTGTGGTTTGTAATGTAATGGGCAGTACAAATGTCTTGATACCTCAGGCTGTTGATGTTGATCATCCACTCTGCAGATCTCTCGCACGCCCCCATACTGAATGGAACCCCAAACCAGGATTTTTCCTTCACCAAACTTGACTGATTTCTGTGAGAATCTTGGCTCCATGCCGGTTCCAGTAGGTCTTGTGCAGTATGTGTGATGATTGAGATGCAGATCAACAGATGATTCATCAGAAAAATCCATCTTCTCACACTTAAACAGATGATCAACTAGAAGTCAAGTTATTATTTGTGGCTCTTAAAACTGGGATCCACAACAAGACTTTTGTCAGGTAGTGTGGTTACATTGTGTACAAAGATCAACAAAAAATAAAACAATGCTTTTTTTCAAGGCTGATGAATTTTTGCTACAGCCAAATTTCACTGAGGCCCCGTGTGAATGGGGCGTTAGTTTAACTACAGAAGAGTCGAGCTTTAAATAGAAAATTTATCAAACCTATGGTACTTTTTGAGCGAGATGCTAACGGTCTAATCTGATTCAATGATCTATGCTAAGCTAAGCTAAAAGTGCTCCCGCCAGACGCGGAGATAATAATACAACTCGGCTCTAGGAAAGCTGTCCAATAAACCAAAACAAGTGAGGTGTTCCTTTAAGCGACACAACATCAGGTTAATTTTCCCTGGTATCAAATTTTGAATTGGGATTCTGAACGTATGACTTCATTTGGATGCAGGAACATCCACCGCTCAGCTGGAAACTGAGCAGAATATTGCTCTTTTGGACGCCGGGGCTCATTCTTCAAACTGTCATCTCACAGCGTCAATCAGGAAGGTTTGGCAAACCGCCGTGAACACTAGGAAGGTCACAGGCTTAATTTGAAAAGCAGTAAACATCTCTGGCTGTGTACAGATGAATGCATAAGAGTGTGCGATATAGATATATTAAAATAAATCCATATTTTCTAGAATTGTATTAATGGCAATAATTAGTCACTGACTACATTTACATGGACATCAGCAATCAAATTATTGTCCTTAATCTGAATAAGACAATAATATGATTAAAGTGTTTACATGAGTTGCTTTTTGAATGTTCCTTTCATGATCCCGTTTCACATAGATTGATTAACGTCGCGTCACAACGCTATCCACATTTCCTTCAGAGTTTCATACATTTCCGGGTGTTTCATTATTAATTTTGGGACTTTTAACTGCAGTTTGGCATTCATTTTCATCAAGTTTGACTTTCATTTTCATTCAGGAACATTTCATGCATGCCTCCCGTGACAAACTGAGGTATTGGATGAGAGTATGAAGTACGGACTGGTGGAAGTGTGTTGTTTTAATGGAGTTTGATACCGCATGTCGTATTGGAAAATAAACCATTTCGCAATGTAGGTGTCTGTGGTCCTTCACTGACTCAGTAGGTGCAGAGAATAGTGTCAAACAGACATGCGTGTATAGACTATGCTGTCGCAAAACGTGGTGAAAATCCCACACAACGGTAATAGTTTGATTGTGGTGTTTCCATGTCTGTATTGCACTTCAATAGCGCCACTAAACTCCACATGTTTTAACTCCATTTATCTTTAGTTCGATTATGACTTTAGTCAGATTAAGGTCATCAAAAATCTCTGTTTACATGGTTGACTCTTAATCAGAGTATGGTCTTAATCATGTTAAAATCTAATTATTGGTGTCCATGTAAACGTACTCATTGTTTATCCGAGTGTGTTATTGTTCTGGCATCTTAAAATTCTGTGAAATCACAATTAATTGTTCAAAATTGTTAGCATCAATAAGTCAGTCTTAAGGTAAGTGAGTCTTACATTAGTCTTAAAGTAACAACCCACATTAAAAAAAAAGTTATAAACATTCAAAGCTTTAGGTTTGTCACTTTCAGCAAAAGAAGTCAACAAATTATTTGACGTCAACTCGTACTTCTGTTTCTCGTCAAATCATTTGACCAATCAAAAGCTCTCTAGAGTTTGATATGTCCTGGCTCCTTTAAGATGCTATTGCTGATACTGAAACTGCTGATTTATTTACACGTCAAAGAGCGTTTAAATGAAATCAGTATCAACTAAATTTATCTGTGGCATTTATTTCTACATTAATCCACCTTAGATTGATGTGAAATGTTTTAACCTTCAGTTACAAATGCATAAATGACATTTTGACATGTGAAACTTAAAACATTAAACGATGAAATTTAAAAAAGTAAAAAGATACTTTAAATGTGAAGTTAAAATCACCAGTAGGTGGCAGCAAATCACTGTTGATAAGCGAATCACTGTAATCGAACTGAATCATTTAAATGATTGATTCACACCGGAATAAAACACCAGGGTGTAAAATGTTAGTCTCCTAATATTAGTTTACCAACTTCTTTTTAGGTTTGCAACCATGCCGAGTATTAAAAGTATTAAAGCCCTTCAAGACCGTTCAAGTCACATTGATTAACTAATATGAAGACATATAACTATAGACATTTTCTGCACTAATATTATTGAATCGCTCTAAATGCATTTTAACAGACTGAATCATGCACTAAGTTGGTTTAACCAGACCTTAATCACAGTCATGAATATTTGCATTCTGTAAGTGTTTTTTTTTTTTGTGATATATATTTGATATAATGTCAAATCAAATATCATAAAACAATAGGGGCGTAACGAATCACAGTTGATCTGTGATTCGTATGGTTCACAACACATGATTCAGAACACGCGTGACGTGCGGATTAATACTTTTTTTTTTTTTTTTTGTAGATTAATCCTAAATTTGTAATGATCACAGGGAGATCGCCTCTTGTGTCATTCAAATCACATGTATGAAAGCATTTAGGCTTTTCCTGTAAAATATAATGATAATGGAAGAAGTTGTGGTGGGTTTCTTAGGTTATTAAAGGTGTTTTCTGTCACTACTTGTTTAGCCTTCCGTAATGCATTCAGTTTAGGCGGCACGATTAATCATTAAAAGATCAGGATCTCAACACCCACGCAACATCAATTACAAATGATGCTGATTTGCATATGCTTATTAATCCTAAGCAGTGTTTCCTCTAGGATTTTTTCCAGCAGTGGCGGCAGGACTTTTTTTACACAGATCTGCCAACTATTTCAAAGACAAATATTACACGCAGTATTACAAGTCGAGATAGCATTCATGTAATACGAGCATGCGAATCTCTTTGCTTGCGCGCCGATTTCCTCTGTTCGAGCACAGAACTTCTTGCACGCACTCAAATTTACACGTTCAAGTGCAGATCTTCTTGTGCGCTCTCCAGTAAGCGCTGCTGAAGCGCGATTTAGTGCGTTTTTGTGCGTTTTCCGACATTAACGCGTCCTGAAGTAAAGTGAAACGGCATTAAACTCCAGCAAGATAAAGTCATTGTATGCAGAGCCATTGACCTTTATCAATAAAGTACACTTATGGAAACTGTGTTCATCTTAACTGAAAGCTACGCGGTGTTTGCTGGACTAACGCACCTGTCAGTCAGACTGTCAGAGAGTCAGTCAGCATGTCACCTTGAACAAATAGCGCACAGCACTACTACGGTTACAGAAAAGTTTGTGCTGTTTACCTCTAATATGTTTTGGTGCGATTATAATCCGCTATAAAAAAACACGACTAAATGTTTTAAAAAAAGAAGTTGTAATGTAGCCATGGCGGGATGAATTTTGGCGTGGCGGACCGCCACGGATAAATGAATGTAGCGGAAACCTTGCTAAGAGTCTTTAGTGTTTTGAGTTAGTTATATAAATAGTCAAAAAACACAGAAGTACAGGGAGAACAGTTTATAGTTTAGACTGATGTTTATGGTAAAGATTAAAATCACAGTCATATGCATTTAACTCGACGCTCAAAAATGAAAGCTGTGGGCAGCAATTACATTATTTCCATCAAAAATATGCCACTGAATAATTCTTCAAAATGATCAGTTTTATGAGTAAATAACTGCATCATTTATAGAAAATGAGACAAAAAATAAATATGGGTTTTACAAATGATAATGTTAGATTTCTACATTTAGCGTTATCAGCAACAGTGAATTTTTACAGGACTGAATATTTTACAGTTTATTTTTATTCAGCTGATTATTTCTTCATATTAGTTTTAATAAGATTACAGGTTCTCAGTTCTGTTTGTTAAAACCAAAAGTGTCTTGCAGTGCTGTTTCTGTAATAACTGAAAAGCAAATTACATTTGTCTCCTCCCCTTTTTGGCTGATCCGAAAAATGGTCCGATCCGCGACTCAAAAAAACATGATGTGATCTGAATCGTGAGATTTGTGATCAGTTACACCATTATAAAATTACAACTAAGTTATTACTGTAAACAATATATAATCCCCCTTAAAAGTGCATTTTTCCAACTCTCCACCAGTCAGTATTATGGTCATAACCGTACTGGATTTGATTGGTAAAATCAGTGGTAAGAAAAATACCAAAGAACCGTGTCAGACGACTAAAATAAACAGCAATTATAGGGCAGAGAGAATATACAGATATGGCCTGGGAAAATAACTGTACTACAGACCACAGTGTGTAAAAACCCACATGGGCCTGGGGCCAAAGTGGACAGAGGACGAGAGACTACGGCAGAGGGACAAAAGAGAAAACAGCCCAAAATGATTAGAGGAATACACAACATGGTGACAGTGATTCTGTGAGAGCGCGCATGCAGTCATGGCATATAATAGAGGATCTTTTAGAGGATCAGGCCCAAATCAAGCTGCTTGGATTTGAATCAAAGCCAAAACACAGCAGGGAAGGTTATTTTGCTCATTCAGAATTTTGCTGTTTTTTTAATGTGGCAGATAAAACACAACAGGTCAAATGTAAAGCAATGTGTTATTGATTATACTGTATATACACTGTAAAAAAAATGCTGGGTTCCAAACAATCACATTGTGTTAGGGCAGCATGAAGGAATTAAGTTTAGTTGTCCCACAAAAACAACTTCATTCATTCATTTTTCTTCGGCTTAGTTCCTTTATACATCAGGGGTCACCACAGTGGAATGAACCGCCAACTTATCCAGCATGTTTTACACATCAGATGCCATTTTTGCTGCAACCCAGTACTGGGAAACATCCATACACACTCATTCACACACGCACTCATACACTACGGCCAATTTAGTTCATCAATTCCCCTATATACATTAACCTAAATTTAACGTCAGTGTGAAGGCATGGCAATATAGACAGATTTATAATAGACTCCATGTTTTTGCACTGGATATTGCCATTGGCTTCCACATGAAAAGATGGCAAGAAAAATAAAATGGGCAGCTCAGTGGGTTTGTGAGCTCAGCAGCCTCCTTCAGCCGTCCACACAGCAATGAGAAGAGACACGCAGCTCTCCAATAACAACACTGGCTCTGGGCGATCACAGTCCAGCCACAACACCACAAACCTGCCCTTATTATGGACACTTCTCTGCCTGGACTCACGCAAGCCACAGAACGCAGAATGCATTTAAAGATGCATTGTTTAGCACTGTAATAAACATTTAAAAGATTTGATTCAAGCTCAATGTAAATTTGAATACACTGATCAACTGGAATTTGATACTGAAATTTTAAAACCATCCATTTTCTGCTAACATTTGAGCACTGTTGAGCGCATTCTGAGTGTGCTTTCACATCTGTGGTTTGGTTCATTTGGTCCGGAACGAGGGCAACAAATGACACATTTTCCTGCTGATTTTGGGTCCTTTTCACACCACACTGATTGCTTTGGTCCGAACCAATGACTGTATAAAATATGGTTGACGCGACAGCTCCATTTCCCATTAAACGCTGTGAAGGAAAAAACGCCTCATGACGGGCACAAACTGTCGCAAAAGACTGCTGAAATTGGAGCCTGGGCATGCGCAGAAAGACTGCCTGATGGAGCCAGAGGAGGAGCTGCGGAGTCAAGCTTCCAACCAAACGCTTGTACATCAAATCAACCACGCCCCCTGAACTTCTCACTTGACCGCCGGTGTCTGCGCTATAACAAAGGCTCGCTAATGTACACTTTGCGTTTACATAGTAGCCTCCATTTGCTGTTTTGTCAACACAAATGGTTGTAATAACGTTAACAAAGGTGAGGTTTTATATAATGAAGATTTAATCGCGCCAGCTCTGGGCCGCAGCGCACATTACTCGTGCGCTGATTCCGGCTTGGATTGACAGCAGACAGAGTCGGGCCGAGGGGTAAGTCTCCGGCAGGCGAGAGTCTAGCCGGAACTGGCCCGAGTGTATTTTGCTATCTGGCTGGTTAGGTGTGTATCAGCAAACTGATAAAGCCCTGACCTTACCAAATAAACAGTGTTCCACCAGATCCTGTATGTCAGAAACTATAGTTTACTGCTGAGCAACTCATTTTATCATGGTAAAATAACACAGAAATGGAATAATAACACTTCAGTCTCCTGTCGAAGCTCTGACGTCTGCTTTGAGAAACTGTCAATCACAGCTGTCAATCACGAGGACACGCCCAGCATTAAATTACTGCTCAAAACATACTCTTTACAGAAATGAAGATCTGCACCTATATCAGCTGAGAACCAGTGCCTTAACTGACCAGAACCATCTTTCAGAACATTTTATTGCAAGTGTAATTAATTTTTTTATTTGGTCTCATGTCTCCTTCATTAACACGGAGGAGGCGGGCTTTATGACTTGTACTGCAGCCAGCCCCAGGGGGCGATCTAACGGCCGAGACCTTCACTCAAAAGCAGGCTTGTGGCACACTTGGCCCGAACCAGTTGAAAAGAATCAAAATGCAGTCATGTGACAAAATCCACATCACTCACTGGCCAGATGTTATTGAACGTATTTCCTCAACTGCTTATTGATTGGTCAGAATTAACGTGCGGGAAAATCCCAGCGGAACTTTCACAGGTAAACAAACCGGCAGACACAAAATGTCCCTTTTTACTATGGAGGGACGACTGCGCTGGCCGATTGTATCCCTGCTCATAGTATACTATATAGTTTATATCCATCACTTTAGACAAACTATACATTGAGAATGATGTGCGGCTATGGCTGGAAAACAATGTTTTAATGCATTGCAAACGGCGAAGGTGCATCGCCCTTCACTTTAGGAAGAGGTGCGAATTAATTTAGCTAAACTAAGACACGGTCATCTTCCGGAAATATTACTAACAATCCATCAGGTAATGTATTAGTAAAGCGCCGTCAACAAATATTTTTCCTCCACATCCCATAATGCACAGCGCATCGGACTACAGCAGCTAGATTAGTCCAAAAAGGCACAGTACTTTATGAACTATAATGTTATTTACAGGAATTTTCATAAATAGATGGTTTGTAAACTGCATTTATTTGAAATGGAAGCAAATAATGACACACATTTTAAGAAAAGTCATTTTAAATAAAGTGTAAAAAAATTCACACTTTACAATAAAGTTTCATTAGTTAATATTAATGGATTTACAACAGTAAGATGAACTTATAGTGAAAAAAGCTATTTATTAAAGATCAACATTTACTAGTGCATAGGGCAGGGTGATATTGCAAAAAAAAAAAATGTTTCATACCATTTGGTATTGATAATTATTGATTTATTTTAACAATCGATTT
This sequence comes from Danio kyathit, assembly GCA_903798195.1. Classification (NCBI taxonomy): domain Eukaryota; kingdom Metazoa; phylum Chordata; class Actinopteri; order Cypriniformes; family Danionidae; genus Danio; species Danio kyathit. The sequence continues at coordinate 52,000,066 of LR812528.1, read as the reverse complement.
AGAAATATTAGGATTTTTTTATTTAACCACTTTATTTTAATTTACCAACATTACTAAGGCAAACACTATAATAAAATAAATAATAAAATAGAATAAAAATAAAAATAGACAGGCGCGCAAGCTGTGCACCTCGATTGGAAATAACCCTAAGCTTATTAGCATTCCTTCCAAGGCGCGTGCTCAGCACACATTTTAATAAAACTATAGCGCTTCAGACCAAAACTTCATGTCAAAAAAGGCGCAGAACTTTTTGCGGTTGCTCTTCAAGGAGGTCTCGGCACGCTCTCTAGTGCGTGAAAACGAAACTTTAAAACAAACTCTAGTGCGATTTAACCGAACTAAATAAAGCAGGTATAAACACCCATAAACAGCACTGATTGGCCATTGTGTTCACGTGCTCAACAGAAATGACAGTGATTGGCCGTGAAGGTCATCAGTTCACTGAACTCACCGCTGTTTATGGAGCGTAAACACAGATACAGTACAGGGACACTGTAGTGTTTTAAAGCCGTGAAGATCAGTCGAATAATCAGAGGATCGCTCATATTTCAACTGATAAACAGACTAGCTAATCTTCACGGCTTTAAAACGCTCCAGTGTCCCTGTATCTGTGTTTACACTCAGTAAACAGCAGTGAGTTCAGTAAACTGATGACCTTAACGGCAAATCACAGTCATTTCTGTTGAGCAGGTGAACACAATGGCAAATCAGTGATGTTTACGAACGCGGGGAAATGGATATTTTTTTAAATTTCAGTACTGTCGGCGCCAGTGCTGTAGTGGTTAGTGTGTCGACACTAGGCATGGGCCGGTATAAGATTCTGACGGTATGATAACCTTGGATAAAAATATCACGGTTTCACGGTATCACAGTATTGTGATTACTGCTCTAAAATATATTCTTTTTAAATATCTGGGTAAAAAACTAAAAGTTTTTTCCCCTTTGAACACAATATATTTTATTTTGAGAAATATTTATAATATTTTGGAGCAGTAAACGTGCCAGGCTAAATAATGAAAATGAATCATTGACCTCTGCTGTCTTCATTAGTTTCAAAAACACAAATTTAAAATGGCATCTTTGGATATCTTTTGTGCTGGAGATGCTGTTGTTAAAATAAATGTAAAAAAAAATCTTACACATACCTTAGGAACGGTATTAGAGAAAATGTTGGCGGTATGATAACCTTGACTTTTCCAAACCGCGGTATACCTTGAAAACGGTTATCGTCCCATGCCTAGTCGACACATGCACCCCGGTGCTCACGGTGACCCGAGTTTGATTCCCACCTCGCGGTCCTATGCCGATTCTTCCCCTCTCTCTGCTCCCCATGCTTTCCTGTCAATACTCTCTACTGTCCTATACAATAAAGGTGAAAACCTTTCCAAAAAAAAAATAAAATAAAAAAGTTTACAAAATTTCAGTACCGATTGGTGTCAAATTTCAGTATCGTGACAACACTACTTGACTCAAGAACAAAACATCCATAAATGCACACTGCACAATTTTTTTTAAATTAGTATACACAGTGCCCAGCATAAATAAATACACCCCTTACAGATCTAAACACAGATATAAATTAAGATTTTCTATAGGATGCTTAACAATAATATATTTGTGCATATATACATTAGATTAGTCCGTAGCAAAGACAAAACTGGAACTAATATAACAAAATAATTTAAGATCATGATGCAAAAATGTGTACACCCCAATGAATATGTTAGGAAATAGGGTAGTCAAAATGTGCTCAGATGTTAGCGGGAAGTGGACGTTCTTAAAATTTCTGTACCGATTGGCAGTGAATGTGATACTTTTGACAACATTATCAACTAACATTTAAAGATGTCCTAAATAAATATATAAAATTCTGTTGTCATTTTGCAATTGCAACACATTTAGTTTGAATTTAAATGTACTCTCTTTCTATTCCTAAAGATGATAAGACTCTCATTTTAATGAATATTTCTTTAAATATAATACTCTACCGGTCAAAAGTTTGGGGTCAGCTTTTTTTTTTTGGATGATTAATTTGATTTAATAATTTAAATAAAATGATTCTGTTCATCAAGGTGGCATTTATTAAATTTAACAAAAAAGTTAGTTAAATACTTATTGTATGTAGTTTCAAATAAAATGTTTACTCTAGTCATTATTGCTTCTATTACTATTACCATTAACAATAATATTAACAATAATAATAACAACAACAATACGTAATATTAGAGTAATTTCTGAAGGATGATATGACCCAAAAGACTGATTATTAATTATTAAATTAAATTTCAATCTACTTTTGAACAGTTAACTTATAGTGCAATGACATTTCACAGTTTTACAATGTGTACTGTATTTTTGATGGAATAGATGCAGCTTTGGTGAGCAGGAGAAGCTTATTTTAAAACATTTCAAAATCCTACTGACCCCAAACTTTTGAACGGTAGTGTAGATATTGTCTATATTAGGCATGGGCCGGTATAAGATTATGACGGTATGATAACCTTGTATAAAAATATCACGGTTTCATGGTTTGTAGGGTTGGGCCGATAGACGATGTCATCGTCCATCGCCGATGGCTGATAAACTTCGTGATAAGCATCGTGATCCATCGCCCCGCCCCACATGTATATTGATATATAACTTATTATTCGCATGTCATCTTAATAGCAAAACGGTCTTTTCATGAGCTGTGTTATATTATACTTATAGCTGCTGTTTGCACTGTCAGCATCGTGAGGATTAAATACATCGTGAGGATTATACAGCACCTCTCGCGCTTAAAATGTGTAGATTCAGTGGCAAACGCTGTTACCTGTAAACCCCGTCCCACAGACTGTACAGTGAATGGCTTTAGTTAACTTCATAGTGGACTTGAAGCCACTGGAAGTCTTTTATCCACTCTTGGAAAAGTGTAAATGGTGGATTAACATTCAGCACATGATCACTAATAAGATGTGCCATTATTTAACTTTAGGTGGTTTCTAAAACTAAATCTGTCAGTGTTATTTTCATTCTCTCATCTTCAGCGCGTCACATTTCCGCGGCTGTAGCTCCTGTCATGTGAAGGCGTTGACTGAGTGATTGACAGCTGATATTAACCAATCCATTCGCGTTCAGTTCTAGCGCAGTGGGCCAATAGGAAGAGCACAAAGGTGGGGCAAGCATTCCGGTCTTTTGTACTTCAGCAAGTTCACATGACAACTGTTTTAATCTGCTCCTGAGTGCTGCGTTTGGCGTCTTTAGGTGCAAAGATGCATTCTGCATAAATGTCTCCTAAATCCGCGCACTCTTGTGAGGATTTTGCAGTGAAAACAGCTGGCACAGTAAAAATGTATGCACTAGCACAAATGCTTTCAAATACATATTTTAGGTCGCATAAAATATCAGGCGCAAGTGTGGCCAAAACGGTCGAGCTCTAGCATCTTTACTTGTTATTATGTCCTCAAAATAATAATAAAATAAGGAAGTTATCATTAATCACAATACAAATTACAGTGAACTCCAAACCAACTCTCGTCTCGTCTCCTTCACCTGCTGTGGGGAAAAGCCATTATAAGGACACAGATCACTCCGCCTGATCATGCCTGATCAGTCCCGCGGAAAAAAAGTGATTGACAAGTGGTAATTTGTGTATAACTTTATTTATTTTTGGTTTGGTCATGGGTAAAGCAAAGACCATGTGGGTCAGGTAGTGAAAACGGTAGGCTACAATTATTAAATTCGTTATGAATTAATTGATATTTTACAACAAAGACCCCCACCCCGCCTACAACGACGATACCATCGTCCATCGCCGATGTTCACATCAGACATCGTACGATGCCAAATTTGTCAACATCGCCCAACCCTACTGGTTTGACGATCTTGTGATTACTGCTCTAAAATTTATTCTTTTTAAATGTCTGGGTAAAAAGAAAACTTTTTTCCCCTTCGAACACAATATATTTTATTTTGAGAAATATTTATGATATTTTGGAACAGTAAACATGTCAGACTAAATAATTCAAGTCATTCATTGACTTCTGCTGTCTTCATTTGTTTCTAAAACACAGATTTCTTTACAATTTAAAATGGCATCTTTGGATATTTTTTTTTTTCTGCTGGAGATACTGTTGTCCTAAAAAACAGAAGTAAATAAATAAAAAATAAAAAATCGTACACATACCTTGGGAATGGTATAGCAGAAAATTCTGATGGTTTTAAAACCTTGACTTTTCAAAACAGAGATATACCTGGAAAACGGTTATCGTCCCATGCCTAGTCTATATTCACTGAGAAATGAAGAAAAAAATCATTTCCAAAAAGAGTGTACTTATGTATTTATTTATTTAATCATTTTTTTCCTCCCAAATTTTTTTAACTTAATTAAATATTAGTACTAATAATTCATCCAAACACATATGATATTGTTTTATATTTTTTTATTATTTTTATAATAGCCTATGTAAAATGTTTGCAACATTTTGATATAATCCTTTTTGTTGTTTGCTTTTCTGTAACCCGTCTAATGTTAAGTAGCATTGTGTGTCACAAAAAAATTATAAATACATAAAAGATATGAAGTCATTTGATTCCCTGACCCCAGTCACCCTGTGTTTTCTAAAACTGTACCAAAAGCTGCGTAATTCGAGTGTCCCTGGTGAAGACCAGAGAGAGAGAGAGAGAGAGACAGGGCGAGTGAGGTGGAAATAATGACATTGACTGGCCAATTAATTCTCCAAATCCCAGAGCAATTAACAGAGGCTGGTGGATCAAAGTACTGTCAATTAATGCAATGCTAGCGCACACGTATGCATGAACTCGCACACACGCAAACACATCTGGCAAACACAGACGATCTCACTGTCTAACAGAAGACGCACAACCAGATATATGCACACGCCTGCATTTAAACAGACGGAAAATGAAAGCTAAACTGTTAATGTGCATTGATCAATCATGACCAATCAGAGCATGCAGCCTCTGGCCAGGAAGAGGACGGCTTTAATTACCTGATTTATCAGACTATAATCTGTCAGGGGTTTTTCCCCCCGCTTTGTCTGAATGGAAATCATCTAATTCCTTCTTTAATTCATCCTTTAATTTCATTTTCCCGGTCGCCAAGCAAACACAGAATATCTTTGGCGTTCCTATGGCAACTGCAGTTGCTAGGCAACACAAAACTCTCAAACATCCATTCCAGAACTCTGACAGATGGAAGGAGACAGAGAGAGAGAGAGAGAGAATACACACACACACACACACAGTCACAGAACTCTAGAAGGTTATAACATACTTTACATGTCAATTTGCACATAGCAGCTGCACATATAACGCTGTATACAGTAATATACATGTACATACACTTGTCAGTTTGTATATTTGCTAGGCCTGTCATGATATCTATTTTTTGTCGTAGGATATATTGCGATAAACTATATTATTGTCATTTTAAGACCATTTTATGCCACTCATTATATGTCAGAATGACAATATAATATCATCACCATGCAAGTACACTCTTCCAGAGAACACATCATATTTCATTCTTCAGAATAATTAATTATATACAGTTTAATAATGAGGCGTTGGAGTCAGAATGTGAAAGTGCATATCCAAAATTAATAATAATAAAAAATGTTAACACAAATGTGCAGGTAAACAGAGTCTGCGATATCTGCTAGCAGATCTATTTTCAGTCGTCAGACACACACATGAGAATATACTATAATCATTTATAGTAAATACTACAGTGTCCTCGTATGTGTGAACATACCTGTCAATAAAGCTCTTTCTGATTCTAAACATAAATGCATCCTAAAATGACAAATATCCTGTTTAGTGTTTATTATTGTATTATAATAGTTCTATTATTATCACTTTACTATTTATCACCATTACTATGTATCTGCTTTATATGTTTTATTTAATGTAAACATTGCAAAGGCTTTGGCAAAACTTTTGTACCATTTGTCATGCCAATAAAGCAAATCTGAATTGAAATGAACTGAATTGAAATGAGAAAGGGGACAAAACTAGTCAGAAAAATCACACATCTGAATGCATATATATTGTGTATTTTGTTTATATATTTTTAAATTCTCTTTAATTTTATGCATTTATTTTTATTTTTACATCCTACAAATTTTTTCTTGTTTGTATTTATCCAAGTTCATATTTGTTTGTTGTTATTTTTGCGTGTATATATATATATATATATATATATATATATATATATATATATATATATATATATATATATATATATATATATATATATATATATATATTTAATGTCAAATCATTACTTTATACATAGTTACAATTATCAATGCATTGCCAATACACTCTTTAAGTGGTTGCAAACAATGTATACATGCTGAATTTAAACAATCAAATTAAGTTGAACATTATTACATTTAATTTGTTTGATTACATTCAGCTGATATAAATTTTTTACAACCACTTAGCTTAAAAAATAGTAAATCCAATAAATATTTCTTTCAGTGTACATGTAATTATATGTAATATGTTTATGTGATATACATTAATTATTTCACAGATCTATTCTTGTATTATTTTTATGCATTGTATAATTGCTTTGGCAAAACTGTGCAAGTCATGCCAATAAAGCTAATTGGAATTAGAAAGAGAGAAAGAGATGATTATTTATTAACAGCAATTTCATTTATATATGTATTTATGATATATATAACTTTTTATGCTAAATACTGAATACGTGTTTTATTGTTTTATGTAATTTTATTTTAATATAATGTTATTTACTTATTTTTTTACTTTATATATAATATACATGTAATAATATGTATATGTAATATACATTAATAATTATTTTATAGATCTATTCTTGTTTTATTTTTATATAATTGTTTAAGCAATACTGTGCAAGTCATGCCAATAAAGCTCATTTGAATTAGAGAGACAGAAAAAGATTATTATTTATTATTATTATCATTATATATTTTTTTATGCTAAATACTAAATACTTTATTGTTATTAGAATTTTATTTTAATATAATTTACTTTACTTATTTTTTTACTTTATATATAATATATATGTAATTACATGTTGTATGTTTATATAATTTACATAAATAATTATTTATATATAATTGCTTAAGCAATACTGTGCAAGTCATGCCAATAAAGCTAATTTGAATTAGAGAGACAGGAAGAGATTATTATTTATTATTATGATCATCATATATATATATATATATATATATTTTTTTAATGCTAAATCTTAAATACTTTTTTATTGTCATTAGAATTTTATTTGGATAGAATTTAATTTACTTATTTTTTCTACTTTATATATAAAATATACATGTGAATATATATGTTGTAAGTTTATATTAATTTTTTTATAGATCTATTCTTGTTTTATTTTTATATATTGTATAATTGCTTTGGCAATACTGTGCAAGTCATGCCAATAAAGCTAATTTGAATTAAAGAGACAGGGAGAGAGAGAGAGATGTGAATGATCCAGAAGGAGGAGGGGAGAAAAGACAGAACTCAAATGAAGAAAGCAGGAGGAGGCCAGAGAGATGGATAACATCATAACAACAGATCGCAGCGTTCAGGAGAACCGTGAACGCCTCCCTCGGGCATTAAAGCTCACGCAGAATAAAGACAGAGATGCTCTTTACAACGTGTGCTGCTGCGCTCCGTCATCCTGAAGACATGGAGCCTTTACACAAGACTGTTATAATGCGTTTAACGCTGATCAGCATCATAAATCATTGACATTTTTGAATATTTAGATTTGTTTTTTAATTGTATGAGTATTTATGCATGTATTATATCATCTTTAATTGCATTAAATGACAAAAAACGAATGAGGGCTTGTGTGAGGTGTTATGCAGCGTCTATGGGGGCAGGATAGTAAATCTGACATTATTCTCTCTTCTGGCTGCAGTTATCAGTCTCACACTAGTGTTTTCCTCTTTCTGGAAGTCTTGATAACACCATCATTGAGTTTTTCTGTCATTATTTCAGCTAATAAGATTGTAAATATATATATTTGTTGTCCTCTCCCATTCACTGTGCTCTGAGTTTACCAACTATGACCACTTCCGCTGCAGAGATTACTGACGATAAAGAGGGAGGCGGGTCTGCATTAACACTGATGGTTTGGAGGATGGGTGGGCCAGGAAATGAACAGACCGCTCATCTGCTTGTGTATCATAAACAAATACACTGACTCACAGCAGCGCAATTACAGCTATTGCATGTTTTGAGAAGTTTAGTAGAATGTTCAAACTATCTTTTTCATACAACTATACAGTGTTTTATCTTGTATTTGTTCCAGCTGTGGTGGCAGGCCTTTTACACAGATCTTCCAACTACCTATGGCGTTATTTCAATGACAACTGCCATGTGTGCTGTATTACAGGTCGAGATCGCATTCATGTAATACGAGCATGCAAATCTCTTTGCTTGAGCGCTGATTTCCTCTGTTCGTGCACAACTTCTTGCACGTCCTCAAATATATGCAGATTTTCTTGTGCGCTCTGAAATAAATTCTGCTGAAGTGCGATTTAGTGTGTTTATGTGACGAGTATGTCTCCAACATTTATTAGATTTGCTAGGAATATTTCTGAATGTCTCCAATAGACCTACAGAACGCCATTGATGCGTCCGGAAGTAAAGTGGCTATAAACTCCAGCAAGATGAAGTCATTGTATGCAAAATCATAGACATTTATCTATAAATAAAAGTATAATTATGGAAACTGTGTTCATCATAACTCAAAGCTACATCCTGTTTGCTGGCCTCAATGCATCGCACAGCCCGGTCAGTCAGCATGTCACCTTAAATAGTTAAACAAATAACACACAGCACTACTACGATTACAGAAAAGTTTGTGCTGTTATAATTCACTTACATATACGTTTTGGTGCGATTACAACCGGCTATAAAAATAAATAAAAAACTTTTACAGTCTATTATTTACAACTATTTACAACTATTATTTACAGTCAGACATTTTTAAGGAGAGATTTTTTTGGAGATGTCTATCATAAACAAGTACACAGACTCACAGCAGAGCAATCGCAGATATCTGTGGCATTATCGACTGTTTTGAGAAGTTTAGTAGAATGCTCAAACTACTCCTTTTATTAGGTGTTGCGATACTGGAATCTCCAACTTTGATGTGATAACTTGAAAAATATCGATATTCGATACCTTTTTTGATACCGCTTGGAACAAATTCTGTATAAAAGTATGCAAATTAATCAAAAACATCAATAAATCGGGCATTTTTAAAGAGAGTTTTTTTGGGGGGGTTGTGTATTTAAACAAGTACACTGACTCACATGCAGCAATCTGTGGTATTTTTGCCTGTTTTGGAATGATGGGAGTAAATGAGAGGCGTAACTGTACTAACAAAACTTTAAAACTAACATTAATTATTCATTAGCTTCATGTGAAATGATGTGAAGAGTGGTTTGAAGGATTAGTCCAGCCAGAAATGGAAATGAGGTCACCATTTACTCACTCCTGCTTGTCTTTTGTCCCAAATACATAAAAGGAGACGTTTGGTAGAATGTTCGAATTAGGGCTGCACAATAGATCAAAGAATTATCATTATCACGATAATAGAATGTGCAATATTCATAACGTTGGCAAGTGGAATAAATTTAATTAGTTTTATGCGTCGAGGATTTCTGACCAATCAGATGAGGCCTTTACTATCTTCATCCCCGCCTTTTTAGTAGCTGAACTTAGATCTGAAAATAAGCACTAATGCTGGGAGACAAAAGTAGCCAATAATAGAATTTCTGCTGAGGTTTTCAGTCATTTGTGGTGTTTTAAAGTCGGAATGTTTGCATCTTGACATTGAAAAATCTCAGAAAAATATGTATTACCTATTTATATTCAAAATATCATAACATAAATAAATGATTTATTTTTAAAATCCTGATAAAAAAGCGTTAGTTACGTGTACAGTCAGTGCTCGACAATAATGACTGCCTGATGGCCCGGGGCCAGTGTGAGAGATGCTCGGGACAGTGGACAGTATGGCCAGTGCTGCCTTATCACTAAAGTTTAATTTGGCTGCGACTGTTTGTCAATTGCAATCTTACAGGGGGGTCTCACACCAGATGGCGCTCTGTGGCGCAGTAAAAATATATACAGTGCCATCCATTTTAGAATTGTAAACATAGCCTGTAGATTTCTATCAGGGTACGTTTATGTAAAGCACTTTGAATTGCCACTGTGTATGAAATGTGCTATATAAATAAACTTGCCTTGCCTTACGCAAAACCAGTGTCGCATAAAATTGTTGCCGTGCGATCAGTTTTTACTGCAAAATGTTCAACGTTTGCGCAGATTTAGGAGACATTTACACAGAATGCATCTTTGCACCAAATAACGTCAAACGGAGCACTCAGGAATGGTTTAAATGTCATTTACATGACAACTTGCTGTAGTAAACAAATCCCGCAACGCCCGCCCAGCCTTCAAGCTGTTCTGACTGGCCTACAACAGAACGTGAATGGATTGGTTAATATCAGCTGTCAATCACTCAGTTCAGATGACAGAGAGCAACAGCCATGAAAATGTAAAGGTCTGGATACGAGAGAATGAAAATAACACTGACAGATCTTGTTTTAGAAACAAATAACGGCACATCTGATTAGTGATCATGTGTTGAATGTTAATCCACTACTTACACCTTTCAAAAAGTGGATAGACTTCCAGTGGGTTAAAGTCCGCTATGAAAATGACTAAAGCCATTCACCGTAAGGTCTGAAAAACTGAGGTAACAGCATTTGCCACACATTTTAAGCACGAGATGTTCTAACATTATTTAATCCTTCATTTAATCACAGAAACAAATTCCTCGTATATGTGAACATACCTGGCAATAAAGCTCTTTCTGATTCTGATTCGCCTCGATGCTGTCAGTTATGCACCATGGCTAAAGAGCATGCACTTACCGAGATGAAACTAACATTGCAGCTCATGAAAAGACCGTTATTGCTATTAAGATGACGTATGCAAATAATAAGTTATATGTCAATATCATCTGTGCAATATCAGACAGCCCCTGTGAGAACAGCACAGTTATTATTGTTAATTCAGTTCATCTCATTCACATCAAGCAGTGCGTGCAGGGCCGGTGAGCGCATGCACATTTTAGTTTGTTTGTTTGTTAGTTTCTGTTAAATATGTTAATATAAATCTTGTAGTAACGGTGCTCATAATTTTGGTGGGTGCGCCTAAATTTTTTAAGTTAGGAGCACCGATGCTACTAAGCAAAAAGATTTCGAGCCCTGTATGTATGTACTGTATGTATTTATTTATTTTTTCAAATTTTGTTACATCACAATTGTAATTTTTTTAATTCCCAGTTGTATTTAAAGAAAAGTTATGCTGAATAGAAAGTGTATGTGTCCAGTTATGTTTGGCTTTTGACACATTATTTAAAACATGTGGCTAAGAAATAGCTATTACAGGGCTCGAAATTGCAACCGTTTTGGTCGCATTTGCACCCGAAATTTTATCTATGCGACCTCAAAATATATTTGGGAGCATTTGTGCGAGTGCATAAAATTGATGTCGTACGACCAGTTTTCACAGCAAAATGTTCACCACATGTGCAGATAAAGGAGGCATTCACGCATTGAGCATCTTTGCACCTAAACGTGAACTTGCTGCAGTAAACAAAGCCTGCAATGCAAGCCCCACCTTCAAGCTCTTCTTATTGGCCCACTGCGCTAGAGCAGAACACAAATGGATTGGTTAATATCAGCTGTCAATCACTCAGTTCCGATGACAGGGAGCTACAGCCACGAATGAGAGAATGAAAACAACACTGACAGATTTAGTTTTAGAAACCACCTAAAGTTACTAATAATGGCAGATCTGATCAGTGATCATGTGCTGAATGTCAATCCAGCATTTAAACTTTTCCAAGAGTGGATAAAAGACTTCCAGTGTTTAAAGTCCGCTATGAAAATGACTAAAGCATTCAGCGTAAAGCTGGTGAGACGGAGTTTTCAGGTAACAGTGTTTGCCACTGAATCTACACATTTTAAGCACGAAATGTTCTAACGTTATTTAATCATCATTTAATTGTCACGATGTTGTCAGTCGTGCATTCTATTAAGATGACGTATGCAAATAATATGTCAATATCATCTGTGCAATATCAGACAGCACCCGTGAGAACAGCACAGTTATTATTGTTAATTCAGTTCATCTCATTCACGTCAGGCAGTGCGTGCAGGGCCGGTGAGCGCATGCAGATGTTTGTTTATTTGTTAGTTGTGATTAGAGTGTTCATATATAATAGAATTTGTTCATATAAAACGTGTAATAACTATGCTCATAATTTTTCGTGGATGCGACTAAATTTTGTGTGGTGCGCCTACATTTTTGAAGTTAGGAGCACCGGTGCTACCAAGAAAAAAGGTTAATTTCAAGCCCTGTATTAACTTATTTTTTTGGTGGGGCAAGTAAAAATCTGGCCAGTAGAAAAAATCCTTAACGTTGAACCCTGACAGTGTTATTTTACATTTGATTATTCCATTTATTATTCCTGAATACTGTAATATAAAATATTTCACTTCTATCTTTTTTGTGTTCAACAGAAAAATGTAATGTTACAACCACTGTGACTAAATTGTGAGGAAATTGTCATTTTTAGGTGAACTTTCCCTTTAATTTGCCAGTAGTAGCGCAATTGTAACATTTATTTCTGCCCAGGGTTCAAAACCTTGCACCAAAAATTCCACAGGCCAAAATAAAATGTGTGTCACACCTGCCACAGAAAGAAAGATGCTAACAAGTAAAAGAGCAGCAGGAGAAGAAAAGTGCAAATGAGAGCGAGTGGCACTGCAGTGCAGCATCTCTGTATCACAGTCCAATAAATCATGTGTCACAGAGAGGGGGATGGAGAGACATCATTATCAGCCCAAAACTGCCTGTCCAACTGTCATGTTTCTGCACAGATACATGCACACAGGCTCCTATGGCGTTCTGCTAAACGGGCTGTTCGTCTTCGCCGTGAGCCGCCCTGCGTTATTTATTAAAGCCAGTCGTGACTTCTCAGACAGGACAAAGACTTAAATAAAAAGCATCAAGGCAACAGGTTTATCGATCTGCAGAGCATGCAGGATCTTTGGTGCGTGCAGGAGTTTGAGAACGGGGATATGAAATGGCTTGGTTCAACCTGTGACCGTAGAGAAAGAACAATGTGAAACGCTCCGCTTGTCTGGCACAATCAGAGAAAGAGCGTGAAGCCTTTTCACCCATTGCGTTGGAGAGTTATTGGTCACGTGGATCAGCACTGTTAACCGTTTCAAAGCTGTAAATCTCTTATAAACATATATATATATATATATATATATATATATATATATATATATATATATATATATATATATACAGTAATTTGTTTCCTTTAACTTCAATCAATCTATAGTTTATATACACCCACCGGCCACTTTATTAGGTATAGGTTTTATAGGTTTAATAGGTACTTAATAGAACCGGGTTGGACCACCTTTTGCCTTCACAACTGTCAACAAGGTACTGGAAATGTTCCTCAGAGATTTTGCTCCATATTGACATGATAGCATCACGCAGTTACTGCAGATTTGTCGGCTGCACATCCATGATGCCAATCTCCCGTTCCACCACATCCCAAAGGTGCTCTATTGGATTGAGAACTAGTCACTGTTGAGGCCATTTGAGTACAGTGAACTCATTGTCATGTTCAAGAAACCAGTCTGAGATGATTGGTGCTTTATGACATGGTGCGTTATCCTGCTGGAAGTAGCCATCAGAAGATGGGGACACTGTGGTCATAAAGGGATGGACATGGTCAGCAGCAATACTCAGGTAGGCTGTGGTGTTGACACGATGCTCAATTGGTACTAATAGGTCCAAAGTGTACGAAGAAAATCTCCCCCACACCATTACACCACCAGCCTGAACCGATACAATGCAGCATGGATCCATGCTTTTATGTTGTTGATGCCAAATTCTGAGCCGCCCATTCGAACGTGGCAGCAGAAATCGAGACTCATCAGACAGGTGTACCTAATAAAGTGGCCGTTGAGTGTATATACTCAGCCCCAACTAACAAGAATCAAAAATAGCCAATAGCCTAGTGGTTAGTGCGTCGACATGTAGCACCCAGGTGCTCGCGGCGAACTGAGTTCAATTCCCGGTTTGAGGTTCTTTGCCGATCCTTCCCCTCTCTCTGCTCACCATACTTTCCTGTCTGTTAATCTCCACTGTCCTGTCAATAAGGGTGAAAACCCCTAAAAATAATTACAATAAGAAAAAAATAAATGAATCGACCACGTTTTCAAGACATTTTTAGCACTAGACTGTTTTAAGGCCTTTTTGAGAACAAGTAAAGCTAATTTTAGGTCCAAACTGAAGATCAATCCTAAAAGTTTCTTTAACTGAAATACTATGTGAAGCAAAACTATGCATGTTGATCAAAATGAGCACGACTAGGACCACGGGTGGCCAAGTCGGAGCACTCACTCTGGTCCCCCGGGCTCTGCGATTGGTTGGGGAAATTCCAAATCAAACCAAAACAAATCAATACAATTGGCTTAAGATTAGCAATCAAAATTCGGGACATTGCAACCTGCAGAACCTGGAAAGTTTAAAATAAATAAAAAATGAGCACAACCTAGATCTATTAACATTTTGCATTTCAATTAATCTCATTTTTAAAGACTATATACATATTTGTATTTGAAAATTGACAAAAAAACACAAAGATATTAATTTATTTGTAGTGCATTCAACATTTAATGCATCTCTTATATGAATTTTAGCCTTTCTGTTTTGACTTAACACCTTTTAGGGTCCCAATTTATGAAAGGATGATTTAAGACTGCACTCGAAACCATCTCAAGCTACGTATTAATAAAGAATGCGTATCAAACTTCAGCACATGACAATCTCAAACCTGACGTGTGGACTGTGAAGAGAAATAAACATCTCAGACTTGGCTAACCATAGCCCTCTGCTCCATCGTTCAATATTTAGAGACACTTTTCATATTATAACATGTATAGACAGCATTATCTAGACTATTCCAGATGTTCCAGTAAATCGAGTTCTGCTGCCAATAAAGTTCGACATCAAACGCTGCTTTTTACCACGCAAACATCTCGGTGGCTGCGACTGTCAGGCCAAATTACATCAATGATGGAGGACGGCATTTTCCTGTCATTCTGGGCCGACAGACACCCCTGAGCCTGAGCTTTTCATCCGTGTGTTGTTCTCTGCGTCTCCTCCCGCTAAGCAAGATTCACTTCTATTAATTTCTCATGCATTTTTAATGATAAAAGCCACTTGTTGCTCCCTATTAGGTCTCCGATGACTAGGCGGATCACAGAGACTGTAGGGTCTTCACAGAGGGGGATTCGTCAAGAAATAAACACTACAAACAACCCAGAGTTGCTGGACATTAAAGGATTACGTTTGGCTGATGATTAATTTACTCACACTAGGGGTGGACGATCAATTGTCATGATAAATAAATATTTGTGATGGAAGTTTTAATACTCTGTAAGTTTTCTGAGCACCTCAGCCAAACGAATTCCCCTATTCTAACGGTAACAAGATGTCAGACAATAAAAAAAACACGACATTTAGGCCAAAATAAGAGAAGATAAAAATCTTTGATATTTTTCTTAATGATAAAGAATAGAGATTCACATCATAAACACACATATAAAAATAAAACTATGGCTTATTTTTCAGGTACAGTAGGTGCATTTTGCAGGGGGAATTTAATAAATTGAAAAAAAAAAATAAATAAATGACTTTTTCTTTTATAACAAAATAGTAATAAATAGAAACGCTATATTTGGGCTATTCTTTAATGGAAGCAGGCGCTCTAGGAGATTTTTAACAGCAGACGGCACTAGTTAATAACAGTAGATGGTGCTCCAGGCTAATTTTTAACAATAGATTGTGCTCTAGACAAGTTTTTAAAAACACATGATACTCCAAGGCTAGTTTTTAACACTAGATGGTGCTCTAGGCTCGTTTTAAACAGAAGACAATGCTAGTTTTTAACAGCAGATGGCGCTCTAGGCTAGGTGTTTAACAGCAGATGGCGCTCTAGGCTAGGTGTTTAATGACAAACATCATTTGTTTTTTTAACAGCAGATGACACTTGGTTAGATTTTTTTTTTACAGTAGATGGCGCTCTATGCTAATTTTTAAGAACAGATTGCACTCTAGACTAGTTTTTAAAACTAGATGATACTCCAAGGTTTTTAACAGTAAATGGCGCTCTAGGATAGTTTTTTAACAGCAAACAATGCTAGATTTTGACAGCAGAGGGCGCTCTAGACTAATTTAACAACAGATTGCGCTCTAGACTAGTTTTTGACAACTGGCGATACTCTAGGTAGGCATGGGCCGGTATAAGATTCTGACGGTATGATAACCTTGGATAAAAATATCACGGTTTCACGATATCACGGTATTGTGATTACTGCTCTAAAATATATTCTTTTTAAATGTATGGGTAAAAAAAGTTTATACTTATATTGTTTATATAAAAACAATATATTTTATTTTGAGATCCATTTATAATATTTTGGAGCAGTAAACGTGCCAGGGCAAATAATGAAAATGAATCATTGACCTCTGCTGTCTTCATTAGTTTCAAAAACACAGATTTATTTACAATTTAAAATGGCATCTTTGGATATCTTTTCTGCTGGAGATGGTGTCGTAAAAAAAAAATGTAAAAAAAAAAAAATCTTACACATACCGTAGGAACGGTATTAGAGAAAAGTTTGGCGGTATGAAAACCTTGACTTCTCCAAACCGCGGTATACCTTGAAAACGGTTATCGTCCCATGCCTAACTCTAGGCTAGTTTTTAACACTAGATGGTGCTCTAGGCTAGACTGTAACAGCAGACAATGCTAGTTTTTAACAACTGAGGATACTATAGGCTAGTTTTTAACAGCAAATGGCACTCTAGGCTAGTTTTTAACAGCAGATGGCACTCTAGACTAGTTTTTAACAACCGAGGATACTATAGGCTAGTTTTTACCAGCAGATGGCTCTCAAGGCTAGTGTTTACCAGCAGATGGCGCTCCAGGCTAGTGTTTACCAGCAGATGGTGCTCTAGGCTCGTATTTAACGGCAGACAACAGTAGTTTTTAACACAATACCGTGCTCTAGGCTACAGTTTAACACCAGATTGTGCTCTAAGCTAGTGTTTAATGGTAGACGACACTCTAGACTTGTTTTTAATGGCAGACAACACTAGTTTTTAACAGTAGATGGCGCTCTAGGATAATTTTTAACAACAGATTGCGCTTAGACTATTTTTTAACAACAAATGGTGCTCTAAGCTAGTGTTTAACAACAAATGGCGCTCTAAAGCTAGTGTTTAACAACAAATGGCGCTCTAAGCTAGTGTTTAACAGCAGACGACACTCTAGGCTTGTATTTAACGGCAGACAAAAATAGGTTTTAACAGCATACGCTGCTGTAGTGTAGTTTAACATCAGATGGCGCTCTAAGCTAGTTTTTAACAACCGATGATACGCTAGGCTATTTTTTTTTACAGTAGATGGCGCTCTAGGCTAATTTTTAACAGCAGATGGCGCTCTAGGCTAGTTTTTAACAGCAGATGGCGCTCTAGGCTAGTTTTTAACAGCAGATGGCGCTCTAGGCTAGTTTTTAACAACTGAGGATACTATAGGCTAGTTTTTAACAGCAGATGGCGCTCTAGGCTAGTTTTTAACAGCAGATGGCGCTCTAGGCTAGTTTTTAACAGCAGATGGCGCTCTAGGCTAGTTTTTAACAGCAGATGGCGCTCTAGGCTAGTTTTTAACAACTGAGGATACTATAGGCTAGTTTTTAACTGCAGATGGCGCTCTAGGCTAGTTTTTAACAACTGAGGATACTCTAGGCTAGTTTTAACAGCAGATGGCGCCCTAGGCTAGTGTTTAACAGCAGATGGCGCTCTAGGCTAGTGTTTAACAGCAGATGGCGCTCTAGGCTAGTGTTTAACAGCAGATGGCGCTCTAGGCTAGTGTTTAACAGCAGATGGCGCTCTAGGCTAGTGTTTAACAGCAGATGGCGCTCTAGGCTAGTGTTTAACAGCAGATGGTGCTTGAGGAAAGTTTTTAACAGTAAATGGCGCTCTAGGCTAGTGTTTAACAGCAGATGGTGCTTGAGGATAGTTTTTAACGACAGACAATGCTCGTTTTTAACATTAGTTGGCGCTCTAGGTTAATTTAACAACTGATTATGCTCTAGGTTAGTTTTTAAACAGCAAATTATACTCCAGGCTAGGAATTATTAGCAGTGCAAACACAGAGACCTGTACCATATCAAACTGGACTGTACTGAACAGCAATGAACAGCGGAAACAATAATGCATTTATCATTCAGTGTTTCCGAAGCTCCACTAAAACTGCAATTCAGAAGTTCAAGCCCCCACCGAAGTCCAGTATATGGAGAAACATCCTGCAATTGCATTAAAAACCTTCAATGTCCTTTTAACCTTAAATAAAGTGAACATCTTGGATGACAAAGAGATGTGAAAATAATTCAGAATTTTTCATTCTAGAAGTGAACCAATCCTTTAAGATAAAACCAAAGGCAACATGCAACAGCTAAACGCATGACAACTGAACGCAGCGTCTTTAAAAAGCCCAACGGTAATGTATATCGTTACATCACGCAACATTACACGGTTCATCGAATAAACATGAAATGCCACAGCAACGAGGGTTAAAAGACAAAGACAGAAGGGAAGCATCTGATTATGCAACCATCCCCTGAGTCATTATCTCCTTCCACTGGTCAGATGCAAAACCCAGACATTTGTCATTCAAATTCAGCATGGCAAGCTAGCGGCTCCACAGCAAACTCTGCTTTCCTGCTTCACACGTCTCTTTAGAGAGGCCAGGAACATTTGCAAGCTACTTCACATATTTGCATTAATGAAAATCCTGCTTTTAGTTGAGTAATACATTTGGGCATGTTAACTCTGACAGCTCCACTAGCAATGTAGTGCTTTAATTTCCCTGTTAAGATCACAAACAGGTTTCCCACTCGAGTAGGCCAGTTGTTTATATACACATAAATAACAGTTTGTGATCGTGACTCATCATATACTATAGTAACACTTTTATTGCAAGTCTAAAAACATTCTCAATAAGAATACATAAACACTTGCAGTCTGAGGTTTGGACACAGTCTTTATTTATTATTGCTATTTTAAAACGGCTCATTGACTGAAAGAGGTGCATTCTGGGATGCTTTTCAAACAGTACTGTTTTTATGCACAGAGTTCACCAGCACACAGGACTCATCACCTGATTTTCCTTTCACTATCTAATCCTACACCACCCATACATCCACAGGATCAATAAAAGACATTATTATAGTGTCTTTAAAGAGGTGATGTCGATAGTTCAGTGCACAAGAGTCTACTGCTTCATTACTACATTTAAATTGTTCTTGTTGTTTACATCTTGTCAGGCTGGTTTAGTTAATTGTTAATTTACTAGCTTTAATTTGCATATTCATTATAATATATGCATATTTTATTATATTTTTACAAATATTAATTTTTTTATTAGTTCAGTTTAGAATTTTTATAAAAACACATATTTGTATGCGCAATATATCGCATTAGCATCGATATCGCAATTTGATCATTCGCAATAGTCGCGAGTATACGCAATGTTGAGTCTGGATTATAATTGATCATTTTGCAAATGTTTTTTGAGGCCTGAGACTGTGTGAGGGTTTTAAAAGCATTTAGGCATAAGAAATGGTACCGTTTGTAACTTTGATAAATTAAAAACAATTAATTTTATAGCGAAGATTATTATTTTACGTTTGATTACTCAATTACTGTATACCTGAATACAGATCGACTGCTCTGAAAACAATAAAATGCAGTTTATTTCATTGGCATCTTTTTCTTTGTTGAATTTATCTATGCTTGTAGATTGTTTCTTATATTTTATGCATACACACTCCCCTACAGAATCATTCCAATCCATCTAAAATTATAAATTCTATAAATTGTATTCCTATCGCAATATATATATTGCAGAATAAAAAATATTGCAATGTTAGATTTTTCCTGATCATGATATCGTGCAGCCTGAAATGTTCTCCTAAAATGAGCATTTTTCCCAGCCTCCTATGTTTATGTTCAGTTATTTCACTTTAAAGACATTAAAAAGAACTTATTCATCTCTATAAAGTAAAATTACTGAGACTCCAGAGAAAAATGCTAAGTTTAGAAGAAAATATAAAATGGCTTTCAGAGGTTTTTGCATCTAAACTCTTCATATATATATATATATATATATATATATATATATACAGTTGCAATCAGAATTATTGAACCCCCTTTGAATTTTTTTCTTCTTATTTGTTTTATTTCAACAAGAATAAAAGCAGTTTTTAATTTTTTAAAACCCATTTTAAGGTCAAAATTATTAGCCCCTTTAAGCTATATATTTTTTCAATAGTCTACAGAACAAACCACTGTTATACAATAACTTGCCTAATTACCCTAACCTGCCTAGTTAACCTTATTAACCTAGTTAAGCCTTTAAATGTCACTTTAAGCTGTATAGAAGTGTCTTGAAGAATATCTAGTAAAATATTATTTACTGTCATCACGGCAAATATAAAATAAATCAGTTATTAGAGATTAGAAATGTGCTGAAAATTTTTTCTCTCCGTTAAACAGAAATTGGGGAAAAATTAAACAGGGGGGCTAATTAATCAGGGGGTTGAATAATTCTGATTACAACTGTGTATATATATATATATATATATATATATATATATATATATATATATATATATATATATATATATATATATATATATATATCTATATATATACACAAGCAGTGCAGAATTATTAGGCAAATGAGTATTTTGAGCACATCATCCTCTTTATGCATGTTGTCTTACTCCAAGCTGTATAGGCTCGAAAGCCTACTACCAATTAAGCATATTAGGTGATGTGCATCTCTGTAATGAGAAGGGGTGTGGTCTAATGACATCAACACCCTATATCAGGTGTGCATAATTATTAGGCAACTTCCTTTCCTTTGGCAAAATGGGTCAAAAGAAGGACTTGACAGGCTCTGAAAAGTCAAAAATAGTGAGATATCTTGCAGAGGGATGCAGCACTCTTAAAATTGCCAAGCTTCTGAAGCGTGATCATCCAACAATCAAGCGTTTCATTCAAAATAGTCAACAGGGTCGCAAGAAGCATGTAGAAAAACCAAGGCGCAAAATAACTGCCCATGAACTGAGAAAAGTCAAGCGTGCAGCTGCCAAGATGCCACTTGCCACCAGTTTTGCCATATTTCAGAGCTGCAACATCACTGGAGTGCCCAAAAGCACAAGGTGTGCAATACTCAGAGACATGGCCAAGGTAAGAAAGGCTGAAAAACCACCACCACTAAAAAAGACACACAAGCTGAAACATCAAGACTGGGCCAAGAAATATCTCAAGACTGATTTTTCTAAGGTTTTATGGACTGATGAAATGAGAGTGAGTCTTGATGGGCCCGTGGCTGGATCGGTAAAGGGCAGAGAGCTCCAGTCCGACTCAGACGCCAGCAAGGTGGAGGTGGAGTACTGGTTTGGGCTGGTATCATTAAAGATGAGCTTGTGGGGCCTTTTCAGGTTGAGGATCGAGTCAAGCTCAACTCCCAGTCCTACTGCCAGTTTCTGGAAGACACCTTCAAGCAGTGGTACAGGAAGAAGTCTGCATCCTTCAAGAAAAACATGATTTTCATGCAGGACAATGCTCCATCACACGCGTCCAGATTTACAAAAATCGCAAGTTTATAACGAACTCCAGAAGGACGCGAGGACACGTCAGGTAAATCTTCAAATGTAACGACAGTGTACTTTTAAAACGTCATTTACCCTGACTACGTTTCACTACAATAAAATGAAAACATGACAAAGCACTGCCTCTTTTCATTTTTATATTAACAACTTAAACATAACAGACACCAAAATGTTAAGGCATCATGTACATATTCATATGAGCGTCATTTATAATTTATAACAAAATGCAGCCTAACAACTGCCTCCTTTCATTTTCATTGAAAAATATTTATATTGTTATAATAATAATAATAATATATTTATTAATAATATAATTTTTAATTAATAAATAATAATATACATTTATTTGTTTTTTAAAACATTAGGCTCACTGTGTGGTTTTAGCAATGTGTGCTTAATGTCAGGCTATATGCACACAATAAAGAATAAATAAAGGAAATGCATGGTGAAATACAAAATAGCAGTCTCATTTGCCGAATATAATAACCAGTAAGCTATAATTTTAATAATCAAAAATAATTATAAAAGTATAATGTACAATATGTTTATACAATATAGAAAATAAAGGCAAGCGATCGGTCAAACGTGTGGAATCAGTGTACAAGGTTACATAATTTTTTAAAGCTATATTAACTTATTTTTGCGCTCAGCCAAAATACGTTAACTGAGAACAAGTAGGCTAATAGATTCAAAAGGCGTTAGATATAAGTCTACACAAGATAAATCATAGATATCGTTTAACAACTACAGAGAGATGAGATCCAGCAGCAGATCAGCGATGGATTGGCTGACATTCGGCTACTCTCAGCTGGTCAGGTTTGCTCAGAGCTCCAGCTGACTGCCTTGAGCTCAGACGGGAGAATACACTGAATCAGCTTTCAGCGCATGCCAGAGTGTGTGTGGTCACCTGACGTGTGTTTTCAGCGGTGTAGTGTGGACGGAGATCTTTTCAGAAACACTAGGTGAGACGCCAGTGTGGACGTGGAAGGTTTTCGTTCTGAAACGGCGTTTATTGGTTATTAACAGTGTATTAGTGCAAACAGGGCCTGAGCTGAAGGAAAATGAATCAATGAATGAATACAAGGTGATACAAATCACACAATAGCACTATCAGCATTGTGCATGTGTTTTTTGTGCATGGAGGAAATGTAAGTGAAATAAGGTTGATCATGAGAGAGAGAGAGAAAGAAAAAGCACAGACGCAGATCCTCACTTGGGACTTCAGACACAGAAGTAAGTAAAAATTAAAGTTAATCAAAATCTGGGTCTGTCTGCCGCATTCCCATGGTGCCTCCACAGCTCACAGATTACCGCAAACGCCTTTCTCCAAAAGTGGTGAAGGTGAAGGGGAAACTTGGGTACTTGTGGTAATTCATCAAACCACAACAGCAGTACACTTGTTCAACACACAGTCTGACAAAGAGTCGAACTGTTCAGGTGACTGAGAGAGGAGCAGATACAACAGCCATTACAAAGAACAAAGAGCGGTCTTTGACAAGACAGATAAGAAAAAAGGAAGAACAAGATCCTTATTTAACTTCATGCTGATTAAAATGTCCTCCTCAAGGGTCTAGACGCTTATTTGAATTACTCTGTTTGAATCCTGCAATCCAACAATGGCTCATTTCCAAAACTTAAATGGTGATATCAGGATTTCTTTAACACTTTAAAGATGCATTTGTTTGCAATAAATAATCAATTAAGTCTTAAAGATATAGTACAATTAAAATTTCGTCATTATTTCCTCATCCTACACTTGTTCCAAACCTGTTTGAGTTTCTTTCTTCTGTTGAACACAAAAGAAGATATTTTGAAGAATGCCGGATCACCATTGATATTCATAACCTTATTATCCTACTATGGAAGTTAATGGCTATTGCAGGGCTCGACAATAAGTACAGCCCGATGGCCCGAGGCCAGCGTGCGAGATGCTCGGGCCAGTGTACAGAATGGTTACTGGCCCAATCAGGCCAGTGCTGCCTTGTCACAACAGTTTACTTTGGCTGCGACTGTCTGTCAATTGCGTGCAAATACAATCTTAGGGTGCTAATCACACATAGACGTTTGTTTCGGAATCTGTCTCGTTTCCCCCGTTCGTTTGGCGTATGTGAATCCAGCAATTGGCTCAGATCCGCGCCAAATCAATCGATCCAAGATCGTCTGAATGAGGTGGTTTCTGCTCGATTGAGCGAATGGATTTTAGTTTGAAAACAAAACAATCCATTGAACTAACGACCCAGGCCACATCACAGTGTATTATGATTGTGTAATAACCATATATACGGCTACATGAAGAGAGAATGATGAGTAGGGCGAGATGTCAATCCTACCGGTAAATGTGCATTTCATGTCTAATACGAAAGTGAAAGCATGCTAAAATATCACCGAGTGCTGTTTATCCGTTGCTTGTAAAGCAAGTAGTTAGACTGTTTTCTGCCGTTTATTATTCCTAGTCATGTCTCCCATAGGTAACTGAATCGGAAGTTCAATCGGAAACAATCCCAAAAACGAGCGCACTTCTGCATTGAAGAATAAGGTCAACAGAGATCCTTAAATCTAACATACTAAAACTAACATATGAATTTTAACTTCATGGGACCTTTAACATTATTAAGGATCTGATAGAAAAAGTGATGCAAACAAATTATTGTAAACAAATACTAAGCACAGTAAGTTGGTAATCAGCTAGTGCTTTATCTTAATCTTTTATAATCACCATTATACACTATTAGTACTACTTCTGTGACTTATTGATGTCTCAGTTCAAGCTGGATGTGATTGGTTGTCATCACTGTGATGATTGCATCAGTTTGATGCTTCAGATGTGCCCTCCATCAAGCTGTAATGCCGACTCGCCGTGTAAATGGGCAGTAAGCAGTGCACTCCACGTTATTACGAAATGCATTAATGAATGGAATCGTACTGTCAAATGTAGCTAGAATTTGTCATTTTGACAACCCAAGCAAAATGGAATATTGAGAAAACTTACCGATCTTCTGGTTGAAGATTTTGTCAAACGCCAGTTCATCCCTTTCCTCCAGATACTTCTGCATGACACTTCGAATACTGCAGGGAAATGGGAAACAAACAAAGATACGACTTTAGTTCAAAACTTTACAGCTAACACACCAGCACATGACTCATTTCCATGGAGTGGTGTGGTTCGGAATAGTACAGTACCGTATGCTAGTGATGTCACGATACTGGAATTCGATACCAATCAGTATTGAAATTTTAAAAACGTCTATTTCCTGCTAACATTTGAGTGCGTTCTTAAACAGCACTGATTAGCCATTGTGTTCTCACAATGTAACTCACTGCTGTTTACTGAGTGTAAACACAGACACAGGGACACTGGAGCGTTTTAAAGCCGTGAAGACCTGTCAATTCATCAGCGGATCGCTCGTATGTCAGCTTATAAACAGACCAGCTGATCTTCGTGGCTTTAAAACGCTCCAGTGTCCCTGTATCTGTGGTTACACTCAGTAAACAGCGGTGAGTTCGGTGAACTGATGGTATTACAATTATGTTTGGCTTTTGACACATTATTTAAAATACTGTATGTGGCTAAGAAATAGCTGTTAACTTCTTTTTTTTTTGGTGGGGCCAGGGAAAGTTTTGGCAGGGGAAGTAAAAATCTGAACCACAGTGGAAAAAATCCTTAGCGTTGAACCCTGTATTGGCAAAGTGCCTTTAAGGCAAGTCATATCCCTCGGCGGCCATCTTTGAAACACCTCGGGCATTCTGTCTGAACTGGGAAACATCAAACTTTCTAAAACTGTCTCCAAATTCTCCAAAAAGCTTACGATTACATTACATATTTGGAATTACCAATAAAATTAAACAACAACTGCAGTGTTTCCTCTAGGATTTTTTCCAGCTGTGGCGGCAGGACTGGTAGACACAGATCTACCAACTACCTATGGCGATAACTGCGTTCTTTTAATGAAAAATGTCATAAGCGCAGTATTACAAGTCGAGATCGCATTCGTGTAATACGAGCATGCGTATCTCTTTGCTTGCGCGCCGATTTCCTCTGTTCGTGCACAAAACTTCTTGCACGCACTCAAATATACTCTGCTCAAGTGCAGATTTTCTTGTGCGCGCTCAAATAAACGCTGCTGAAGTATGTCTTCAACATTTATTAGATTTGCTAGGAACATTCATAATTGCGTCCAATAGACCTACAGAGCGGCATTAATGCGTCCTGAAGTGAAACGGCTATAAACTCCAGCAAGATAGAGTCATTGTGTGCAGAGCCATAGGCTATAAAGTATAATTATGGAAACGGTGTTCATCTTAACTGAAAACAATGTCGTGTTTGCTGGCCTCACACATCACGCACCTCTCAGTCAGTCTGTCAGTCAGTCAGCATGTCACTTTAAAGGGTTAAACAAATAACGCACAGCACTACTACGGTTACAGAAAAGTTTGCGCTGTTATAATTCACTTACCTTTTAATACGTTTTGGTGCGATTATAACCCGCTATTTAAAAAAAACGACTGAATGTTTTTGAATGAGAAGCTGTTATGTAGCCGTGGCAGGATGAATTTTGGTGTGGCCCCCCGCCATGGAAAAATGAATGTAGCGGAAACCATGATGACTGTCTTATAAGGGTCATTTCCAAATGTTCGAATCAAACAAAATAGGCATATTTTTAGGGTGCCCCTTCATGGCCAATCACAGTCATTTCTGTTGAGCATGTGAACCCAATGACAAATCAGCGGTGTTTAAAGGGCCATGAAACCCCCTGTCTCAGCAGAGTGTTGTCACACCTCTAGTTTGAAAAAAGTCAGGAAAGTTGGGCGTGTCCAGCTCTGGGAATGTGGGAGTGTCGGGGGAGGGAAAGAGGGAAGGATTTGCAAAGAAGGGCGTTTCCATTTGGGCACGTGCTGATTTCACAGGCAAAACAAACACACAGACGCTGATTTGATACCGCACGGCGAATGAGAGAAAAAAATCCTCCGCATTTCTCTGTAACTTATGTACTCGGTAGGTAGCGTCAGAAAGCCGTGTGTGTCTAGACTATCCTGTCACAAAATGCGGCGAAAATCCTGCACGACGGGAATAGATTGTGTTTACATGTTTACACTCGGAAAGCAGCATTTACAGAGGATCTTTCAGTCTATAATACTATAATATTGCAGTGATATTAACATACTGTAAACTTAGTAACTAAATCATTTTGACTATGGTGTGCCTTTAAAAACTGAAAGAGCACTGGTGACCATACGAACTAACTTTGCAATCTGGGTTAAACAAAGGGCACTGCACTGCAAACACACTTACCAAATCTGTAGACAGACAATCAAACTGGAGCTGTGTCTTTTTATTAAAAGGAGACGAGCGGCAAATCTGGATTTCATCATTTCCAGATGCGAAAATCTCTCGGGTAAAAAATGTTCCTTACAAACGCGTTTCTGTCACGTGCACTGTAATCCACACGTGAGTCCAGCAGTTCTCTCATAGAGGGAAAATAAAAACACAACCTTCGTTGCAGCACACTAATAAATGCAACACCGACGACTCTTGTCTCCAAATTCTTGTTCTTTAACTTGTTTTGGCAACCCAATGTGGCGTCTCTCTGCCTGAACACTGTAAACAGTCTCCGGAGCTATCATGCATATTAATGAAGTTTCGCGTCATACACAATAGAGCTCGCTGATTGGTTCGAAGCACGTCTTTGTCATGAATTAATGCCGCACACTCAGATACGTCACAATGTTCTCGAAAAGACAGACAGCCACTCTCCACTCTGGATTTACACCTATGTATCTCATGGCTGTGACGTAGCTTCAAAAATTCGTTTCAAACCGGAAGAACGAATTTGCTCAAAATAACGCAAAAACAACCAATTTTCACTTTTTAGTGCAATATATGTGTCCTAATAGTGTTTATAGCAGCGTGGGACACATATATGACAGTCAACAGCTCAAAAAATGTGTTTTGGTGTTTCGTGACGCTTTAAGAACACACTCAACAGCACTCAAATGTTAGCTGTAAATGAACGTTTTTAAAATGTCAGTACTGATTGGTATTTAATTCCAGTATCATGACAACCCCTACCATATGCATTTATTTCCACTGTCAGAAATATCAAAATAATGTACTGTAATGTACCACTTTCTTAAGGGTGTCTAGAACAAAAGTACGGTATCAAAATAGGGGAGCTAGACTCACTGAAGGATGCTAATTGGTTTACAGAGAATCAAAGCAAAACAGAATCTGCTTTATGTCCTCCATTGCGGTTTTTGTATTGCAAAAGATGCTATACATCCTGCAGACATAGACGCTATATATATCCTGTATGGGTTCCTTCTTTGAGAGAGAATGACGTCGATTGCAACTTTCTGGTAGTTGTGAGGGACGTTATACCAACACAACCTGAAAATCTAATATAACTTCTAACTAACCTGATGAAAACATTTGGTATTCTGCCTTTCAGAAACACCATTAGATCACAATACAGCATAACATCTTTATTTTACATGTCATTTCAATTCAAAGTCACTCAGAAATAAATCAAAGAGAGCAGACATGCAGAAATCAGTTCAAGTCTGTTCCCTTTATGGTGCATTGTTAGATAGATTTTACATTGAATTATCTGTAGCACTGCCACGTTTGTTTTCTGACAGGAATCACACGCTCCACATTATGATTGAGAGCTGTCATAACCTCTGAGTGACAACATTTGCTTTTCTTTTCAACCATTAGAGAGGATGTTTTAAAAATGTATGAAAACGGGGAGGGGAAATGGGGAAGAAAGGGGACAAGGGAAGGGGAAAATAAAAAGAAGCATGACCACTGACACAATAGATAGGATAGATGTGGAATGTGTTGGGCATGCATGCTTTTTTCCCTCCCCATTGCATTACATCATCATTATTGTTAGTTATATAATATCATCATTGTCATGTTCATTAATATTGATATCACTGTTGCCGTCAATCATCACAGAATATTACACAGAATATAATCATCACCAGCTATATTATTTTTTTGAGGATTATGAATGCTAAATACTAAATAATTTAATATTTTTACTTCTAATTACTTTAAATACTACCAATATTATTCTGATTGTCACTGCTGTTCATACATTGTTATACACACAGCGTTTACCTTATGGTTTGCATAATATTAATAACAATAATAATTGCCAGTTGTGTATTTGCATGATGTGTGCTGCATCGTCTGATGAAGATCTTTTAAAATATAGGTCAAATATGCCTTAAATAAAAAGGCAAAAGTATGCATGCGTGTTTTCTTAACACAATGATTAAAAACCAACAGACTGATGAAAATGCATGTTATTTTCTCTATACGTGACGTACAGCAGGACTAAGTAATGAAAATGCTGGGCGGCACAACACCAAGCGCGACGGGTGCACACACACTACCTCGCCTGCTGCCCTTCCACCTCAATCCCAGCCTTAGTTTCTGTCTCTCCACAAGCACCTGCTCAATTCTCCGCCCGCCGCTTCCCAAAGGAGGCACTGCCGCTGCCCTGGGAGAGGGTGTTAATGAGCGGCAAGTTTGGGAGACTGAATCAATTAGCACCCCCTCCGAGGGCTCATTATCACCCATGCACAGCCCTACAGAGTCAGCGCAGGTCAGGAGAGATAGAGGCTCCCCAAACATGCTCCTGCAGTACTGGACCAGACACTCCTGCCGAGACTGACCTGAAACACTACGGCCAATGGACAGAGCTGAGATCAGGACTGCTATTATAAACAGGGTTGTGTGTATATTGCATGTGTAGATGTGCTTGTTTATTTTTATTAGTGCTGGGCAAAGATTAACCACATCCAATATAAAAGTTTGTTTTGACATACTATGTGTGCATCATATATATATATATACAGTTGAAGACAGAATTATTAGCCCCCCTTTGAATTTTTATTTTCTTTTTTAAATATTTCCCAAATGATGTTTAACAGAGCAAGGTAATGTTCACAGTATGTCTGATAATATTTTTTCTTCTGGTAAAAGTCTTATTTATTTTATTTCGGCTAGAATCAAAGCAGTTTTTAATTTTTTAAGAACCATTATAAGGACAAAATTATTAGCCCAATTAAGCTCATTTTTTTTTCGATAGTCTACAGAACAAACCATCGTTATACAATAACTTGCCTAATTACCCTAACCTGCCTAGTTAACCTAATTAACCTAGTTAAGCCTTTAAATGTCACTTTAAGCTGTATAGAAGTGTCTTGAAAAATATTTATTAAAATATTATTTACTTTCATCATGACAAAGATAAAATAAATCAGTTATTACAGATGAGTTATTAAAACTATTATGTTTAGAAATGTGTTGAGAAAATCTCTCCGTTAAACAGAAAAGGGGGGGGGGGGGGTTAAACAGTGGGTCTAATAATTCTAACTTCAACTGTGTGTATGTATATGAATATAGAGATGGATGGATGGATGGATGGATGGATGGATGGATGTCATAGAAATAAAACAATTTTGTTATTAATATTTAATTTGTATCAAATGCATACATATTTTATATATATATATATAAATATAACAATATAACAAAAATATATAAGAAAGAATAACATTATCTTAAAAAAATATGCATGCATGTATTTATATATGTAAACAAATAATATACACATAATAAATCTATTATTTTTTCTTTCTTCTGCAAAACACAAAAGAAGATACTTTGAAAAAAGCTGAAAACCTGTAACCATCTACACTAGAAAAAACAAATATATATGGATAATATGAAAATCATTGGTTTCCAGCTTTCCTCAAAACATCTTTTGTTTTTAACAGAAGAAACAGCTTTGGAACAAGTAAAGAATGACAGAATATTTTAATTAGATAATGAGAGACTAGGTTATTGTGAGAATTGCTACTTAAAGTGTTACTAAACTTGTTATTAATTATATTAATGCATTAGCAAATGCTGAACTATGATTAATAAATGCTGTTCGAGTAGTATTGTATGTTCATGTTAGTAAATACAATTAACTAGCATTAACTAATTGACCCTCACTCTATAGTGTGACCTTTATAAGTGGGCGTTTAGTTTTGCAAGGACATTATGTTGGAAAGTTCTGATTCATTTAAACAAATCAAAACAAATTGTCTGTACCAACGAATCAATTGATGTCTCTTTAATGATTTAGCTTGATTTGCATTAGTGAAAATGTCAGTATGCTATTTTAAAATAAAACGTCTGTGGTCAATAAGATTTGATTTTTTTAGAGACATGAATGCTTTTATTCAGGGAAGAAGCATTACACTTATTAAAATAGACATTAGGATGATGCAAATAAATGCAGTTCTTTTGAACTTTCTATTAATAAAAAATCCTGGAAAAAAGGCTAAATATGTCGCAAACAGTCATGCAGTTTCATTACAGATAGCAGTCACACTTTAAAATAAGGTTTCATTAGTTACCTTATTGACTCACATGAACTAATAATATTACAGCATTTGTTTAATCATAGTTCAACATTAATTATTGCATTATTAAAATCCAATGTTGTGCTTGTTAACAGTAGTTAATGCACTGTGAGTGAACAATAACTAACAATGACTGACTTCATTTCCATTAACTAACGTTAGCAAAGATAAATAAACAACACACAATAACAAATAAACAATTATAAATACATTGTTCATAATTTGTATGCACAATCTAGCATTAACTAATGAAACCTTATTGTAAAATGGTTCGAATATAATAACAACAATAAATGTTTCTGAGCTCAAAACATCTTCATCTATAATGACTTCTGAAGAATCATGAAACCCTTATAACTGTGGAGATATTAGGGGTGTAACGGATCACGGTTGATCCGTGATTCATACGGATCGCAACACACATGACCCGCGGATTAATACATTTTTTTCACTTGTAGATTAATTCTAAATTTGTAACAATCCAAGAGAGATCGCCTCTCACGTCATTTAAATCACATGTATGAAAGCATTTAGGTTTTTCTGTCAAATATAATGATAATGGAAGAAGTTGTGGTGGGTTATTGGGGATGTGGTGGGTTTCTTAATTCTTAGGTTATTAAAGGTGTTTTCTGTCACTACTTGTTTAGCTTGTATTAATGCATTCAGCAGCACGATTAATCATTAAAAGATCAGGATCTCAACACCCACGCAACATCAACTATAAATGATGATGATTTGCATTTGTTTATTAATCCTAAAACAGAGATGCCCAAACTCAGTCTTGGAGGGTTGATGTCCTGCAAAGATTAGTTCCAACCCCAATCAGACACACCTGGGCTAGCTAATCAAGCTCTTAAGTTACGGTCACACTAGACTTTTCTCCCTATAGACTTCCATTCATTCGCACGCGAATGCGTCAGCCCGGAAACGCAAGCTCGTGTGACAAGTTTCGCAGTTCGCTGCATTGCATAGTTCAAGCTTGGTGAACTCTTACCTGCGAAATCGCATCACTTGACTGTGTGAGACCAATCAAAGATCAAAACTTGACCTCGGTAGGATAGGACAGTATAAGATTCTGATGGTGCGATAACCTTGGATAAAAATATCACGGTTTCATGATATGACTGTTTTGTGATCACTGCTCTAAAATATGGTATTTTTAAATGTATGGGTAAGAAAAAAAAACTTTTTCCCCCGTTTGAACATGGCATATTTTATTTTAACATTTAAAATATTTTGGAGCAGTAAACATGTCAGGCTGTCTTCAAAAACACAGATTTCTTTACAACTTGAAAAGGCATCTTTGGATATCTTTCTTTTCTTTGGATATAAAGTAAGTCACTGCATTCTTCAGGTCTATAGCCTGCTGGATGTTGGTTTATTAGCGATTTGTTTTGTTTTCTTAGATGTTTCTTGAATCATGGACTGATCACTAGCTTTTGATGTGGAGTGTCCTTTTCTGCTGGAGATGCTGTTGCCCTAAAAAAAACTTAATAAAATAGTCGTAAAAAAACTTTAACGGTTTTAAAACACTGACCTTCCAAAACCGCGGTAAACCATAAAACTGGTTATCATCCCATGCCTAATATGGACCAATCGCTCGCTTTTTTAAATGTCTAATCATCTTGTTTAACCCCGCCCCTTTTGGCAGCGCCGTACTACAGAATTTCGCAAGCTCAAACTCTAGTGTGACCGCAGCTTTACAAGGGTTTCTAGAAACATCCTTGCAGGAGTGTTGAGGCAAGTTGGAGCTAAAATCTGCAGGACACCGGCCCTCCAGGACCAAGTTTGGACACCCCTGTCCTAAGAGATTCAGTCTTTAGTGTTTTGAGATAGTTATGAAGTTAAAAACAGCCAAATAACACAGAAGTACAGGGAGAACAGTGTATAGTTGAGATAAAACAACTGATGGTTATGGAAAAGATTAAAAACACCATCATATGCATTTAACTTGACGCTCAAAAATGTAAGTTGAAGGCAGTAATTACATTCTTTAACCAATAGGTGGCGACAACCAGCCATCAAACACATGCCACTGAATAATTCTTCAAAAATGATCATCTAGCAATGAAACATGAAGTTTAATGAGTGAAGAACTGAATCATTTATTGAAGATGAGACTAAAATAATATGGGCTGTACAAATGATGTTATATTTCTGCGTTTAGCGTTATCAGCAACAGTAGGAGTAACAGTGAAATTTTCAGAATATTTTACAGTTTATTTTTATTTGTAATAAAATTACAGGTTCTAAGTACTGTTTGTTAAAACCAAAAGTGTCTTGCAGTGCTGTTTCTGTAATAAATTTGTCCCCTCCCCTTTTTGGCTGATCCGAAAAATGGTCTGATCCATGACTAAAAAAAAAACGTGATCTGAACCATGTGACCACTAGGAGATATGATGCTGTAAAAACTCAGCTTTACATCACAGCAGTAAATGATATTGTGAAATATATTGCAAATGCACAAATGTTGAGCAAAAGAGAAACTTTCAAAAACATAAAAAAGACACATCTGCATTGAACAGCACTGCACTTGGGTAAACACTGTGGTCAATTAGCATGTATTTGCTATATTTGTGTATTTAAAACCAAATAAGTTAGCTTAACTTCATTAAAAACCCACCTTCAACAGTTTCCCGATGCATATATACCGCTTCATGAGCTCAATATAGGCTAAAAACACAGTTTTAGCGCCCTGCCCTATTAAACGAGCTCACACATTACCGTAAAAAGCAAGAGCTGCTATCTGGAGTGCTTCATAACCGCACAGTCGAGTGGCTGAAACCTCAAACCTGCGATGAGCCCTTTTAAGACATAAACAAACTTCTCATTTATTAATGACTACATGTTCTACTCACACAGCGCATTCATATTTTTTGCCTGGCCTACATTATAACGACACATTAACTGGCCTTTAGCATCTCCAAAGTGGTAAGCAGCTCAAAACCACCGACTAATGGGTGCAATTTAAAACACACATTCGACCGCAACATCCGCGACCCCTCGGTGCCTGTCTCTCTCTCTCTCTCTCCGCGTTCAGACACACATTCATCTCTTTCTCTGTCAGTCTGAAAAGGCATGGGTTCCGTCCCACGGTTCGACGTCTACGTGACTCAAACAATCTCCAGTCTCTTCTCTGTCAAACAATCCCGGCAGCTCCTCAAACACTTCCAGTCATGCTGTCAAAATCTCACCTCTCTGCCAGCGGGCCGGCGACCGGCTCCAGGAGAATGTAGCAGAGCTGCGCTATCTCTCTCTCCGCCGGCACAGGACAAAGTTCCTTCTATTTATTAACAAACGCCTTTATTGTACCGTCAGCTTACGCACAGTGGATCATTACAGCTGCCAATATGGGCTACTGATACTAAAAGGACTGGAAATCTTTAGGGGTCTCATGATACAATCCCAATTTTGGGAGTCACGATTAGAGTTCAAAATGATTCTGGACTTATATTTATTTAATAGTAATATAAATAATAATAGTTTATAATAGTTTAATAGTAAACGAAATAGACATCATGACAGGCCCAATTAGTATTTTTATTGGTTTATAACATTAATAAAGAAATGTTTTCAAAGCAAAAATGTTATTATAAAAATGACATTTAAAAATTATATTAGATTTGCTTTTAGTTCAAAGGCAGAGAAAACAAGCTTTTTTCGTTTGACGTAAACTCAACTGAAACATGAAGAAAGAATGGAACATATGGTAGCTCCTCCCCTTTTAAAAAACAGCCAATAGCGTTTTGCTTGATCACTGCTCTGCTAGTGTGTGTGGTTGAGTTCAAGCACGTTAAAAAGCTAATGAGAATCATCTTGAAGGGGGCGGGGGGGGGGGGGGGGGGGGGTTGGGGGGGCTTGTCAGACACTAGAGAGCATTTGATTGGTCAAAAGATTTGATGAGAAACTGAAATATGAGGTGATGTCAAAAATACTGTTGACCCATTTAGGCGGAAGTGACAAACTGCAAGTGTTGCATGCTTATACAGTGGTCCCTCGCTAGAACGCGGTTCACTTTTCGCGATCTCGCAGATTTTTTTCGTATAATTTTACATGCTTAATTTCTACAGCGCACTGTGTTCTGCGTCCTGACTGGCTGTAGACAACTGTCAATCAATCTCCTCCATGCCGTGTCTCCTGTACAGTACAGAATGCGTTCAGCTTGCCAAATTTACATAAATCTTCGATCGCTAGCAGTGCGACTCTGAAGTACTGTACTGTATGTTTGCAAGTTTTCTCCCCACAATGTCGACGAAACGTTTTGCACCGCCAAAGGCACCTGCGGTAACACCGAAAAGGCAGAGGAAGATGCTAACAATCCAACAAAAAGTTTAACTTCTGGACATACTATTGGAAAGGTTACGTGGCTATAGGGCGCCGTTACGGACTAAATAAATGAAGATCAAATGGTAATACTGTACTTATAATTTTTCTACGAAGGTTTGAGCTTTAAGAGCGTTTAAACAAGAGAGAAAAGTGTGAAAATGTTAATGCCTGTCTGAGAAAAGTGTATAAAGTGTGCAATGAGGGGTTTTACAGCCTTAAAACATCTGTAATTGTAAAAAATAAAGCGGACTACTTCGCGAATTTCGGGTTATTTTTAGAATGTAACGCCCGGAAATAACGAGGGACCACTGTACCAGGTTTACATCTTCTAAATGTGAATTTTGTCACTGTTTTGGAGCACACTAGATTTCAGAGATCATCTAAAAATGTTTATTTATATTTTCATGGAACATTTAAAACATAATAGTACACAATAGTTTAATCATTTGCAGCACTTTCATTTACAATCCGATCATGTTAATGACACTTAGAACAAAATTTGAACAGAAGACACCCTACTAAAATTGCAATGCCATACCCTGTATTTAAAGCTCTTATTTTGGTCCATCTTTGTCCAAATTAAGCAATTTTGGCAGCAGAGTACGTGCCTGTCGATGATTATTATTTTTCTGTTTCTAGCTCTTTTTTAATTCACCTTTGCTTTCTAATTTGAATACAGAATCAACTCTAAACTCTTGAGAATCGATTTAGACCAGGGGTGTCCAAACTCGGTCCTGGAGGGCCGGTGTCCTGGAGAGTTTAGTTCCAACCCTAATCAAACACACCTGAACCAGCTAAACAAGCTCTTACTAGATATACTAGAAACTTCCTGGCAGATGTGTTGAAGCAAGTTGGAGCTAAACTCAGCAGGACACCGGCCCTCCAGGACCGAGTTTGGACACCCCTGATTTAGACTCACCAGAGAAAGAATCACGATTTAATGAATCAATTTTTTCTCCCACTTCTATTCTCCACATCAAAAAATTTCATTTTAGAATTGAAAAAGCAATGTGCACATCTGCAATAGTCAGATCGCAGGAAGTGTCAAGTGTGGTTTACAGTTGAGCAGGCACCACACTTTCAAATACATGTGATTAATTGCAAAGTTCAGTCATTGTGGAGTTAAAGTTCATAATTTGCATGAGTTTTTTCTGTTACAGTGTTAACATGAGTGAATTAAAAGCATTCAAATAGCATTTAACAAAAAGTTTTTATATAGTGAAAACTGTGAAGTGTTATTTTACATTTACTTGTTCAAAATCTGCTCTTAGGGTGACATGGTGGCTCAGTGGTTAGCACTGTGGCCTCACAGCAAGAAGGTTGCTGGTTCGAGTGCTGGTTGGGTCAGTTGGCGTTTCTGTGTGGAGTTTGCATGTTCTCCCCGTGTTGGCGTGGGTTTCCTTCGGGTGCTCTGGTTTCCCCCACAGTCCAAACACATGCGCTTTAGAGGAATTGATGTACTGAACTGGCCATAGTGTGTGAGTGTGTGTGAATGCAATAGTGTATGGGTGTTTCTCAGTACTGGGTTGCAGCTGGAAGGGCATCCGCTGCATAAAAAACATATGCTGGATAAGTTGGCGGTTCATTCCGCTGTGGTGACCCCTGATAAATAAAGGGACTAAGCCGAAGGAAAGTGAATGAGTATCTGCTCTGATCATTATTAAATAGATAGTTCACACAAAAATAGAAATTACATCACTTATTTGTTTCAAAAACTGGTATATTAAAGAAAGTTGGTAACCTGTGACCATTGACTTCCACAGTATTTGTTTTATTCTACTATGAAAGTCAATGATTACAGGTTTTCAGCTTTTTAGCAATAAAGAAACTCAAAGGTTTAAAACCACTTGAGGGTGAGGAAATGTTTATAATTGGGTGAACTGCCCCTTTAAGAATTCTCTTTTTCTTCACTTTTGTAGTTTTTTTGTACTTATCTAGTTGATTATAATTTATGCAGATGCACTATACTACTAACTCACTGCAACACTTCTGAAATTATGAATTCTTCACAAGTTATTCAAGCAATTTGGTGAAATAGAATTCATATTGCAAAACATAGATCGCAGACAAGTAAAACATTGCAATGCAGCTGTTTTCCCAATATCGTGCAGCCCTACTCTACATCACAGCTGCATCACAATTAAAGCTGCACAATTTACAGTTGAAGTCTAAATTATTATTGGCCCCGCTGAATTATTAGCCCCCCGTTTATTTTTTCCCCATTTTCTATTTAAGGCAGAGAAGATTTCTTCAGCACATTTCTAATCATAATAGTTTTAATAACTCATCTCTAATAACTGATTTATTTTCTCTTTGTCATGATGACAGTAAATAATATTAGACTAGATATTCTTCAAGACACTTCTATACAGCTTAAAGTGACATTTAAAGGCTTAACTAGGTTAATTAGGTTAACTAGGCAGGTTAGGGTAATTAGGCAAGTTATTGTATAATGATGGTTTGTTCTGTAGACTATCGAGAAAATATACAGCTTAAAGGGGCTAATAATATTGACCTTAAAATGGCTTTTAAAAATTTTAAAACTGCTTTTATTCTAGCCGAAATAAAACAAATAAGACTTTCTCTCTAAAAAAAAATATTATCAGACATACTGTGAAAATTTCCTAGCTCTGTTAAACATCATTTGGAAAAAAAATTTAAAAGAAAAAAAATAAATTAATTAAAGGGGGGCTAATAATTCTGACTTCAACTGTATATATTTTAACACTGAAAATGCAATGTGCACATCTGCAACATCCACGTCACAGACAGAAGTTCAATGTGGAGTCTGGTATATAGATATATATATATATCTGGTATATTCTATATCCAGAAGTTTCCTTTCTTTTATCCCTCATACTTTTACACTATGGAATAAATCACTTTAAGGATGTTTTTATGCATTTTCTATGTTCTGTTTGTACATTAACCTAATTTTATTTGTAATATACAGTATATTTATATGTATTGTGTATATAAATTTATTATGCTTGCCATGAAATTTGTGTATGTTTGAAACATTTCAAGGTTTTGAGCTGCAATATTCTATCTTCATTCATTCATTTTCATTCAGCTTAGTCCTTTTAGACATCAGGGCTCGCTACAGCAGAATGAACCGCCAACAATAAATGTTTTACACAGTGAATGCCCTTCCAGCTGCAACCCAGTACTGGGAACACACACTCATACACACTCATATACTACGGCCAATTTAGTTAATCAGTTCCCCTATAGCGCATTTGTTTGGACTGTGGGGGAAACCGGCGCACCTGGAGGAAACCCACGCCAACACAGGGAGAACATGCAAACTCCACACAGAAATGCCACCTGACCCAGCCGAGACTTGAACCAGGGACCTTCTTGCTGTGAGGCGACAATGCGAACCACTGAGCCACCATGCTGTCCCATATTCTGTCCTGTCAACGTTTAAATAAAGCAAACAAAGAGGACCAAAAACATGATTTGTGGAGTCACTGGAAAGATTATACCATAATATAGTGTAAATGTATCCAAAGAAATCCAAAAAGCACTGTTTATTTCATTTGTATTCATCTATGCTTATAATTCGCTCATTATAATTTATGCAGATGCACTCAAAACTACACTAATCCAATTACAATTATGAATTTCAACTGGAGAGATTGTATTAATTAATCTCTAGACATTAGGCATGGGCCGGTATAAGATTCTGACGGTATGATAACCTTGGATAAAAATATCACGGTTTCACAGTATTGTGATTACTGCTCTAAAATATGCTCTATTTAACTTTCTGGGTAAAAAAACAAAAAATTTTCCTCGTTTTAAAAACAATAGATTTTATTTTTTGAAAGATTTAAAATATTTTGGAGCAGTAAACATGTCAGGCTCAATAATAAAAATGAATCATTGATAATTCTGCTGTCTTCATTTGTTTCAAAAACACAAATTTATTTACAATTTAAAACAGCATCTTTGGGTATCTTTTCTGCTGGAGATACTGTTGTCCTAAAAAAACGAAAATAAAGAATAAAATCTTACACATACCTTAGGAACGGTATTACTGAAAATTCCAATAGTATCTGGATGCAGCCTTTATGATGCAAGCTGAGATTGCATCACTCAGTGACGCAACGTCAGACACAATGCCCTCAAATGGAGTGAGTGACGTCACTGTGAGGGGTAGGGTTAGGTGAGCGCATTAAAAAGTATTGGATGCAGCTCAGATTGCACTTCACCAGGTCTGCATCCAGACCCCTCTCGAAAAGTTTGGCGGATTTAAAACCTTGACTAACCAAGGTATACCTTGAAAACAGTTATCGTCCCATGCCTACTCAACATACAGTGCACAGTACAGCCCCTTAGGAAATGAATACTTCTGAATACTAAATCTTCAGAAATAGAAACACAATGCATTTAAATTTATTGGAAATAAACAAACTACATAATTTCATATGAATGAGATACCTTTTTATGGTTCTGCTGATTCCTCTTTATTTATCTTTGTTTGCCTTATATATTCATTGAGATGTACACATTTTTGCACTGTGATATTAAGTTATTTTGGTAGATCAGTTCCAGTTTTGACTTTAGTACGGACTAATCTAATGTAGGGCTGTACGATATTGGAAAAATCTGATATTGCAATATTTTATTTTTCTGCAATAAATATTGCGACATGAATACCGTTTCAGAAGATTGCTTGAATAGCTCTACAGTTTTCTGGGGAGTCTAATAGTATTCGTTTACAGAAATTGAATAATCACAATCCAAAAAATGCTTTTGTTACTCTGTTTTGTCTTGTTTCTAGTCCAAATATCAAAAACATTCGTAGTTTTTTTTTCTTTTTAGAAGAAATAAGTGAAAAGTAAGAGATTTTGCTTGTTTTAAGAAAATTATCTGCCAATGGGGTACGTGAAATGTAGACATTTCGACTAGAAACAATACAAAAATTCTAAGTAAGAAATGTTTTTTTTGCATAAGTCATATAAAGTCCATATAAATACAGTGTTTAAATACAATTCTGTAGCTCCTGGTCAACTATAATTCAGACTGGACCAGTGTTTCCCCTACCATTATATAAGGGGGGCGCCCCGCCCTCCCAACGGCTGTACCCGCCCCCCTTGAAGTCACGTTAATTGTATTATCTCTATAGTGCCAGATCACAACTTCTTTTAATAAACAAGCTAAATAGCTGTGTGTAATATCTTATTTACACAACATCATGTCATTTCTGTTCTGCTCTCGCGTCACTGCAGCTAAAATACAGGATATACAGATGCAGACATCACAAGTCTCTCGAAAGTTCCGGGAGTCTCCCGCAAATGCATAGAGACTCCAGGATGCCCGCAAACGAATGCTAATCTCTCAGAAATCGCACGTCTCCCGGCCGGTCCTCAAATACATTGCGCATCCCTCTCCGCTCTTCAGATACGTCGCGCACATCCCATGCTGTTATTTTTGATGCGAGCGGAGCTATCTCCTCTATCTAGTGTCTATGACCTCTCCCGGAGGCTCTGCGTGTCTTCCGCAAATTCATACCAGCTCCGTGATCCCCCAAAATAAATTAAAATACCCAGAAATCACGGCGACGAGAGTGAATGAGAAAGTGAACAGATCGCGAGAGGCACAGTGATGGTCTAAACATTACATTTGATAGGTTAAATGAATAGAGCTGTAAAGAAATAGCGAGTGCAAATCCCCCTTCTCTCTCATTAAGAGATCTGCTGTCATTAGATGGAGACGAGCAAAATATTGGAATGGTCCTGCATGTGTTTAGGCCTTTTTACATATAACAACTGAAAGTTCTGTGTTTTGACAATATTGCAAGTCCATTGAAAGCTGGCTGGAATTATTAGATAAACCTTTTTTTAACATAAATATTTAATAATATAACTCCTTGTAATGCACTCATTGCTATAAGAAGTAGTTTATTGGCCGATATCCTTTAAGAAGTATTAGATTTATAGACGTGCATTTTAACTCATTTTCATCTTTCGTCATTTGCAATGTTTCCAAATTGCGTTGTTTGTGATTTTTCTGTGGCGGTTCATTCTGCTTTGGTGACCCCTGATAAATAAGGCACTAAGCTGAAGTAAAATGAATGAATTATTTTCTGTAAAGCTGCTTCTGGTCATGACATGTTCACATCTAAATTTTTATAGGAGACATGTTTAATAAATGTCTCAATAAATGGGCCAGACATTTCTGACTTTCCATACCAAGAGGCTCAGGAAATGTTCTTCCAGAAGCCCATAAAGATACACTGCAGTGACAAAAGCTGCACAGTTTGTGAATAAAAAAGATGTAAAATAAATGTTAATTTATAATGTACAAACGGTTGTACAGGTCAAATAGTTGTTCAGTTATTTACTGCTGTCATTAAAGACCATGACTCCTTGTGTCAGTGTGAGTCTGAACAGCCACGCTGCATTGGTCCGTGTCGCGCCGCAGCCCCAATCGCTACACAATCCGATATATTGTGTAGCCCTAGTCTAATGTATATGCACAAATATGTTAATGTTTAGAAAGTACTCATTTAAAAGGGAGATCTGTAAATGGTGTACTTATTTATGCTAAGCACTGTATATTACAACATCCCACCATCATCCAAAAACTGCTTCTGCACAACAACAAACAAGCAAGTTTGACATTAAATAGCTCGGCGTGTTAGTCAGAAGGTGCAGTAGGGAGTGGTGCGAGGTTTATAGCGGCTGTAATAATGCTAATGATGGCGACACTGATGTCAACGGCTAATGCTTTCACTGGATCTGTGGTAATGCCGCCCTGCTGTGGACTACAGTAATCCCTCAGAGCAAACAGAGCCACTAAAGCAGACTAATCACAATGAGGAGCGGATGTATGGCTTACCACTTTGTCGGACGGAAAAGCCAACCCCTGTTATCATTTCAGCATCGTACCGAGCATTACCACATCATCATACGGGGAGGCTAAATAGCCCACCGGCACATGCATCATCTGGACCCGCGGAGAGAGAGAGACGTTTATATTAGCCTTGGCGTGGGAAGGGAGATGATTAACCGTAAATGAATCTCACCGTGAGTTTACGCTGCCTGCGTTCTGCTGCTGAACACTTTAAATGCTTGTGTGATGCTTTCGCAGAATCCTGTAGTGTTTACATGGCTGACAAATCACTAAGGTCAAGCTCTTGAAGGGTCAAAACGTACATGGCATTCAGCTTTTGATTAGTCTTCTTCTTTTATATTAGATTGTCTCCAATAGAATTGATGCAAAAAATAAAAAATAAACACTGACAAATCATAGTCAGATGGTCATATGATTGCACTGTGATCGTCCTGTAATATGTTAGTATAGCAATAGTTCGCAATACGTTCAAAAACCCTATTTATCTAGAAACTAGTGTTGTCAGTAAGCCTGTCACAATAATCAATATATGGACTGATCGCACGCCACATGGACATGAGCTCAATCATTTTTGGTGATGCAATATATATCACTCATACACAAAAACCAATTCTAGATGATTGTGCAACATCTTTATCTCTATTGGAGGTGTCAGTATGGTTAATAAACACTGTATTATTTACTATAAAATTACTATAGTATATTTTCATGTGGGTGTCTGACGACTGAAAAGAGATCTGGTAGCAGAGATCACAGCCTCTGTTACTCTTTACCTGCACATTTGTGTTAACATTTATTATTATTAATGTAGGATATGCACTTTCACTTTCTGATTCCAATGCCTGATTATGAAACTGTTAAAATGACTATAATTAAATGAAACATTCTTAAGAATGGAATAGAGTGTACTTGCATTGTGACGATATTATATTGTCATTCTGGCATTGTATTATGAGTGGCATAAATGGTCTTAAAATGACAATAATATTGTTTATTGCAGTATATTTTGGTGCAATATATCGCACAACCAATAATAGATATAGTGACAGGCCTACTTGTGAGAAGTATCGAGTTCAGTACCAATAGGTCCAGTGTCAATACTTTTGACAACACTAATAGAAACATTTGATGACATATTAAAAGACTATGGCCCAATCCCAATTCTATTTTTAAATAGTACCCCTTCCCCTTCACCTTGGCCCTTACAACCGAGGGTTAAGGGGAAGGGCTTCAAAACTTACCCCTAAGAATTGGGACAGCACTTCAACACCTGCACACGTCATCATATGTCGTCGCGATCTCTTGCTTCATATGAGATCAGACGATGGCGACCGCTGTAGTTATTCCAGTTGTGTTATGGTTTGGTGTTTATCTTCAGGAAATCACTGAAGGGATATATTATGTTATCATAACAATCTAATGTGGCAATAAGATCGTACCTGTACTGTGTATTTACGCAGTGGCCGTATTCACACTAACGAATCATAAACACACGAAAACAGCACTAACATTACACCAGACACTGTAAAAAGCTCATTCTCAGCCACTAGACTGCTCTGACAGGGTATTCGAGTGTCATCGAGTGACAGAATGTTGTGGGACTGCTGTACAGGAGATATGATTAGGGATTATAGATCGCGAAATTTAGCCGTTTTTTTTTTTTTCGTTTTTTTTTTTTAAAAGCATGACAGTAAAACACGAACGCGGTCATGAATATATTAAAACATGTGCTTGTTTGTTGTAAAAATTCGTAATAATGACAAAAAATACTAATTTGTGGATCTCCTTACTTCCGGGTTCAGTAATACTGCCGTTGTGGCTGGTGTATTCTGAGAAATTTTCTTACCTCTCCGTTTAGAGTGTGGTCCTGAAAAATCTTCGTTTGAAGGGGTGTATACCCCTTGCCTTTAGCCCTACACCTTCAAGCTAAAGAGAATTGGGACACCGCTACCCCTTGACGTGAACGCGCAAAACGAGGGGTAGGGGTAAGGGGAAGGGCTAAGGGGTAGAATTGGGATTGGGCCTATATTTAAGGATTAGGCATGGGATGTTAACCGTTTTCAAGGTATACCGTGGTTTGGAAAAGTCAAGGTTTTCAAACCGACAAAATTTTCTGTTATACCATTCCTACGATATATGTAAGATTTTTATTTATTTATTTTTTTTAGGACAACAGTATTTCCAGCAAAAAAGATAAGCAAAGATGCCGTTTTAAATTGTAAATAAATCTGTGTTTTAGAAACCAATGAAGACAGCAGAAGTCAATGATCCATTTGAATTATTTA
The DNA here is from genome assembly GCA_903798195.1 of Danio kyathit. Taxonomy (NCBI): domain Eukaryota; kingdom Metazoa; phylum Chordata; class Actinopteri; order Cypriniformes; family Danionidae; genus Danio; species Danio kyathit. The sequence continues at coordinate 51,955,302 of LR812528.1, read as the reverse complement.
GCCTGATATGTTTAGCAACTGTTCCAAAATATTTTAAATGTTTCTCAAAATAAACTATATTGGCTGTGTCAGAAATGTCCCGAGTCAGTTGCGTTGCTTCACTTCTATTCAAGTAGTAGGTCATCCAGGTACTTCTTGTATACTGTTTTTCGAATTCCATGAATTCAGACATACTACTTGGCTCGCATACTGTTTTTAGCGTACTATATTGAATGGAAGTATGCGATTTCGGACACAGCCATTGTGTTCAAAGCTGAAAAAAGTCTTTGTTTTTTTTACCCAGATTTAAAAAAATAAATATTTTAGAGCAGTAATCACAATAGCATGAAACAGTGATATTTTTTAGCCAAGGTTATCATACCATTAGAATCCTATTCTGGCCTATGTCTATTAAGGATCACGATCATGAAAATACTAAAATAAATGAACTCTTCTTTCATAATATTCACTCTTTGCTAGGCATGGGACGATAACCGTTTTCAAGGTAACGCGGTTTGGGAAATACAAGGTTTTAAAACAGTCAAAATCTTCTGTAATACAGTTCCCAAGGTATGTGTACGATTTTTATTTACATTTTTTTTTTTGTTAGGACAACAGGATCTCCAGCAGAAGAGATGCCGTTTTATATTGTAAATAAATCTGCTTTTAAACCAAATGAAGACAGCAGAAGTCACTAAATCATTTAGCCTGAAATGTTTACTGTTCCAAATTATTTTAAATGTTTCTCAAAATAAAATATACTGTGTTCAAAGGGGAGAAAAGTTTTAGTTTTTTACCCAGACATTTAAAAAGAAATAATTTTAAAGCAGTAACCACAATATCGTAAAAACTTGATATTTTAATGCAAGGTTATCATACCGTCAGTCTTTTCCCGTCCCATGCCTACTCTTTGCCCACTATCATTTACCCATTAAACAGCAAGATTTCAATAAAAATGGAATAAAATTTAATAAATACAGTAAGGCTGCATGATACTGGAAAAATATGTGATATTGTTGTTGAGTATTGTGATAATATTTCTTACTATATTACATTTCCTTAGAAAAATGCTATTTTTAGTAGCTATATTTCAAAATAATTTAATTATATTAAAATAAGCAGGTATAATATATATTTCAGATTTAATTAAGACTAAAAAAACTGATGTAAACATTCAGTCTTGAATGTTTATGAAAGAGTGAAAACCTCAGCAGATATTCTGCATCTGATTGGCTGTTGTCATTTTCCTCTCTCATCTTGACTCCACCCATTAGTGGTTATTTTCAGTTCTGGGTTCACCTTATAGCAGAGGTGCCCAAACTCGGTCCTGGAGAGTTTCGCTCCAACCATAATCAAACACACCTGAACAAGCTAATCAAGCTCTTACTAGATATACTAGAAACTTCCAGCAGGTCTGTTGCAGCAAGTTGGAGCTAAACTCAGCAGGACACCGGCCCTCCAGGACCGAGTTTGGACACCCCTGCCTTATAGCCAATTGCAGAAAAGCAACTACTGGGAAGGCGGGGCTAAAGATAGTAGGGCCCCATCTGATTGGTCAAATTTAGATAAACAAGCAAAGCATATAGGTAATTAATCACACATGTCTGCAATATATATATATATATATTGTATATATTATTCCATGATGATAATGAGAATTTTGTGATATATTGTGCAGCCCTCAAATACTAAAATTAGAATTAACATTTTACCAAACATATCAATGACAATGCAACATTATTTCATCCATAATTGTATTAATTTTAGTTTGTTTACATTGTTAAAATATCTGATCAATATTATAAATACACAAATGTTATCTGAAATACAAATTAGACTATTTAATATACATTTAATATGATTTCATTCATTTAATTTGAAGACACCAAAATGGGACATCTTTGACCAAAACAGGTCATCTGAAAAAGTCAGTATTACCAATTAAGCACTTAAACGCACTAAAGATAATCTCGGATCAAGGTTTTAGACTTGTCACGCCAACAAAAAATTCCTTAAGGCTTAAACTCTATCTACATGCTGGCAAACTAGTCACGATGGTGACACAAAGGTAATGCATTCAACCTTCCATTTATCAACAACTAAAAAGTGCAACAAAAATATTACTTAATTTATGTGTTGAGGTGGTGCTTTCTACAGATACTAGCATTGAAAATTAGCTTTGACTTGTATCTATCTTTAAAGTTGACACAAAACTTGTATTATTGATAATAATGACATTATTAGTTGGGTTGTGCAATTAATCAATGATTCAATTTCAGCCTCCAGTGATTATAAATATACAGTAATCGAGATAAAATGACTATTGTGAAACTAAAAAGTTCCTGCAATGAATAACACGTTGTGTAACTTTAGATAGTTTAATCATTTTCAATGATTTAGAGGAATGTTTTGTTTGTTTGTCACTAATAGGAGTTACCCTGGACTCTTCTGTATTGAGATATGTAAAGTTTCACTGGTCTCTGCTGAACACAGATAAAAAAAAATACATTTATAAAGCCATAGTAGATGTCATGGCAACTGTGTTTACAGAAAAAATGCATTTATTTATACCACTATTTAAGTAAATCACTCATATAATGTTTTTTGAACATTAGGTCAACTCATAATCATGCTAAGTAATTGTGATTACAACATGAAACAAAAACAATTATGATTATGACTTTAACCGAGCAGCTCTGTGTTTTAGGAAGTCAAACCATTTGAATATGATAATTCTATAGTCTAATATGACTGCGCTGAATAAAGGAACACTACACCATAAAAAAACAAGTGAAATCTGAATATATCATAAGCAGAATATTAAAAGCTATATTACTTTATAGTAGTGAATAAAAAAAGCCTGCAGACTCAAAAATCAAAAAAGCTAGACACATTGGCAGTGACTTTTTAAAGGGTTTCTACAGGTTTAATGAGAGTAAACGACTTAAAGACCAATAAAAAAAAATGAAGGGAAATAAAATTGAAGGGAAAACAATACATCAATATAGGGCTGCACAATATATGGTTTCAGAATTAATATCGCAACGTGTTTATTCACAATAGTCATTCAGCAGAATGTTGAGTTTGTATTATAATTTACTATTTGCATGCATTTCTGATGATTTTAAAGCAGTTTAACGTTAATAATAATAAATACAAATGAAATTAAAAGTGTTAATAATGATTAGTTTGATTGAATTATTTGTATTTTTTCCTTTAATTACTGTACCTGAATACTGATAAAGCAATTGTATCTTTTTCTTGATTGTATTTAGATTTAATATAATATTGTGATAATATATCACAGAATAACAAAACATCGCAACGTTAGATTTTTCCAATATCGTGCAGCCCTACATCAATATATAGAGAACTACGTATGATATGGAGCACATGAGGAGTGGTATTTATAGCAGCACATCAAAGTAAAAATCTGACTCAATTGAATTCATTTTGCATAAAGTATAATAAGGCTTGAATATCTTTAATTCAGCCACCTGAATGTGGAAATAACTTTTACCTTCTCATCATCAGACTAATGAATTTAAGATCTGCTGCTCTGATTTAAGACCTTGCAGAAATCCTGTTTATAGTATTAAAATGACAGCACTTCATCACCTAAATAATGGCTTAAAAACCCTTATTTCCAAGAACTGGAAGTATTGCTACATACTGACTTTACACTAATCTAATCTGTTTACCTGACAACAAAACCTGCAGCTTCTCTTAGAGATCACTAATCACTTTTAAGTGTTATATAAACTTTAAAACATTCCAATTATTCCAGTTCCACGAACAGGCAGGCTAAATCGAGACACACATTCGTGTAAACTGTACAATAAAACCTTTGTGTTGAACCACATGCTATATACATCGCAAACTGACAGTAGAGTAGCCATGGTGATCCCAGCGAGATGAGCCAACTATGAAATCTGAAATCTGATTTCCTTTTGCATTGGCCTCGGTTTGTTACCAAAAGAAGGTGTAGAAAACATTCACAGTGTTACAGTCTCCCGATGGGGCAGTAAATGGCCAAATAACTGCATAAACAGTGAAGGCATGGACAGTTTATCACTTTTACGGTTGCCATAAAAAATACAATATACACAAGGGACTCCTCACGTGATTTATCCAAGAGATCAGGTACTATCAAACCCAGCAAAGGACATAATTAACTTTTTTTTGTTGTCTATTTATGTTAGAGCTGTATTTGTTTTCTGATTGGCAAGTATTGAACACATAGATAATGTGAAATGGCTTATGTAAATGAACTAATTCAATTAATGACATTTTACAGAATGATTATTCTGGTATTCAGCTGATTTTTCGGTCATTTCTTTGATGAATTGATTGATAAAATTACTTATTTATTGGTTAATTAAGTAGTGCTGTGCTATGTGTTGATATATATCATTTGGACAAATTACATTATGGTAATTAGGGCTGAACGATATTGAAAAAGCTCCTACATTGCGATATTTTGTTTGTGATATTTTGTTACAGCTCTATTTGGAAAGGTTTCATTAATTTAGATCACATGGGTTGATCAAGTCTTTTTCTATGCAGTGCATCTGCATAAATAATAATAAATTACAAGCAAAAATAAATAAATAAACAGTGGTTAAAGGTTTTCCGAGGAGTCTAACAGTATTTATGTACATAAATTGAACAATCAAATGTAAAAAACATGGTCATAATTGCATTAATAATCAAATTTAATAATATCTTTATCTTTTAATCTTTAATACATAATCTAATCCCACAATGTGACTATTGCAGATTGCGATATCAATGCTCAAATGATATATCGTTCAGCCCTCATGGTAATCATTTTTTTTAAATTATATAAGCACATTATTAAACGCCAATACAGCAATGCAGACAGAAACATGAATAACAGCATTGTGAGAAAGATGTAATCTTGAAAGTACAATGTTTACATTTATTTTATGCAACAATGTTATTACAGGGTATATGCAGGAATCCTAAAGGTAATTTCAATACCTTTTTAAGACTTTTTAAAGACCTTCTCAGAATATTTAAAGACCTCATCGCCACTTCAAGTTTCAATCAGCATCAAACCTTTACCTGAATAGACAGTTGTTAATAAACAGTTGTAGTTAAATAAATCAATGGAGCACAACCATGCAACAGAACTCCGATAAGCTCGGAAGAAACAAAGCTTGAAAGAATAAATTATGTGGTTGTTTTCAGCGACAGGCTTCAGCCATTGCTTAAACTCGTTTTTCTCCATCCAGGAGTACGCAAACTTATACTTTCCCATTTTGCCGTCTATGGTTTCGCTACATGTGGAGAGCGTCACATCACCTTCCCACGTTTGTCGCAATTTACGTGACATCACCCAGACGAAGGAGCTTGGCTGAGGCGCCCTGGCCCAAACCAATCGCATCGATCGAGCATGCTGTTGTTAAAATTAGGAGGAAAATTAATATATTTATGCTTTTTTTGGAGTCAAACACTTTGGTCAACGCTTGAACAAAATTTAAGACCTCGTCAAAATGCAATTAAGACTTTTTAATGCCTTTTAAGGGCCTTAAAAGGTAATTAAACTGATTCTGATTAATTTTCTCATAATGAATTAATCAACTTTTAATACTTTTTAAGACCCTGCGGACACCATGTTTTATGCTGGAATCTTCCATGAAATTCTACATAAATTGAGAAATATGATCACATATGAATGAGAAGATTTCTAAGTGTAAACTATAAAATGTAAAAAAAAATAGTCTTTTGTCATTAAAATATATTGATTGATTGAATTTACAGGAACAGTACTATGTAGTGATCTATTTCTATCAGCATATGAGGAGACTTGCATAGTGATACAAGATTTTTGTCTCACCGCTAGGCCCATACGGAAACTGCGAGCGCAGAAATCTGCAGATTTTTAGGCCATTATTGAGTCTATTTATTAACTTGTTTAAATGTGTGTAAATTTATATTTTTCAGTTTTTAAATTATTTTCAGTAATAATATTGACTAATATGAAAATCTTTATTTGATTTATTTACAAGATAGTGTGTCAAGTAATATTTTCTGTCTTTTAGTAGATATATAAAAAGACCTAATAAGTGGATCTATTTGGATTTGCATTGTAAACATTAAATAAAAGGTAAAAAGGTCTTTATTTTTTTAATAATTTTTTTATTTTTAATATATTAAATATTTAGTTACGATGCTCCCAAAAATCATTCCACATAAATCTGCAGATATATTGTTTACAAAATTCTGCGCAGAAATAGCAAATAATGTCCGCAGATTCTGTCTGGCCCTACTTATCACGCAGCCCTAATTTTAATTTGTTACAAAATTGGTAATACGCATTCTTGACCAATGTTATCCTCAAACTGATGTTCCATTTGAATGGAATAGAAACAAATATAGTGAATGTATCCATGTGCAAAGAAACAGTTAAATGTACAAACCAAAAATGAGATATAAAGAGCATACTACACACATTCACCATCTCATACTCCATTACAATAGACACAATGTCTTCTTAGCTGTTTCCAAGGTCTCACCATTTAAAACAGCTACGCAAAACACTAACAAAAGGCATTTGTATGCCTTATTGAGTATGCAACACCAAATGTGAAGCCAATATCAGAATTTCGACCCGTGTACAGTGAATATCACTGCAAATCTACAGGTGATAAGAGCCATTGATTCACATGGGGGAATTTTCCCAGCAGGCCTCACTCAGTAACTGCTGAATAACCTCAAAAACATTAAACACAGCACTAATTGTGTCACATTGGCTTTCTAAGTTAACGAACAACCAATAATTAGGATTTAGCAAATGCTTACAATAAAGTGCTGTAGAGGTGCTGTATCAGATACTACTTAGGCAGTAGTTTAAAGGGATCGTTCACTTAAAAATGAAAATGTACTCACTGTTAATACACCATCATTATGAGATTCTTCTGTTGAATACAAAATACGCTACTTTAAGAAAGCTGAAAACCTGAAACCATTATCCAAATACTGTGGAAGTCAATGGTTACAGGTTTCCAACATTCTTCAAAATATCTTCCTTAGTGTTCAGCAAAAGAACAAAACAAGTAAAGGGTGTGTAAATCATGTCAGAATTAAAAAAAAATTGGGTAAACTAGCTCTTTAATGTTGAACAAGACATGTAACATTCACTACGATAATAACCCAATATGGTGTTTATCCCCAAACATACTGGCACTTTTAAAGCAAACAGTGTGAGAATGAGAAGCCATTGCTTAAGATGGTAACAGAATTTCAAGCGAAAAGATAAAATCGCTCACTTCACATCAGATAAGGCAAACATTCAGATGAATTAGTAGCCGATTGTGTTGACATGTCAACAAAAAATGTCGGAAATCATCAACGGAGTCGTTTTTGCTCACCTGGGTTCGGGGAGGATGATTTTCTTGCTCGCGCGGGCCGCTGGAGTCGATTTGCTCTTCTCCATCGCCATCAGGTAACTGACGTCGGCGAGAACCGCTTCGAGGTCCGCCATCTTCGCCCTCTGGGTCGAACCGAGTCGCTAACGGTACCGGAGGCAGCCGTGCGGGAGCGCGAGGGCCGATGATGGTGCGCGCGCGGGCGGACTCAGCACGAGACAAGCGCAGGAGCCGATCTGATGATGAAGAAGATGATGATGTTGTTGATGATGCGCGAGAGAGGCGCGAACATCTATTCCAGCCTCAGGGTTTTAATTGTCGTGTTTTCCCCTTCTGAAGTCTCTCAGAAATCAATCATAGTGAGAGAAAAAAATCCACCGAATAAATGTACGGCGTGGTTGTGTATGAAGCAGATCCAGTGGAGTTGCAGAAATGGCTTCTGTTTTCACTGAGGAGGAAGAAGAACATACGTGCGTGGCATCACCTCCAAAATAATAACACTTCTTCTAGATGGTGATGATATCGATTAAGCGATGGAAGCCTGCAGAAGCCCCCCATCCAGCACCCACCCCCTTTGGGTGAGTTCACCGAGAACGACCCACCTGCCACCGGTAGAATCACCGTCAAAAAATGACGTTAAATCGAGCTATATTGATGGCGGGTGAATAACAAACTGGCCACAAAATCAAGATAGTCAAAACGACCGTTAAAAACGACAATTGACGTTACGTCAACGAGCGGAATATCCTTAGGTTTTAAAAATAAAGCAAAAAACGGACGGTTAACGTTAGTATGCGCTAATGTTCAATCACATTCAGCACACTTATAGTAAGGGTTTCATACATACACACAGACACATATATAGCATCCTCCTCTTAAAGATGGTGGAAATCTGCGTGGAGAAACATAAATAACGGCTGTCGATGCGATGCGGTTTGGATCCAAAAAGGTGAAAATTCTGAACCTCAAATCCTGCAGATCTCACAAACAAATCCCCATTTTAGATGCTGGAGATCCGCCTGTCACTCCTGTTTGCTGATCTCCTTGATCTCACAAGCCAATTAAACGGGTGAAATTAAACTGCGCTGTTTTATTTTTAAAGTGACAAGTCTGTTGCATTGTGCCGTGCGAAGCACAACAGTTCCTCTTGGTAACAAAAAAAATGGATTTGCTTGCTCGACACTTTATTTATATAATACGAGGTGTGCTGTGAGATACTGCTCTACTGTAACCTTACAGATGAGAGGGGGGGCGCTAGAAAAGGAAATAAGCGACAGCAATGCGAGTTTCCTTTTTCTAAAAACAAAAAAAAATAATAACTGAGTGGTGTCACAAAACGTGGTCGGATGAAACCCTCGAGACAAGTATACACTGAAAAAAACGCTCTACTGTGGTGTTTTAGTACACAAAAACACACATTAAAGCTGGAATCTGTGCGCTAGATCTTGCGGAACTTCATATGCATGGCTGTGCGTCTCAAACTCAGCGTATATGGACGAGTTTCGACAGAAAAAAACAACAACACGACGTGGCTTTTAACCCAAACACGCTTCGCTCTAAGCTTCAAAACGCGCTTTCCTCCCAAAGAGATTTAGGTTTAGATTTTTCGACGCTTTTACCGAAAGAAACCACTCTTTTCTTTTCCATCCGTGTTTGGGTCGCAGATCCAAGTCTTCATCTCTTCCGACATCACTCAACAAAAACACAATATCCGTCCGCATAAAAGCCTCCAGTCCGGCTCCACGCAGAGCCTCCGGGGAAGAGTGCTTCTTGAGGTTTCCCTGTGGTTAATCCAGATGGGAATATGCGAGTATTTTCTTGTTTTAGTGCTTGTGTGTGAGCAGAGCCCCACGGCGCGTCGTGAAGTGAAATTCAGGCTCTTCTGAGAGCTGCACTTCCTCCCAGAGTCCCAGCGGCCAGTGCGGCGCAAAACCCGGCGCTGGAGCTCTGAAAAACACGGAGCGGGAAGAGTCATGAGGCGGAGCTGGATTCTAGTGAGACCGGACGTGGAATGACCAGAAAAAAACGGGTTTTGAAAGCAATTAAGAGGACATCTAAACTCCTGACGAAATCCTTATAGTATTATTTAGGCCATCTGTATTTATATTACCTGTATTCAATTTAAATTAATTAGCAAAAATATTATATATTACATGTTCTCCCCGTGTTGGCGTGGGTTTCCTTCGGGTGCTCCGGTTCCCCCCACAGTCCAAACACATGCGCTATAGCGGAATTGATGAACGAAACTGGCCGTAGTGTATGAGTGTGTGTGTGTGTGTGTGTGAATGAGTGTGTATGGGTGTTTTGACTGGAAAGGCATCCACTGCGTAAAACATATGCAGGAATAGTTGGCGGTTCATTCCGCTGTTGTGACCCCTGATGAATGAATAAGGGACTAAGTCGAAGGAAAATGAATGAATGAAAAAGGAAAATAATCATGAGTGTGTCTGAGTGTTTCCCAGTACTGGGTTGCAGCTAGAAGGGCATCCGCTATGTAAAATATATTCAGGAAAAGTTGGCGATTCATTCCACTGTGGAATAAAGGGACTAAGCCGAAGGAAAATGAATGAATATATATGAGATTTATTTGTATTATTTATTAAATGCACAATGTAATGGGTATTTTATTGTGTTTTATTTCCGTCTAATTTTCCTATTATGGAACTCAATGTTTACAGGTTTCCAACATTTTTCAAATTATCCTCTTTTGTACTTAACAGAAGAAAGTAACTCATAAGGTTTGAAAAAGGTAAAGGGTCAGTAAATAATGTTTGTGCAAAATATAAACTATGGTAACCCATCCATAATATTATTTTTTGATAAAATAGGCTGTATAGAATTTCTCATTAATGGCAATGTTAATGTTTTGAAATCAACAGGGTCCTATAATAATATCTTACATATCTTTAATTCCCCCTGAATTATTAGCCCCCCTTATTTATTTTTTGCCCCAATTTCTGTTTAACAGAGAGAAGATTTCTTCAACACATTTCTAATCATAATAGTTTTAATAACTCATCTCTAATAACTGATTTATTTTATCTTTGTCATGATGACAGTAAATAATATTAGACTAGATATTCTTCAAGACACTTCTATACAGCTTAAAGTGACATTTAAAGGCTTAACTAGGTTAATTAGGGTAAAGTAGGCAGGTTAGGGTAATTAGGCAAGTTATTGTATAATGATGGTTTGTTCTGTAAACTATCGAAGAAAAAAATATAGCTTAAAGGGGCTAATAATATTGACCTTAAAATGGTTCTTAAAAAATTAAAAACTCTTTTTATTCTGGCCAAAATAAAACAAATAAGACTTTCTCCAGAAGAAAAAACATTATCAGACATACTGTGAACATTTCCTTGCTCTGTTAAACATCATTTGGCAAATATTTAAAAACGAAAAAAATCAAAGGGGGCTAATAATTCTGACTTCAACTGTATATATATATATATATATGAAGAGTTTAGATGCAAAAACCACTAAATGCCGTTTGATATTTTCTTGTAAAATTAGCATTTTTTTCTCAGGCTCAGAAATTTTACTTTTATAGTGACAAATAAGTTCTTATCATTGGCTTTAAAGTGAAATAACTGAACATAAACATAGGAGGTTTAAAAAACTCATTTCAGGAGAAAAATTCAGATGGCATTTAGAGGTTTTTGCATCTGAACTGAATATAAATATATATAAAGAAGCTCCGGATGAAAGTTAAGGATTATTTATTAAATACACAATGTAATGTCTACCTTAACCCTAAACTTAATTTTCCTACTATGGAACTCAATGGTTAAAGGTTTCCAACATTTTTCAATTTATCCTTTTTTGTACTTAACAGAAGAAAGTAACTCATAAGTAGGGCCAGACAAAATCTGCAGACATTTTTTGTTATTTCTGTACAGAATTTTGTCAGAAATCTGCGGATCTATCTGAAATGGTTTTGGAAGTATGGTAAATAAAAGCTTAATATATTCAATAAAAAATAATATCTTTTTAACTTTTATTCATTATGTACAATGCAAATCCAATTAGATCCATTTATTTGGTAAACAAAGCAAGTCTCTCCTATAATAATATCTATATACTAAACGACAGAAATTATTACTTTACAAGCTTTATTATAAATAAATCATGTGAACATTTTCATATTAGTCAATAATATCACTGAAATAATTTAAAAACGGGCGACGTGGTGGCGCAGTGGGTAGCACGCTTGTCTCACAACAAGAAGGTCACTGGTTCAAGCCTCGGCTGGGTCAGTTGGCGTTTCTGTGTGGAGTTTGCATGTTCTCCAATTTCCCCCACAAGTCCAAAGACATGTGCTATAGGGGAATTGGGTAAACTAAAATTTTCTGTAGTGTATAAATGTGAATGCAAGAGTGTATGGGTGTTTCCCAGTGTTGGGTTGCAGCTAGAAGGGCATTGGTAGATTAACAAGGCCAAAAAAGAAAATGAATGAATGAATTTAAAAACTGAATAAATATAAATTCACACACATTTACACAAGTAAATAATAAGACTCAATAAATGATAAATAAAATATGGGCTAAAAATCTACGGAAATCTGCGCACGCAGACTCCGTGTGGGCCTACACATAAGGTTTGAAAAAGGTAAAGGGTGAGTAAATAATGTTTGTGCAAAATATAAACTATAACCCATCCATAAAATTATTTTTGATAAAATACGGTATAGAGTTTCTTATTAATGCTAATGTTAATGTTTTGAAATCAACAGGGTCCTAAAATAATATCTTTAAGCGTATTAGTTTACATATTAGTTTATTTATTTTGAGGACCCTGTTGATTTTAAAATTTGGTATATTGTGAATTTACTCATTATGTATGGAAAATTATTTGTTGTATTTTGTGTAAAATTATTACGTGTAAATGTATAAAATACAATTTTACTCAATTTAAAATAGAAATGGGTCACTACCTTTATTTATTACAAGAGACCAGAAGAATAAAGCAAAAAACTACATTACTTTAAAGCCTTAACATTTTTTTAATATATAGAGGAATTACCAACCTACGTCAGACATGACGTCACACGGGTTCAACCGCGCAAAAAAAAGACCGGTTGCAATAGCAAACATGTCGTGTTGTGCGGTAGGATACCAAAGTCAAAAGTCCAAAAATAGAAAGCCTAAATTTTATCGTACACCACACTGCTTTTAATGTTAGCCGCAGACGTCTTTGGCTAAAAGGGAGCTGAATGGAGTGAGGACCTAATTAAAAATGCTGGACTCTGCAGTTCTCATGCTATATCAGGTCAGTTCCCGCTATGCTGAATCAGACACATTACTGGTTTTGATAGCAGGAATAATTTCAGCAAAAACAGTTCAATATGGTGAATTAAACTGCGGACACTGAATGTTCAGAATGAAATGTAAACATGTGCGTTCACATATCCTGCCGTACAGGTGCAGTTCACTGTCAGAATGCAGTTGTTCTGCTTGTTGATGATCACTCAGGCCTTGTACAGCTCCGTCTTCTTTCCTTGTCTTTGGCTCGGCAGATCCTCAGTTTTTACCACTACAAAGTTTTGAATCTGGTAATCATGAACATTATCTCCTGCACATGACCACACAGAGCAACATTACAGGCATCCAAAGACTTGTAGGCCTTTAACTTCTCTTGTAAAATCACTTGGAGTTTCAGTGTGGTAGTTGTATATTTGGGGCTGATGCTTGGCCATTTCATCTTCTCCAATATCCATTGTGAGGGTGCTATTGCAGATGGACCTGTCAGACGAACGCCGCTCACTTTAACTGTAATTTTGTAGAATATCTGTGATTATCACTGGGTGACGAGCTGTTATAATACACTGAAAGCATTATGTAAATAATATATATATAATATGTAATCAATATAACTAATACAACAACAAACTCTGTACCGCATCAGATGTCATTTCCTCGCTGTAAATGCTAGCACTCCCAGGTTTTTTTCTGCAACCTCACTGCGCGCGCATCCTGAATGTTTACAAACCAGCAATTCACTTATATAGCTCTGGCTGGAGATTTATTTTATTTTATTAATTAAATGACTTAATATATTGTGTTTTTTTAACATCAACCCCAACCTAAACTTACCACACAGTAACATAAAAACAATATTAATTGTTTTTCACTGTCACAAAAATTATTATATTGATGTGAGCATCTGTATCACATCTAGACTTAAATGAATAATCTTGTATGTGTATTCATCTTAATATATTTAAATCTTATACTGATATTCAAAATATGGATCTATTGTACATATTATTTATATCTTATATTTATCCCTTTCTCTTCATAAAAAGAAACGACATGGCTAAATTACTATGGCGAAGGCTTGACTCATGCATATTAAATAGATCCTGCTGACGTTGCTTAGTAACCTTCCTGAAGCGCCCAGTCACGTTACCTCATTAACATTCATATGTTAAACCTTCCCCATAGAAGGACTTTTCAATTCGCCCTATAAAAAGCGCCCACTCATCTGCCAGCAAATCAGCGAGGCTTACCAGCGTACGTCATCATGCGTAATTAATATTCATGACCCACGGCCAGAGCATAGTAGGAAGGTCCGCTTTGCTGCCTGCGCCATGTTATCTAAATAAAATGGTTGTGTAAGCGCATCCCACCTCTTTTATCAACACGGCATCTGGACAAAACAAATGCAGATTTTTTTAGTTTGTTTGAGTTTCTCGTTTCAGTTCCTGATCTTGTGATTTAGTCTGACAAACAGTGACATTTAAACTCAGTCAGGTTTAGGAACAGGTTAAACCATGCTGTATTGTTCAGTGAGTTCACATTATATCCAGTTTCTCTTTAAACCTGATTAATTTATTCTCTGTATTATTTGTGATCATGTGGCTTGTAGGTTTATTGCCCCCTCTGGCGGAAAAGGAGAGAAAATGCATCTCTAAATAAATAAATAAATGAATAAATAAATAAATAGACATTTATTACAGAAAGCATATTGGATTCAAGTGACTTAAATATCCTTTCTAAAAAAAATATATAAATATAAAAATATGGGTGAATTATGTGCTGTAATTAAGATATAATTATGTCAAAATTAACCAACATTTATTCTGAGCTGTTCTTGTTAAATAAATCTCATAATAATTGATTATATTACACTCACCGGTAGGTGATGGTCGGGTCAGAATTTGCTGTCAACAACATGAAAGCATGGATCCATCCTGCCTTTTATCAACGGTTCAGGCTGGTGGTGGTGGTGTAATGGTGTGGGGGAGATTTTCTTGGCACACTTTGGGTCCATTAGTACCAATTGAGCATCGTGTCAACGCCACAGCCTACCTGAGTATTGTTGCTGACCATGTCCATCCCTTTATGACCACAGTGTCTCCATCTTCTGATGGCTACTTCCAGCAGGATAACACACCATGTCATAAAGCGCCAATCATCTCAGACTGGTTTCTTGAACATGACAATGAGTTCACTGTACTCAAATGGCCTCCACAGTCACTATAACTCAATCCAAAAGAGCACCTTTGGGATGTGGTGGAACGGGGGATTGGCATCATGGATGTGCAGCCGACAAATCTGCAGCAACTGCGTGATGCTATCATGACAATATGGAGCAAAATCTCTGAGGAATATTTCCAGTACCTTGTTGAATCTCTGCCATGAAGGATTAAGGCAGTTCTGAAGGCCAAAGGGGGTCCAACCCGGTACTAGTAAGGTGTACCTAATAAAGTGGCCATGAGTGTAAATGTGATTCTCTTTAAAATTATAAATAAATTCTTTCTGACAATATGATAAAATAAGCCCAGTGGTTTAAAGGATGGTGGCAAAGTATAAATCTTTTAGATGACAATTAATAAGCATTTTGGGCCCAATTTGTGATCCTTTTTTGTCATCAAATGAATTGTAAATATGCCTAATAGGAAAACTATGAGTAGACAATGGCAATCTCTAGGGTGTTTTCAGATGTACAAAATGTAAATAAGTGTTTGTTTCTTGCAGAAAAAAAATAAAACTCCACATTCTGTTTGTTTATGTCTTTGAGTGTTTTCAGTAAAAACCTGTAGTAAAAATTTGTAATAAAATTGTAGTAATTTGCAGTAAAAAATGAGTCCACATTCTAGTTTTGACATATTTTTTTCAGTAGAGTTTTTTCAATAAAAAACAAAATGAGCCATTATTATTATTTTTGTTTTTGAGAGAAAAAAATAATAAAAGTGCACATCATTTTTATGCATTTCAGAGTTTTCTGTAATAAAATATATACATTTTTTGCAGAGAAAAAATAGTTTAAAAAAAGGTAATTTTTTTGGTAAAAACCTGGGAAAATAACAGTCATCATATATTTAAACAGAAAAAAATAATAAAAAAAACTTTTAGTGTTTTCAGTTAAAAAAGGAAAAATGAGAGACATTTTTTGGAGAACAGATAATAAAAGTCCTCGTTAGTTTCTAAATGTATTTTTGTTATTTCAGTAAAAAATGGAAAAAATATGATTATCACATTATTAAATTATTGCATTGTTTTTTGGAAAACGATTAAATAGTTCACATTCTATTTTTACGTATTTTAGTGTTTTTATTTAAAAAAATGAGTCATTATTATAAATATATTTCAGTTTTTTGCAGAGAAAAAAATGAACAAACAGTCCACCTTCTATTTGTTTATGTCTTTGAGTGTTTTCAGTAAAAATCCTGTAGTAAAAATCAGTCATTTTCAGTAAAAAAAAATCAGTCCACATTCTAGTTTTTACATATTTTTTAGTGTTTTTAGTAAAAACTAAATAAGAGTCATTATTGTTGTTATTTGAGAGAAAATTTCTTTTTATTTATTTTAGAGTTTTTTTGCATAGAAAAAATAACAAAACCTTTTCAGTTAAAAAAAGGAAAAATATGAGTCATTTTTTTGGAGAAAAATAATAAAAGTCCTTGTTAGTTTTTAAAAATATTTTTGTTATTTCAGTAAAATTCCAGTTTTTTGGCAGAGAAGAAAAAATTATAAAAAGTTAATATTCATTTTTTTATGTATTTTTGTGCTTTCAGTAAAAATAATAATTATTATATTATAATAAGTCATTATTATAAATAGGCTGCATGGTGGCACAGTGGGTAGCACGTTCGGCTCACAGCAAGAAGCTTGCTGGTTCGAGTCTCAGCTGGGTCAGTTGGCGTTTCTGTGTGGAGTTCGCATGTTCTCCCCGTATTGCCGTGGGTTTTCTCCGGGTGCTCCGGTTTCCCCCAGAGTCCAAACACATGTACTATAGGTGAATTGGGTAAGCTAAATTGTCCGTAGTGTGTGTGAATGAGTGTGTATGGATGTTTCCCAGTGATGGGTTGCAGCTGGAAAAGCATCTGCTGCATAAAACATATGCTGGATAAGTTGGTGGTTCATTCCGCTGTGGTGACGCCAGATTAATAAAGGGACTAAGCCGAAAAGAAAATGAATGAATTATTATAAATATATTTTATTTATATTTTTAGATATATATTTTTAAATTCCTTAATATTTTTATTTATATAGTTTTTTGCAAAGAAAAAATTTGTTTTTTACGTATTTTTGTTTTCACAAAAAATTATTATTATATAATAATAAGTCATTATTACAAATATATTTTATTTATATATATATATATATATATATATATGCAACGCAGTGGCGCAGTAGGTAGTGCTGTTGCCTCACAGCAAGAACGTCGCTGGGTCGCAGGTTCGAACCTCGGCTAGGCTGGGTCAGTTGGCGTTTCTGTGTGGAGTTTTCATGTTCTCCCTGGGTTCGCGTGGGTTTCCTCCGGGTTCTCCGGTTTCCCCCACAGTCCAAAGACATGTGGTACAGGTGAATTGGGTAAGCTAAATTGTCCGTAGTGTATGAGTGTGAATGAGTGTGTGGAAGTTCCCAGAAATGGGTTGCGGCTGGAAGGGCATCCGCTGCGTAAAATCGTGCTGGATAAGTTGGCGGTTCATTCCGCTGTGGCAACCCCGCAAGGGACAAAGCCGACAAGAAAATGAATGAATGAATATATATATATATTTATATATTTATATGCACACAATTTTATTTATTTATTTATATTTTTCTTTATATTTTTCTTGTTTTTTTGCAGAGAAAAAATAATAAAAATTTGCATTTTATTTTTTTACATATTTTTGCATTTTCAGGAAAAAAATTTCATATGCGACATTATTATAAATATATTTAATTGATTTATATATATATATATAATTTATTTATATTTTTCTATATATTTTACTTGTTTTTTGCAGAGAAAAAATAATAAATAGTTCACATTTTTTTACATATTTTTGCATTTTCAGTAAAAAAATATTATATTATTTTTTTTATTATTTTCATTTTTCTATATATTTTAATTGTTTTTTGCAAAGAAATAATAATAATAAGTTCACATTTTATTTTAATTTTTTTTTTTTTACATATTTTTGTGTTTTCAGTAACAAAAAATTTCATTTCAAAAGTTTCAATTTCAAAAGTCATTATTATAAATATATTTTTTATATTTATATATATATATATATATATATATATATATATATATATATATATATATATAATTTTTTAAATTATTATTATTATTATTTCATTTATTTATTTTTTTATTTTTATTTTTATTTATATTTTTTACTTGACTTTTTAACATAATTTTGTGTTTTAATAAGTCATTATTATAAATATATTTTATTTATATTTTTTACATATATATTTTTCATTTATTTATATATTTTTCTTGTTTTTTTGCAGAGAAAAAAAATTATTATATTATAATAAGTCATTATTATAAATAGATTTTATTTGTATTTTTTTATATATCGTTTTTTAAACTTATTTATATTTGTTTTTATATTTTTCTTGTTTTTGCAGAGAAAAAATACTACAAAGTTCACATTTTAGAATTTTTTACATGTTTTTGTGTTTTCTGTAAAAAATTAAATATGAGTCATTATTATTTATATTTGATTTATATTTTTAATATATTTTTTATTTATATATTTATTGTTTTTTGCAGAAAAAAATAAAAAGTTTGAACTCTATTTGTTACATCTTTGCACCTACAATTATTCAAAATGTGTAATAAAATGCACAACACATCATTATTATTAATTCATCTGAAAGTGTCCAAAACTCCTCTGCGTTTCTCTGAGGCTTCAGCAGATGCGTGTTTGAGTGTTTGGACACAGATGTATAACAGGAGGTCAGTGAGGTTTTAGAAAGACAGTTTATTTAGCATTGGGCAGAAAGGGGCATGAGAGATTTGGCAGGGGGCAGGGATGCGTTACTGCTGGATACGGCGGATGGACTGGATCTGAGGAGTCTGGGAATGGGAACCGAACTCACGGAATTGTTTGTACTCGCCACAGTGGCGGTCGCACTCCATGATGTACTGGTATCCACGGTAACCAGGGAACTGGTAGCACACAAACCTGCCGGGAGAAAATAAACAAGCAGAGATCAGAGATGAGGAGTAAAGCCCAAATCACAAAGGGACGGTGATGAAACTGTTTTACTTTTGCTCAGTTAAGTGGCTAATTTGTACAAATTCATAGAGTTCAGTCGTATATTATACAGCCGTATTATAAATTTAATATAATTTTCAAGGTGGCACAGTGGCTCCGTGGTAAGCACTGTCGCCTCACAGCAAGAAGGTTGCTGGTTTTGAGTCCTGTGTCAGTTAGCATTTCTGTGTGGAGTTTGCATGTTCTCCCCATGTTGGTGTGGGTTTCCTCCGGGTGCTCCGGTTTCCCCCAAACACATGCACTATAGGGGAATTGATGAACTAAATTGGCTGTAGTGTATGAGTGTGTGTGTGTGTATGAATGAGTATGTATGGGTGCTTCCCAGTACTAGGTTGCAGCATGGAAGGGCATCTGCTGTGTAAAACATATGCTGGATAAGTTGTCGGTTCATTCCGCTGTGGTAACCCCTGATGAATAAAGGGACTAAGCCGAAGGAAAATGAATGAATAAATGAATAAATTATTAGCATTTTCACAATTAATATGAAAAATATATCATTTATCAATATATCATTGCAGAAAAAAAAATAAAACTCCACATTCTTTTTGTTTGTGTCTTTGAGTGTTTTTAGTAAAAAATTGTAGTAAATATCTGTAAATTTCAGTAAAAAAAAAAATCACTACATTCTAGTTTTTACACATTTTTTCAGTAAAATAATAGGAAAAGTAAAGTCATTATTTTTATTTTTCATAAAATAAATAATAAAAAGAGCACATTACTTTTAATGTATTCTAGAGTTTTCGATAAAAAAATAAATTTATATTTATATATATATATATATATACACACACAGTTGAAGTCAGAATTATTAGCCCCCCTGAATTATTAGCCACCCTGTTTATTTTCCCCCAATTTCCCCAACCCAACGGAGAGATTTTCTCAACACATTTCTAATCATAATAGTTTTAATAACTCATCTCTTATAACTGATTTATTTTATCTTTGCCATGATGACAGTAAATAATATTAGACTAGATATTCTTCAAGACACTTCTATACAGCTTAAAGTGACATTTAAAGGCTTAACTAGGTTAATTAGGGTAACTAGGTAGGTTAGGGGAATTAGGCAAGTTATTGTAAACCAGTGGTTTGTTCTGATTATCAGAAAAAATATAGCTTAAAGGGGCTAATAATATTGACCTTAAAATGGTTTTAAAAAAATTAAAATCTGCTTTTATTCTAGCCAAAATAAAACAAATAAGACTTTCTCCAGAAGAAAAAATATTATAGGAAATACTGTGAAAATTTCCTTGCTCTGTTAAACAGCATTTGGGAAATATTTAAAAAAGAAAACAAAATTCAAAAGGGGGCGAATAATTCTGACTTCAGCTGTATATATATATACTTTTTTTGCAGAGAAAAAAATGATAAAAAAGCTTCACATTTTAATCCCAACAGGAGATGGAGATGAGCAAATCATCCTAAATTATATGAATGAGATCGTACAAATTCATTTGTTTATTTTTTTGGCAGAAAAAATAAATACCTCACATTCTATTTGTTTATGTCTTTGAGTGATTTTGGTAAAGAATTGTAGTAAAATAATCTGTAAAAGTCCACATTGTGTTTGTTTATGTCTTTGATTGTTAGCGATGTAGTAAAAGTGTAGTAAAGAAATCAGTAATTTTCAGTAAAAAAATCAGTCTACATTCTAGTTTACACATTTTGCTGAGTTTTTTCAGTAAAAAAATAGGAAAAGTAGAGTCATTATTTATATTTTTGCTTTTCATAGAATAAATAATAAAAAGTGCACATTATTTAAATGTATTTTAGAGTTCCCAGTGAAAAACATATATACTTTTTTGCAGGGAAAAAATAATTTAAAAGATTCATATTCTTAATCCTAACCGGAGATGGAGATGAGCAAATCCTACTAACATATATGAATGAGATCGTACAAATTCATATGAATTAGTCACTAAGTTAAAAAAAAAAAGTGAAAAATATTAGCAGAAAAAACTAATAAAAACTCCACATTAGATTTGTTCATGTCTTTGAGAGTTTTCAGTAAAAAAATCAGTTCACATGCTAGTTTTTAGTAAAAGGAGTGTTTTCAGTAAAAATAATTGGAGAAAATAAAAGGCATTATTATTTCTTCTGTTTTTCAACACATTATTTAAATGTATTTTAGAGTTCTCAGTGAAAAATATATATACTTTTTTGCAGAGAAAAAATAATCAAAAAGATTCACATTTTAATCCCAACAGGAGATGGAGACGAGCAAATTATACTAAAATATATGAATGACAGTGTAAAAAATTATACAAATTAGACACTAAATTAAAAAGTAATATTCAAAATAATTGATGAAAAACCAATAAAAGGTCCACATTATGTTAGTTTATGTCTTTGAGTGTTTTCAGTAAAAGAATAGTAGTAAAAAATCTGTAAATTTCAGTAAATAAATCTGCCCATGTTCTAGTTTTTACTGAGTATTTTCAGTTTGAAAGAATTGAAAAACAGAAGTCATTATTATTATTTCTGTTTCTGCAGAAAGTAAATATAGTTTTTAAGTCCAGATTCTAATCCCAACCGGAGATCAGGATGAGCAAATTGTGCTAAAATGTTGAATGAGAATAGCCACTAATTCTGAATTGGCACGGATAGTGTTGATAGAGCAGAAACAGATACTCACGCTCCGGACTGAACACGCAGAGAACCGACTTCGTTGTTGCACCATCCCATAGCCTGAAGAGAGGGATAATCGTCGCTCAGCTCGCCTTTGCGGCCCAGGAAATTCTCCCTCTCGTAGATGGTCATTCTGCACTCCCTGTGGTTCTGTATAGAGATGAAGAAATAGAAAATAAAGTTTTTAAAGTAGATGTTAGTATCATTATGTTAGTTTTAAGTATATCCATAAGCTAGTGTGCTCCAGTACAGTGACAACATTCACATTTAGATGACATAACCCTGATATAAACATTCCAATCTTTCAGTTTGCCACTTCCACCTAAATGAATCAATGATTTTATTTTAACATCACTTCATACTTCAGTTTCCCATCAAATCTTCTGACCAATCAAATGCACTGATAATATCCTGGCAACCAACTGGAAACACCATAGCAACACGCGGAATATTTTGAAACAATGTAACTAACACATAGCAACATGTAGAACATTTTGAAACAATGTAACTAATACATAGCTATGCCCCGGCAACCACCCACCACCTGGAAACTACCTAGCAACTTCCTGGAACACTGTACTATCTCCATAGCAACATGTAGAACCTTTTGAAACAATCTAACTAATACATAGCTATGCCCCAGCAACCACCCACCACCTGGAAACTACCTAGCAACTTCCTGGAACACTGTACTATCTCCATAGCAACATGTAGAACCTTTTGAAACAATCTAACTAATACATAGCTATGCCCCAGCAACCACCCACCACCTGGAAACTACCTAGCAACCTCCTGGAACACTGTACTATCTACATGGCAACATGTTGTTTCAACATTTTGAAACAATATAACTGACACATAGAAACACCCCGGCAACCACCTATCACCTGGAATCTACCTAGAAACCTCCTGAAACACTGTACTATCTCCATAGCAACATGCAGAATATTTTGAAACAATGTAACTAACACATAGAAACACCCCGGCAACCACCCATCACCTGGAAGCTACATAGAAACCTCCTGAAACACTGTACTATCTCCATAGCAACATGCTGAATATTTTGAAACAATGTAACTAACACATAGAAACACCCCGGCAACCACCTACCACCAGGAAGCTACCTAGAAACCTTCTGAAACACTGTACTATCTCCATAGCAACATGCAGAATATTTTGAAACAATGTAACTAACACATAGAAACACCCCGGCAACCACCCACCACCTGGAAGCTACATAGAAACCTCCTGAAACACTGTACTATCTCCATAGCAACATGCGGAATATTTTGAAACAATGTAACTAACACATAGAAACACCCCGGCAACCACCTACCACATGGAAGCTACCTAGAAACCTCCTGAAACACTGTACTATCTCCATAGCAACATGCAGAATGTTTTGAAACAATGAAACTAACACATAGAAACACCCCAGCAACCACCCACCACCTGGAAGCTACCTAGAAACCTCCTGAAACATTGTACTATCTCCATAGCAACATGTAGAACATTTTGAAACAATGTAGCAAATGCATAGCTATTACCCCTGTAATTTTTCAATTATGACGAATGTAATGCAATGGCTAAAATGCAAACAGAAAATATTAAAACGAGAGTGTACACAATCTTGAGTAAATTATTTGAATAAAAGTCATTCATTACTAATTATTTAATAAATAAAACTATATTTAAATGACATTTTTAATTACTTTGTCTGAAAAGTAACTTAACTTTAATTACTCGACTCACGACTGTACTTAAAATCTATTTAAATCTCAAAAAAATCTAGTTGTATAACTAAAAATACATTTATTCTGCTTCTCTGAATTGATTTATACAAAACTGTTACATTTCTTTACAGTATTTAAGGCAAGTACATTATAAGTAACTGCACTTAAATGACCTAAAAATAAAAAGTAATCCCTTTTTAGCAGAAAAATTTATTTAATCACACTAACTAGTTACTTTATTTCTATAAAAATTATCTATTTATATAAATGCTTAATGTGAAATCGTCAAATGTGGGTGTATGCTGCAAATGAAACCTCCTTACAGAGGCAAATAAAGTTAACTAACTAACTTGGTTACTTATTACACCCAACACTGTATGCAATAACACCAACCAGTCCATTCTCACAACCATGGCATGTTACTTCACCAAAAGTGTACGTTTAAAATCAGCCAGATCTATATGGAAATGCATTTTAATATTCACCCTGACCTGACCAAAGCAATGTCCAAAATTCATTTGTAGCAGTTACTGTGTGAGCTTATGTGTAATGTGATTGGCTGAGCAGGACTTACGGCGCAGGAGATTGGTCTAAAGGAGGTCATTCTCTCGATGTGGTAAGCATTGCTTCCACCAAAGGAGTCGCACTGAGGATATTCTCCACGCTCCAGGACAAACTGATGACCCTGGTAAGAAGCGTGCTCATAACCGACCCACCTGTGGAGAAACACACACTGGTTACACACCTGGGCAAAATCTCACAACAATAAACCACACGGAAACAACCTTTTCTGAGTACATTTATGATTTTTTTTGTCTAAGAAAGTTACTAAAAAGCAGTTTCAAACAGTGTATTTCTATTTATTTGTAATTTTATATATAATGTCATTTTATTTATTTATTTTTATTCATGTTTTTTTTTATATGTATTTTTATTTATGTATTGTTATTCTCATTCTTTACTTGCTTCTTATTTATTATTATGGTATTCAATCCTGATTCTAAATAAAGCTGAAATAAAATCTTATATACCAAGAAGCTATAAAGCATGAGTGGAGTGAATAAAATTAAGTGAAATAAATAATAATAAATAAATTATAATCTCAAATAACAAAAATAAAAAATGAAATAAACAAAAAAATGTCAATAAAAGCTAACAAAATGAGAGAAACTTAATCTAAAATAATAAACCAACAACTGAAACTGAAAGCAAATCTAAAATATTAACAAAATACTATAATAGTGTAAAAAACAGGACTATTCAATTGATTTATATAGAATTAAACCTAATATTTTTCTCCAATAGTCTGTTAAAAATTAATAATAATAATAATAATAAAAGTAACCCCTTGATTTACAGTAAATGTGAAGTAGAAAGACTGAATTAATATGCTCTCTGTAAATGAATAATTATTATAACTTCTTAACTGTTCCTAACCTCATCCTCCAACATCAAAACATGTTCCTAAGTGACCTGCCTGATCAAATTAAGGTCACATAAATGAATGCCACACAGAATAAGGCCACGGTTGTTACACAAAGCCCTGCTGACCAAGAATCACCGCTACTACTGCTCATATTTGGGATTAGTGACTGAATAAACAAAGCATTAAATGTGCGTGTTTGATTTCTGGCACTTAACTAGCACTGTCTGGGATGTGATCATGGTGCGAATTACAGGGGGATTAACCCCGCTAATTAACACTTGATCCCACCAGAAGGACGTGAAAACAAAATGTATACAGGTCAGTTATTTAATATTAAGAAGTAGTTTTCTTCGGTCAGTATCTTAAATAATAATATTAATATTTACAACAATAGATACTATAAATATTCATTTGCCCACCCCTATAACGGATCATACCATTGTGAACGCATAATCGCGCCTATCATTTTGTGCGGGAAAAATCATTCAACAGTCTAACCGGCAGATCTACAGCACCGATTGACATCGTAAGTATTCACAAGACACCTTTCTCCTAAAATAGGTGTTTGTAAATACATATATCCTAAAAGTAAATTCAAATTAGACTATAGTTTGTGTAGTTTGATCTAAATTAAACTCTAAAAGAGCTAATCAGAGTATACTGTTAGTCAGAATAGGCTACACTGAAAATCCCTCACAACACTGAAAACGTAAATACGTTTTATTATTGGTTGTAATTTAAATAAATACAAAAATTTGATTTGCTAAAGCATTTATTACACTAATGATTCCGTAATGTTGACCAATGTGTAATTCGCACCATGGGTATGCTGACATTATAGAGGTGCAGGTTTAATGTATTAAAAAGACAATAGATCTACCAGTATATCATAGAAAATTAAGATTTTATTTAAACTTGGCTACTAAAAGCATTGAAATATCCTACAAACTCCTGGAAACTCCATATCAACCTCTTAAAACACTTTATTTTCTCCATAGCAATGTTGAACAATTTGGAATCATGTAGAAAATGGTTCACAACACAAACATTTTGGTGTAAAAACTATTTTATCCCAGACACTGTGAGTGAATTTCACATTTATGAAGAAACTTTAAAAGGTTACAAAATAATTAAAAAGAAAATAATTATATAAATTAAATACAGAATTACTAATGTCAAATAGTGAGTATGCACCACAAAACCAGTGTTAAGTGTCAATATTTGGAAATTGAGATTTGTGCATGAATTAAAAGCCGAATAAATAATTTTTCCATTGATGTATGGTTTGTTACATTATTTGTAACATATAACATTATTTGACATTATAAGTAACTTATAATATTAGAAAATCTAGAATCTGTGTGTTTTAAAATAAATAAATAAATACTGAGAAAATCACCTTTAAAGTTAAACAAATCAAGTTCTTAGCAATGCATATTACTAATAAAAAAAAACATAGCGAAACTGAATTTATGAAAAGAAATGTACAAAATATCTTCATGAAAGATAACCTTTAGTAAATATTCTAATATTTTTTGACAAAAAAACATTAATTGTGACCTATAGAATATATTTTTGGCAATTCCTACAAATATACACCCGTGCTCCAGGGTCACATTTAGGATTTACTTTAAAATAGTTTTCAGTGAGAAATAATAACTGAGTAATAACTTAAATGGCGCTGAATTAACCATGAATATCTTCGGTAGAAAAGCTAACCATGTTGTTAAGCAAACTCCTCAAGTTTTTGTTTTATTTAAAACTTCTGAAGGTCATTTTTGCATTTCAACATTTCACAATATAAATCACACGCATTTTATAATTGCAACCTCTCATTTGGACATTTTTAAAAACGTTTTTTGCGCTCTGTGTGTGCATATATTTGATGACAAAATTATTAGTCCTCCTGTGAAATTTGTATTATTTTACAAACATATCCCAAGTGACGTTTAAAAGATTTTTTTCAACACATTATTAAACATAATAGTTTTATTAGCTAATATTGTTTGTCTTTGATATCAGCACATAATATTTGACTAGATATTATTCAGGATACTAGTATTCAGCTTAAAGTGACATTTAAAGGCTTAACTAGGTTAATTAGGCAAGTCATTGGAAACAGTGGTTTGTTCTGTAGCCAATTAAAATTTTTTTTTAAGGGGGCTAATAATATAGACCACAGCAGTTTTTACATTCATATATTTTTTATTCTATGCAAACTAATTGAAATAAGACTTTCTCCAGTAGAAAAATATAATAGGAGATACTATGGAAAATGTCATTGCTCTGTTAAACATCACCTGGAATTTAAAATAATTGAATAATTCTATCTTCAACTCTATGGTTTTGTGTGTTTGGTAAAGTAAAGGAGTAAAACTGTGTAAATGGCTAGTGTAAAGACTCACGCTCCGCTCTCCACCCTCAGTGAACGCACGCTCTCGAAGCCGAACTCCATCACGTTGCAGCACTCGGAGGTGAACTCATGATGACGGCCCTGGAAGCACTCCTCATCATACACAATGATCTGGAAGACAGAGGTTGGGCACCTTTAAAGATTTCAAGCACACAGTCAAACTTGTGCATGCTGGAGAACAGAAACACAGGTGAAAAAAATACTATAGTAATGTTTATTAAATATACATTGTTTTGAACCATACTATATTAAAGTACTTAAGTTAATCTAATTTGATTTTACAGTTGCTATGGTAATGCAACAACTATAGTAATATAAGTGAATAAATCGGTTGTGGTGATTCTATAGTCGCTATGGTAACACAACAACTATAATAATTAAAAAAATAAATCTGTTGTGGCGATTCTACAGTTGCTATAGGTAACGCAACAACTATAGTAATGTAAGCAAATAAATCGGTTGTGGTGATTCTATAGTCGCTATGGTAACGCAACAACTATAGTAATATAAAAAATAAATCTGTTGTGGTGATTCTACAGTTGTTATGGTAACGCAACATCTATAGTAATATAAAAAATAAATCTTGTGGCGATTCTACAGTTGTTATGGTAATGCAACAACTATAGTAATATAAAAAATAAATCGGTTGTGGTGATTCTATAGTCGCTATGGTAACGCGACAACTATAATTAAAAAAATAAGTCTGTTGTGGCGATTCTACAGTTGCTGTGGTAATGCAACAACTATAGTAATATAAACAAATAAATCGGTTGTGGTGATTTTATAGTTGCTATGGTAACGCAACAACTATAGTAATTTAAAAAATAAATCTGTTGTGGCAATTCTACAGTTGCTGTGGTAACGCAAAAACTATAGTAATATAAGCAAATAAATCGGTTGTGGTGATTCTATAGTCGCTATGGTAGCGCAACAACTATAGTAATATAAAAAATAAATCTGTTGTGGTGATTCTACAGTTGTTATGGTAACGCAACATCTATAGTAATATAAAAAATAAATCTGTTGTGGTGATTCTACAGTTATGGTAACGCAACAACTATAGTAATATAAAAAATAAATCTGTTGTGGTGATTCTACAGTTGTTATGGTAACGCAACATCTATAGTAATATAAAAAATAAATCTGTTGTGGTGATTCTACAGTTATGGTAACGCAACAACTATAGTAATATAAAAAATAAATCGGTTGTGGTGATTCTATAGTCGCTATGGTAGCGCAACAACTATAGTAATATAAAAAATAAATCTGTTGTGGTGATTCTACAGTTGTTATGGTAACGCAACATCTATAGTAATATAAAAAATAAATCTGTTGTGGTGATTCTACAGTTATGGTAACGCAACAACTATAGTAATATAAAAAATAAATCTGTTGTGGTGATTCTACAGTTGTTATGGTAACGCAACATCTATAGTAATATAAAAAATAAATCTGTTGTGGTGATTCTACAGTTATGGTAACGCAACAACTATAGTAATATAAAAAATAAATCTGTTGTGGTGATTCTACAGTTGTTATGGTAGCGCAACAACTATAGTAATATAAAAATTTATCTGTTGTGGTGATTCTACAGTTGCTATGGTAACGCAACATCTATAGTAATATAAAAAATAAATCTGTTGTGGCAATTCTACAGTTGTTATGGTAACGCAACAACTATAGTAATATAAAAAATAAATCTGTTGTGGCGATTCTACAGTTGCTATGGTAACCAACAACTATAGTAATGTAAACAAATGACCCAATACTGTCTTTTCTACAACTATAGAGTATATTATACTACAATACACCACCGTTAACTGTAGTAAAAACTAAAGTATACTACAGAAGACAGTTTATCAGCTCACTATAGTTAATAAATAAGTATTAACCAAACAATAATTAATAAATGTTGTAATATATACAGTATAATACACTTTACTATAGTATGGCTCAAAAACAGTAATATTTACTATAATTACTATAGTATTTTTTCATGTGGGCACACACGAGATGTACACTACAAAGTAGTCTACAAATTATTAACTATTTGCAATATGAATCCCTGTGTTTACATTTATAACAATTCATTAACCCTTTATTGGGTGAAGAAGAACCATATATGGTAACTTCATTGACATTGATTGCAATATACAAATGTTAAAACAGGAGAGTCCAAACTTGGTCCTGGAGGGTTGGTGTCTTGCATATTTTAGTTCCAACCCCAATTAAACACACCTAAACCAGTTAATCAAGCTCTTTCTAGGTATACTAGAAACTTTCAGGCAGGTGTGGAAAAGGACGTTGGAGCTAAACTATGCAGGACACCCCTGTTTGGGCACCCTCGTGTTTAAAGCTTTAAAAGTCTTGTAATAACCACTAATAACTCTCCAGGGTTTTTCCATTGAGTATTTCAATTAGTGCCCTATGATGAGTTAAAATAATGTGAGAAGAATTATTATTGAGAGAGTTTTGAGCTTACTGCCGTATTAGCTTCAATGGCTGAATGGCAAAAACAGATTAAACTTGGCTAGAAGTCACACTAAATCTTAATTTCATGCCAAAAAAGACCATGCTAAATCTGAACTTCATGGGAAAGTCAAATAAAGGCCTAATTTAATCCTTAAGAAAAGTTAAAAGAAATCTCACGATAAACCTAAATTTCATGCCACACATTTTTTTGTGACTTGTAAAAACCTAAATAAAAATTGTAAACATAAATATCTTAATTTCATGCAAAAAATCTAATCCGTAATAATATGCAAAATCTTAATTTTACGTAAAAGATGCACAAAAAAAATCATATTAATCCTTAATTTGTAACGACTAACATTTTGGAGCATCCAAGTAAATGTAAAATCTAGTGTCTCCAATAAGACATCTTGTATAAATGACCTTATCATAGCTTAAATCAAAAGAATAAATTAATTTTCTTCCTACTAATGGCTGGATTTTAAAAGGTTTATTATTTGAGCACTGTTCCTATTCTGCTTGCCATTTATTTAGAATATACAATAAATATTAGTTAACAATTTTAAGCCAAAGGAGTGGTTTTGTACAGCTAAAATAAAGATACAAGAAGTCTCGCAAGTTACAAATTTGTCTTCATCTCTTATATTAAAAGAAGATGGATAAAAGCATCTATTTTTAATTTTAGTTAAACAAATTTAATTTATTTAGCTCATCTGTTTTTTGCAGAGCTATATTCTGAAGTAGAAAACCTGCAGCAGGGTTTTCTTATACAACAAAGGCTTATAATCACTTTATACAGTATACTCAATTAATACTGTGACTGATCAGTTCCTATAATCAGTTTTTAAAGTGTACTAAAATAACAGCATAACTAATCAGTTCACAGATAAGCACATTAACATTACATTTTTAACCGTCTTTGTACAACAAATAGTGTTCTTAAGTGACCTGCCTGGGCGGATTAAGGTCTCATGAAAACTTGATTTCATGCAAAAGAATATAAGGCAATAAAGCCACATGAAATATTAATTTCATGCAAAAAAGAGAAAAAAATATGCAAAAAGTCACATGGATCCTTAATATCATGTAGAAATCTTAATTTATACAAGAAAATGTAAAAGATGCAAATTAGATAACTTTAAATCTTAATTTTATGCAAAAATGTCAGCTCAAAAAGCTTTTTAAAAAATCACATTAAACCTACAAAAAAAAGGAAAATTAGAGAAGAAAAATGTTAAATTCATGCAAAAAGCAAAGCAAAAAACATGACACTAAATGCAAAAACACATGCATGCTGGAGAAAGCAAAACTGCAAAAAAAAAAATGCCACACAAATGTTTTATGCAAATAAAAGTTTATCCAAAAGAACAATCTTACAATAAACTTTAATCTAATGCAGAATATTACTTTCTTTGGTGTGATTTCATAATAAAAAGTGTAAATAATCATGTAAAAGATCTAATTTAATTCATAAAAGTCAGTTTTTGTCATAAAATTAAACCTTAAGTTTATGCAAACAACAAAGTTAAAAATTGCTCGCATTAAACTTTAATTTTCTACAAAAAAAGCTAAATGCAAATGATAATTTCATGCAAAAAAGCATTGCAAAAAAGATTACACTGAATCTTAACTTCATGCAAAAACACACACGTGCTGGAGAAAGCAAAACCGCAAAAAAGTCACGCCAAATGTTAATTTCAAAGTCAAATAAAAATTAAATAAAAACAAAATTAGACAAATATTACAATTAAACTTAATTTCATGCAAAAGATGACCTTATAAAATGTGATTTCATAATAGAAATTTGCCAAAAAATGTAATATATTAATAATTTCATGCGAATAAATCAAATTAATCTTAAATTTATGTGAAAAATCCAAAAAAAGATCACATTAAATGTTAAGTTCATGCAAAAAAGCATTGCAAAAAAGATGACACTACATCTTAACTTCATGCAAAAACACACACATGCTGGAGAAAGCAAAACTGCAAAACAAAGTCACCTGAAATGTTAATTTCATGCAATAAAATGTCAAATTCAAAAGAAACTTATACAAATAATACAATAAACCTTAATTTCATGCAAAAGACGATCATTTTAAGTGTGATTTCATAATAGAAATTTGCAAAAAACAAAACAAATGAATAATTTCATGCAAAGAAATCAAATGAATTTTAATTTTATGTGAAAGATTAAAAAAGTCCACATTAAATCTTAATTTAATGCATAAAGAAAGTCAGCTGACACTTAAATTGTATGCAAACAATATAATTCTGAATAAGTGCAAAAAAGATCATATTAAGTCTTAATTGAATGCAAAAAAGTCAGCTGAACCCTAAATTTTATGCAAACATTATTAAAAAATGCTCACAATAAACCTTAATTTTCTACAAAAAAAAATGAAACTGCAAATGTTAATTTTATGCAAACAAAAAGCATCACACCAACTTCATGCAATCAAACAAAACTCTAATTTAATCCAAAACAAAAGCAAAATAAAAAAAAAATCACAATAAACCAAAATTAATAGATTTAATAATGCAAATTATACTAATCAAATCCAAGCAAAACCTTGCAGATGACAGCATTTCCGTCTTTCAGATCTTATGCATGATCATTTGCATCTCTTTATGCCTGTCATACATACCTTCCAATGGCCAGAAAACTTGGTGCAATGGTGAGTCATCTCGTCTGCTTGAAGAAAAACAAAAAAACTCAAATTAAACACATTACTACTATCAATAATAAATCAACAAGCCGATCCGTACATCTCTAAACAGCAACATCCACGCTACAAACATCCTCAGTTTGAGCATGTGCAAACTTTTCAGAGCATTCTCACATTAGCAGACCAAACGCAAAGGCTTCTCGGTGTCAGTATGACTAAATGAGGGAGGTTTTTTGGGGACAGAAACGGGGCCCGTAGCGGAGCAGAACTCACCTCGCTTCGATGCCCTTGGGACGTCCTGATGTGAGAGTGAAAGGTGGGCATGTGCATGGTCCCTTTTAAAGCCTCCCCTGGCAAAAGGCCCAGTAAAAGCCCCGGGTCAGCAGCGAGGGAGGAGTCTGCCATTGTCCAATGCACAAAGCAGGGGTTAAATGTATACAGACTGGAGAAGTGCAAACGCCACACTATCAGCTTCTACATCCACAGCCGGACACACATGTACAGTCCTGAGCTCAATGCACATCTATAGGGAGGAACATCTACAGTCAATATCTTAAATATTCCCATCACTTTTTCATTTGTCTTTTCTTAACCCTTGTGTGCTGATCAGATTGACTCACCTTTGGTTATGTTGGTGCTGTTTTTGCTCTATTGACTTCCAGTATAATCCCATTTATTGATTGCAAAGCCATGACAGCATATAATCATGCATTCTTGATTGTTGCTGGTTTTCCCTGTTAGGAAGAGGTACAATTTTCTAAACCATTTCACCAAAATGTGTGTCAAAATAAGATTTGTCACCAAAAATTATTCCATTTGCTGAAACACAGAGAAAGTTGTGGCCAAATTAAGACTCAAAATCAGCCCAGAGTGGATGAAAACATCCCCAACAGCACACACAAGGGTTAAACTATGTTAAAACATAGTCGTCTTTTTAAACATTTCAACTTGAAAATGACTGTCAATCTTCAACATTTTGCTGCATAGATTCATGCTTGGTCTCATTTTAAATAAGACCCTTTTTGATTGTAGCTGAACTTTAAAAAGTTCAATTAAACAAAAGTTGTGTGCATTTAAGTTTAAGACAATAATAAAACAGTAAATATACACTTCCTGACAAAAGTCTTGTGGCATATCGAAGTTTTAAGATTAGCAAATAATAACTTGACTTCTAGTTGATCATTTGGTATCAGAAGTGTCTTATATGAAAGGCAAAGGCCTCTAGATGACGCTTATTTGAGCACAATAAAATATGATCATGTCTTGATTATGAATAATTTCATTAGGACAGTAAGGTCTGACTTTGTTAAGACTAATGTCTCGTCACTGAACAGAAATAATGTCCAGTATAGAATATAAAGTCATGCTGCAGTGGAAACAGAATGAATATTGTGCAGTAGGCTTGGGCGGTATCCAAATTTTAATACCGTCAAACCTCCTCCCTTTTTTACCTCGGTATACGGTATTACCGTGCATAATAAAAATTATGATGTAAGGCTCAGACAGCGTCACCAAACTGTTGGCTTGTGCCTAATAGTGTTGTGCCGATAGGGGAGAGCGGGGCACAAAGTAACACTTTTTGGTTTTGGTCAAATAATGAACAAAGTAATAGGGTTTGACAAACACAAGCCTCTCCTACAAATGAGCACTGGAATTATGATCGCCGGACCTGTGGTTTCTGTGCAGTACTGCCTAAAGTGCCAGGAGTAAAAATGTTACTATTTACCCCACCTGCGGGCCAAGTTGTAACAGACAGAGGGTTTGTTGTAACACATGCTTATAAAGTAGCTGTATTTCCTCATTAATTGGCTCATTTCTTTTTTATTCTACATAGCACAGTATGTTTATTTATTTTTGTGTTTATTGGATAAACACATTTGAATCTATTTGCATTATTCTCCATTTATTCATTATTATATAATGCATTTATTTGCATTATTAGCAATAAAATATTTTTTTTTTTCTATTAAAACAATATTTTCTATTAAAAAACATTTTTATTTAAAAAGTTCTCAACATTACACTCAAAATTAAAAAAAATATTTTGTTAGTTTAGTTGGTGTCCAACAGTGTCTGGCTTAATTGTAACACCCTGTTACAACTAACCCCCCTGTCATGTTTTACTCAAAACTGGCTAGCAGTCACTGTGTGTTTTATACATCTTAAGTACTGGCTGCCTGTTAAGTTTCGTATTGAATATAAAATATTACTCCTTACCTATAAAGCTTTAAATAATAGAGCTCCTGTTTATCTAACCAACCTCCTGTCTCGCTACAACCCAACCCGCTCTTTACGATCTCAAAACTCAGGGCTTCTGGTAGTACCTAGAATATCAAGTCGAGTAAAGGAGGTCGAGCCTTCTCATTTATGGCCCCTAAACTCTGGAATAGCCTTCCTGATAATGTCCGAGGCTCAGACACACTCTCACAGTTCAAAACTAGATTAAAGACCTATCTTTTTAGCAAAGCATACACTCAGTGCAGTACATAACGGTATGACGCATGATGTGCCCCACACATGTTTTTCCTTTTGTGGTA
Source organism: Danio kyathit (assembly GCA_903798195.1). Classification (NCBI taxonomy): domain Eukaryota; kingdom Metazoa; phylum Chordata; class Actinopteri; order Cypriniformes; family Danionidae; genus Danio; species Danio kyathit. The sequence goes on along the minus strand of LR812528.1, from coordinate 51,920,548 downwards.
TGATTTTGATTTTGTGGTATGAACAGCAGCTACGCTTTATTCTACTTATTCTGTATTTCCACCTGGGGGTACTCATCTCGAGCCCCTCAGACTATGCAGCGCCACTGACGCAATCCGAGACCAGCGACGAGATGATCCCAAAGTTTTCTGGACCAGGCCGTATCCTGAGTAGCTGCTGTGGTGGTCATCGTGGAGTGAGAGCATGACTGACTCCTGTGACGCTCCAAGGACAGACGAGTCTTCGCTGAGGTCCAGCTTCCTGCGCCTAGACTGCAGCTCTGCACAAGACGTTTGGCCATAGGAGAAATGGTCGTGCCCAACTGAGCCTGGTTTCTCTCGAGGTTTTTTTTAAATCTTCGCTTTCGCCAATTGGTGAAGTTTTTTCCTCGCCGCTGTCGCCACTGGCTTGCATGGTTCGGGATCTGTAGAGCTGCGCATCGATGGATTTGCTATTCAGTGTTTGGACTCTCAGTAGTGATTATTAACCCACACTGAACTGAGCTAAACTGAACTGAACTTAATCTCTGAAAACTGAACTGACACTGTTTCAATTCACTATAATCTTCCATGTGAAGCTGCTTTGACACAATCTACATTGTATAAGCACTATACAAATAAAGATGAATTGAATCTTTCAAAATGGTTTCATCTTTTAGCCTAGAAGACGGTGATCACAACAATACTTTTTTACATTCATACTTTCACCGATTTTTTCAAAATAAAAAAATATCGACTGTAATAAAAAATACTTTTATGCTGCAAAAATGGTTTTTCCTGTGTTTCTCATCCAAATTTCGCCGAAAATGTTCAATAATTGGCAGGAAGATGTCTGCCGACACTGTGGGGAAAACCTCGGAAGCATGCCATGATTAACCCTGGGCAAATACCTTTAAACTCTGTGTTACATTTAACCCGCGTACTTTGTGCCCCGCGCTCCCCTAGATGATAGCATATATATCGTATATATCATCAAGAGCTGAGACCTATGACGATTTTAAAGAAGATATTTAGCTCATTTCGCATTAATGTAGACCTATAACATGTTTTAATTGCATTATTGAATAAAATGAATAGTATTATTATTTTTAATCATTCATTCATTCATTCATTTTCTTGTCGGCTTTGTCCCTTGCGGGGTCGCCACAGCGGAATGAACCGCCAACTTATCCAGCACAATTTTACGCAGCGGATGCCCTTCCAGCCGCAACCCATCTCTGGGAACTTCCACACACACATTCACACTCATACACTATGGACAATTTAGCTTACCCAATTCACCTGTACTGCATGTCTTTGGACTGTGGGGGAAACCGGAGCACCCGGAGGAAACCCACGCAAACCCAGGGAGAACATGCAAACTCCACACAGAAACGCCAACTGACCCAGCCCAGCCGAGGTTCGAACCTGCGACCCAGAGACGTTCTTGCTGTGAGGCAACAGCACTACCTACTGCGCCACTGGGTTGCCTATTTTTAATCATCATTAATAATAAATGACCTACAAATAATTTGACAGCTTCAGCTGTTCACATCAACATCACTTTACCGACACTTTCGGACAAAAATGAATTATTTCGATTGATCTCTTGCGCTCTCTCTCTCTCTCTCTCTCTCTCTCTCTCTCTCTCTCTCTCTCTCTCTCTCTCTCTCTCTCTTTCTCTCTCAGCAGCAGCAGTTGAAGCGTGAGCTGCACGTGAGGGCACAGCCACATCTCATAGCAAATTAGTTTGCAACTTAGTTAAATAACAAAACTGGACTTAATTAACAAATAAGTTAAAGAAAACGATTTTTTAAAAATGAAATAACTGAAGAAGAAAATAAAAAACTCTGAAACCAGCTGAAATATTCTGGAATAAAAAACCGTGTTGCAGTTGTTGGTCATTTGACTCCTTTATAACAGCACTCCCGCAAGATTCTCTCCTGCTTTTAAAAAAAAAAAGTTATTAATCTTTTATATCCGTTATTAATAGCCTATTTAAGTTTTAAGGTGGCCTATAGCCTATTTTTATTGCATGCATTTACTGCTCCATCAAATACACGGAATATACATACGTGTCTTATTTGTGTTTAATTCGATGGAATAAACACGGACGCGCATTTTTCAGAAAATAACCTATTAATTTTATTTAAAAATGTGTAAGGCCTATATTTATTTATACAGGCTAATAAAATATATTGTATTTCTTCATTTAATTAGCCTATATTAAATTAAATTACAATCTGTGTTTTACCATTCGTTTTGGCATTAAAGAATTACTGAACAGATTATTAATAACTTCTCAAAGAACAATTTACTGAGCTCAGTGAAAAGTTTTAGGTCAAATAAGCTATTTAATATTAGAGCAATAGGCTATTGCCAGTCGCATTAGCGATGTCTAAACTGAAACTCTTATCAGAAAACAATAAGCACATACAGTTGCAATCAGAATTATTCAACCCCCTGATTTATTAGCCCCCCTGTTTATTTTTTCCCCCAATTTGTTTAACTGAGAGAAAATTGTTTCAACACATTTCTAATCATAATAGTTTTAATAACTTATTTCTAATAACTGATTTATTTTATCTTTGTCATGATGACAGTAAATAATATTTTACTAGATATTTTTCAAGACACTTCTATACAGCTTAAAGTGACATTTAAAGGCTTAACTAGGTTAATTAGGTTAACTAGGCAGGTTAGGGTAATTAGGCAAGTTATTGTATAATGATGGTTTGCTCTTACAACTGGCATCGACCACACGACTTTTGTCAGGTAGTGCATAATTTAGTTAAATGTATACAGACTGAAGAAGTGCAAAAGCCACACTATCAGCTTCAACATCCACAGCCAGACACACATGTACAGTCCTGAGCTCAATGCACATCTATAGAGAGGAAGATCTCATGCATTTACAGTCAATATCTGAACTATTATCATTTTTTAATTCGTCTTTTCTTCATCTATATTAAAGCTGCCCTCTTTTTAAACATATGACATGTTCAACTTGAAAATTATTGTCAATCTTCAATGTTTTGCTGCATAGATTCACGCTTGGTCTTCTTTTAAATAAGATATCTGTTGGATTGTAGCTGAAGTGAAAACCTTTGAAAAAGGTAAATAAAAAATATGTATGTGCAATTATGTTTCATGACAATAATAACACAGTAAATGTCTATTGTAATACATATTATTAAATTTGTATTTTGTACAAAATCAAAAATCTGAACTAATTACATTCCAAATTTGAAGTTGATATCTCAAAAAAATTAGCTTTCAGTAGCATTTTCTTTGTGTGCATTTGGTTTACATTGGTGACCATATAGGTGCTTCCTACTAATGCGTATGTTTTAAGGGATATAAATCATATTTTAAAACACTTTTGACCATATTAGTAAAGTAGACGTCAAATTCTAAAGTTGTATGGCTAATTTAGTGATGTTTGATTTGAATAATTTTAATTTTACTGATTTTAAATTTTAATTTAACCTCTAAAAAGGCGACGCGGTGGTGCAGTGAGTAGCACGATCGCCTCACAGCAAGAAAGTCGCTGGTTCGAGCCTCGGCTGATTCAGTTGGCATTTCTGTGTGGAGTTTGCATGTTCTCCCCGTGTTTCCTCCGGTTTCCCCCCACAAGTCCAAAGACATGCGGTACAGGTGAATTGGGTAAGCTAAAATTGACCATAGTGTGTGTGTATGGGTGTTTCCTAGTGATAGGTTGCAGCTGGAAGGGCATACGCTGTGTAAAACATATGCTGGATAAGTTGGTGGTTCATTCCGCTGTGGCAAACCCAGATTAATAAAGGGACTAAGCTGAAAAGAAAATGAATAAATGATTGAACCTCTAAAAATTGTACATGTGTATTGCAGTGGAACATTAATGCTTTATGACTCTGTTGAGTATTCTTGTCGCAGTTTAATAAATAACTGTTGCTCAGTAATATCTATCAAAATCAAAAATCATAAATATGGAAACTAGGAATTTTTAAGCTTTCAAATGATATATAATTTGTCATGATTGCTTTTTTAGACTACAATATTGTGATTTTTAAAACGTAATCGTTATTCCAAAGCTTGTAGGGTGACAGTAAATAAGTTTTAATCTATTACTCTTCCTATGTAAAAAAAATAAAATAAATAAGGTAAATATGTATTCACAAATCTTAGACCTTTCCAGCAATATAAAGTTTGTCATGATTAGATTAGGATTTAATTGCAATATAGTGACGTAAATGTAGGCGTCCCACTGAGTTCAGTTGTATTGACACTAGGGTTGGGCCAATAGACGATGCCATCGTTCATCGCCGATGGCAGATAGACATCACGATGCTGAGCCGGCATCGCCGATCCTTCGCCCCACCCCTGTTGCAAACCCGCTCGTGAAAAATACACACTCAGGCCCCGTTTACACTAATACAGCTTAGTTTTAAAATGGCATTTTAGAACGAAAATGATCCACGTCCACGCTGGCGTTTCATCTAGCATTTCTGAACAGGCCTCCGTCCGCTGAAAACACATCACGTGACCACACACACACACACACGCTCGTCTGAGCTCCAGAGAACAGTGTACGTCGACAGTTTATCAAGGCTGTACCGCTGGATCGCGTCTTAGTATAGCTGTTAAACGTGATATTTAATTAATCGTGTCTCTATCTTACGACTCTTCAGTCTTTTGAATCTATCAGGTAACGTGTCACAGCATCAGTACACTGCTTCAATCTTTCGCTTTCACGCTTGTACTTAGTAATTTCAGCGAAACCCTCAGATACTGTTGGTTGTGCACCTTTTTTACCAACCAAGTTTGTCGACGCTATTATACTGACACCAGGGCCGGAGCGAGCTCAACTGGCGCTCTAGGCAAACGACGAGAATGCCGCCCGCAAACCGAAAGTTATGCTGCCTTCAATCCGAAAAAGCCGGCGGAGAGTGGGGAGGGGGGCGGCGGAGCTGGGTGTTGAGATGATGCGGGGTTTGTCGCGGACGAAATTGAAGACCGAGGGGCGCTGAGATGATGCAGGGTTTGTTGCGGACGAAAGCAAAGGGGGGGGAGACGCGCCGCGGACGCCGTCCTGACTGCTCTGCCGCCCTAGGCAGCCGCCTAGGTCGCCTCTATGGATGCGCCGGCCCTGACTGACACAGATCACTCTGCCTACTCATGCATGCCAGAGTCCTGCTGAAAAAGTGATTGACAGGTGGTAATCTGTGATTAACGTATCTTTATTTATTTATGATTTGGTTATGAATAAAACAAGGTCATGTGGGCCAGGTTGTTGAAACGGTAGGCTACAAATAATTAATTCGTTATGAATTAATTAATTATTCATAAATAATTAATTCACCTCCGCCAACGAAGATGATGCCATCGTCCATCGCTATGTTTCACATTAGACATCGTACGATGCTTAATTGGTCAACATCGCCCAACCCTAATTGACACATCTACTTTGTAAACAGCTTTATAGGAATAAAAGATAAATAAACATTCGGGCTGCACAATATATATAATTTCGCCATTAAAACTGTAGTGTGTGTATTTGCAGTAGTCACAGATATTGAATGTGGAGTCTGGATTATAGATGCCAAGACAATCAGTTCACAGCTTTGTGGAGTCACTGCCAAGTTTAACGAAACACAGCTCCCCTAGAGGTAAACAGTTGAATTCTACCACTTCTGCATCCATTCAACTCCGGGTGTGGAGAGAGCACTTGTAGCTTAGCTCAGCATAGATCGTCCATTTGCACCTAATAAATTAGTTAATTAAAATAAAATGCAGGTACACTCTCAGAAATAAAGGTACAAGAGCTGTCACTAGGGTGGTACTTTTTCAAAAGATACACACAAAGGGTCCAAATTGGTACCTCAAAAGCATATATTTGTACCTAAAAATTTTAAAAGGTACACTTTTGTACTTTTAAGGTACTAATATTTACCCTTGATATATTAATATGGACCCTTTAGGTACAAATGTCTAGCTTTTGAGAGGGTTTACTGCACACACAAAATAGTTATACAATACATTCAATTTACAAAATACATTACATTAGATTAGATTACAAGTTACATTGTTATATTTTGAAATTGTGAAAGTTTAGCTGTAATTAAATGTAATCACAGGCTTTCATTTAGGTCATAGATATTTACCTGAGAAAAAAAAACTGATTTGGGAACCTCTGATCTACATAATAATATCTGAAAAGGATCAATAAATGTTTAATGCAAGCAAATGTTTTCAATATTTGTATTCTCCAAAGCAATGAAAAAAGGAACCAGGGTACATTCATTTACCCAATATATTTAACTAATGATCTGGATTATGCATTTATTGCACTGTTGCTTACGGCGAGTTGATTAGTGCTGCATAATATTAGAAAAATTGAAATATTTAGTTTTTCTCTAATATAAAGTTGAAGACAACATTATTCCTTTATTCCTCCTGTGAAATTTTAATTCCTTTTCAAATATTTAACTAGTGCTTATTAACAGAGATTTTTTCAACACATTTTTAAACATAATATCTTTAATATCTAATCTCTTTGGTCTTTGTCATGATGCCAGTGCATATTATTTTACTAGTTATTTAGGATATTCAGCTTAAAGTGCAATTTACTAGGTTAATTAGGTTAAAATTAGGTTAATTAGGCAAACTATTGGACAATAATGGTTTGTCCTGTAGCCAATTGAAAATAAATATTTCTTAAAGGAGCTAATAACATTGACCTAAGCCATTTTTATATGTTTTTTTAATATGCATTTTTTATTCCAGCCAAACTAAAAGGCTTTCTCCAGAAAAAAATATATTAGTAAATACTGTGGAAATGTCCTTGCTCTATTAAACAGCACCTGAGTATTATTTGAAAAGGAATTAATATTTCACAGGAGGGTGAATAATTTTGTCTTCAACAGTAAATGTGTTATGAATACTATTGCACCAGATGACATGAATAGCTATGTTTGGAAATAATTATTTATTGTAAAAGAACTGAAATGATTTGCTAGAGCAGTTCATCTGCATAAAATAAAATAAGCAAATTACAAGCACAGAAATGATATAAAGTGAAATAAACTGTGCTTTATGGTTTTCTAAAGGCTTGATCACATTGTACGTGCTTTTTGCGTGGTGCTCATGCACCCTGCACGGCTCGAGTTTTAACCGTCTGCTGTGCCTTACGTTTTTGCCGTTGCTCTCTCTGCACTTGCAGTTGAATAAAAGTCTAACAGAAATACTTCAGCCATGGTGTCGTTCTTCCTCCATAGTGTAAAAGTAACTCCAATATTGATTCAGGATTTTAAAAAGTTTCGATTCAGCATGTTTTTACCACTCGCTCTCTCAGTGTATGCACAAACGGCAGGGCTGCGTACAAACAGGTGCACAGTAGCTCAAATCTACATTTGCTGACAGACAATTTGAGCTACGTATCAGAATTATGGGAGATGTCAACCCGACACAATTTTAATTGGATGAACATTTTTTTGTCTTATGCCTTACCCAGAATATAAAACACATTTAGATCATTTACTTTAATCATTACTATTGGAATGTGAAGAGACTTTCAACCAGCACAACAACACATGTTTCTGAAGACAATCACCTACTGCACCTTTAACTATAAAAATACTGCTTAAATAATCAAATATAAATATTCAGAATATTTACATATGGTTATTTTTGGTTATGTAATATATACATAACTAACTTACTAATACCTGTAAAATCTGAATGAGTTCGAAGCTGCTTTAGAAAACACACTTAAATTGATAGTTCACCCAAAACTTTAAATTCTGTCATTATTTACTCCTGCTTTACAATTCAGACCTGTTTGTGTTTCTTTCCCTTTTTTGGTGAACACATAGAAAGAAATTTTTAAAGAAAGCATAAAACACTTTAAAATACCTTTATCTGTGTTCAACAGAAAGAAAATTAAAAGTGAAAACCGGTTTGAAACGAGTAAATAGTGGGTGCATTTTCATTTTTGGGTAGCTGCCCTTTTAACTATTCCTTTAAGTGTAAATGTAAAAAATAAGCAGACATTTCCTTTTAAAAGTTGACTGACAATTCTTTGCTGATCCTGTTGAATAATAGGGAAAAGTAGACAAACCAATAACTTTAGCTGTCATTATCTGTATTCTATTTTTCATAACCACATGCATCTGACCTGCAAACCCTCCAGCACGTGCTTTTCACGAAGACGCGTGCACTCTCGTAGTTAAAAAATGAACAGTTATTTTGTTTAAGCATGACTGACTTGCGTATAACGATCTTACAGTTTTTCTCAGTGGCTTTGGTGCATTTCTCACAACACTATTTACATTTACATCAACAGTTCATGCATTTCTCAAAACAATTAGTCATTTGTGCACATCATAGCAGCAGTTTCTCATTCCAGCAAATTGCGAATGCTTTTGGACATGCATCAACTGCTTTCATACAACTCTCTGCTGTTTGTAACATTCTCATTCGCTTATGTCATGTCAGTCAAAATGAACTAAACTTGTGGATGCTGAATAGTCATTCCATATTAAACTAATAGTCCTCATTTCATTACTGGAGTCATTACATACACAAATGTTGAACTAGTTGTCAAAATCTGTCAAGCTAATTTTATTTACAAAATTTAAATTTTTTTTTTCTGAAAATGTCTTCTAAATTTAACAATGTCATGAATTTACAGAGCTGTGTATGTTGTAGGTTCAGTTCCAATATGTACTGCAGTATTGTCTACAGTTGTGCTCAGCTCTACCCTAAGGGAGTTTCTGTTTGTTGTAAATAAGGGTGTGTTTATTCTTTTGCACAATGCTGTGAATAAATTACAATTGTAAAGAGCAAATGCAGTAAACATGTGAAACACACATATTCAGTGTTTTATACTCAGATACCTCACTAAATGCAGTGATGTCTAACTTTACTGTAGTTTTCAAATGGCTGTGCAAATAGTATATAGTGCTGTCTGGAGCATTTTCAGGACGTGTCACCAAAATCTGACTTTATTGCAATGGAAAATATTTCCAGAGTAAAGTGTCATAATGAAAGCATGACGAAGCCATTTGACTATCTTGTTCATAAACAATGGTGTCAGGACTTTTCATCTTGATGACACTGACACTTTCATTGACATCAATACCTGCTATTGAGGAATGAGCTCTCCATTTTGAGCAAGTGACAGGCTTTTGCAGGTTATCCACTAGGTTTTGCAGTTTGTACTAATTGTTTTGAGAAATGCATGAACTGTTGTGCAAATGTAAATAGTGTTGTGAGAAATGCACCAAAGCCACTGAGAAAAAACTGTATTATTGAATAATTGCATAAGGATATGGTATTTTAGATTTCGCAAAGCTTAAACAGGCCCCATGATGTAATACTGCTTGTTTACGAACCAAAATAAACTATTCTTACTAACTATTAAACTGTACAGTTCTGGACAATTCTGAGGTTAGAGTCAATGCATGTTTATAAATGTTTTAACCATTAGTGATTATTACCCCACACTGAACTGAGCTAAACTGAGCTGAACTTAATCTCTGAAAACTGAACTGCAAGAAGGTCGCTGGTTCGAATGAATGAATGAATACCACGTATGATTATTAAATTTAAAGCCTGGCTCATGCTATTTCTGTATCCGAATCTTTGTGTCGCTGCGATCTCTGAGTGGGTGACGGGTATTTGTGTGCTTCAGTGCATTGTAACACTGCATTATTTGAGAGGTAATTGTTTATATTGTGGCTTTTCTTAAGTAAAAAAGTGGATTTATTGCTGCCGTATCAGCAGCACAGCACACACATAATTATCAAATTTTTGAGTGAATGTAAAGGCATTGAAATTTATTTTTCCTCCCACTAAGATTGCCCGTCGGGGCAGCGGATGCGCTTCCAGCAGCGGATGCCCTTCTAGCTGCAACCCATCACCGGTAAACATCCACACACATTTATTCACACACATACACTATGGTCAATTTTAGCCTACCGAATTCTCCTATAGCGCATGTGTTTGGACTGTGGGGGAAACCGGAGCACCCGGAGGAAACCCACGCCAACACGGGGAGAACATGCAAACTCCACACAGAAACACCAACTGACCCAGCCTAGGCTCAAACCAGCGACCTTCTTGCTGTGAGGCGATTGTGCTACCCACTTCGCCACCGCATCGCCCAAAAACTAAAGTATACTACAATATTTAAGTTTATCAGTTCACTATAGTTAATACTACAGTATCCTGGAGCATTCATTAATGAAGTTTATAAAATTTACAGTATAATAAGACCATTTTAATGTGGTGATCTCATTGGCCCATGAACACTATGAAACACTATAGTATTTACTATAAATAATACTTGCTGTTGTTTTCATGTGAGAAAACATGTTAAGCAGGGTTTTCGCGGGGTCTTAAAAAGTCTTTAAAAGTCTAAAATTTAAAAATCGAAATTTTAGGCCTTAAAAAGTCTTAAATTCGCTGTTCTAGGTCTTAAATATTTTTGCACAGGTCTTATTTTTCCAATGTCCATGTAACGCTATATCTAAAGGGCCGTGCACACTTTTTTGCTCGCGTTTTCCATCGACGTTTAATGCCTCGTGACTAAATAAAGGGCGTCAATGTGATCGTGCACACCAACGTGCAAAACGTCAGGCGCAAAAGCGTCATTTAAAAAAAAAAAACACCTCATTCTCGTTTTTTTGTTTTGACGCGCTGTGTCAAAACCTTCTCCACCAATCAGATTGCCACTTTTGTTCATGTGCACAGAGCTGCTGAAGTTACAGTAAACAGCACTTGGAGGCGCTCAAGCGCAACACTGTCTATGCGAGCGCACATTGAAGAAGATACCCAGAGGAGATATGAACGTGGAGCTGCTTATTGCGCTGGTGAACAATAATCATTTCTTCATCGCTAGAGCTGCTACTTGAACCATCCATTACAACAAGCGTGTCAACTTTGTCTTTTTCTTCTGTTACAAGCAGGTGTCAGAAGCTTAAAGTTGTGTAGCGCCATCTAACAGAGTGATTTTGCATACTCTTCTGGTCGACGCCTGTGAAAATCGCTTGGGTTTAAATCCGGAAAAACGTCTTGAAAAACGCTGACGATAAACGCAAACGAAAAGCGTCCCTGTGTGTACAAGCCTTTATGCTCATTTCAAGTCTTTTATGGTTGCTTGGTTTTCGTGGTGTTGGAGTTCTTTATTTCACTAGTCCTTATGTAATTTGCGGTATTACAACTACAAATGAGACCAACATGCAATAGCCAATCAGCTTTCTGTTATTGATCTCAGTGCGCGCGGCGAATGTGACGTCATCGCTGTGTTTGCGGAGGTTTGCGCTGGGTGTGCGTGACATGATTTCGGCTAGCGGAGCTCACGAAATGTTTTGAGACTCGAGTGAACCGTTCACGCGGCACCACGTTTGATTTGAGTTGAATATGAAACACTTTGAAGAGATTTTGTCTGAAACAGGTACGTCTGTACACACATCTTAATGATCCGTCCATGCGTGATCATAGGGAGAACCAGATGACCAATAATTCTTAGCTAGAAATTGCAACAGCCGTGGGAAAGGAGGATAATTTTTGTAAAAGTTTGAAAAAACCTGAGGGATACAGTAAGTTTGTTAAAACAAAAAAACAAGCCATGCAAAAGTGGAGACACAGGTGGTTTTAATATTACAGAATCTGTTTTTCCACCAGTCATAGGTTTTACACTGATGTATATATTACAATTTTGAATTTAAAACAATTTACAAACAAACTAAAATTAAGTAACAAATTACATCTTTGATAAATGGAAAGGAATATATGAACCTATCAGTTTACAATATATTGATGCCCTGTTTTTCTAGGCTTTATTGGTGATAATGGTCACGAATGTTGGACCATTATTGCCTTTTTAGCTTATAAGTAGAGGACAGAAACTAGCCAGAGAGTAATGTGTGAATTGTGGGCAAAATAAAATAAAAAAACATCTGTGTTTTTTAGTAAGTGTACTTTTTTTTTTTTTGCTTTTATTCTTGCCATAATAAAAAATATAATTGTAGAGCAACTCATGTTCTGCTGCCATTAATATTTAACTTTAATAGGTAGAACTGTCCGAGATATGAACAAAAGCAAGTGATGCATCAAAGTTTGATTAAAAAAAATCTTGAATAGTTATAAAAATCTTTATAATAAATTCTGAAAATAATACAAAAAACAATTAGTTTAAAAATGTTCAATGATATTAATGATATGACCTAGTTCTGGAAGCTTTCTACATCTCTGTTTATCCGTCTGATTTTACTGTCTGTTTCTTTTGACCACCCCTGTCATTTATTCAATTCAATTCACCTTTATTTCTCTAGCGCTTTTACAATGTAGATTGTGTCAAAGCAGCTTCACATAGAAGATTATAGTAAATTTAAACAGTATCAGTCCAGTTTTCAGAGTTTAAGCTCAGTTCAGTGTGGTTTAATATTCACTACTGAGAGTCCAAACACTGAAGAGCAAATCCATCGATGCGCAGCTCTACAGATCCTGAACCATGCAAGCCATTTAAAAGAATATCTCAATGGCAAACGCGTCAAGTATAAAAGCCTTGTCTGTTTCGTGAGATGCACAATGTGGCGCCAGGCGAAAGTATAAAACAGCCTTAAGATGATTGTTTGTTTTTCCTGTAGTTCAATGGTGCATCTAACCTGTCTTTAGTACTGTTCAATTTGAAAACATTTATTTTACCACTAATTTTGCAGTTTCTTTTATGTGTATGCGTGTTTTTGATATTGTGATATAGCTCTTAAATTGAATACTTAATGGTCTTAGAAAGGTCTTAAAAAGTCTTAAATTTGATATTGTGATATTGGCAGAAACCCTGGTTAAGGTTTGACTGCTCTATTGATCACTCTGCTTTCATTGTATATTGCTAGGCCCACACTGAATCTGCGTGCGCAGAAATCCGGAGATTTCCACAGATTTTTAGCCCATCATTGAGTCTATTTATTTACTAGTCTTTAAATTAATTTCAGTAATAATATTGACTAATATAAAAATTTTATTTGATTTACTTACAATACCGTTTGTAACGTGATATTTTCTGTCTTTTAGTAGAGATATTATATAAGAAACTTGTTTTGTTTATATATATACTGTATATAAATACAGGGAGTGCAGAATTATTAGGCAAGTTGTATTTTTGAGGATTAATTTTATTATTGAACAACAACCATGTTCTCAATGAACCCAAAAACTCATTAATATCAAAGCTGAATATTTTTGGTATTTTTTAGTTTGTTTTTAGTTTGAGCTATTTTAGGAGGATATCTGTGTGTGCAGGTGACTATTACTGTGCAGAATTATTAGGCAACTTAACAAAAAACAAATATATACCCATTTCAATGATTTATTTTCACCAGTGAAGCCAATATAACATCTCAACATTCACAAATATACATTTCTGACATTTAAAAACAAAACAAAAACAAATCAATGACCAATATAGCCACCTTTCTTTGCAAGGACACTCAAAAGCCTGCCATCCATGGATTCTGTCAGTGTTTTGATCTGTTCACCATCAACATTGCGTGCAGCAGCAACCACAGCCTCCCAGACACTGTTCAGAGAGGTGTACTGTTTTCCCTCCTTGTAAATCTCACATTTGATGATGGACCACAGGTTCTCTATGAGATACAGGTCAGGTGAACAAGGAGGCCATGTCATTAGTTTTTCTTCTTTTAGACCCTTTCTAGCCAGCCACGCTGTGGAGTACTTGGACGCGTGTGATGGAGCATTGTCCTGCATGAAAATCATGTTTTTCTTGAAGGATGCAGACTTCTTCCTGTACCACTGCTTGAAGAAGGTGTCTTCCAGAAACTGGCAGTAGGACTGGGAGTTGAGCTTGACTCCATCCTCAACCCGAAAAGGCCCCACAAGCTCATCTTTGATGATACCAGCCCAAACCAGTACTCCACCTCCACCTTGCTGGCGTCTGAGTCGGACTGGAGCTCTCTGCCCTTTACCGATCCAGCCACGGGCCCATCAAGACTCACTCTCATTTCATCAGTCCATAAAACCTTAGAAAAATCAGTCTTGAGATATTTCTTGGCCCAGTCTTGACGTTTCAGCTTGTGTGTCTTGTTCAGTGGTGGTGGTTTTTCAGCCTTTCTTACCTTGGCCATGTCTCTGAGTATTGCACACCTTGTGCTTTTGGGCACTCCAGTGATGTTGCAGCTCTGAAATATGGCAAAACTGGTGGCAAGTGGCATCTTGGCAGCTGCACGCTTGACTTTTCTCAGTTCATGGTTCAGTTCTCAGTTTATTTTGCGCCTTGGTTTTTCCACACCCTTCTTGCGACCCTGTTGACTATTTTGAATGAAACGCTTGATTGTTGGATGATCACGCTTCAGAAGCTTGGCAATTTTAAGAGTGCTGCATCCCTCTGCAAGATATCTCACTATTTTTGACTTTTCGGAGCCTGTCAAGTCCTTCTTTTGACCCATTTTGCCAAAGGAAAGGAAGTTGCCTAATAATTATGCACACCTGATATAGGGTGTTGATGTCATTAGACCACACCCCTTCTCATTACAGAGATGCACATCACCTAATATGCTTAATTGGTAGTAGGCTTTCAAGCCTATACAGCTTGGAGTAAGACAACATGCATAAAGAGGATGATGTGCTCAAAATACTCATTTGCCTAATAATTCTGCACTCCCTGTATATATACAGACTTGTTTTGATTGCCAAATAAGTGAATCTGATTGGATTTGCATTGTAAACATTAAATAAAAGATAAAAAAGGTGTTATTTTTATTTCATATATTAAGTTTTTAGTAATGATACTTTTAAAATCATTTCACATAAATATGCAGATTTTTTACAAAATTCTGCGCAGAAATAGCAAACAATGTCTGCAGATTCTGTCTGGCCCTATAGATATTACTAATGATTGGACCATCAGCAGAGGCTCACAGGCGATCCAGTGCAGATCTTACAGGTTATTGCAGTGTTCATTTCAGGAGATTATTAGCTTTAGATCTCACATTTCTCACAGCGCAGGTTCAAAGAGCGCCTGTGAGACTCTGCAGATCCTTCTATTGCATAACACACTCATTCTGCGTCTGCTACGTTACATTTAAAGAGACAGTACACCCACAAATGAAAATGCCTTCACTATGTACTCGCCCTCAAGTGGTTCTCAACTTTATGAGTTGTTTTCTTCTGTTGAGCACAAAAGAAGATATTTTGAAGAATGTTGGAAAACTATTAGCTATGTTTCCATCTAAAGATGCGAACTAGACTTATGGAAAACTGGAATATTGCATAAATATGTGCTAATAAAGCAGCATTTCCATTAAGCATATAAGACAGGCAGGGAGGATAAATAGATAGAAATAAACCCAACTAAATAATACAGTGTTTAAGGCAGACAGACAGATAGATAAAACGATAGATAGATAGATGGATGGATGGATGGATGGATGGATGGATGGATGGATGGATGGATGGATGGATGGATGGATGGATGGATGGATGGATGGATGGATGGATGGATGGATGGATGGATGGATGGATGGATGGATATTACAGTACTCATTCATTCACTCATTTTCTTTTCGGCTTAGTCCCTTAATTAATCTGGGGTCGCCACAGCAGAATGAACCGCCAACTTATCCAGCATATGTTTTACACATCGGATGCTCTTCCAGCTGCAACCCATCACTGGGAGACATCCATACACACTCATTCACACACATACACTACTGACAATTTTAGCTTACCCAATTCACCTGTACCGCATGTCTTTGGACTTTGGAGCACCCGGAGGAAACCCACGCGAACGCAGGGAGAACATGCAAACTCCACACAGAAATGCCAACTGACCCATCCGGGGCTCGAACCAGCGACCTTCTTGCTGTGAGTCAATTATGCTTCTCACTGCGCCACCATGCTGCCCTAAATAAATATTAATACACTACAAATATTGAATACACAATATATTATAGGACTATGCATAATAAATAATGTATAAATGGATATAAAACCATGAAAAAATAAAATGATTAATTATTAAATTTAATAATTAAACATATTAAATTATTTTATATTTAAAAATAAAATAATAAAATGAATAAAATAAAAGTTAGCATTTATATATTGCTACTCTGGTGATTCGCAGTGCTTCTTTCAATGTCACTTGTAAGTCGCTTTGGATAAAAGTGTCAGCTAAATGAGTAAATGTAAACTGCAAATGTAAAAATAAAAATGATGATGCAATAAATACATAAAATGGCGATGCAGTGGTGCACTAGGTAGTGCTGTCGCCTCGGCCAGTTGGGATTTCTGTGTGGAGTTTGCATGTTCTCTCCGTGTTGGTGTGGGTTTCCTCCGGGTGCTCCGGTTTCCCCCACAGTCCAAACACATGCGTTATAGGGGAATTGATGAACTAAATTGTGTAGTGTATGAGTGTGTATGGATGTTTCCCAGAGATGGGTTGCAGCTGGAAGGGCATCCACTGCGTAAAAAATATGTCAGTTAAGTTGGCGGTTTATTCCGCTGTGGCGACCCCAGATTAATAAAGGGACTAAGCTGAAAAGAAAATGAATGAATGATTTACAATAAATACATAAAATAAAAAAACAATAAAAGACGTTAAATAATATAAATTTTCATAACATCTGTAGTTATTCAATTAATTTAATTTAATCAATTCATCAACTAATTAATGATTGCACATAGAAAATACTTATCATAACTAATAAGTCTTATAGAGTAATTAGTTTAGTAAGTAAAACTTTATAAATCCTCTTGGGGTAATTCATTCTGACATGTGCGGTCTGACTTGTGCTTCACAAGTATGAAACAAAATGAACACCCTTAACACAATGACACCAGCACTTAACACCAAATAGAGATATGTACACTGTATACTATATACAGTTGAAGTCAGAATGATCCGCCCTCTTGTAAATTGTTTTTCCTTTGTCAAATATTTCCCAAATGATGTTGAGCAGATTCAGGAATTTTTCACAGTATTTCCTATAATATTTTTTCTTCTGGAGAAAGTCTTATTTGTTTTATTTCGGCTAGAATAAAAGCAGTTTTTAATTGTTTTAAACCCATTTTAAGGTCAATACTATTAGCCCCTTCAGCTATATTAGTTTTGGATTGTCTCCAGAACAAACCACTGTTATACAATGACTTGCCTAATTACCCTAACTTTACCCTAATTAACCTAGTTAAGCCTTTAAATGTCACTTTAAGCTGAATACTAGTGTCTTGAAGAATATCTAGTCTAATATTATTTACTGTCATCATGGCAAAGATAAAATAAATCAGTTATTAGAGATGAGTTATTAAAACTATTATGATTAGAAATGTGTTTTTTTCTGTTAAACAGAAATGGGGGGGGGGGATATATAGGGGGGCGAATAATTTTGACTTCATCTGTATATACATATAATAAAATAATAATAATAAATAATACATCAATATATACCATCTAAATACTCTACCATCTGAATACATTTACCATCTAAATACCATCTAATATATCTCAGGCTACATTATTAACTTTAGAAATCTCCATGAAATCCACTCTGCTCTGGAGTGTATCAGCGAGCGACTCCTCTGCTCAGATTATCATCACGTGACCTCTGACCTGAACACAGACCTCTCTCAGCCATAGGTATACAGCCTATAGCATAGAGCTCGGGCTAAGAGGGAAAGTGCCGCCGTCAGGGCTTTCCATTGACTGCAAAATGCTTACGGCCTTCTGGGCGATGCGATGACCCTGCGCTTCGGCACGGCTGAACTCTGATGACGGCGTGTTTCTATTGTCCGCCGCGCGCCGCTGTGCTGCTCTTGCCAGCGTATAAAAGCTGCGGCAGTGGTGAGGAAGGCCAGAGCGAGCCAGCCTTCCCAGCACAGCTGTACTCAAGCAGGTAAGAGCGCACAGCAAGGGGATTTCAGCTACAACTATTGGTCAAAAAAAAAAATGTAGTTAACTAAATTAGAGTTTCTAAATAATCACAATGAATTTAAAACATAACATTTAAAGAAAATAACAATTAAAAATAATAATTAGCAAAAATAAATAACCATTTTTAAAATCTGACCTGCTGCTGTTTAAAGCGACACCAGTAGATGGCGCTTATACAGGCAAATTTGCCAAAAACACAATTATTTGGCATGTTTAACTACATATTATCTTATATATATGAAAAAGTTTGTCTGAAATCTTTCAAAATTGTACTTTTATTTGTTTACGCTGCATTTGTATGGCTTTGGGTTTAGTGTTTTGTTCAAACTCTTATTTTATTTTTAGCACTAAGAGTTTTTCATTAAGAGTTTATTAAAATTAAAACTAAATATAACAACTAAATAGAAATGTGATCACAAACTAAAACCATTAACTAATCCTTTTTTAAAGTGTAATATCGAACTATTTATATATTTTTAATGCTAAACTATAATAATCTTAGCGCCTAGATTCTGGAACCATCCAAATACATCAATCTCTACTATTCCAGTCCTGTCCCAAACACCAGCCTGGCAGTATATTATACACCAGTTTGCTTGTTTTTTCTCCCACAGACGTTCTTGAACCCCTTCACCATGTCTCAGACCGCCAAATCCGCCACCAACCAGGGCACCGATGCCAAGGACAAGGGAGCTCCTGCCCCTGCTGCCACCAGCAAGGCTTCCAAGACCGGAGACCCCGGATTCATGGGTAACTACAAAGTAAGTACCCAACAAAATACACTGCAAAACATGCTTGACTTATTTAGTGTTTTAGTCTTGTTTCTTGTCCAAATATCTACAAAATACATTGCAAACATGCTTGTCTTATTTAGCATTTAGTTTAATTTCTAGTCCAAATATCTATAAAATACACTGCTTTACTTATTGAGTGTTTTAGTCTTGTTTCTAGTCCAAATATCTACAAAATACCCTGCAAAACATGCTTGTCTTATTTAGTATTTAGTTATGTTTTTAGGCCAAATATCTACAAAATACACTGCTTTTTTACTTAGTATTTAGTCTTGTTTCTAGTCCAAATATCTATGAAATACACTTCAAAACATGCTTTTTATATTTAGCATTTAGTCTCATTTCTAGTCCAAATATTTATAAAATACACTGCTTTACTTATTGAGTGTTTTAGTCTTGTTTCTAGTCCAGATTTCTACAAAGTAAATCGCAAACATGCTTGTCTTATTTAGTATTTAGTCTTGTTTCTAGTCCAAATATCTACAAAATACCCTGTAAAACATGCTTGTCTTATTTAGTATTTAGTCTTGTTTCTAGTCCAAATATCTACGAAATACACTGCAAAACATGCTTGCCTTATTTAGTATTTAGCCTTGTTTCTAGTCCAAATGTCTACAAAATACACTGCTTGTCTTACTTAGTGTTTTAGTTTTGTTTCTAGTCCACATATCTACTAAATACCCAGCAAATATGCTTTTCTTAGCCTTTAGTCTCATTTCTAGTCCAAATATCTATGAAATACACTCCAAAACATGCTTGTTTTATTTAGTATTTAGTCTTGTTTCTAGTCCAAATATCTACAAAATACGCTGCTTTTCTTATTGAGTGTTTTAGTCTCGTTTCTAGTCCAATTAACTACTAAGTAAATTGCAAACATGCTTGTCTTATTTAGTATTTAGTCTCATTTCTAGTCCAAATATCTATGAAATACACTCCAAAACATGCTTGTTTTATTTAGTATTTAGTCTTGTTTCTAGTCCAAATATCTACAAAATACACTGCTTTACTTATTGAGTGTTTTAGTCTCGTTTCTAGTCCAATTAACTACTAAGTAAATTGCAAACATGCTTGTCTTATTTAGTATTTAGTCTCATTTCTAGTCCAAATATCTACGAAATACACTGCAAAACATGCTTGCCTTATTTAGTATTTAGCCTTGTTTCTAGTCCAAATGTCAACAAAATACTCTGCTTTTCTTACTTAGTGTTTTAGTCTTGTTTCTAGTCCAAGTATCTACAAAATACACTGCAAACATGCTTTTCTTATTTACCATTTAGTCTCATTTCCATGTCCAAATATCTACAACCTCTTAAATCAAGAAGAATGTACTAGTTTTGCAGTGTAAAATGCACTTATTTACTTATTTATTAAACACATCGCCTTTAAATGGACAAGATGTCTTTACTTAAAAGTGTGTAAACCAGTTGTGACCAGTTGACCCTAACTTTTCTAATTATGCACAGTTTATTCACTAAATCATTTTAAGGCAATGAGTTTAATCACTTTAAAGTAGACATGCTAGATAGAAGTAAACTAACCTGCCTAATTACCCTAGTTAAGCCTTTAAATGTCATTTTAAGCTAAATACTAGTATCTAGAAAAATATCGAATCAAATATTGTGTGCTGTCATCATGGCAAAGACAAGTAATTTATAATTAGAAATGTTTTCAAAATGTGTTTAAATCTCTTTTGAATGTATAATATATATTGTTCATACTTTATTTAGGAAACCAAAATTCATTTTTCACAATAATAATCAGTCCAAAGCACAAAATAATTGTTCTAGAATCTTAAAAATCCCCCCCAAAAACTACTTTATATTTTAAAATGGTTGTACAGGTTTTTTTTTACCCATTGGAACCTTTATTTTTAGGTTTGTTGCATAACACAATTCATAATATATATCCAGTGCATGAATGAATGAGTGGAAAAAACATTAATCACTAAAAGAGGTTGCATACCTGCTCATGTTAATGGTCTTTTCCTCCTGCAGATCTTCCTGTTCGACCAGGAGAACTTCCAGGGCAGGATGATGGAGGTCCAGAATGAGTGCATGAACGTTTGTGAGCGCGGAATGGACAGAGTCCGCAGTATCATTGTTGAGTGCGGCCCGTAAGTCACCAGATTTCATCTAAAACATAAAGGAAAACGCATTAGGACTGCTTAAAGATTGGCAGAGTGCAGTTGTTGGCACACTAAAAATAATTGTTGCTGCCTTAAATTATAAGTGATGCATTCAGGAGTCTAGTAAACTTCTAACTGATTCAAATGATGCATTCAGAGTGAGTCACTAGTAAATGATTCACAGACTCAAATGATCCGATCAGAGTGAGTCTCCAGTAAACTTCTGATGGATTCAAATGATCTGTTCAGAGTGAGTCTCTGTTAAACAACTCACTGATTCAAGTGATTCATTCAGAGTGAGTCTCTGTTAAACAACTCACTGATTCAAATGATTCATTCAGAGGGAGTCTCCAATAACAACTCACAGATTCAAATGATCCATTCAGTCTCCTTTAAACAACTCCAATTCAAATGATCCATTCAGAGTGAGTCTTCATTAATCAACTCTGATTCAAATTATACGATCAGAGTGAGTCTCCGTTAAACAATTTACTGATTCAAATGATCCATTTAGAGTGAGTCTCCGTTAAACAATTCACTTATTCAGATGATCCATTCAGAGTGAGTCTCCGTTAAACAATTCACTGATTCAAATGAGCCATTTAGAGTGAATCTTCGTTAAACAATTCACTTATTCAGATGATCCATTCAGAGTGAGTCTCCGTTAAACAATTCACTGATTCAAATGAGCCATTTAGAGTGAATCTTCGTTAAACAATTTACTTATTCAAATGATCCATTCAGAGTGAGTCTTCATTAAACAACTCTGATTCAAATTATATGATCATAGTGAGTCTCTGTTAAACAATTCACTGATTCAAATGATCTATTTAGAGTGAGTCTCCGTTAAACAATTCACTGATTCAAATGATCCATTCAGAGTGAGTCTGCATTAAGCAACTCCCTGATTCAGTCAACTTACAGCAATTACACAGACTTAAAACCCTAATTAACCTATTACTATATGTTAAAGTAGCTTAAAAACACATGTTGCCATGATTTTGATCATATGTTATTGCAGTGCTTCATCCAGTTTCCTCTATACTCATGCTGTTATTTCTCCATCCCTCTTTTTCCCTCCTCCTTCTCCTCCTCTTCATGTTGCCATCTGGTTGGCATCTCTCTCTGCTGTCCACGTCTTCAGCTTTGTTGCCTTCGAGCAGACTAACTTCCGTGGTGAGATGTTCATCCTGGAGAAGGGCGAGTATCCTCGCTGGGACACCTGGTCAAACAGCTACCGCAGTGATTGTCTCATGTCCCTCAGACCCATCCGCATGGTATGCCACTCATCCTAACTTACACTTGATGATCACTAATGCATGCTACTTTTCACTTTATTACATTTCATAAATGGAGCAGAGTAAAAAAACAAATCAACACCTTACTGATTCAAATGATTCATTCAGAGTGAGTCTCTAGTAAACAACTAACAGATTCAAATGATTCATTCAGAGTGAGTCTCTAGTAAACAACTCACCAATTCAAATGATTCATTCAGAGTGAGTCTCTAGTAAACAACTCACTGATTCAAATGATTCATTCAGAGTGAGCTTCTAGTAAACAACTCACTGATTCAAATGATTCATTCAGAGTGAGTCTCTAGTAAACAACTAACAGATTCAAATGATTCGTTCAGAGTGAGCTTCTAGTAAACATCTAACAGATTCAAATGATTCATTCAGAGTGAGTCTCTAGTAAACAACTCACCAATTCAAATGATTCATTCAGAGTGAGTTTCTAGTAAACAACTAACAGATTCAAATGATTCATTCAGAGTGAGTCTCTAGTAAACAACTAACAGATTCAAATGATTCGTTCAGAGTGAGCTTCTAGTAAACATCTAACAGATTCAAATGATTCATTCAGAGTGAGTCTCTAGTAAACAACTCACTGATTCAACTGATTCGTTTAGAGTGAGTCTCTAGTAAACAACTCACTGATTCAAATGATTTGTTCAGAGTGGGTCTCCAGTAAACCCCTCACCGATTTAAATGATTCATTCAGAATGAGTCTCCAGTTAACATTTGACAAATTCAAATGATTCATTTAGAGCGAGTCTCTGGTAAACAACTCACTGATTCAGATGATCCATTGAGAGTGAGTCTGCAGTAAACAATGCACTGATTCAAATGATTCATATGAAGTGACTCTCCAGTAAACAACTTAATGATTCAAATCATATATTCAAAGTGAGCCTCTTGTAAACAACTCTTCGAATCAAATGATCTATTCAGACTGAGTCTCCAGTAAACAACTCACTGATTCAAATGATCTGAATGAGCTGGGTTTTCATTAAAATTGAACATAATGTTAAAGCACACGATAGATATAAAATCACCATGTCTTAATATGATATATTCTGTGTACTTCATCCACCATCTCTAAATGGTCTTCATGCCCACAGGACCCCATGGAGCACAAGATCTGCCTGTTTGAGCTTTCCGACTTCAAGGGCAACAAGATGGAGATCCAGGAGGATGATGTGCCAACCCTGTGGGCGCACGGTTTCTGCGACAGAGTGGGCAGCGTGAGGGTCCCCGGTGGAGCGTAAGTGCCAAATCCCAACCTTAAACAACTGATGATATACCATCAATATTCAAATGATTCATTCAGAGTGAGTCTCTGGTAAACAACTCACTGATTCAAGTGATTCATTCAAAGTGAGTCTCAAGTAAATGACTCATTAATTCAAATAATCCATTCAGAGTTAGTCACTGGTAAACAACTCACTGATTCAAATGATTCATTCAGAGTGAGTCTCAAGTAAATGACTCATTAATTCAAATAATCCATTCAGAGTTAGTCACTGGTAAACAACTCACTGATTCTAATAATTTGTTCAGAGAGAATCTTCAGAAAACACTCACTGATTCAATTGATCCGTTCAGAGTGAGTTTACAGCAAACAACTCACTGATTCAAAATGATCCTTTAAAAAAACTCACCGATTCAAATGATTTATTCAGAGTGAGTCTCCGTTAAACAACTCACTGACTCAAATTATCCTAAAAACAACTCACAGATTCAAATGATCCATTTAGAGTGAATCCACAGCAAACAACTCACTGATTCTAATGATGAGTTCAGTAATCTTCTGACTGATTCAAATGATCGGTTCAGTGTGAATCTTCAGTAAACAACGGTTTTAAATGATTCATTCAGAGTGAATCTCCAGTAAACAACTAACTGATTCAAATGATCCATTCAGAGTGAGTTGCTAGCAAACAACTCACTGATTCAAATGATCTGTTCAGTAAAGTTCTGACTGATTCAAATGATCAATTCAGTATGAATCTTCAGTAAACAACAAATCGATTCAAATGATTCAGAGTAAATCTTCAGTAAACAACTAACTGATTCAATAGATCCATTCAGAGTGAGTCTCCAGTAAACAACTCACTGATTCAAACGATCTTTTAAACAACTCAAAGATTGAAATGATCTGTTCCAACTTCCAACTGATTCAAATGATTCGTTCAGAGTGAATCTCTGGTAAAGAACACATAGCATTTATTTAAAATTGCACATAATGCTAATGTTTCACACTTGTATCCCAAATATATATGAAACTAGTATGATTGAATAGTGCTATTCTATTCATATAAATGATATGCGATCATTCACACATCTCTTCCTGTTTGCAGTTGGGTGGGATACCAGTACCCCGGCTACAGAGGATACCAGTATCTGTTTGAGTGCGGCGACTACAGACACTACAATGAGTTTTGTGCCTTCCAGCCTCAGATCCAGTCCGTGCGCCGTGTGCGGGACATGCAGTTCCACCAGCGCGGATGCTTCAACATGACCGCCGCTAAACAGTGAATTTAGCTCTTGTAGCATAGCACCTCGCCTTCTCATGGCGCTTTTTATCCCCGTACCGCCCCTTTTTTCTCTGACTCCTCCCCCCACCACAGAATAGGTTAATTTAAATTGTCCCGGAACATCTCACTGCCT
Organism: Danio kyathit; assembly: GCA_903798195.1. Taxonomy (NCBI): domain Eukaryota; kingdom Metazoa; phylum Chordata; class Actinopteri; order Cypriniformes; family Danionidae; genus Danio; species Danio kyathit. The sequence continues at coordinate 51,895,774 of LR812528.1, read as the reverse complement.
TTTTATGATGCCAATAATAAACATGTTTTGGAAAAACAAAGAAGCTGACTTGTGTTGTTGTTCTTTCTTCTCGACTTTATGATCATGTAAACATTTAATTACTGTAGGCTTAAAAATAAATACTTAAATAATATATAATAATAAATACTTTAAAAAAAAAATACTAATAAAAAATAAATACTTGAAATGAATACTAATGATAAAAATACTAATAAAAAATAAATACTTGAAATAAATACTAATAAATAATAATACTAATAAAAAATAATCAATACTTGAAAAATAAAAATACTAATAAAATAAATACCTAAAATAAATACTAATAAATAATAAAAATACTAATAAAAATAATAAATAATAAAAATACTAATAAAATAATAAATACTTGAAGTAAATAATAAAAAATACTAATAAAAAATACTTAAAATAAATAATAAAAATACTAATAAAATAAATAATAAAAATAATAAATATTTGAAATAAATAATAAAAACTACTAATAAAAATACTTAAAATAAATATTAATAAAAATACTAATAAAATAAATACTAATAAAAATACTAATAAAAACAAATACTTGAAATAAATTCTAATAAATAATAATACTAATAAAAAATAACCAATACTTGAAAAATAAAAATACTAATAAAATAAACACCTAAAATAAATACTAATAAATAATAAAAATACTAATAAAAATAATAAATACTTAAAATACTAATAAATAATTAAAAATACTAATAAAAATAATAAATACTTGAAGTAAATAATAAAAATACTAATACAATTAATAAATATTTGAAATAAATAATAAAAACTACTAATAAAAAATACTTAAAATAAATAATAATAAAAATACTAATAAAATAAATACTAATAAATAATAAAAATACTAATAAAAATAATAAATATTTGAGATAATCAAAATACTAATAAAACAAATACTTGAAATAAATTCTAATAAATAATAATACTAATAAAAAATAACTTAAAAAATAATAAAAATACTAATAAAAATCATAAATACTTGAAATAAATACTAATAAAAATAAATACTTGAAATAAATAATAAAAATACTAATAAAAAAGAAATACTAATAAATAATGAAAAATGCTAATAAAATAATTAATATTTGAAATAAATAAAAAAAATCTTTAAAAAATTAAAACTTGAAATAAATAATAATAAATAATAAAAAATACTAATAAAAAATAAATACTAGTAAATAATAAAAATACTAATAAAAATAATAAATACTTGAAGTAAATAGTAAATAATAAAAATACTAATAAAATAATAAATTTTTGAAAAAAATAATAAAAAATACTAATAAAAATATTTAAAATTAATAATAATAAAAATACTAATAAATGATAAATATTTGAAATAAATAATAATACTTATAAAATAATAAATACTTAAAATAAATACTAATAAATAATAAAATACTAATAAAAATAATAAATACTTGAAATAAATAATAAAAATACTAATAAAAATAAATACTAATAAATAAATAAAATACTAATAAAATAATTAATATTTGAAATAAATAAAAAAAACCTTTAAAAAATTTATACTTGAAATAAATAATAAAAAATACTAATAAAAATAAATACTTGAAATAAATAATAAGAAATTATAATAAATACTAAGAAATGATAAAAAATACTAATACTAATTAAAACTCATAAATAATTGAAATTATTAAATTACTTTTGCTACTTGAGCTAGTTAATATAATAATACAAAACAAATACCAAAAAAAAATGACAACTGTAAAATAAATACCATAAATGCAAATAAATTAACCAATCTTGAAAACGGATTCCATCATTCAAACAGTAATGTATCATATAGGGTTAATGCTGTGCTTTTATACTATATAAACAAATAAAAGTACACTTGAAATGCATACATTAAAAAAATAGAAATTTCATTTTATATAGAAGACAATATAGTTTTATCTTAATCATTTACTTACTACAAATGTAACTCAACTCAATTTGTAACTCAAACAATAAAAATATTAAAAACAAACTATAATTGTATATTCATTTTAAGTATAAAATATACGTGTATTTACTGTTATTTATTATTATTTTTTAACAGAGGTATCGTAACCACTTAGTTTCCCCTTTGTCCATGGGTTATCAATGAAAAAAAACGAGTTTAGCTTAGTTTACAGTAGTGTCAGGAATACACCTCAATGCAAGATATGAGTAAAAAAAGCATCATAGTGCACATTAAAGGGTTAACCAAAAATAAAACGTCAACGTGACACGATCACATGACAAGAGCTCTCGCACGCCGCTTCCTGTTTGCTGTTGCGAAAGCAAACCCATCAGAGCCAACATGGCGGCGCTTTTCAAAGCCCAGAGAGGTCAGTGATGTTGCTGATTATTACTGTATATTTTACAGCGGTGTCATTCACAGATCAGCAGCGACTCTCACTGATAGACTGTCGCTTAATGCATCAGCAGATCGTCATGAAACTGACCAATGCGCATTATTTTTAAATGCTTTATAATTGAAGCACAGTGCACACATATTTGTAAGACTGTCTAATTCTTTTCTGTTGTTGGAAATGTAATAAACATGAACACAGAACATACCTGTTTCTTGTGCATGACGCTGTTTAGGGTAAGTTCAATTTAACACAAATAATCAACAAAAATCCTGCACAGCTAATGAAACTGATTGGACACTCGGAGCGGATTCTCCGTGAAGCATAAACACATGAAATGAGGTGAACTGTAAGGACTGAGCTGCTCGTGTAGTTTCGGGTGGATTATTGTCATGTGTGTGGTAATCTTGACCCTCACAGCATGACCGGTTCATTCAAAACAAATCAAGTGACACTATTGAGGTTTAAATAAAAATACAGGCGTTGTGAAGTTTGATTTGTTCTATATAACACATTAAACAAACATATTTTTATAACTGAATTTTTATTTTTTTATTTTTTAAACATTGTTGGTATAACAGTGCACAGACTCACTGTGACCTTTTACCTAGTTTATCCTGCTGGTTCTGCGCATGCGCATAAGCTTAATACCGTGAAATAAAAGTAACAATTTATTTTTGGGGCAAAATGTTCGGTTTCTACATATTTAATCGATTTATTAGGTCTGAATTTGAGTAAAATGTAATTTGTTTTTGCTTTGAAGATGTGCTAACATTATTTAAAATATTCAAAAATATTGTCATTTAGAGCATGTATGTATTTATCTAGTTGTGATTGAAAATCAAGGTTATTCCCATGTTATATGGAGGAATCATGCTGTTCTTTGATGTACTTGTGTAAATACTGCTTATATTTTCTATAATGCCTTATTAGCCAATTAGTGATTACAATATGCATTAGCATTACACTTTTGTATTATAATCTACCTGCCTGTATTTCACTAATGCATCAGTACACAGACTGCAAGTTAGTTTTTTTGTGGGGGAAGAATCACATTTATGCTACCTTTGGGCTAAAATGCACATTTATATTGTACATTTATTAAATATAGGGTTATATCAACACTTTGCACACCATTTTGCACATTTGCACGCTTTCTTAAAATCCCTCCATATCTCTATAAAAACATTGAGTTTGTTTACATGGACACCAGTAATCCAATTTTAATACGATTAAGGCAATACTCTGAGTAGGGCTGGGCGATATGGCAAAAAAAAAATCTAGATTTTTTTCATAAAGTTTGACCGATTCCAGATTTCGTTTTTTTTATTTTTTTTTACTGTGTAACTATAGTCAACTTAAAACATCACAACAACATGACTAAAGTAACAATCTCTTTATAAGTAACTTGAAAAACCATCTGGTTAAGGAACATGTATTTTTAATGGCCATACATACATAAATTGGTCAACAAGGTGTAGCCTATTACATTCCTATAGACAAATTCCTGCTTGACGTTTTAGAAAATATTTGTGCGTAGCTACACCACCCAGTATATATTACAGATCACCGTGAACAACAAAAACCCCACAGAAAGCTGTTACATATCTATCTATATTTAAATGTCTACCTTCTATTTAACTGAATCCTATAACAGCCTATAGCTGAAATGCTGGAAATTGCTCAATTTATTTTTATAAAACATTTGTCAAAACGTATTGATAATTTTTTGGAGTAAAAACAATACCGACATTTGAGAATCCATATTTATTTTATTTATTCATTAATTTGACTTGTTTTTTGGTGCATATATGGGTTATGATTTAATTCATAGCTACAGTACCTTGGACAGCTACTGTGCCACTCCGTAAAGCTTTCAAGCAAAAGTCCAAATTAAAGAAAGATTTGACTTTCTGCGGTGACAGCCGACATTCACAACACGCCGTAACCGTCCTTCAGGTGGTGCGCAGGTATAAAATACAGATCGCGAACTGAAGAGCGGGGGTAGGAGGGGCACTTGCGTTCATTTTGGAAGGGCACTTTATATCCCGGACTCAAAAGGGCATGTACACTGCACAGGTTGAGCCCTATGTGTGCACGTGCCTGATTCTCACCCAGATCAGAGCGATCTGTGCTACCGAATACAGCGCAGCATGCAATAAACTCACGCTCAGTCAGGCGAAGTAAAGGTCTCATTGCCTATATGTCAATCAAATTAATTAAGCTCTAGCCACGAATAAAACTTTTAGCCTATTTTATTATTTTGTGTAATGTATATAGTGTAATCAGGGCCGGAGCAAGCTGAACAGGCGCTCTAGGCGAACGCCCTCAACCCGAAAGTGAAATAGAAACTTACCGGTTTGCGGATGAAAGAGGACCGGGAGGGGGTAGGTGTCGCGGATAAAAGTAAGGACCGGGGGGTTCTCGCTCACTATTCTGCCTAGGTCCTCTATGGATGCGCCGGCCCTGAGTGTTAAGCTGGATTTATACTTTCACCTGGCGCCGCATCACGCGCCACCGCTGACTGCGCGCGCACCTCTCGACAATGGGCTAGCGTGCTTGCGCTAAGCCAGCTTTTGTAGCTCATCAACAGAGCCGCGACGTCAACACACAGAATCTGTCAGCACAATTCAGCACGGTTGTCTAACAGTTTAGAACGGTTTGGCACGATAGTGGAAAAGCTGCTTTAATATTTTTATTTTAAAAAATCGCGATTCCTCGATTTTATAACAACGTGAATCGTCTTAAAACGTAAATTCGATTAATCGAAAAAAATCGCCCAGCCCTACCTCTGATTAAGAGTCTACCATGTAAACAAAGATTTTTTATTTAATCTGATTAAGGTCATAAACTAAACAGAAAGTGAATTAAGACATGTGGAGTATGCTGATTTGAGTGGCGTTATTGAAGTGCAGTACAGACATGGAAACACCGCAATCAAACTATTACCATCGTGTGGGATTTTCCACACGTTTTGCGACAGCATAGTCTATACCCGCATGTCTGTTTGACACTATTCTCTGCACCTACTGAGTCAGTGAAGGACCACAGACACACAGCCCACTGCCATATCACCCTGCAGCCCTAGAGCGGTTACTCACTGAAGCTAAGCAGGGCTGAGCCTGGTCAGTACCTGGATGGGAGACCACATGGGAAAACTAGGTTGCTGTTGTAAGTGTTGTTAAAAAGGCCAGCAGGGGGCGCTCAACCTGTGATCTGTGTGAGTCCTAATGCCCCAGTAAAAGTGAAGGGGACACTACACTGTCAGTGGGCGCCGTCATTTAGATGAGACGTTAAACCGAGGTCCTGACTCTCTGTGGTCATTAAAAATCCCATGGCACTTCTGGTAAAGAGTAGGGGTGTAACCCCGGTGTCCTGGCCAAAGTCCCTCAATCGGCATTTACCCATCATGGCCTCCTAATCATCCCCATCCACCGAATTGGCTCTATCATTGTATCTTCACTCCACCAATAGCTGGTGTGTGGTGAGCGCACTGGCGCCGTTGTCCTGTGGCTGCCGTTGCATCATCCAAGTGGATGCTACACACTGGTGGTGGTGTGAAGAGACTCCCCTCATGATTGTGAAGCCCTTTGGGTGTATGGCCATACACAATTCATGCACTATATAAATACACATTACATTACATTACATTACACACATCGCGTAATGCAGAGGTTTATTTTCCAATTCAGCGTGCGTTATCAAACTCCATTAAAACAACACTCCTTCAGCAGTTCTTACTTCGTACTTGCATCCAACACCTCAGTTTGTCATGGGGGCATGCATGAAATGTTCCTGAATGAAAGTGAAAGTGCCAAACTGCAGTTAAGATCGACAAATTAAAAGTGAAACACCCCAAATTGCATGAAACTCCGGAGGAAACATGTGGTGACGCAATGACGTTAATCGATCTATGTGCTATAACATGTAAAACAGGATCATGAAAGGAACATTTAAAAAGCAACACCTTCATCATATTATTGTCTTATTCAGATTAATAATTTCATTACTGATGTCCAGTGCTTAATCTGTGAATTGCGAGGTCCCGGAACAGATCGGGGTAACGAATCCGGCATGTTACCCGAGGATGGAGAGGTGTCGAGCATGAAAGTGTGTGTGTTGGTGCGGTGGATGGCGGAGGGGTGTCGCGGGCGACAGTGAGGAGGGCGGGGGTGTCGCAGGCGACAGTGAAGAGGGTTGGGGAGACGCGGAAGAAAGTGAACAGTGGACGGGGGAGAAGGGCAGTTGAAGAGGGGGATCGGTAAAATGAGGTTAAGCCCTGCTGATGTCCATGTAAACATAGTCATTGTGCATTTCTGTGCCTCACACAGGTGAGTGGGCTTGATAAACCACCTGTAGAAAGCACACACTTCTCTTCATATGCACCAGACACTTTACTTAAAGTCCATCTTACAAGGACTCAACAAGTAAAGCAATGTTTACCAGTGAATGTACCACACAATCGTGTTTTCTTCAACCTTAAATACTTCTTTTGCCCAATATTGTTCTGTCTAATGTAGAAGTACTTGTACAGTCTGTCTTAAGCCGCAGTCACACTGGACTTTTCTCCCCATAGACTTCCATTCATACGCACGTGAATGCGTCAGACCGGAAACGCAGGGTCATGCGTCAAGTTTCGCAGGTTGCTGCAGTGCAAAGTTCAAGCTTGGTGAACTCTGACCTGCGAAATCGCATCACTTGACTGCGTGAGATCAATCCAGGATCAAAACATGACCTCTGGACAGAAATTTAAAACATGGACCAATCGCTCGCTTTTTTAATGTCTAATCATCTTGTTTAATCCCGCCCATTTTCGCAGCGCCGTACGACAGAATTTCGCAAGCTCAAACTCTAGTGTGACTTCGGCTTTAGGTTGTGTGTAGTTATGTATAGGTTTAAAAAAGCTCTTACATCCAGTGTTGTTCATATTTCTGATTGTTTATTTATGTAGCACCGAATTATACATTGACATCAGGGGGGTGCACTTTTTTGGTAATGTTACTGTAGTTACAAGCTTCAGTCGTTTATGTATTTATTTAAAGTGTTTCAGTTTTCAGTGTTTTGAGAGATATTTAGTGTATTCTGACTTATAGTATCCTCTGTTTAAGTATTTCAGGTCCAACTATACAAACAATGCATCTAATGTTACTTTATTTTAGGCTATATGGAGAAACAAACACCTATTTTATAAGAAAATAGTCTTGTGAACACTTGCAATGTCTATTGGTGCTCTAAATCATACCTGCCAACACTCCCGTTTTTCCCGGGAGTCTCCCGTATTTCAGACCCGTCTCCCGTATTGTTCTGTCTCCTGAAAAACTCCCCCCCCCCAACACGCTCCTCAGCATTTTGGTACAGTCCGAGCTGAAACCTGGTGCTTGTGCGCGTGCTCTTCTGGTCATCCATCTCCCCAAACCTCTCACCGCTCTTCAGTTAGCGCGCACATCACCAACACCCCCCCCCCCCCCCCCCCCTCCCGGAATTTACGAACCAAATGTTGGCAGGTATGCTCTAAATCTGCTGGTTTCACACTGGTGAATGCATTTTCTATGCGATCACAATGGTATGAACTATTATAGGGGTGGTCAAATCTATATTTATATTACCTATTATTTTAATTATTAACATAAAATGAACAATTTCTCAGTATTAAAGGGTTGATCCCCCCCCCGATACATCTTGTTTTGACATCCTTCTGGGGGATTACGCATTAAATAGGGGGGGTCAATTCCCCCAAACCCCCCTGTAATTCGCACTCTGACTGTTGTCCTGCTAAACATTCGCTCCACTGTATCTCCACACATGCAGTGCAATGACAATAAAGCTCAACTTGACTTGAGTCTTTTACCAATTTCTATAAGCTTTACATGAGCTCTAAATTGATAAAAATGCCGTCAGATGTACACAAACATCAAGCAACTTTAGCCCAGCACACAGCATCGTTATATATATTCAATTAGTGGCAAAATAAACATCATAAAAGCTGCTTTTGGTGTGTTGTTGTATCTTTAGGTTTGGTCTAAAACTTAACAGTGCGACCACTGAGTGAACCAGCACAAAGATCAACTTGACTTCATATTAATATTGTCTTCTTTCTGCGTGTGTGAGCAGTGGTGATGGCGTTGGGTCGAGGCGTTCGGTGTTTAACCCAGCTGGCGGAGCTGCCGGAGCTGCATCAGATGATGAGGCAGACGTGTCGAGATTACGCACAAAAGGAGCTGGCGCCGATCGCTGCCCAGCTGGACAAAGAGCACAGGTTTCCTGCCAAACAGGTGAAAGAGCCATCGCCGCTAGCTGTGTTTCAGTCCACCTATTGGTATGCACATTTTGGCAAATATTGCAAAAAAGCTTAATGAAAACATTAGGATGCAAATTCATTTTCGAAAATGAAAAACAACTGAGTAGGATAAAATAAATAAATAAAAAATGTGCATAAACTATAAGGGATAATATAAGGATAATGTTTTTTGTGCCCTGAGGAAGACTTGTAAGCTGAAGTGCGTTGGCATTTATTTTATTTCATTACATTTTCTCTTTTATTAAAGTATTACTGGAGTTTTTTTTTAGCTGTTTTTGCTACAATTACCGGCCACTTTATTAGGTACACCTGTCCAACTGCTTGTTAACGCAAATTTCTAATCAGCCAATCACATGGCACAGCTCAATGCATTTAGGCATGTAGACATGGTCAAGACAATCTGCTGCAGTTTAAAGTGAGCATCAGAATGGAGAAGAAAGGGATTTAAGGGACTTTGAACGTGGCCTGGTTGTTGGTGCCAGACGGGCTGGTCTGAGTATTTCAGAAACTGCTGATCTACTGGGATTTTCACGCACAACCATCTCTAGGGTTTGCAGAGAATGGTCCGACAAAGAGGAAATATCCAGTGAGCGGCAGTTCTGTGGGCGCAAATACCTTGTTGATGTCAGAGGTTAGAGGAGAATGGCCAAACTGGTTCCAGCTGAAAGGCAACAGTAACTCAAATAAGCACTCGATACAACCGAGGTCTGCAGAAGAGCATCTCTGAACACACAACACGTCCAACCTTGAGGCGGATGGGCTACAGCAGCAGAAGACCACACCGGGTGCCACTCCTGTCTGCTAAGAAAAGGAAACTGAGGCTACAATTCACACAGGCTCACCAAAACTGGACAATAGAAGATTGGAGAAACGTTGCCTGATCTGATGAGTCTCCATTTCTGCTGCCACATTCGGATGGTCGGGTCAGAATTTGGTGTAAACAGCATGAAAGCATGAATCCATCCTGCCTTAAATCAGCGGTTCAGGCTGGTGGTGGTGGTGTAATGGTGTGGGGGAGATTTTCTTGGCACACTTTGGGTCCATTAGTACCAATTGAGCATCGCGCCACAGCCTACCTGAGTATTGTTACTGACCATGTCCATCCCTTTATGACCACAGTGTCTCCATCTTCTGATGGCTACTTCCAGCAGGATAACGCACCATGTCATAAAGCACCAATCATCTCAGACTGGTTTCTTGAACATGACAATGAGTTCACTGTACTCAAATGGCCTCCACAGTCACCAGAACTCAATCCAATAGAGCACCTTTGGGTGCCGAAGTGTTCTTAGAACGGTTTGGCACAACAGTGGAAAAGCAGCTCATGATAAAAATGTGCTTGATGGCACGCATTAATGGACAAACCAGTGTTTCCAGCACATTGTAAAACGACTATTAGCTAACATTCATTCATTCATTTTCCTTTGGCTTAGTCTCTATTACAGATGTCGCCACAGCAGAATGAACCACCAACTATTCTAGCTAGGGCTGGGCGATATGGCAAAAAAAAAAATCTCGATTTTTTTTTTCATAAAGTTTGACCGATTCACGATTTCGATTTTTTTTATTTATTTTTTTATAAAAAAAATTTTACTGTGTAACTACCTTACCAGCTTACCTTGTTCATTTAAATTTAAATAAATGCTGAAACTAGTTTTTTTCATGCTCACTTGTAAAAGAAAAGCAATAGTGTGACTAAACGTGGTTATGGCACTCTCTCATATAGGGATGCTAAACATAGCTACAATAGAAGTCACAGCACCCGTATTTATGTAGAGGTCATATGTTGTGCAGCTTTGGGCAAATTTTATTTGGAGAGAAAATGACCAAAATATAACGTGAAGATTGAAAAGGATTGGAGGGGAAATAAATATTCAAATCTCTGTACATAACATAAAAATAAACAATGATAATGCAACAATAGTTTATCTGTATTAGTGGCATGGCAGAAATATATATTTAGACAGGCCTTGTCAAAGTGAGCGGGCACTTTCACTAATAAAAAATATAGCACTTAAATTATTTCATAACAATCAATAAAATAACAGCGGTTTTATATCAAAAGTTGGTAATGATATAAAATATGCTACATTTTGATGGTAAAATATAACCATTTAAACGATTTCAGTATTCAAACATTAAATAACGAATGCATCAAGTTAAATATAAAAAACGAATGAAACAACACACAGCATATCAGGATATAAAGGACTATATTTAGCAGAATGCTGCTCTTTTTATCTTTGTAATTTTATAGTTTTATTTTTGCTATTTTAATTATTTTTTGTCTTCATAAATAACTAACGAGCTATAGACAAATATCTGCTTGACGTTTTAAAAAATATTTGTGCGTAGCTCCACCACCCAGTGTATATTAAAGATCACCGTGAAAAAAAAAACCTGTTACATATCTATCTATATTTAAATGTCTATGTCTATATTTAAAATATCTATCTATATTACATATCTATCTATATTTAAATGTCTATCTTATATTTAACTGAATCGTATAATGGCATATAGCTGAAAGGTTGAAAATTGCTCTATTTTTATAAAACATTTGTCGATACGTATTGATATTTTTTGGAGTAAAAACTGCCGACATTTAAGAATCCATATTTATTTTATTCATTCATTCATTTTACTTGTTTATTGGTGCATATATGGGTTATGATTTAATTCATACAGTACCGTCCTTCAGGTGGTGTGCGGGTATAATATACAAAACCAGCCATCTGGGCTTTGAACTAGGTGCAATTATTTCCTTGTGTGTGTGTGTGTGTGGAGCGATGGGTGCGCGGGCATAAGTGACTAAAAGTGTCTCCACCTGTCGAGCCCGTCTCGCAGCTCGCGCGGGAGAGACAGACGGCTGCGGGGACGCGAACAACAGCACGACGCGCGTGGAAACATTAGCGAGGCTGGCTGCGGAGCTGTTGTTGCTCTAGCGGGAAAATGTCCCGGTGTTCCCAATGGCAAGTCCGCCCTGGCGCGCTTCCGCTAAATCAGCTGGTAGCTCATCAACAGAGCCGCGACGTCAACACACAGAATCAGCACAATTCAGCACGGTTGTCTAACAGTTTAGAACGGTTTGGCACGATAGTGGGAAAGTGGCTTTAATATTTTTATAAAAAAATCGCGATTCTTCGGTTTTGTAAAAAATAAAATCGTCCTAAAACGTAAATTCGAATTAATCGAAAAAATCGAAAAAACCGCCCAGCCCTAATTCTAGCATATGTTTTACATAGCGGATGCCCTTCTAACACCAACCCAGCACTGGAAAACACCCATACACACTCATTCACACACACTATCATACACAACAGCCAATTTAGTTCATCAGTTCCCCTATAGCGCATGTGTTTGGACTATAGGGGAAACCGGAGCACCCAGAGGAAACCCACACCAACACAGGGAGAACATGCAAACTCCAAACAGAAATGCCAGCTGACACAGCCCGGACTCAAACCAGTGAACTTCTTGCTGTAAAGCAACAGTGCTAACCACTGAGCCACCGTGCCACCATGAGAACGGGAACTGTGTGATTATAATGTGTTTTTCTCCTCATGGATGCAGGTTCAGGAGCTGGGAGCGCTGGGTGTGATGGCTGTGGAGGTGCCAGAGAGTCTGGGTGGAGCAGGAATGGATTATCTGGCCTACTGTCTGGCTGTGGAAGAACTCAGCAGGGGATGTGCATCCACCGGAGTCGTCGTCAGTGTCAATAATGTGAGTCGCTTTTTATTCTGTTAAAGTCTGCATGAACTGGAAGCTGTGACCCTTATTTGTTTCTTATTGTGAAGCAGTTCCTAGAGAAACGGAATATTAAAGGAGAAAATTCAATTCAATTCATCTTTATTTGTATAGCGCTTATACAATGTAGATTGTGCCAAAGCAGCTTCACATAGAAGAATATAGTGAATTGAAACAGTGTCAGTTCAGTTTAGCTCAGTTCAGTGTGGTTTATTCACTACTGAGAGTTCAAATACTGAAAAGCAAATCCATCCATGCGCAGCTCTACAGATCCCGAACCAGTGGCGACAGGGACCAGGAAAAAACTTCACCAAAAAAGAGTGGGCGTGGTTTGTTTTTTTTACTGCGAGCTGATTGGATGTAGTAAAGTGGGCATTTTATTCAGAAAGATGGGGAAAAGGGTTTGGGGAGAGTTATTGTAACCCAACAGACTCCTCTTCCTCACCATTTCTGTTTGCTGTCAAAACTGACAGCTGGAGGGGCGTGGTTAAGTAAGCCACACCCAAAACCTCAGACAGACCTAATCTGAGAATTTAACTGTAAACAAACAGGGAGTGCATTTGCAGATTTCAACTTTAGATTAAAAGGTCTTTTTTCTTAATGACATGCACAGATGAACTGTTCACCACAAAACTAGCAATGTGAGCTAACAATATAGATACGGCTAATCTTGATTTCATGTGGACTTTAATGAAAAACTTCATGCATTTAATTCTGCTTGAACCCATTCTTATGCACAGTTTAACATTCAAATTTCACTAAGCTTTATATTTAATTAACAATCTCGTGCAATGAATAACATGTTTATATACAGTTGAAGTCAGAATTATTAGCCGCCCTTTGAATTTTGTTTCTTTTTTAAATATTTCCCAAATGATGTTTAACAGAGCAAGGAAATTTCACAGTATGTCTGATAATATTTTTTCTTCTGGAGAAAGTCTTATTTGTTTTATTTCAGCTAGAATAAAAGCAGTTTTTAATTTTTTAAAAGCCATTTTAAGGTCAAAATTATTAGCCCCTTTAAGCAAATTTTTTTTCAATAGTCTACAGAACAAACCATCATTATACAATAACTTGCCTAATTACTCTAACCTGCCTACTTAACCTAATTAACCTAGTTAAGCCTTTAAATGTCACTTTAAGCTGTATAGAAGTGTCTTGAAGAATATCTAGTCTAATATTATTTACTGTCATCATGGCAAAGAGAAAATAAATCAGTTATTAGAAATGAGTTATTAAAACTATTATGTTTAGAAATGTGTTGAAAAAATCTGCTCTTCGTTAAACAGAAATTGGGGAAAAAAATAAACAGGGGGGCTAATAATTCTGACTTCAACTGTATATATATATAGTTTTAAAAAATGGCTGAAATCTATAAACTTGGATAAGCGCAAAAGATGTTTGAGCATTAAACAATAACATGTTATAAAACAAATATATCAGTATTAATCTGGTTTATCAAATAAAAGAGATCTTTTTAGATTTTAGTTTACTTTTAGATTGTTTTTTTTTTAACATGTTTATGTACTTTTAATTAAGTTTTGTTTTCTTTTTTCTATTTTAGTTGATTTATTTTAGTTAATTTTAGTTTTTTAAATATATCAAAATGTACCAGATTTGGCAATATTCAGTTTTAGAAAAACTAAAAATTGCAAAAATAACTTCACATATAAAACACTGGTACCACTTTACAATAAGGTTTCATTAGTTAATGTCAGTTTATTTATTTATTTACATGAACTAATAATGAGCAAAACATGTACAGCATTCATTAATCATATCACAACATTTACTAGTGCATTATTAAAATGCTAATTCATGCTTGTTAACATTAGTTAATGTGATGTGAGTTAACATCAACTAACAGTGGATGACTTTATTTTAAAGGGTCATGAAACATCCCTCTTTCAGTTCAAGTCTACCTCAGATTTAAAAAAAAAAAAGGTTCATAATGGGCCTGGAGCACTGTGAGCACATATGATGATATACACATAACCAGGGCTTGACATTAACTTTTTTGATCACCAGCCAGTGTGGCTAGTAGTTTTCCAACATTACTAGCCACTCGCCATTTTCACCACAATTTTGTTGTTGGGAAAATATATTTTATATGCATAAATTTGACTTTGACATGCTGAAATTACATGATTTAGATTTTGTGGAATGTCCACATGCCTTTTCATTCATTTTATGTTTTGTGTATGATGTGTATGAGCTTGCTCAGTCAGCATGAGCACATGGGTCATGGTTTCATAATGTTGTATTACAATTAGTTTTTATTTCACACGACTTTTCAGAGCTCAAAGGATTTACCAAATTTATTTCTAATCACACTAAAAATAAATAAATAATTATTTCTTAGCTACAAATTTTAATTAATGTGTCAAAACAAGCAAAATATAGCTGTATACTATACATTTTATTTAACAAAACATTTCAATAACACCAGTTAACTACACATAAATGCGAAGTTAATATAAGGTTTATATACTTTAATATAAAGTTAATAAATAAAAGCAACGGGTGCTGCTTAAAAGACCAATCTAGAGCTCTTGAAAGCAGCAGGGCTGTGGGTGCATGAACAACTTTTTGTGTAGTCTATTTGAAAGGGAATCGATTACACCAGTTGCGTTTCCAGGCACGGTTGTTTCAAGCAAGTAAACGGGAGCGCACACGTGTTTTAAACATTCGCGCGCATCACATCAGCTGTTGGCGTGAGTGATTTATCCTCTCATTCGGTAATCAACTGGTTTTCTTTTGCCCGCACGAACACGATTATATTTGTCAGTCATGCTGCTTCTCGATTTTAAGATCGCATTTGCACGAATATTGGGCCATCCTTATTGTTGAATCCTGCTTTTAAGAAAACTACAATTTAAAAATGATTTCCAACTAGCCAAAAGTGGCTAGTGGAGGTGTCTGTCTAACCCGCCAGAGCTGAAATCTACCCGCATTTGGCGGGGTGTTAATGTAAAGCCCTGCACATAACCACAATTAAATCATTATAATTATAATCATGGTTATATATACACACTATAAATGAGGACTTCTCTCCTTTTCAATCTTTTGGGTCTGAATGCAGACGCAGTGGACAGCAGTTCAGCTGGTCTCTTGCATGTCTATTACAACCATTAGCCCTGCCGGTAATCTGGAGGATTTTACACAGAGGTGAACACAGCAGCACGGAAATATAGGCGATGTGTCTGAATGGTAAAAACTCAACTGATAAAAGGAAAAGTCTGTCATTCTCCAATTGTCTTACAGCTCTCCCGACAAAAATGCTTGCTGCACACAAACAACTTTGCTGTATCGGCCCATCACGAGGAAAAACATATAACAAACCCTGTGGATCATGGAAACAAACAAATACACCCTTCATGAATGGCTTAATACTGCATGCCATATGTGGAGTCCATGGACGCGGTCTCACACAATCATTGGGTCTCACAGCTTGGCAGGTCTGCCTTCCCTGCTGAAAAATCCAGCTTAAACCAGCCTGAGCTGGTTGGCTGGTTTTAGCTGGTCGACCAGCCTGGTTTTAGAGGGGTTTTGGCCATTTCCAGGTTGGTTTCCAGCCATTTCCAGCCTGGTCTTAGCTGGTCAGGCTGGAAAATGACCAGCTTAAACCAGCTAAAACCAGCTTGACCAGCAAAAACCAGCTATGTCCAGCTTAAACCAGGCTGGTCAAGCTGGTTTTAGCTGGTCAACTCCCAGCCTGACCAGCTAAGACCAGGCTGGAAATGGCTGGAAACCAGCCTGGAAATGGCCAAAACCCCTCTAAAACCAGGCTGGTCGACCAGCTAAACCAGCCAACCATCTTAAGCTGGTTTAAGCTGGATTTTTCAGCAGGGTTGCCTTCGGAAAGCCAACGCAATCTCACGACAATTCGTAACTTTTTGATTTAGTGGCTAATTATGAATTCGTACGATCTAAATGGTACAAATTAGTATGATTTGCTCATCACCCAATGACGGTTAGAGTTAGGGGTGGGGTTAGGTGCCACGCCTCCTCTTTAAAATCGTACATTTTCGTACGACTGAACTCTATTAGCCACTAAACTGACAAAATGCAAAATACTTACGTTTCCCCGTGAGATCAGGCTGGGAAAGCACATGCTCTCATGAATAATTATGAAGCAGGGTCTTCTCATAGGATAAGAAAACTCCTCTATGAATAATAATGAGTAACCGACACCTCACCACTCCACTAGCAAATGTGCAGGACATCACTGATTTTAATCCCGCAAAATGAAATTAGGTGACAAAAGCTCAAAATTATCCAGTTTTCCCTACAATTAAAGCTGACAGATGCTAACGCTGTCTTAAATGATGCTCAACACACACTAATCTGTTAAAAGTTTTCCAAGGTGTCTTGAAGCTTTAAGGAAGATTAACAAAGCTGAATATATACTGGAATAAATCTATTATTCTTTGTTTGTTAATGTTAGTAAGTACATGAACTAATACAACCTTAATGTAAAGTGATACCAAAACACTTCTACACTCGATATTTAGCATGTATTCTACATGTTGTAGTCGCTGTACATTGGTCCAATCCTGAAGTTTGGCTCAGAGGAGCAGAAGAAGCAGTGGATTACGCCCTTCACCACGGGGGAGAAAGTGGGATGTTTCGCTCTGAGTGAACCAGGTAAACACGACTGCAATTCCTCCAGCTCTGCACTGGTAAAGTACACTATAAAGCACTGTATTTATGGTTACATCTATGACTTTAAAGGTCCCATGAAATTAAAATAAAGTTTTTTTTAGATGTTAATGTCAGTATTATTCGTTTTTAGGATATCTATAAGCTAGTGTGCCACAAAATTAGTGTTTAGAAGAAATAAAACTAACATGTAAAGCAGAGGTCTCAAACTGGATTCCTGGAGGGCCGCAGATATGCACAGTCTTGCTCCAACTCTAATCAAGCACAGCTGATCCAACTAATCAAGGTTTAAGACTACTAGTGTCTATTAAGCAGGTGTGAGTTGGAGCTAAACTATGCAGAGCTGCTGCTCTCCAGGAATTCAGTTTGAGACCATTGATGTAAAGCTTATAGTTTGGCCAAATGGATCATGGTTTTATTCACATCACCTCACATTACAGTTTCTTATCACAACATAACCAATCAAATGCTCTCTAGTATCTGACATGCCCTGCCCCCTTCTCATTTGCTTTTCATTTGATGCGCTTGAGGTCAACCACTCTCACTGACAGAGCTGTGATAAAACAAAACACTATTGGCTGTTTTTTTAAAAAGGGGAGGGGCTACACTATGCCCCACCCTCTCTTCGTGTTTCGGTTGAGATTACGTCAAACATTGGATAAAAATGCACATTTCAAAGCACTTCACGTGACCTTTAAGGCCAATTTATACCTCTGCATCGAGTGCATGTAGTAGGTCTGGTGTAGTGTTGTCAAAAATATCGATATAGTGATAAATATCGATACTGATATTTGTAAAACAATACACTCTTGCTTTTGGTAAGTACCATTACTGGGTTTAATAAATTTTAAGCGCTTAGCATAAAAATGTAGCACTTAAAATTGATCGCAACAGAAAAAAAAACAATTATTTGGCACTTCTGTCATGCAAAAACGCTTCGGTGGACACGCAGCCTAAATGCTCACATCGGCATTGGCTACATGCAAGCAGTGTTGGGAGTAATGCGTTACAAAAGTAATGTATTACAGTAACATATTACTTTTTCAAGTAACGCAGTAGTGTAAGGCATTACTTTTTACATTTTCAGTAATATTTTACTCGGTACATGTTCAGTAACGCGTGCGTTACAACAAACTTTTCGCCCGCAAGACATTAACAAATAAAAAATACCGCAGATCTATTTTCTGTTCGTGGTGAGTGAACATACGTGTGTGTTGTCATTTATCTCCCTCTGGCTATTGAAACTTCTTTCTTTGAACGCGGAATGATTTCAGCCTCTGAGCTTGAGGTCCGGAGCTAGTGGCTCAGCCTGGTTCGCAGTAACATTAAGCCCTAACGCGCAGCGGAAAAGCGGCAAATAGATGGAAATGACAGAAGACATTCGCGAGATGGACGTACGTGCATTTGGTGTTATTTCACTGACAAATGTCGTAAGTATTACAAGTCAAGAGCGCATTCATGTAATACGAGCGAGCGAACGCGCCGGTGTGGTGAACAAAACTCCTCTCGTGCACTCAAAACACTGTCTGGGCTGCTCACGTGTGAATGATCTGCTCTCTCCGTCAGATGATGCAGACTCACAATTTGTGTCTTGTGTTTCCTCCTCTTTTTGTGCTTTTGCTCTCCAGAGATCCTCCTGTTAAATTGTTATCCCAAGAATGTTGATATGGTTTATACAGGTATATTGCTGCACTATTTACCTACAGGTTAAGGTAAATTCTATAATAAATACAAGTGTTTTTGAGAGTTAGGTATACTACTGTTTTAGGCTAGTAATATTTACAACTTGTTAATGAATGCTTCAGCATACTGTAGTATTAAGAATAGTGAATTCATAAAATGAAATACAAAGTTTACTACAGTAAAGTGTGGTGAATTGTAGTATATTATACCCTATGTTGTAAAAAAACACTACAGCATTGGGTCATTTATTATACATTACACTTGTGTTACCATAGCAACTATAGTATTACCACAACAGATTAACTGAACATGCCAGTATGTGTGTTCAGGGGCCCTGTGGAACAGCTTTTCCTCTAAATTAAGAGGATGACAGGCAAAATGTCCTGCACAATCTTATCAACAATGTGGAAAACAGCAGAGACTAGTTCACTTTATTTTAGTTGCCATGATAAAATGGGATTTATAGTGACATTTATTTGAAGAGTGAATAGTACAGTAGGCTATACAGTAATACCTTATCAAGTTTATCCATATTTTCTATCAGTTACATTTCTGCATGAGTTAGTTATATTTTAGTTTAAATGTTTTTGTTTTGATTAGTATGGTGCACCTTTTAGATGTTTAAATGTTTTTAAAATAAAACGTATTCTTTACATCCAACGTCTATTCTCTGTCTTTTAGTGTTTAAAACTGGAAATATCTCATCATATAACACACAGCCAAAAAGGTTATGGTTTATTAGATAAAAAAATTTATATGTAAGTTTATTTTAGTATTTTGGTTATTGTTAATAAACAGTGCACCAATATAAATCATATCAAAAAGCACAAAAGGAAGAGGGAACACAAGACAAATTGTGAGTCTGCATATAATCTCACTGAGCGAGTGTACTGAGAGCGTGCAAGAAAATTTGTGCGTGAGCAGTGCATATTTGAGAGAACGTTAGAAAATTTGCACGCGAGCAGCGTATATTTGAGAGCTCACAAGCAGTTTTGTCCACAGAGGCAATTGGTGCACGATCATTATATTGAGAAAGCTGTTCATCATGCTCACTTTGTGCATGACAGTTTTGTGTTGTGAGCCACTTGAATTTAAAGTGAACACAATAATGGCAACAATAAGAAGAGAAAAGAAATCTGCATTTTGTCATGGCATTGGAGTTTACATATAGGCCTGTTGTGTCTAATATGAATATAGCCAAGCTATTCACAGATATGGGTCAGTTGGCGTTTCCCTGTGTTCGCGTGGGTTTCCTCCTGGTGCTCCGGTTTCCCCCACAGTCCAAAGACATGCGGTACAGGTGAATTGGGTAAGCTAAATTGTCCGTAGTCTATGAGTGTGAATGAGTGTGAGGATGTTTCCCAGAGATGGGTTGCGGCTGGAAGGGCATCCGCTGCGTAAAATTGTGCTGGATAAGTTGGCGGTTCATTCCGCTGTGGCGACCCTGGATTAATAAAGGGACTAAGCCGACAAGAAAATGAATGAATGAAAGAATATTCACAGATATTGCCAGATAACCACTTTACCTCTACCATACTTTTAACAGATCATTTGTGAATCTGACCGTCATCCTCTCCTGCATTGTCTTGAGTAATATGCTCTGCAGTACATTTGGTCACTTTAGAATGTTAAGTTCTAATTCTGGAGTTATTTTGGTGAAAGTAACTAAAAAGTAATATAAGAGTAATGTAACATATAACAATTCTGAGACAGTAATATTGTAATGTAAGGGATTACTTTTAAATAACAGTAACAAGTAATCTGTAATGTATTACAGTTTGGAAGTAACTTGCACAACACTGCATGCAAGTGATATGCCATGTGGTACGGCAATCACTCTACACTGGAATATAAATTAGCCTTTAGTGAGTGTGTGATGTTAAATGCTCTGCTGAAGATGTGTGTTTGCTATGAAGGGAACGGCAGTGACGCAGGTGCAGCGTCGACATTAGCGCAGCAGGAGGGAAATGAATGGGTTCTCAATGGAACCAAAGCCTGGATCACCAACAGCTGGGATGCTTCTGCCACTGTCGTCTTCGCCACTACAGACAAGAGCCTCAAACACAAGGTGCAATTATGGATAGATCGACTGGAAAAATGTTTTTTGTCCTGACTATACAGTATAATTGTAATTAAAGGTTTTACATCTCAGAAAAAAAGGACTTTATTTGATTTTAGATATTCATTAGGGGTGTAACAGTACACAAAATTCACAGTTAGGTATGCATTTCTGCTTTTAAGTCAGTTTTAGTGAGAAAATCTTTGCATTTTTCCTTTTAGGGAGAAACATGTCAAATTGCATGTCATTATTATTATTATTATTATTAAGATTCGTCAAGATTTAAAGTCTAAAAAGGTTAAAAACTAATTTCAATTTAAAAAAGAAATAAAAAACCATTGTAGTTTTCCAATAAATGAATAAAAAAATCTAAAATTTTCAGATTTTAATTCATTTTTAATGAATTCTGAATTATGCAAATCTATCAAATTAGGGATTGGCTATTTAGTCATATATAGATATGGACAGCAATTCAGTAATTTGATTAAATGAATCGATATTTTAAGCATTTGCTGCATGAATTTAAAAAAAATGCTATACACATTTTAGTCATTGCATTTAAGTTGTCAGTTCTAAATAGATAATAGTGGGCTGCAGTGTCAAGCAATGATAAATGATTACACTACCTGACAAAAGTCGTGGATCCCAGTTGTAAGAGCAACAAACAATAACTTGACTTCTAGTTGATCATTTGTTAAAGTGTCAGAAGGTGGATTTTTCTGATGAATCATCTGTTGAGCTGCATCTCAATCATCACAAATACTGCAGAAGACCTACTGGAACCGGCATGGACTCAAGATTCTCAGAGAAATCAGTCAAGTTTGGTGATAGAGAAATCATGGTTTGGAGTTCCATTCAGTATGGGGGCGTGCGAGAGATCTGCAACATCAACAGCCTGAGGTATCAAGATATTAGTGCTGCCCATTACATTACAAACCACAGGAGAGGGACAATTCTTCAGCAGGATAGCGCTCCTCATACTTCAGCCTCCACATCAAAGCTCCTGAAAGCAAAGAAGGTCAAGGATTGGCCAGCCCGGTCACCAGACATGAACATTATTAGCATGTCTGGGGTAAGATGAAGGAGGAGGCATTGAAGATGAATCCAGAGACTCTTGATGAACTCTGGGAGTCCTGCAGGAACGCTTTCTTTGCCATTCCAGATGACTTTATTAATGCGTGATTTGAGTCATTCAGAGATGTATGGATGCAGTCCTCCAAGCTCATGATGGAGTCAGACACAATATTCATTCTGTCTCCACTGCAGCATGACTTTATATTCTATACTGGACATTATTTCTGTTCAAGACTTTTGTCTAAGCAAAGTCAGACCTTACTGTCCTAATGAAATCATTCACAATCAAGACATGATCATATTTTATTGTGCTCAAATAAGCGTCATCTAGAGGCCTTTACCTTTCATATAAGACACTTCTGATACCAAATGATCAACTAGAAGTCAAGTTATTATTTGCTAATCCTAAAACTTGGATAGACAAGACTTTTGTCAGGTAGTGTATATGCAATGACTCAATCACATTGTCATTAAAATGTGCAAAAAGCTTGAAGTTCTCTGTGATTTCGTTCATGCAGACAAGAGTAAGCCCTTAATATGTGCGTAAGAATTAAGATTTTATTATACATGTAAAACTTAGATTGTATTCGGCATGCACTTGTACAGATTGTTAATTATGTGAACTGTTACACCCCTAGTATTCATAGAATAAGATACATTTAAATATTAACATTTATATTCATTCTTTGATGCTAATTGTTTTGTTATATTTTTAAATCAGGGGATTAGTGCCTTCCTAGTGCCGATGCCTCATCCAGGGCTGTCTTTAGGGAAGAAAGAAGACAAACTGGGAATTCGAGCTTCATCTACTGCCAACATTATCCTGGAGGACTGTCGAATCCCACTGGGAAACATGCTGGGGGAGCGAGGAATGGGCTTTAAGATCGCAATGGTGATTTTCCCCAATATGTCAATGGCATTCATTTAAGGGCTACACAATATACAGTTTAAGTCAGAATTATTAAACCCCCTTAGATTTTTTTTCTTTTTTAAATATTTTCCAAAGGATGTTTAACAGAGCAAGGAAATTTTCACAGTATGTCTGATAATATGTTTTCTTCTGGAGAAAGTCTTATTTGTTTTATTTTGGCTAGAATAAAAGCAGTTTTTAATTTTTTAAAACCCATTTTAAGGTCAAAATTATTAGCCCCTTTAAGCTATATCTACAGAACAAACCATCGTTATACAATAACTTGCCTAATTACCCTAACCTGCCTAGTTAACCTAATTAACCTAGTTAAGCCTTTAATGAATAGAAATTAAAAACATTTGTGTTTTGTTTTCAGCTACTACTTGTAATCTAATTGTTTATTGGTTTTCCGCTCAGCAAACTCTGGACAGCGGGCGGCTGGGGATTGCAGCACAGGCTCTGGGTATCGCACAGGCAGCACTGGACTGTGCCGCAGATTACGCTCATAAAAGAACAGCTTTCGGCGCTCCGATTGGGAAACTGCAGGCAATACAGGTAATACACTACTCAGCACAAACAAATTTTAGTGACATTTAGTAAAAGGTGTTTTTTTTTATCTTTCACCTGGGATAATTCACTGGGTTTGACATTAAAGCGGACCTATTAGGCAAAAATCCCTTTATAAGGGGTTTAAACACATTTGTTCTAATCAGACTTGATAAAAACAGTCTGCAGAAACACTTTGATTGACATTCTCTCTTTGTACGTGTCATCAGAGGGGGAAAGCCCCGCCCACTAGTGACCATCTCTCCCTCATTACTAGGCCCACACGGAATCTGCGCGCGCAGAATTCTGCAGATTTTTAGCCCATCATTAATTCTGTTTATTTTCTTAAAGTTAACTATTTACAGTTAATCTAATTGGATTTGCATTTTAAACATTAAATACAAGTTAAAAAGATATTATTTTTTATTTCACATATTAAGGTTTTAGTTATGAGACTCCCAAAATAATTCCGCAGAAATCCGCAGATTTTTACCAAAATTTTCCGCAGAAATAGCAAAAAACGTCGGAAGTCTTTGAATCAGCCACTATGCTGACACACAGGCATTTATAGCTCCACTACAGCTGGGCCGATAAACAATATAATATTGAATCGCGATAAAATATGTCAATAACAATAAGCTCTGAACTTTTTACTCTATATTGATTTAAGAGCCAATCACACAGCAAAAATGTGCAACAATGCAAATTTAAAAGTGTGTTGATAATAGAGATGTTCCAAATTTTTACCGAAAATTTTTCATCCGAATATGTTATGCCATTTAATGGACTCTCTAATTTTTGTGGCTTCAGTCATTGTTGGGCTACTCTTTTAAATCTGGAAGTATTAACAACTTATATCGAAATATATCATTATCGTTCAATATGGAAAATAGCATTTTTGCCATATCACCCAGCCCTAAGCTCCGCCCTCTTCTGAAAAGAGCACAATCTCATTTGAATTTAAAGCGACAGTCACCACAACGTCACATTTAGGATCAAAGCCTAAAAGGGTCAGTGTCAGATATTATTTGAGTGCTATTTTCAGCTGAAACTTCTCACACACACACACACACACACACACACACACACACACACACACACACACACACACACACACACACACACACACACACACACACACTCTAGGGACATTAGAGACTTATTTTACATCTTGTAAAAAGGGGCAGAATAGGTCACCTTTAAAGAGTGAACCGTAAGTTGCTGAGGCTTTTATTTCAGTATGATGATGTATTTCTAACTGAAACACTATTGAGTAGGTGGTGGGGTTTTATTTTTAGCTCCTCCTCTCATCTTTCACTTGCAACAAACTAATTCGCAGCAAAGTTCGTCCAATCAGAGACGCACTGCCATTCCAGAGCAGAAGCAGATGGACGGATTTTCATTCAAATCAGTTAATCAGTGGAATAACTTGCACAGATTAAATTATCACCTTAAAACCAACAAACTACGCTAACAAAATAAACATGGTGAATTTAAAATTTCATATGGACTATATCAGGGGTGTCCAAACTCGGTCCTGGAGGGCCAGTGTCCAGGAGAGTTTAGCTCCAACCAGGGCCGGATTAACCAATGGGCATTATGGGCACAGGCCCAGGGGCCCGTGCGCACTTGGGGCCCCTGCGAGGGGGGGGAAAAAAATGCTGATTTTGGAGTGTCTATTTAGGCTAAGTGCAAATAGCGCATCTCGTTGTAATAAGCTAGTTAAGTGCTTCCCGACAGCACCGTTTGATCGACAGAGTCAACATAACTAAAGAGCGCGATAGACAGCAGGTGGGAGTGGCGTAAAGAGCATGGATATGTGTTTTGAGGCGATCGATCATTAACCCGGTTCGAATCCAGCGGCTGATGAACACGTTCTTCTTTTCCCCCATTACATTTCAGATTGGAAATAGATTTATTTTCAATAGAAAGGATTTTTTTTTGTTTAAAAATTTAAATAAAGTATATAAAATATATAAAATGAGTCACAAGGTATTTAATAAGGATAATACTAATTATAAATATTCTAAAAACAGTTATTTTCCACCTGGTGTTAAATGTAAGCGACATCTTAATAAAATTAATCTGTATTTGCAATGTTAGTCACCCTGCTTCACCCATATTCTCCGACCTCATGGAGAGAGAGACAGAGAGAGAGAGACAGAAAAAGCCCCTGAAGAGGAGAGAGACGGGAGAGAACTGGTACAGTGTGTGTGATTTCGGATACTTTCAGCTTTATAATCAAGTGCTTTTTGCCTACTATTCTTCATCAGACAGCAGGAATCATTAATCAGTGTGTGTATTATGGAGGACTCAGCTTCATAGAACTGGATTGGAGAGGTGTTAAATCCAAATTATGCGTTATAAGTTTGTAGAAGTTATACATTAAAATACCCCTAAATATAAATGTTTAGTACTGCTTCTGTGAACTTGAACAAGTATATTAAAAACCATTAATTTTCACTAGTTATATTAGTATTTTTTTTTTATCAAAGTGTGCTTTAAATGCTTTTTAAATCAGGTAAATCTTTGTTGACTATAAATATATGTGTATATTTTAAAAATGTGGGCAAAATATTATAGATTAACTTTATTTAAAAAATATTATATTAATCTTATTTTTTAATTCAACTATAGAGGTGCGGCCTTGTAGGGGGGCCTACAAGACATTGTGCCCAGGGGCCTCTGAATTCTTAATCCGAGCCTGGCTCCAACCCTAATCAAACACACCTGAACCGGCTAATCAAACTCTTACTAGATGTACTAGAAACTTCCTGGCAGGTGTGTTGAAGCAAGTTGGAGCTAAACGCAGCAGGACACTATATTCTCCTAGGGGCCGAGTGTCCACATACGTGGACAGCACATTTTTAGCTCCTAAGTGGCTACTTAAAATACTTTGAATGTTTTATATTTTGTTTCAGACATACAGTGTCATCCTGCAACTGGTTTGCAGCATATGAAATGTCCCAAACCCTATTTTTAACTGTCCAAAATGAAAAAAAAAAGTTTTTACTCTCTGATAGTCATTCTAGGTTAAATATGCATAAAGAAAATTCGGGAAAAAGTGTTTTATGTAAATTGGGACCACGAGTCCACATATATGGACATCATTTTTCTCTAAAAGTACATCATATCAAGAGATGATACTTAGATTTTTATTTTAATTAGGTTCCAATAAGCCCAAATAGCAAAGAGAAATAAAAAATGCATGTAAAAAAAAACACCTTGGGCCTTAAGAGGTTAAGCCTTGTCATGTGAACGTCCTTTGGAAATGTTTTGTTGTTGTTTTGTGTTAGGTAAATGTTGTTCATTTAGAAGCAAAATTTGAAATGTTTACATTTTAATAATAAATGAATACAATAAGAGTCTGTAGGGCTATTGTTTCTGTGAGTTTCTTGGTGTGCTCAGTTGTTCTGATTTCTCCATGAAAGTCAATCTCTGTCCTGGACGAGCATTAACGTTGAGCCCTGATTCCAGTGCTTTAAGTTTATCTATAAATGTCTCTTTCAGTTTAAACTGGCAGACATGGCTGTGGCTATCGAGAGCGCTCGACTGCTCACCTGGAAAGCTGCACTGCTGCGTGATGCAAAGAAACCTTTTACTAAGGTTAGTGTGTTTTCTCATTGCAGACTGTTGGAACTACTTGAAGAATACATTTTTCATATTCAAGGCCAGTGTACTTCAGTGGTACAGTGAACATCATTGTGTCTCCAAACACAATAAAAGATTTGGAGCACACTGAAACATTTGGAACACCTTAGTAACTGCCTAGAGACACAAAAATGGAACAAACATTTAGGGCATAGCAACTGCATGGCAACACAAAAGCATGTGGAAAAAAGCAACTGCATAACAACACAATAAAAACATTTGGAACAGGAACTGCATGACAACATACTAAAGACATTTGGAATGTAATTGGAACGTAAAACAATAAAATGTCTTTAACAAAGCAATACAACAAAAGCATATGGAACATAGCAACCGCATAACATAAAAACATTTGTTACATAGCAACTGCATAGCAACACACTAAAGACATTTGGAACGTATTTGGAACATAGCAACTGCATAGCAACACAATGAAAGCCTTTGAAACAGCAACACAACAAAAACATTTGGAACATAGCATCTGCATAACAACATTCATTAAAGGTGCTGTATGTAAGTTTTTGACTCTTCTAAAGCATAAAAATACCATAATATGTTTGCAGATATTTAAGAAACATCCCAAGTGAACATACTTGTTTAACTGACAAACAATGCTGAAGTCAGATATTCTGCTTTGAAAATGTTTTTTTCCGTGCCGGAACGCTGTCTTTGTTTAGATAAATTTCACATGCACATGCCAGTTTAGCCAATTATAATTCAGCACCCCGGGTTGCCTTGTTGGAAAACAGCATATTTCATTCATTCATTCATTCATTCATTCATTCATTCATTCATTCATTCATTCAAAAAGACTCTGAAAGCATGCGTCCATGAGCGAAATGCTACAGTGTAGTGGAAAGTATCAGATGTCAAAATGAGACAGATTCAGTTCCACATGACGTTAATTAGCAAATGACATAAATATTAGGAACGTGAGCAGGTTACATCGCGTGTCCTAACAACACGCTGTGATGAGATTGTTATGAGTGATGAGCCATTTGGCTGTTTGCACCACAAAACACGGCAGAAATTTAAATACAGCCTTTCAGAAGCACAGAATAAGCACTCACTCACAAAACGGTAAGGTTTAGAATCTATTTAATACATGTTAACCCTCTTTAACATCATTAAATGTACATGCTGAATCACTCATATGTGTTTAGTTCTAAAGTTCAATTTCAGACGGTTTATTGTATTTTCCAGATCTGAGGTGAACTTTCTGCTTTCAGTATATGGTAATACACGTCATGTAAAATGCATTCAAACTCACATTGTTAGCATTTAGCACTGAATAAAGCACACGAGGTGATCTGTCATAGGTTTCTGTTGTTCAGCTGTGAGAAATAGAAGCCGCTTCTAATAAATCAATTCGAGGTGTTGGTTAGAACCAAAACTCCTTTTAATATGGAGAATATTCCCTCAATCGCGTGTCGTTGCTTTTATTTAGAACACAGTTTAAAATCACTCAAACTGGCAACCCGGCGTACCTTTATTATGATTCAGGACTGCAATACCTAGTTCAACCACTGGGTGTCAAACTTACATACTGCACCTTTAATTCATTCATTTTCTTTTCGGCTTAGTCCCTTTATTAATCAGGGATGAACCGCCAACTTATCCGGCACGATTTTACGGAGCGGATGCCCTTTCAGCCGCAACCCATCTCTGGGAAGCATCCACACACACTCATTCACACTCATACACTACGGACAAATTAGCTTACCCAATTCACCTGTACTGCATGTGTTTGGACTGTGGGGGAAACCGGAGCACACGGAGGAAACCCACGCGAACACAGGGAGAACATGCAAACTCCACACAGAAATGCCAACTGACCCAGCTGAGGCTCGAACCAGCGACCTCTGTGTCGAGACCTTCTGTGAGGCGACAGCACTACCTACTGCGCCACTGCGTCGCCTGCATAACAACATACTAAATATATTTGGAATGTATTTGGAACATAGCAACTGCAGAGCAACATACTAAAGACATTTGGAAAATATTTGAAACATAGCAACTGCATAGCAACACAACAAAAACATTTGGAACATAGCAACTGCATAACAACATACTGAAGACATTTGGAATGTATTTGGAACATAGCAACACATCAAAAGCACCTGGAACATAGCAACTGCTTAACACAGTGAAAGCATTTGGAACATAACAACTGCATGGCAACACAATGAAAACATTTGGAACATAGCAACTGCATAGCAACACAATAAAAACATTTGGAACATAGTAACTGCATAACACAATGACAGCATTTGGAACATAGCAACTGCATAGCAACAAACTAAAGACATTTAGAATGTATCTGGAACATAGCAACGCAATAAACTTGTCTTTAACAAAGCAATACAACAAAAGCATATGGAACATAGCAACCGCATAACATAAAAGCATTTGTTACATAGCAACTGCATAGCAACACACTTAAGATATTAGGAACAGCAACTGCATAGCAACATACTAAAGATATTTGGAACATAGCAACTGCATAGCAACACAAGAAAAACATTTGGAACATAGCAACTGCATAGCAACACAATAAAAACATTTGGAACATAGCAACACAATAAAAACATTTGGAACATAGCAACTGCATAACAACATACTGAAGACATTTGGAATGTATTTGGAACATAGCAACACATCAAAAGCACCTGGAACATAGCAACTGCTTAACACAGTGAAAGCATTTGGAACATAACAACTGCATGGCAACACAATGAAAACATTTGGAACATAGCAACTGCATAGCAACACAATAAAAACATTTGGAACATAGTAACTGCATAACACAATGACAGCATTTGGAACATAGCAACTGCATAGCAACAAACTAAAGACATTTAGAATGTATCTGGAACATAGCAACGCAATAAAATGTCTTTAACAAAGCAATACAACAAAAGCATATGGAACATAGCAACCGCATAACATAAAAGCATTTGTTACATAGCAACTGCATAGCAACACACTTAAGATATTAGGAACAGCAACTGCATAGCAACATACTAAAGATATTTGGAACATAGCAACTGCATAGCAACACAAGAAAAACATTTGGAACATAGCAACTGCATAGCAACACAATAAAAACATTTGGAACATAGCAACACAATGAAAACATTTGGAACATAGCAACTGCATAGCAACACAACAAAAGCACTTGGAACATAGCAACTGCATAGCAACACAACAAAGACATTTAGAATGCATTTGGAACATAGCAACTGCATAACAATAAAAGCATTTGGAACATAGCAACTGCATAGCAACACAACGAAAGCATTTGGAACATAGCAACTGCCTAGCAACACAACGAAAGCATTTGGAACATAGCAACTGCCTAGCAACACAACGAAAGCATTTGGAACATAGCAACTGCATAGCAACACAACGAAAGAATTTGGAACATAGCAACTGCAAAGCAACACTACGAAAGCATTTGGAACATAGCAACTGCAAAGCAACACTACGAAAGCATTTGGAACATAGCAACTGCAAAGCAACACTACGAAAGCATTTGGAACATAGCAACTGCATAGCAACACTACGAAAGCATTTGGAACATAGCAACTGCATAGCAACACTACGAAAGCATTTGGAACATAGCAACTGCAAAGCAACACTACGAAAGCATTTGGAACATAGCAACTGCATAGCAACACTACGAAAGCATTTGGAACATAGCAACTGCAAAGCAACACTACGAAAGCATTTGGAACATAGCAACTGCATAGCAACACTACGAAAGCATTTGGAACATAGCAACTGCATAGCAACACTACGAAAGCATTTGGCACATAGCAACTGCAAAGCAACACTACGAAAGCATTTGGAACATAGCAACTGCATAGCAACACTACGAAAGCATTTGGAACATAGCAACTGCATAGCAACACTACGAAAGCATTTGGAACATAGCAACTGCATAGCAACACTACGAAAGCATTTGGAACATAGCAACTGCAAAGCAACACTACGAAAGCATTTGGAACATAGCAACTGCAAAGCAACACTACGAAAGCATTTGGAACATAGCAACTGCAAAGCAACACTACGAAAGCATTTGGAACATAGCAACTGCAAAGCAACACTACGAAAGCATTTGGAACATAGCAACTGCAAAGCAACACTACGAAAGCATTTGGAACATAGCAACTGCATAGCAACACTACGAAAGCATTTGGAACATAGCAACTGCATAGCAACACTACGAAAGCATTTGGAACATAGCAACTGCATAGCAACACTACGAAAGCATTTGGAACATAGCAACTGCCTAGCAACACAACGAAAGCATTTGGAACATAGCAACTGCAAAGCAACACTACGAAAGCATTTGGAACATAGCAACTGCAAAGCAACACTACGAAAGCATTTGGAACATAGCAACTGCAAAGCAACACTACGAAAGCATTTGGAACATAGCAACTGCATAGCAACACTACGAAAGCATTTGGAACATAGCAACTGCAAAGCAACACTACGAAAGCATTTGGAACATAGCAACTGCATAGCAACACTACGAAAGCATTTGGAACATAGCAACTGCAAAGCAACACTACGAAAGCATTTGGAACATAGCAACTGCATAGCAACACTACGAAAGCATTTGGAACATAGCAACTGCATAGCAACACTACGAAAGCATTTGGAACATAGCAACTGCAAAGCAACACTACGAAAGCATTTGGAACATAGCAACTGCATAGCAACACTACGAAAGCATTTGGAACATAGCAACTGCATAGTAGGGATGCACCGATACCATTTTTTCCCAACCGATCCGATCTCGATACCAAAATTCTGAATATCGATCGATACCGATCCGATCCCGATACTGTGCCGTTTTTTTGTTGTTGTCCCCAACGTTTTTTGCCTTGAGACTGATAGGTGCATCTTTTGCATGGTTTACTAATGTTTTGCCGTTGCGCGCTATGTGCTCTCCAGCGGAAAAAGCGTGTTACATCAGTCTCGTCTTTTTCATTCTTCAATGAAATGAAAGCAGAGGCGGGGTTGGGTTTTCTTTGAGGTGACAGCAGTGTCTGTGTTGTCAAGACGACTTCGGCGAGCTTTTAATGATGGAGGAGAGACTTGTGGTCGCTGTTTCAAGTCATTCAAAGCTGTATGACTTTACAAATCTTAAATATCATAATGCAATTAAAAATTACAATTACTGTCAGGAACACTCGCGCACAATACTGCTCAGCTGATTCAGTCGTTTCCTAGTGACATAAAAAGAGCACCGCGCTCCTTTTTATCTTGTCATCAATAAAGGCAGTGCGGTGCGCCTCGCGTTTTTGGAATGGAAAACGTGTGCAGTCACAGTAACGTGCAACCACACGTGCCTACATATTTTGTCAAAGAAGCAAAATGAAAGAAGGATATTTCTGCTCATAGTTTGACACAGAATTGTTGACAAACCAGCCAGCGCTGATGTGGATCGCCTCTGTGTTGCCAGAGCCGTGTCATAAACTCAATAAATAGACTATTGGTGATTTAGTGTTCAACTAACAAACCAACCTTTTTTCCATTTGGAAAATTACAGTTATTAATAGTTCTTATATAATATAATTTTCTAAATAGCCTACATAGCCTAATCTACCAATCAAACAAATCTAAAGTTTTTGTTTTTTTGCATAGGCTAATGGACCTCGCACCAAACTTAGGTTTTTTATTTTACAGCTTAAAAAAAAAACATGTATGCAAATAATGCAATATCATATGTAAACAACAAAATTGTTATATGCTATGTAGTAGCCAATACTTTACAAAAAGTCAACATAGAGCCTTTAGGTTCATTGTCTTTCATTACACGCAGCGCGCGCACATGAACCGCGAATGAGACAGAGGAAATAAGTCATAATCGTAATTAAAGACATAATCTTTAAACTAATGAATTCTATTAAACATGTTGACAGGGGATTTGTAATATTTAACATTAATTAATTAACATTAATTAAATGCATATTTTGGAGCGATCTATTTGAGGTAGCCTGATATTTTTATTTGATGGAAGAAAATACCGGTTCTTAAAAAGTCAGTGTTTTCGTTTTGTAATTTAAATTTGTCATTTAAGGGAAAGATCTAGAGCAGGATTTATTTTATTCTTTTTGTTTAGTTTCTGTTTTTCTATATGCTGCTAAAAACACAGGAGGTGAAGATGCTATATTATGTTCTGTATGCTGTTTGCATTTAAAATAAATAAGTATTTTAAAATGCAATATTTAATGTGTCATACAAAATATAGGCACGTCAATTATTTTTTTATTAATATTTTAATATTAATCTGTTTGCGGTTAACATTCGGTTAACGAGCCCAAATTAACCGAAATGAGCAGTTTCTATAGCTCTGGTGCTAAACTGAAATCATATATCTTTAGTAAAAAAATAACAGACCTATAGGTATATATGACAGACGGCACAATCTAACTAAAAACATTATTTGAGCATTCCTTGTGATATTGTCCTTTCCTTTTTAATATTAAGATTTTTCTTTGATATCTGCAATAGGCTATTGACATCGTTGGTAAAATAATCAGCCTTTTATTAAATTTATTAATTATATTAATTTACAGCCTGATATTTTCCTGCAGGTTTGATGCAGATTAAACTAAACCGTCTGATGCCAGTTTTACTTAATAATTCCTCTCCAAATCTTATATGCTTCAGCGCCAAAACACAAACTGGTCTTTTTAATAAAATATTAATATATAAAATTACAGTGAAATGTTCACAGTTTCAGAATAGCCTATATTAGGCTAAATCATATTCTGTTAATAACAATCCATATTGCGCCCGTCAGTTTCACCTTTAATTTATTTAATAAACTATTGACCACAATGGGCCAGGCTTTAAAACTATTCGCAGCAATTAATGTATTCACCGTAGAAAAATAAACTCAATCTGAAGGATGGGAGAACAAACTCATTGTAAGAATCTTATACGGAGCGGCGCACGTCGCCTCTGCGCATGCAGCCGGCACGTGAATGAAAGCGCTTGATGCATCGGAGACAGCGCGCAGCGCTCCAGTATCTGCAGACATTTGCAAAACAGCAGCTCAAATGGAAGAAATAAGTGCGTTGAGGATCTGTCCAATGCATTATTGAGGCTTTTCTAAACATTTCAGGTAGGCCTGCTTTGTGTGTGACGAGCAGGTAATAACCGTCTCCACTCCAGTATTGCGAATGCGATCTGATCTACACACAGCAGCGCAAACATGATGAAATGAACTCAAAATGAACCCATTTAATGCAAAACTAAATGCATATCTCCACTAATTATTTAGACTAAAGGGAACAAATAGTCTTAGAGAAAGTTATTCCTGTTGTCAAATGCGACAAGCAGACTGAATTGTGAATGAATGGAGAATGATTGACGGGCGCAGCCGCGCAGCGGCGGGAAGGGCTGAACTGAACATGAATTTAAACACTTTAATATTCATCTGTACTTCACATTAAACTGTAGAATGGCATCAGAACATTTCGGATACAGTGGGCCTACATGACAATGTTCTAGTGCCTTAAAATAGGCTTCATGTAGCCTATTAGTTGGCTTATAAACACAGAATATAGCGCACGCGCAAGATCGGATTTGGATCGGTACCAGCTGGCCGATACCCGATCCAGCAAAAATATGCGATATCGAACCGATATCCGATCCAAGTATCGGCATCGGTGCATCCCTACTGCATAGCAACACTACGAAAGCATTTGGAACATAGCAACTGCATAGCAACACTACGAAAGCATTTGGAACATAGCAACTGCATAGCAACACTACGAAAGCATTTGGAACATAGCAACTGCATAGCAACACTACGAAAGCATTTGGAACATAGCAACTGCATAGCAACACTACGAAAGCATTTGGAACATAGCAACTGCATAGCAACACTACGAAAGCATTTGGAACATAGCAACTGCATAGCAACACTACGAAAGCATTTGGAACATAGCAACTGCAAAGCAACACTACGAAAGCATTTGGAACATAGCAACTGCATAGCAACACTACGAAAGCATTTGGAACATAGCAACTGCATAGCAACACTACGAAAGCATTTGGAACATAGCAACTGCATAGCAACACTACGAAAGCATTTGGAACATAGCAACTGCAAAGCAACACTACGAAAGCATTGGAACATAGCAACTGCATAGCAACACTACGAAAGCATTTGGAACATAGCAACTGCATAGCAACACTACGAAAGCATTTGGAACATAGCAACTGCAAAGCAACACTACGAAAGCATTTGGAACATAGCAACTGCAAAGCAACACTACGAAAGCATTTGGAACATACCAACTGCATAGCAACACTACGAAAGCATTTGGAACATAGCAACTGCAAAGCAACACTACGAAAGCATTTGGAACATAGCAACTGCAAAGCAACACTACGAAAGCATTTGGAACATAGCAACTGCATAGCAACACTACGAAAGCATTTGGAACATAGCAACTGCAAAGCAACACTACGAAAGCATTTGGAACATAGCAACTGCATAGCAACACTACGAAAGCATTTGGAACATAGCAACTGCAAAGCAACACTACGAAAGCATTTGGAACATAGCAACTGCATAGCAACACTACGAAAGCATTTGGAACATAGCAACTGCATAGCAACACTACGAAAGCATTTGGAACATAGCAACTGCATAGCAACACTACGAAAGCATTTGGAACATAGCAACTGCAAAGCAACACATACAACACTCTGAATACACTAGAAACTGCATATCACCATACTAGAACATTTCAAACATATTTGAATGATTTGGAACATCTTAGCAACACACACAAAACTTTTAAGTCATCTTAGCAATGCCCTAAAACATTTGTAACATGTTGCAAGTTCCTAACAACACACAAAAACCTGAAGCACACTTAAAAAAAAAAACTCCTAGAAACTGCATATGGAACGTCCCAACACAGAACTTCTGTTTAAATCTGTATTATAAATATTATTTATATGTGTTTTGTTTTGTTTTGTTCTCCAGGAAGCTGCCATGGCCAAACTGGCAGCATCTGAAGCTGCTACTTTTGCCTCTCATCAGGTAAAGATTTCTGAATACTCTTAATGGTAAATATATATATTTATTTATAGGTCATAGGTGAACTAAAATCAGCATTTTGTTTAATTATAAAGGCTATCCAAGTGCTTGGAGGAATGGGTTACGTCACAGATATGCCTGCTGAGAGACACTACAGAGACGCCCGCATCACTGAGATCTACGAGGGAACCAGCGAAATCCAGAGACTGGTCATCGCAAACAACATCCTAAAAGAGTACCAGCAATAGGAGAGCTGATGTTTAATCTGTCACTGTGCCTGGATTGGCTAATGGGGTCGGTCACATGATCTCAGGACTGTATTATTGTGACTGGTCAGTGCTGAATGAAGATGTTTTTGAAGTGCATTTGCTTATTTGTGCCACAAGAGCGCAGTAGAGCGTCCGGATCTTCTGCCTTGTATGGGTCAGAAGGACTAACCAAGGTTTAACTGAAAGAACCTCACTTGCTGATTTCACTGGGAATGTAAAAGCATATCTGACTGTACACAATGAGTTATATGTATTTCTTATGCATTTTAAAATAAATAAATGATGATATCAAATTTAGTACTGCAAATCACTTGACATTGTGTTATTTAAATGCCATATTCTTAATATAATTTTAACAGGATTAATCTGCAGTAAATGCAATTGATATATAATTTTTATATGATATGTAGACTTTTTTTTGTATAATTATACTTCAGTTTTGCATGTTTAAAAATGCATTAACAGCATACACATTGAGTTGGTAAATGTTCTTGAATGTCTTCATGTTTTCTCTTGTTTGCTTATTATTGTAAAACTGTTTATTTCTGGATTTAGGTAAAAACATTTGTTTGCATATGCTTAAAAATAAAAATAATAATTACTTTGTCCCCCTGTAATGGCAAGTTGGATGTAAGAAATGAAGTAAATAAAACTGAACTAACAAACCCCCCATGATAGGGGTGTAACGGATCACAGTTGATCCGTGATTCGTACAGATCACAACCCATGGTTCGAAACACACATGACCTGTGGATTAATACTCTTTTACTTGTAGATTAATCCTAAATTTGTTACAATTGCATCATTCAAATCACATGTATGAAAGCATTTAGGCTTTCCTGTAAAATATAATGATGACAGAAGAAGTTGTGGTGGGTTATTCAGGATGTGGTGGGTTTCTTAGGTTATTAAAGGTGTTTTCTGTCACTACTTGTTTAGCCTGCATTAATGCATTCAGTGTAAGCGGCACGATTAATCATTAAAATATCAAGATCTCAACACCCACGCAACATACAAATGATGGTGATTTGCATATGTTTATTAATCCTAAGAGATTCAGTCTTTAGTGTTTTGAGTTAGTTATGAAGTTACAAACAGTCAAATAGCACAGAAGTGCTGGGAGAACAGTGTATAGTTGAGATAAAACCACTGATGTTTATGGTAAAGATTAAAATCACCGTCATATGCATTTAACTTGACCCTCAAAAATGAAAGTTGTAGGCAGTAATTACATTATTTAACCAGTAGGTGGCAACAACCAGTCATCATAAATATGCCACTGAATAATTCTTCAAAAATGATCATCTAGCAACGAAACATGAAGATTAATGAGTGAAGAACTGAATCATTTATTGAAGATGAGACTAAAATAAATATGGGTTGTTCAAATTATGTTAGATTTCTACATTTAGTGTTATCAGCAACAGTAGGAGTAACAGTGAATTTTTCACAGTACTGAATATTTTACAGTTTATTTTTATTCAGCTGATTATTTCTTCATTTTATTTGTAATTAAATTACAGGTTCTCAGTTTTGTTTGTTAAAACCAAAAGTGTCTTGCAGTGCCGTTTCTGTAATAAATGGAAAGCAAATTACATTTGTCTCCTCTCGTTTTTGGCTGATCTGAAAAATGGTTAGATCTGTGACTAAAAAAACCATAATGTGATCCGAACCGTGAGGTTTGTGATCGGTTACACCACTACCCCATAATCATCTCAGCAACTGCATAGCAACACACTAAAAACAAAACAAACAAAAAACTTAGATCCTGCATAGTAACACACAAACAAAATTATGAACTGCATAGCAACACACTAAAAACAACACAAAACCTTAGAAACTGCATAGCAACACACTAAAAACAACCAAAAAACCATAGAGCCTGCATAGCAACACTAACAACACTATGAATGCTCTAGCAACTTCAAAACGATACTAAAAACAACCCCCAAACATCTCTAGAGCAACACTGAGCTATCTGCATAGCATTACACCTAAAATAACCAATAAAATCTTAGAAACTGCATTAGTAACACACTAACAACACTATGAACACCACAGCAGCTACATACCAACACACTAAAAACATCATAGACAGCATTGCAACTGCATAGCAACATGCTAAAAGCACTCTGAATACCCTGACAACTGCATAGAAATGGACTTAGAACACTGTGAACATTCGAGCAATTAATATATATATATATATCTGTGCAAACAATATTCTTTTCGATTGTGCTTCCCTGTGCACTACAATGGATGATTGAAGGCCTTAAATGCTTTTTAAAATTGGTATGCATGAACTATTATTTAAACAAACACAATGTGTGAAGGCTGAAGGGTTTTGCAGAGAACAGATACTGTAACAGAGCAATGCAATTATAGAGTAAAGAATTAATGATTTATTTATGTTTGAATGCCCTATCAGCAGCACTGTATTGGTGATGTAACAGCTTAAACAACATACAGGTAAAATGTCAAATGAATTTTTCATGTTAGTCAGTGATAAATATTCAAAAATTCTTTCAGGAAACACCCTTTTTAAAACATTTCCCTCAAACTATTTTATGAATAACAAAAACATTCTCTAATATCATTTAAAGTAGACCAATTATGCCGCTTTTTAAAGGATGTAAAATGCGTCTCTGATGTCTCTAGTGTGTGTGTGTGTGTGTGTGTGTGTGTGAAATTTCAGCTCAAAATGCACACAGATTCTTATGAATTGGAAGTCAGCAGCTCCCCCTTCTTATCGGCAATGGGTTTTTGATTACTTACATGCTCTTCAAATGGAAAAGATTCGGTTCGCAATAAAACAAAAGCCAGAACAGTTCCAGAAAGTTTGGAGCCCTTTTCTACATTTTTTAAGGAGACACCTATATCTTAATTGCATTTTTTTCCCCTTTCTTTGTATTATTTATTGATTTTTTTATTTTTATTATTTTTATTTTTGTTATCTTATGTTTGTATATCTTTATATATATATATATATATATATATATATATATATATATATATATATATATATATATATATATATGTGTGGTATTTTACCTTTTATTTATATACTTATTTAGTGTATAATTATGTTTTCCTGATAATTCTTTGTTTGGTGAATTTTATCAGTGCGTATACCTATATGTATTAATATTATGTATATTTTAGTGTTTGACCTAAGATGAACCTAATAAAAAAAATAAAAATACACAGATAATGTTTTCTAACTCTCTGAAATTGACCCTTTAATGCTGTGTTCACACCAGACGCGGAACGCGCGGATAAATCGTGCGTAAATAGATGCGTGAACATTTGAGTTTACTCGCTTCATTCGCGCGTCAAATTCACTACAGAACAGACGCGGATTCGCGCCGCAGGGTGTCTATTCGCGCCTTTGCATTGACTTAACATGTAAATCACTCGCGCTTGCCGCTTCTTCCGCGTCTGGTGTGAACGCAGCATTAGGCTTTGATCCTAATTGTGGCGTTTTGGTGACTGTCGCTTTAAATTCAAATGAGATTGTACTGTTTTCAGAAGAGGGCGGAGCTACAAATGCCCGTGTGTCAGCATAGTGGCAGATTCGAAACAGGACTAACATCCTATGCTAATGAGGAAGAGATGGGCACTAGTGGGCGGGGCTTTCCCCTCTGATGACATCATACAAAGGCAGAATGTCAATCAAAGTGCTTCTGCAGACTGTTTTTATCAAGTCTGATTATAACAAATAGAATCAATAAATGTTTATCATTCGAGGCTGGATATATTCACACACAACTGTGTTTAAACCCCTTATAAAAGTGATTTTTGCATAATAGATCCCCTTTAAAAATATACATTCATCTAAAATATGTTTTATAGTCCAAACATTCTTACACAAAGCACAATTTTCTTTCTATAAATATAAGTAAATTCTTGAGTGAGCGAAGATAAGATAAAGTCTCAGAATGCTGTTTGTTCAATCAGTGTTTAATGCATGTGCATCTGCTTCTTCCTGCGCTCACAGGGAAATGAGCGCTTGACCAGATTTGGCTTTCGTTCAGTTAATC
This sequence comes from Danio kyathit, assembly GCA_903798195.1. Lineage (NCBI taxonomy): Eukaryota > Metazoa > Chordata > Actinopteri > Cypriniformes > Danionidae > Danio > Danio kyathit. The sequence goes on along the minus strand of LR812528.1, from coordinate 51,855,351 downwards.
TACGGCCACATCAGGAGAGACGAGGCGCCATCATTTCTCGTGTGCGGTTCTTCTGTCATGACAGAGCATGAGCTTTTCCCACAGGACTCAGAACTGGGTCAAAGTTCCAGGATTCCTGAGAGCTCAGATGATGCTCGTGGGTTTTTTGAGAATAAAGGTTACGGCTCTTGACTTTCCTTGTCCTTGCTTTAACAATGCATATTCTTAGCCTGCACTTATTACAGCGACGTGTTACCATTAATAAAGGGGTCAGAGATTAAACTAAAACAATAAAAGTGCAATAAAGCTATGCATTTTCTCCCTTTCATTAGAATGTATACTGTTTAATTGAACTTTTTATGAGCATAAAGAAAATACTGTAATTTCCCTTATGCTTTACTAAAAGCAACCACTAAAATATCACTCCAACAAGATTATGTTTATTATGTTAAACAGTATTGCCATGCAGGGGCGACGTGGTGGCGCAGTAGGTAGTACTGTGAATTGGGTAGGCTAAATTGTCCGTAGTGTATGAGTGTGTATGGATGTTTCCCAGTGATGGGTGGCAGCTGGAAGGGCATCCGCTGTATAAAACATATGCTGGATAAGTTGGCAGTTCATTCCGCTGTGGCGACCCCAAATTAATAAAGGGACTAAGCCGAAAAGAAAATGAATGAATAAATATTGCATGCATATTTATTAAAATAAAAATGTCTTGATTTAAGAATTACAGGTTTGGCTCAAAAATATGCATTAGTTGCCATTTAAAAATAAATAAATTATATATATATGTACTGTATATATTATTGGATTATCTAGCCAATTCTATGCATGTTCAATAAAAAAGGTCAGGAGAGGGTTTTCTTCAATGTCAAAAATCTTAGGGTGCTTTCACACCTAGACTTTTGTTCCGGAACCTGGCGCGTTTGCCCAGTTAGCGCAGTTCGTTTGCCATATGTGAACAGGGCAATCGCGCTCGGATTCGCGCCAAAGCAATCGCACCCCATTCAGGCGGTCTCGGCTCAATTGAAACGAACTCTGGACCGGATCGATTGTAGTGAGAAAGCGATAGGATCCGAGCCCGGCTATATCACAGTGTTTTATGAATATGTAATAGGCATACGGCTATATAAAGAGAGAGTAGGGCGGGAGGTCATTCCAGACATCCCAAGTCTCCCGGAAGTTTCGGGAGTCTCCTGCAAATGCACAGAGACTCCCGGATGCCCGCAAATGAGCAATAATCTCCCGGAAATCGCACGTCTCCCTCCCGGTCCTCAAATACGTCGCGCACCCTTCTCATCACCCCTCCCCACCGCATCCCTCCTCGCTCTTCAGACATGTCGCGCGCACCCTGTCAAACACCACCAAACTACCTCCGACAGCTGAGCGGGACTCTGCAAAATAAACCGTGAAACTCTGACCAATGTGAGGAGAGTTTACTCACACGTGACTTGTTTTAGCTTGTTTTGGTCCGTTTAGAAACTTTGCCGTGTGAAAGCGAACCGCACCAAGAACAAAGAGCAACAATGTAACAATTTTAATCCCTGTTTCGGAACAAATGAATCGATTCACAGGTGTGAAAGCACACTTAGTAATTTATTGGATACAAATTAACAATTCGATTTCACAGAATTCTGTTATCCTCAATGCAATGAAACAAAACAATGAATTTTTTTGTGAAATTCGTCACTTGTCAATCATTCTGCAGACCCCCACTGGCCGCACCCATACATACTTTCTCTTTTTCTACGAATTCTCTGCACAAAATTAAAAGCATAAGGCACATATTCTGTGTTGTTTCAACCCATATCTGCTTACAGGAAGTTTAGCTGCAGAGCTCAAGTTAATTTTAGATAGGCCTTTGCATTTTTATCAGCTTCATCTCTGCAAAAATGCTATTTATACAGTTGAAGTCAGAACTATTAGCTCCCTGTTTTATTTTTTATGATGACAGCACATCATATTTTACTAGATATATTAGACACTAGTATTCAGCTTAAGGCTGATTTATACTTCTGAGTCAAGCCCCCGCGTATGTTACGGCGCATACCCCTCGCTGTGGCCGTCAGCGACGCTGACGTGTGCCTCTCAAAAAATGTAACTACGGGTAGCGCAAGCTCTGTGATTGGTCGGCTTGGTAGCGCTGACGAGTGTGGGCGGAGGTGAAAGCCGCGCGAGCCCGATGCAGCGAGTGTTTACAAGTGTGGAGTCCCGTAAAGGAGCTCCGGATGGAGACTGTTGTTTTGTGTTTACTATATGATTAAAGTTGTTGTACGTCTGCCGATTCGCATTTGAGCCACTTGTACATTAAGGTAGCGTTCAGAAAAAACAAAACACCAGCGAAGAAACTCGACACAGAGGAACATAAACACCTACTGCCAGCTAGTGTTTCGGAAGTGTTATTGCAGAGAAACAGAAACAGCGCGCAGAAGTATAAACGCACAGCTACGCACAGCTACGCACATTGCATGCGCCGTGGGTCACGCCGATCACTTGACATAGAAGTATAAACCAGGCTTTAAAGTGACATTTAAAGGCTTAACTAGGTTAATTAGATTAACTGGGCAGGTTAGGGTAATTAGGCAAGTCATTGTATAACAGTGGTTTGTTCTGTAGACTATCGAAAAAATATATAGCTTAAAGGGGCTAATAATTTTGACCTTAAAATATTTTTAAAAAAATTAAAAACTGCTTTTATTCTAGACAAAATAAAACAAATAAGACTTTCTCCAGAAGAAAAAATATTATCAGACATACGTAAAAATTTCCTTGCTCTGTTAAACATTATTTGGGAAATATTTAAAAAAGTAAATTTAAGAGGGACTAATAATTCTGACTTCAACTGTATATATATATATATATATATATATATATATATATATATATATATATATATATATATATATATATTTTTTTTTTTACATAATATTTTATTTCATTTATTACAAATACTTTTATATTGATTATGTTTTTTGATTATAAAATAATTATTTTTATTATTATTATTATACATTTTTACCACTATTTAAACTCTAATTAGTTTTACACAAGTTTATTTTTTTCTTTTCATATAAAGAATCAAATCCACTTTATCTTTTATATATTTTAACTACACTCTGAATGCTGATGGGACATTATATCTTATATATAAACATTTTATGTTCACTAAAACACTTTATTTAAGCAGTAAACTAGACTTTAACCTGCATTTATATGCAATATATATACATTAATTGTTTTATAATTAATCTAAAAAAGGCTCATTTATTTTAGAAAGTGATGCAGATATCATAAATGTAAAAGAAAAGCTGTTTTATTATTAAAGCGTACGCTTAATTATGCACCAGGACACATTATTAAACATTAAAGACACATTAACAAAAAAAAAACCTTTTATTTATTACTTTGTATATGCACAAATTTACTAAAAAGTTTCATACAATTATGTACAATCAGGAGGTTTAGATGATCAAACCAGCCTGCCTGCACGTTTACAGGCAGAACAATAGGCATTATTCAGTGTCTCGTTGAAGCACAGACCGTGTCTAATTAGTGAAGCAGTACAAAAACAAGAAATATGGACCCTCCCTTCACCCCCCTTGAGCCACAGTGATAAAAATCTAACACAAACAAGTGGGTCGCTGACCCTAATATCATTAACGAAGACCAAAAAACCCGTGTGCATCTAATTCATTATTACCATTAACCTTCGGTTAATAGAGCATTTTAAATAGCTTTCAAATGCATGTATGCAATGCTGTTTCACTGAAATGGATCTACAGTACATTTGAATTGGATTAAAAAAACTATGAAAAACTTCTGAACAATACCCACTCTTGTCTTGGGCCACTCTTGATCCACTTTAAATGTTGACTAGTTCAATACAAGACTTGTTGCATGTAAAAAAATGACATTTTTATCAATATGACCTGCAACATTTGCACTTTAAAAATGTTTCTTAGACTGTACAGTCATATAAAAGAAATGATGATCAGTACAAATGCGTACAAAACATAAAAAACATGGTTATCGGTAAGCTACCCTTATGCTGATGATACACAGGGCAACTTTTTGAGCAATTTTGCAAAGCAATGCTTTAAAGTTGCTTTTCCATTAAGAATGGGAAACAATACTGTATCTGGATCCCATTGGCCTAATTAGTTACACCTAGTTGCCTATTTATGAGATCATTTCCCAAAGTAGGTCCACAGTGTATCATCAGCATTATAGTTTTAAAAGTCCATTTGCACCTGCAAAAGTCCGTATAGTTAACTCTTAAGCTGATCAGACGTAGTTTCGTTTATCATAGTCCCCATTGATCGATGTGCCTTTTGTAGGCGGAGGGATATATTTAAGTGGATATGTGGATTTCTCATCATGTGGACGGGAGAAACACAGAATCGCTCCACCGACCAGAAGCATTGCAGATGCTGCCCATCCGATGTACAGCGCAGCTCCGATTTCTCTCTTCTTTGCGTAGGGAACTAGAGGATCGTAGAAGTCTGAGATGATGTTATTGGCCATCCAGCACAGAGGAATCAGAACAAACAAGCCTGCGACGATGTACATCACGCCTCCAGCGTTGACCACTTTGGATTTGATGGACTCCGTGTTGATGCAATTGGTGCACTGAGCACCGGCGATGGTTATCATGAGAGCCAGGACCCCCAAAACCGCAGAGATGACAGTCAGAGCCCGAGCTGTCTGGAGGTCAGTGGTCAGCGCCAGGACAGAGTCGTGCATTTTGCATTGCATCTGACCTGTGCTTTGAACGACACAGGACATCCAGAGCCCGTCCCAGATGTTTTGCGCCACCACAATGTTGCCCTCAATGAAGGCGGACACTTTCCACATGGGCAATCCGCAGGCCACCATCACCAAAAGAGTCCCGGTGACGGTCAAGCAGAGTCCAACAATCTCCAGACACGCAGAAATCATATTTGCCATTGCTTTTTTTCCTCCAAAGTCTAGATCTGTCAGAAGCAGAAGAAGTGTCTCTACATCCCTCAGATGAAATGCTTCAGGAGTTTCTGTCCTGCAGTGAAGGGAGGATGCTGTTATAGTACGCCCGCAACAAAGAGGAGCGGCTTCAGCCAATCAGAGCGCGGCGCGTCTGCCAGCAGCCAATCACAAGTGAGAGGAGCCGAACAAAAAAATTAGCATCCCCCAGTCGGAGTTTTTCAAAAGTGACGGTAGTTGCTACTGGAAGTGTGATTTCCTGGCATTCTTTAGGAAGAAAAGCCCTCTTTACACAAGAGGGGCAAGTGTCAATGCAGGCACACGGATGTGTAACACAACAGAGAATTAGGTGATCTTGTAAGGCAGGTCAGGAATAGTTTGTTACGGAGCGCTGATAATAAACGAACAGCTGAGATAACGTTAACGCAGCCACGACTCGAATAACGCTAAATGGCTTAGCATAAATAGAGCCCATGATACTAATTAAGGTAAAGTTAGTTTTATATTCGCACATTCGTTCAGTGACAACTTGTGACACGGTCCCAATATTGTTTAACACTCAACTTTGAATATTCGGTCTGAACTCGCATGTAAGTAGGACCTCAAAACAACATTAGCACTATTTGACTGTAAACAACATTGCACTTTCAACAATTCTTCCATAAAGAGCAATAAATTAAGTGTAACGTTATGTTTGTGAGGGAGAACGAGCTCTTACCTGTGTTTGTTTCGCCTCATAGTCGAAGCAGACTGGTACTTATAATAATAACATATGATTGCTATACATTGTTTCTCTCAGTTTATTCCCTAAAATTGGTCAGAATTGTTTTCTTTTACGATGTAATAAGCAACTATAATGTGATCAGCAAACCTGCTGAAACTACTTCTAGTAGGTCAGGAAGATCATAACAACGCCAAATAGCCAACCGGAACATCATAGCAACACCCAGCAACCAATCAGAACAGCTTAGCAACGCCTAGCGACCAACCAGAATCTTTAAAGGGATAGTTCACCCCAAAATTAAAATTTTACTCAATATTTACTCTCCTTCAAGTTGTTCCAAACATTTAAGAGTTTCTTGATTCTGTTGAAAACAGGCGTTTCTGTGTGGAGTTTGCATGTTCTCCCCGTGTTCACGTGGGTTTCATCCGAGTGCTCCGGTTTCCCCCACAGTCCAAACACATGTGGTACAGGTGAATTGGGTATGCTAAAATTGACCGTAGTATATGAGTGTGTGTGTATGGATGTTTCCCAGTGATGGGTTGCGCCTGGAAGGGCATCCGCTGCGTAAAACATATGCTAGATAAGTTGGCGGTTCATTCCGCTGTGGCGACCCCAGATTAATAAAGGGACTAAGCCGAAAAGAAAATGAATGAATGGTGTGGTGGGTTTCCTCCGGGTGCTCCGGCTTCCCCCACAGTCCAAACACATGCGCTATAGGGGAATTGATGAACTAAATTGTCTGTAGTGTACGAGTATGTGTGTATGTCAGAGTGTATAGGTGTTCATAGAGTGTATAGAGTGTATAGGCAGTTCATTCTCCTGTGGCGAACCCTGATAAACAAAGCCAAAGGAAAATGAATGAATGAATTACTATATATGAAAAACCCTTAAAGGGATAGTTCACTCAAATTTTAAATCATACCATATTTACTCAACCTTCACTTGTTGACAGCCCAATTGAGTTTCTTTCTTCTGATGAACACAAAATAAAACAAAAAAATGCTGGTGGTTATCAACCAGCATTCCTCGAAATATCTTCTTTTGTGTTTAACATAAGAATGAAACGGTTTAAACTCACAGTAGGGAGACTAAATGATAAGAAAACTTTAATTTTGGGGTTGAGCGATGCCTTTGATGTCCTTCAACTTGCGTGATAATGCTTTCATCTACGTGCAGCCCTGTGTGTCATGAGTACAAATTATAATGTATGCTTAGATTTGTTACTTCCTCTGCTAAAGCATGCTGAGGAGTGGCGCTGGAAAAACAGGAAGAGGGGTGAACTGTCTCATATTTGTGATTGTGAACATGCAGCTGCAGAGAAAATGCAGATTTGTCCTGCCTTGTCAGATTGTCCTACATTCATTCATTCATTTTCTTTTGGCTTAGTCCCTTTATTAATCAGGGGTCGCCACAGCAGAATGAACCGCCAACTTAACCAGCATATGTTTTTACACATCACTTTCCTTCGACTTAGTGCCTGATTTGGTCGCCAGAGCGGAATGAACCGCCAGAAAATAATATGTAAAGACTTAATTATTCATTCATTCATTCGTTTTCCTTCAGCTTAGTCTCTAATTCCGAGGTCACCACAGCGGAATGAACCGCCAACTATTCCAACATATGTTTTACAAAGCGGATGCCCTGCCCATACACACTTATTCACACACATGCTGAAGCAAACCTCTCAAAAAATGTAACTACACATTGCAACGGCGCTGTAATTGGTCGCCTTGGTAGCGGTGATGAGTGTGAACAGGGCTGAGAGTTGCGGAAGAGCAGCAAGCCCATTGGCACGAGCGTTTAACAAGTGTCGAGTCTCGTAAAGAAGCTCCAGATGGAAACTTTTGCTCTGTGTTTACTTTATGATTAAAGTTATTGCAACGTTCTCGCCTCTGATTCAGTTTTAGCTACTTGTGCATTAAGTAGGCGTTTGAACCTACACTGGTCTCATGGTTTGGTTCAGTTACGATTATCATGCCATTGATTCAGTTTAAATCGATATCTCAATGCATCACGGTGCATTGATGATCCTTTCCATACACAATTTAATATTTTACTTTGCAACACTATGATTATTGTATTAAATTTTATAATTCGTATTTATGTATTATCTGTAGGGCGATGTGGTGGCGCAGTGGGTAGCACGTTCGCCTCACAAAAAGAAGGTCGCTGGTTCAAGCCTCGGCTGGATCAGCTGGCGTTTCTGTGTGGAGTTTGCATGATTCCTCCGGGTGCTCCGGTTTCCCCCACAGTCCAAACACATGCGCTATAGGGGAATTGATTAAAAAAATTGGTCATAGTGTATGAGTGTGTGTGAATGAGTGTGTATGGGTGTTTTCCAGTACTGGGTTGCAGCTGGAAGGGCATCCGCTGCATAAAACATATGCTTGGCGGTTCATTCCGCTGTGGCGACCCCAGATTAATAAAGTGACTAAGCCGAAAAGAAAATGAATGAATGAATATTATTTGTAATACAATTTTGTCATTTCAAGAGTTCACACTTAGCTGATGATTGATTAGAAAGCTTGTTTGGCATGCTGTCCCGAGAGAGAGCCCTGAGCTCATAAGATCCTCGAGCCTGGGGCTCCCTCCCGTTTGCAAGGCGAGAGGGGAGTTTGAGCTCAGGTAGATCTCGAGAACTCCCCTGCTGTAGTTGCTAATGAACAGATAATGATTGCTCTTAAGAGATAACTACTTACTAGGAGCATGTCTATGATGCTGATTTGGATTGCATGTTTTTGGATGGTGGAAGGAAACCAGGGAACCCGGGGGAACCCACGTGAGCATGGGGAGAACGTGTAAACTCTGCACAGAAACGTCTGCTGGCTTGGTAAGAACTAGAACCAGTGACGTTCTTGCTGTGAGGCAACAGTGCTAACCACTGGGCCACCGTGCCACCCATCTAGGAAAGGAGGAGGAGCAGGGGTGGAAGGGGGGATTCTTCAAAACGAAGATGGCTGGAAGATGGTATTTATTGTGGCTTAGGAATCGTCTGATTGGTGAATCATAAATTATATAATGCGGGACCAGCCTCAAGCAATCATAAGCATGTGATCCTCTCGAAACTACCCACATAGCAAATTTTGTCTGGCCCACACCATCAGCATGTGCTTTGCCCACATGTTGCAGTGAATTACGGCACATGACTGGACCAAGTCTGGCTTCCAAACAAGAGGCAAACATGGACCATATCTGGGCCAAGTCTCAGCCAAGTTAGTAACTGGGCCTGAAGTGGGCCATATATGTTGGTGTGTCACGACTGCAATGAATTTTATCAACCCATGAAGCATTTCGCTTTATGGCTGTGCTTTTTCTTGTAGCGACCTGACTGATAGAATTTTTTTCTTTACTCAAAAATAATTTTAAAAGTGGGTCAAGATAGGCCAAACTAACGTGGCCCACATATACATTTTTAAACATCTGGGCCAAATACTACATTTGATATCTGGCCCAAGTCTTGAGTGCCACCTGTAAGATGGTGCCACCTCTGCCAAACTTGGGCCATGTTTGGCCCACATGCTGTATGCCAGTGCCTGACGAATACCTGCTGTGCCAGCCTTATGCCAAATCTGGGCCAGAATTCTTTGCTACTTGGGAAAATAAACTTCACATAATACAAGCAGTCAGATACAGTATATGAACAGAAAAAGCTATGATTGAACGGTCACCGCAGCTCTGGTGCCGTTCAGCAAACACAGTGACTCAGTTGGCGTTTCTGTGTGGAGTTTGCATGTTCTCCCCGTGTTGATGAGGGTTTCCTCCGGGTGCTCCGGTTTCCCCCCCAGTCCAAACACATGCCCTATAGGGGAATTGATTAACTAAATTGGCTGTAGAGTATGTGTGTGAATGAGTGTGCATGGGTGTTTCCCAGTCTTGGGTAAAACATGCTGGATAAGTTGGCGGTTCATTCCGCTGTTGTGACCCATGATTAATAAAGGGACTAAGCTGAGAAGAAAATGAATGAATGAATGAAGACAAGTGCCCTTTTTTCAACTTGAGCCCCAACCCCTCTGCATGACCCAGTTCTCCAGCAGTAATCAGCACAATATGGAAGTTTTGTTGGGATCAGTGGGCATTGTTTACATTCCGCTCTCCACTATGGCCGACTGATGACACTTCGTGAAAACACTCTATTCTGGAGTTCAGGTATTGTTCCTCAGAGGCTAACGTATGACTTAAAATGACTAACAAAGAGTTCTGAGATGCAGATTTTGTGAGTCAGACACGCACCTGCATCTCAAACACAAACATATCAGTCCAGACAGAAGAGGTGGAAGCTGGTGCACGCTGAAGATTTCTACCCAGAATAACAGAAGCCAGAATCAACAGAGCTCTTCCTCTGAGCTTCCTGCTTCAGTCTCGCTCGAGAGTAGCCCTAATTCCACCGAAAGTGTTGCTCAGCATTTTTATTGCACTTTTGAGAAATGGTGAAGTTACTGCTGATAACACACTCTTTTTTTGGTTCATTATGTGCACACAATTTTTTTTACAATCTGCACTGTTAACTGGAATTTTAACAGCACATTTTATTATGATAAACCTTAAGTAAGTTACTGTAAATCTCATCAGTATAGCTTTCCATGGAATTAAAGACTTTGAGTTCACCCCAAAATGAAAGTTCTGTCATCATTTAGGTTTCAACATCACATGAGTTTCTTTCTTCTGCAAAACGTTAATGAAGATATACTGAAGAATGCTGGGGAAAAACTGACATTGACCTCCATTGTATTTTTTTGTTTCTGCTATGGATGTCAATGGCTTCTGGTTTTTAAACTTTTTTTTTACTACTGGCGCATGGATTTCTTAATGTAAGGTGTTTTTTTAGGCTTTTATATTGCTTATTCTGGGCGGCATGGTGGCTCAGTGGTTAGCACTGTGGCCTCACAGCAAGAAGGTCACTGGTTCGAGTCCCGGCTGGGTCAGTTGGCGTTTCTGTGTGGAGTTTGCATGTTCTCCGCGTGTTGGTGTGGGTTTCCTCCGGGTGCTCCGGTTTCCCCAACGCAATCTCATGTCAATTCGTAACTTTTTGATTTAGTGGCTAATTCGTATGAATTCGTACGATCTAATTCGTACAAATAAGTACGATTTGCTCATCACCCAATGACGGTTGGGGTTAGGTGCCACGCCTCCTTTTTAAAATCGTACATTTTCGTACGACTGAACTCGTACGAATTTGTACTGAACTCTGAATTAGCCACTAAACTGACAAAACGTAAAATACTTATGTTTCCTCGTGAGATCAGGCTGGTTTCCTCCACAGTCCAAACACATGCGCTATAGGGGAATTAATGAACTAAATCGGCTGTAGTGTGTGTGAATAAGTGTGTATGGGTGTTTCCCAGTACCGGGTTGCAGCTGGAAGGGCATCCGCTGTGTAAAACATATGCTGGAGTAGCTGTCGGTTCATTCAGCTGTGGCGACCCCTGATAAAAAAGTTAAGCTGAAGGAAAATGAATAAATGAATGTTGCTAATTCTAGAATTAAAGGTAAATTTAGAATTTTCTAGATAAACTTTCTATTATTTTTCAAAAATAAAAAATTTAATGAAAGTGTTTTGAATAAAAAGCTAATTATGTAAAGTTATGTCTAATTATAATGTTTGTATGTATATTTAGGGGCATTTTTTATGTAAATACTAACTTAAAGACTCCACTATACATATTTTTCTACATATGCTCCACCTCCTGAATCATACATTCAGCTTCAAATATCATGACATAATTAAGTCTAGGGTGACATGGTGGCTTAGTGGTTAGCACTGTGACCTCACGGCAAGAAGGTCGCTGGTTCGAGCCTCGGCTAGGTCAGTTGGCGTTTCTGTGTGGAGTTTGCATGTTCTCCCCGTGTTGCTGTGGGTTTCCTCCGGGTGCTCCGGTTTCCCCCGCAGTCCAAACACATGCGCTATAGGGGAATTGATGAACTAAGTTTTTAAAACGTCACACTAGACCAGAGACGCCCAAACTAAAGCTCGCGGGCCAAAGTTGGCCCTTGGTAATCTTAAATTTGGCCTGTCATCCCATCTTAGAAGAGATGTAGTTTTTTGTGGTAGTTTGTTTTATTGTTGGGCTACAAAAAAGTTTCAATTAAATGTTGTAAATGAATCAGATTTTAAAAATACAGTCTCTGATGAATACAAAACAATCCAGAAGACATTGGCAGAGGCCGGTGCAGCTTTACTAGTGTATTCGGCATTGATCTCTTTTGTGTTAAAAAAGGAATTATGTTTACAGGCAGTGCAGAATTATTAGGCAAATGAGTATTTTGACCACCTCATCCTCTTTATGCATGTTGTCTTACTCCAAGCTGTATAGGCTCGAAAGCCTACTACCAATTAAGCATATTAGGTGATGTGCATCTCTGTAATGAGAAGGGGTGTGGTCTAATGACATCAACACCCTATATCAGGTGTGCATAATTATTAGGCAACTTCCTTTCCTTTGGCAAAATGGGTCAAAAGAAGGACTTGACAGGCTCCGAAAAGTCAAAAATAGTGAGATATCTTGCAGAGGGATGCAGCACTCTTAAAATTGCCAAGCTTCTGAAGCGTGATCATCCAACAATCAAGCGTTTCATTCAAAATAGTCAACAGGGTCGCAAGAAGCGTCTGGAAAAACCAAGGCGCAAAATAAACTGCCCATGAACTGAGAAAGTCAAGCGTGCAGCTGCCAAGATGCCACTTGCCACCAGTTTTGCCATATTTCAGAGCTGCAACATCACTGGAGTGCCCAAAAGCACAAGGTGTGCAATACTCAGAGACATGGCCAAGGTAAGAAAGGCTGAAAAACCACCACCACTGAACAAGACACACAAGCTGAAACGTCAAGACTGGGCCAAGAAATATCTCAAGACTGATTTTTCTAAGGTTTTATGGACTGATGAAATGAGAGTGAGTCTTGATGGGCCCGAGGCTGGATCCTGTGGTCCATCATCAAATGTGAGATTTACAAGGAGGGAAAACAGTACACCTCTCTGAACAGTGTCTGGGAGGCTGTTGTTCAATAATAAAATTAATCCTCAAAAATACAACTTGCCTATTAATTCTGCACTCCCTGTATAATGTAATAAGTTTGTTATAAAATGTAAAAAAAAAGTATAATTAATTATTTAATATGATTAAATCTATTTATTTATTAATAACATTAAATAAGTTAAGAAGTAACCCACGGCAACTTTAATGTGATAAACACTCAAAAAATATTTTGCTCCTTGTTCAACCTACTTATGTAAGAAGACCTCATACAAAACAATTCTTGGGATTTTTTTGGGACAACTTAATTGTTTTAGGCTGAATCCACTTCATGGTGTTAACTTAATCAATTTGTGTTGGGACAACCTGAATGAATTGTGTGGAACCCTAAATTTTTTACAGTGCAGTTTGGTATAGTATTTACCTTCGGCCCACAGCCCTCAATCATGTTTGGTTTTTGGCCCCTTATAAGAAAAAGTGTGGGCACCCCTGCACTAGACTTTAAAGAAGATACAATTAATGGGTAATTTTATAAATAATATAAATAATTCTCTTCCGGCCGCAGCTGTATCCCTTCCAGTCTGAGTGCCTCTGCATGGGGACGTGAAAAAGAATTTGACAGTCTCAATCCTCTTTCCTGTCCCAACCTGATATATAGATTTTTAATTTGTATGACAGGGATATTAAAAATAATACATATATATATATATATATATATATATAGATAGTATATATAAAATCCAGAGAAAAAAAGGGCACATTCTCTCGAGGAAGAAAAAGGCCCCAAAACTTCTTTGCTGAACTGACGATTGTTCGTTTATTGCACTGCAGCAGTAACAAAAAGACAATACTAACAATCTAAAGACTTGTTTCTTGTGTCATATTAGATTTAAGCTCCAAATCATCTTTGTTGTTTGGTGTTTATGTTGCCAACATGAGCCTGTGAATTGACATCTTGCGCTGTTTTGAAGTAAACAGTAACAGGATGTCAGTAATTGCCTGATGACAGTGACAGATGCTCTCATTGGCTGATTCGAGTTTTGTGTTTAACGTAAAGTAAATGTAGCTTGTTGATCCCTAGATAGACCACACCAAACCGTTAACGTTTACTACTATTTATACTGATCGTAGCAGGGGATGAATTTACAGGAAGCCAAATGTACTGAATAGTCTCCTTGTTTAGTGTGGCATCTGAACAAACCTTTAACAATCGCTACCCTCATGGCCTAATTTTATAGGGAGAAATCTGATAAGAAAATCACCAAACGGAAGGAAAAGTGGGGTTTTATGATAACAGAGTAATAGCAATGAGAGCAGAATGCATTAGGGACATAACGCTATACCAGTTTACAAACCAAACATCATCATTACTATTGTGGATACTTTGGATAAGAGGTTTTTGTTTGTTATAATTGTAACTTAACAAACTTTGAGTGCTGGCTTGATAAAGCTTTGCTGTTAAGTACTAAAAACAACTGTTAACCCTTATATTTTTATCCTTTTCCCTATATTTTTGTGCTCTTTTACAGAGCAAGGACATCACGGTATATTATTATATACAATTAAAGTCAAAATTATTAGCCCCCCTTTATATTGTTGGGGCAGTGGAGAGATTACATCAACACATTTCTAATCATAATAGTTTTAATAACTCATTTCTAATAACTGACTTCTTTTCTCTTTGTCATGATGACAGCACATAATATTAGACTAGATATTCTTCAAGACACTAGTATTCAGCTTAAATTGCTTAACTAGTGTCACGGTCACCAGCGAGATACAACCACTAGAGATCGCTGGTACACACACACATTCACAAGGACTACAATTCTGCTGCTATAAGCAGTAGTGTAAAGTACTTGAGTAAATGGACTTTGTTACTTTACTTAAGTATTTTTTTGGCTACTTTGTACTTGTACTGAGTATCAAAAATATAAGCAACTTTTACTCTTTACTTGACTACATTTTTGATTGAATATATGTACATTTTACTCCACTACATTTGAACAGATGCTTATCGTTACTCATTACATTGTGATTGTGCACGACAAGTCGGCATCTTTATCTACCACAGCTAATTTGTTGGGCGGATGAGGCGATATCGCCATCTGCAGGGTGCTGAAGGTACTGTATGCTATTTATGAGCTAAATCATGTGAACGTAATTTAGCAGCTTGCCTAATACCAGGTGTTTAATTAGCAACATGGCTGCAGCCAGCGATGAAGCCGAAGCTTGAATTTATATGTAGTTTACTAAGTTGAAATATAACACTGCTCCTCTTTGTTTAATTTTAATACAGAGAAAACATCTTAATCAATTGAAAAACTACTCAAAATAAAAAATATTGCCCCCCTCTGATACTGAGAGATGAATCACATCAAAGTCAGCTCTGATTTTTTTTACTACGTTTTACTACTTTTTTTTTTTTTTTGATAAATTGTTTGTGGGCAACGCAGTGGCGCAGTAGGTAGTGCTGTTGCCTCACAGCAAGAACGTCGCTGGGTCGCAGGTTCGAACCTCGGCTGGGCTGGGTCAGTTGGCGTTTCTGTGTGGAGTTTGCATGTTCTCCCTGCGTTCGCGTGGGTTTCCTCCGGGTGCTCCGGTTTCCCCCACAGTCCAAAGACATGCGGTACAGGTGAATTGGGTAAGCTAAATTGTCCATAGTGTATGAGTGTGAATGTGTGTGTGGAAGTTCCCAGAGATGGGTTGCGGCTGGAAGGGCATCCGCTGCGTAAAATCGTGCTGGATAAGTTGGCGGATCATTCCGCTGTGGCGACCCCGCAAGGGACAAAGCCGACAAGAAAATGAATGAATGAATGAAATTGTTTGTGCCTTTTTTGAACATTTGAGTTTGACTGAGACTTTTTGTTCTATTTTTAAATATATTTTGTTCTGCCATTTTGAAACATTGAGGTGTTAAATTTAATTTATATATTAGGAAAATTAAACCTTTCTTGGTGTTTTTTGAGCCTACATTCAGTATGAGTAAAATACTTAAGTTCTTTTAAAATCGAATACTTTAATACTTTTACTCAAGTCTTATTGGAATTGGTGACTTGTAACTTGTAATGGAGTAGTTTTTACAGTAAGGTATCTGTACTTTTACTCAAGTATGGTTTTCAGGTACTCTTTATGCTGTGTTCACACCAGACGCGGAAGAAGCGTCAAGCGCGAGTGATTTACATGTTAAGTCAATGCAAACGCGCAAATACCCTGCTGAAAAATCCAGCTTAAACCAGCCTAAGATGGTTGGCTGGTTTTAGCTGGTCGACCAGCCTGGTTTTAGAGGGGTTTTGGCCATTTCCAGGCTGGTCTTAGCTGGTCAGGCTGGAAAATGACCAGCTTAAACCAGCTAAAACCAGCTTGACCAGCCAAAACCAGCTATGTCCAGCTTAAACCAGGCTGGTCAAGCTGGTTTTAGCTGGTTTAAGCTGGTCATTTTCCAGCCTGACCAGCTAAGACCAGGCTGGAAATGGCTGGAAACCAGCCTGGAAATGGCCAAAACCCCTCTAAAACCAGCCTGGTCGACCAGCTAAAACCAGCCAACCATCTTAGGCTGGTTTTAGCTGGATTTTTCAGCAGGGTAGGCATCCTGCGCCACGATACGCGCGAATGGCGTGGCGCGAATGACGCGAATTGCGCGAATGGCGCGGCGCGAATGACGCGAATGGCGCGGCGCGAATGGCGCGATACGCGCGAATTGAGCGTTTGACGCGCGAATCGCGCGAATCGCTCGAGTTCAAAAATCTGAACTTCTGGGGACATTCGCGCCGCGTTAACCAATCAGGAGCTTGCTCTTGTGGGAGCATGATTGTGACGTAGCACCTGTTGTTGGTGTCCGGGGGAAATCCTCCAGCCGACACCGACAACAGTTCATCAAACTGGGCTTGGCTCAGTCAGAAGCACCGCTGGAAGCCTCCGTCATCCAGGTTAAGTTTCTGGAGGAGTTTATGAGCCCACAGAGCTGGGTGCACCTCTGAAAGTATCTAGTGGACTCAGACACTGGTCCAAACGTATCGACGCTGTTTTACAGCCTTCATAAAGCACATAAACACAGGTATTTTATCAATAAAATCCATGTTAGCCATTTAGCAACGAAGCTACATTCACCGAGCAGACAGAAGCCCTGCCCATGACGCGAATCCGCGTCTGTTCTGAAGTGAATTTGACGCGCGAATGAAGCGGAGTGTGACGCGCGAATGAAGCGAGTAAACTCAAATGTTCACGCGTCTATTTACTCGCGAATAGCGCGATTTAGCCGCACGTTCCGCGTCTGGTGTGAACGCATTATTACACCTCTGGGTATAAGGACTATATAATCAGTCATGCCACACACACACACCTGAGGCAAGTCACCACTGATTGCAAACCATCAGCTAAAGCCACTCAAGGACTAACTCATTGCACTATATAGTCAGCACACAAACACACAAGAGTTGCTGAGTCTTGTTATCTGTTTACAGTGACACCACAACGCGTTATCCTTTGTCTAGTTTGCCTGGTTTTGACCTTTGCCACGTTTGTCTGTTCATCCTGTCTGCTGCCTGCCTTTGACCATTTGCCTGTTATATTGACTACGACTCTGGATTGCCCTCATACATCTGTTTGCTCCTGTTCTGATCATTGCTTGCCTGACCATTCTGATAATAAACCTGCATGTGGATCCGCACCCCTGTTGTCAGTGTCACATCCCTTTGGTTACAACTAGGTTAATTAGGGTAAAGTTAGGGTAATTAGGCAAGTCATTGTATAACAGTGGTTTGTTCTGGAGACAATCCAAAACTAATATTGCTGAAGGGGGCTAATAATATTGACCTTAAAATGCCTTTAAAACAATTAAAAACTGCTTTTATTCTAGCCGAAATAAAACAAATCAGACTTTCTCCAGAAGAAAAAATATTAGAGGAAATACTGTGAAAAATTCCTGAATCTGTTCAACATCATTTGGGAAATATTTGAAGAATAAAATTTACAGGAGGGCGAATAATTCTGACTTCAACTGTATATTATAATTATATAATATTTTTATTTTGGAAAGTCAAATTTCTTTAATTTGGCCAGAAATAATGGTCAATATTATTAGCCTCTTAAGAAATTATTGTCTTTTCTGATTTTCTACAGAACAAACCACTGTTGTCCAATGCCTAATTAACCTCGTTTAAATTGCTTGTTTATCTGAATACGAGTATGTTGCGTAATAAAATATTATCTACTGTCATCAGGGCAAAGTAATCATTAATTAATGAATAATTAGTAATTATTTATTTATTGAATCTAGTATAGGGCGTCACAATGGCACAGTGAGTACAGCACGATCGCCTCACAGCAAGAAGGTCACTGTTCTCTCCGTGTTGGCTTGGGTTTCCTCCGGGTGCTCCGGTTTCCCCCACAAGTCCAAAGACATGCAGTACAGGTGAATTGGGTAAGCTAAATTGTCCATAGTGTATGGGTGTGATAGTGTATGGGTGTTTTCCAGTGTTGGGTTGTGGCTGGAAGGGCATCAGCTTGCGTAAAACATACGCTGGATTGGAAGTTGGCAGTTCATTCCGCTGTGGCGACCCCAAATAAATAAAGGGACTAAGCTGAAAATAAAATAAATGAATGAATGAATCTAGTATGTTTGAAAAATGTGAAATTGATAAAAATCTTATTCATTCGTAGTCCCTTTATTAATCTGGGGTCGCCACAGCGGAATGAACCACCAACTTATCCAGCATACGTTTTACGCAGCGGATGCCCTTCCAGCTGCAACCCATCACTGGGAAACACCCATTCACACTCATATACTACAGCCAATTTTGCTTACCCAATTCCCCTATAGAGCATGTGTTTGGACTGTGGGGGAAACCGGAGCACCCAGAGGAAGCCCCCGCCAACGTAGGGAGAACATGCAAACTCCACACAGAAACGCCAACTGACCCAGCCGAGGCGCGAACCAGCGACCTTCTTGCTGTGAGGCGATTGTGCTACCCACTGCACCACTGTGCTGCCTAGAAAAATCTTGAATGAACACTTCATATCCCAGAATGCATTAAAAAATATTCCTGTTCAAATCAACTTTCTGTACAGTGTGGGTGATTAGACTCAAAACCATTCATTCATTTTCCTTCGACTTAGTTCTTTATTCATCAGTGGTCACCACAGTGGAATGAACCACAAACTATTCCAACAAATGTTTTACGCAGAGGATGTCCTCCCTAGTGACTTTTATGATCGTGTGTAATAGTCTGCAGTGCTGTATTGTCTGGGTTGATGTTGTATATAGACTGATTTCACGCGGCCGCCATTATTAACAGCGAAATCGAGGCTGCGGTGGGAAGAAACCCGGAAGTATAGACTGAGTCACACAGGAATGTTGTGTACCTGGCTGTATATCTTATCAGCGAAGAGAAAGTGACACAAATTTATGATTTCAGCGCCTTCCGAGTGACCCGAAGGTCCGTTCTGAATGAATAGTAAAAATAAAAAGGGATATTTGACCTCATTTTCAGCTAAGTTAAGGGAAATAGCACTACTTAGCTAACGTTTTCTTTCCCAAACACACATTTTAGACGCCATTCATCAAACTCAAGTTAATGAACTGATTCTTTCACTATATTAGACTAGTCACGATACAAAATTTCGATAATGAAATATAAAAAAACGCCAATTTCTTGTCATGGAGTTCTTAAACAGCGCTGATTGGCCATTGTGTTCACATGCTCAACAGAAATCACTCTGATTGGCTGTGAAGGTCATCAGCTCACCTCACCGCTGTTTACTGAGTGCAAACACAGATGAGCGATACGCTGATGAAACGACTGATCTTCACGGCTTTAAAACGCTCCAATGTCCGTCTGTGTGTGTTTTCAATCTGTGAAGAGCAGCGAGCTGATAACCTTCACAGTCATTCTGTTGAGCACTGGTGAATACTACGGCAAATCAGCGGTGTTTATGAGCGCGCTCAGCTGCGTGTAAATGTTAGCGGGAAATTGACGTTTTTTAAAACTTCAGTACCGGGACAACACTGTTAAAGACAACACGAAGATGTGCTACAGAGGACTGCAGTGTTTTATCACTCACCGGGTTACATAGGCTGAAGCAGGGAAGCGTCCCCACGGTGTTTACCTGCTGCCCTGGACTGAAGTCTAGGAGGACACTTTAGTGTATCACTCTTAAAGAGATTGTGATGTTGTTTGACGCCTAATAAGCTTTTAATTGTTTAAATGAAACTGAACGGAATGATATTAAAGTGATGTTTACACCATTTCTGCATTTTGAAGTCGCAGCAACAGCTGGAGGTTTATAGCACACAACATATTGTTGCAATGTGTACAGTGCTGATCCTATACTTCCGGCTTTCTTCCCACCGCAGCCTCGCTTTCGTGTTCTAAAATGGCGGTCGCGTGAAATAAGCGTATTACGCTACAGAAACCTTGTAATAAACCGCAGTACATTTTCTGTTATTACAGACTTATTTCTCTAGATATTATTTCTTATACATTATTATATTACTTCAAACTAATAAAATGTCACTAAAAGTCACTTTGTTAAACTGTAGAGTTGAATTTTCAACATCAAAAGTAACAAAGCAGAGTTTAACATCCCATAATGCAATTCACAATCGTAAATAAACACTTGTGAATCACAAAATACGGAAACTGTTAACTAACAGATATTTCTTACAGTGCAGAAAAATCAAGATGCAGATTTGCAGTGCAGAGTTTATTGTAATTGAACTGACGATTGTGAGCGCACCCTTAATGGAGAATGTGGACGTACACGTTTAATAAGAGCACACATTAAAAACAAGGTCAACTAATAACTGGCGTCATTTCCTGAGAACAATCAGCCGTCCGTCCGCATACATGCACGTATAATTAGAAAGAACACAAACAACGCTGCATTAATCAAGCTCATGTTCACGCACCAGCCATGAATATCCCAGCAAGGACAGCCCACGTAGATCATGCACACATTGTTTTTCCCAATAGTAAAATTGACAAATGATACCTCTACCCAACAGGGAAAACCAGCAACTAGGGATGCTCCGATCAGGATTTTTGCAGCCGATACGAAGTACCGATTCTTTGTGATGGTGATCGGCCAATACTGAGTACCGATTCTGATGCTTCAAGCTTTATAATACATGAAGCACATTTTCCCCATAAGTATGATAATTAAGTGGAGATCTTGCCTTACACCTCAGAGAATAAATGAAGAATGTTGCATATAATCCCTCAAACATGTCTCTTATAATCATTTAGTGTGGACATGTCATGGTCAGAAGCAACTTTACAGAAAATAATAGATAAAACAGATACAAAAAAAATGGTAAGAAAAACAACTAACAAAGCAATTTGGAAACATTGCAAATGATGGAAGAAGAATTCGACATGTCTCAATCAAGAAAAAGTACATATTTGATGCATAAGATGTTAAAATGCACATCTATAAATATATATTTGTTTATTGCAGTAAGTATGTTACAAAAAGGTATATTATGAAATATTCAATTAAAACATTTTTTTTTTACGTTTTTAATTGTATTTCAGCCAGGTTTTAGTGAACTTGCAATATTGTCAAAAACACAGAACTCTCAGTTCTTATATGTAAAAAGGTCTAAACGCATGCAAGACCATTCCAATATTTTGCTCTCCAACTAGCATGTCTGGTTCCTCTGCATATAAACTCGTAAACAGACACCTGTGATCGGTTCATGAGATCGGCCAGATTGGCGAGTACCGATCGAGTCATATAATGTGATTATCGGCCGATACCGATCTCTGGCCGATCGATCGGAGCATCCCTACCAGCAACAGTCAAGAATTCATGATTACTGTATATGCTGTCATGGCAATCAAAAAATGTTGTTATAATGGAAGTGGAATGGAAGTCACCTCACAGCAAGAAGGTCGCTGGTTCGAGCCTCGGCTGAGTCAGTTAGCATTTGTGTGTGGAGAACCCCCGTGCTGGCGTGGGTTTCCTCCGGGTGCTCCAGTTTCCCCCACAGTCCAAACACATGTGCTGTAGGTGAACTGGGTAAGCTAAATTGTCTGTATGTGTGTATGTCCTGGTACTCCAGGTTGGGAGTTGAACGTTAATCTAACAACCCACCTCATAAAAAAATACAGTTGCAATCAGAATTATTAAACCCCCTGATTTATTCGCCCCCCTGTTTATTTTTTCCCCAATTTCTGTTTAACGGAGAGCAGATTTTCTCAACACATTTCTAAACATAATATTTTTAATAACTCATTTCTAATAACTGATTTATTTTATCTTTGCCATGATGACAGTAAATAATATTTTACTAGATATTTTTCAAGACACTTCTATACAGCTTAAAGTGACATTTAAAGGCTTAACTAGGTTAATTAGGGTAACTAGGCAGGGGTGCGTTTCCCAAACAACGACATAACTCGCGGCTGAACTATCATAGTGCGATGCATCGTTTGGCAAAAGAACTATGTAGTGACGAGTGTTTCCCAAAACCCCTAGTTTCTCTGTCGCAGATCCATCGCTTGAACTACGTTAGTTATGACGCAAAACGCCCATAATGATGCTCTAAACGGGGTGGAGTGACTTCTTCAGAGAACAGCCCTATCATTTCTTTGTGCAAATTATATTGTTTTACACAAACACGCATTTAAAATAAAATCCAATATTAGTTTTGGTAAAAAAAAAACATGCACTCATTTTCAATATTAATTAAAATATATGTAAATGGCACATATAGGGCCTGTGTTTGCTTTACTAATATTATTGAGAAGTTGAACATTACATATTCTATTCTAAAACATAAAATCACTTACAAAAGCTAACAAATATTCTAATATCATATATAAATCATATAAATAAATAAATAATGAGGCGATTTATTATAAATATATTTACTTTATTAATAATATTAATGATGATGATGATGATTATTATTATTATTATTATTATTATTATTTAGGATATTGTTTATTTATTAAAAAATAAAATACAATTTCACATGCAAACCACAGCAGAAAGTTCTAACCAACAGACCCATGTCATATACAGCAGAGAAACTTAATAAATAACCCACTATAAAATAAAAGAATTAACGTATGCTGGGTTTTTTATTTTCACAAGCTTTGGAGACGTACTGTAACATAATTTCCGCTTTTAAATATACCTATAGCTTTCGCCATGAGGCTGTGTTCAAAATGATATCAATGTTTTCAAAGTGCACTGCGAAGGGAGCACAATTGTAAACATGAAGATCACTAAAACTGAACTGTAAAAATACTTTGAAAGCAAATTACACCTAAGAGAGATTAACTTAATGCTTTTTTATTTTTAATAATTCCAACTTTGAATGTTAGAATGTTCTAAATGAATAGGGCATAGGGGGGATAAGTGGGAATAGAACACAGCCAGGAACTATGCTTCTAACTACAGCTCCAGAGGTGTCGTTTCAAGAGCTCAAGTTTGCGACGCAGTTTGCGAATGTTCGATGGAGCGATGGATTTGGGAAACAGCAAATCAAAGAACTATGTTTGTAACGACGGAACTTGCGACCTTAGTTGGCTAATGATGGTTTTGGGAAACGCACCCCAGGTTAGGGTAATTAGGCAAGTTATTGTATAATGATGGTTTGTTCTGTAGACTATTGAAAAAATATATAGCTTAAAGGGGCTAATAATTTTGACCTTAAAATAGGTTTTAAAAAATTAAAAACTGCTTTTATTCTAGCCGAAATAAAACAAATAAGACTTTTTCCAGAAGAAAAAATATTATCAGACATACTGTGAAAATTTCCTTGCTCTGTTAAACATCATTTGGGAAATATTTAAAAAACAGAAAAAAATTTAAAGGGGGTTCAATAATTCTGATTGCAACTGTATATGTTACAAAAAAACAATATGGTGCAGCTAAATATCAACGTCGATAAAAATGGCCCTGGGATTGTTGTGGTTTCCGGCTTTTCTCTTAATGAATCAAACTTAGTCTGGAGGTTATGAATATCAGGAGAATATACTTTATTGGAATATTTTCCAAAAAAGCAGAGACAGCCTGGAGCAAACCCGTCTCAGTTTCTCCCCAGGACAAGTCTAAAGTGTCTGTGTTCTTCACAATCTTTATACAGTGTTTTCTCCTCACTACCTCTAGGTGTTCTTGTTTTAACTTCGACCATTTTCAGGTTGTTTTCTCTTAACTGAGAGGTTCAGTATACCTTTAGGTGCTCGTGTTATTCTGGGCCTGTCCCCTGCAATACAAACACCTGTTTTCACACCAAAGTTATCTCTCCATAGATTCAATCTCTTCTGAGTGTTTACATACATTGGCTTGATGGTACATTCATTTTGTAATATGTCACTCACTCTCCTGAAAGCCTCACACAGATATAACTTCATATGTTTGTTTTACATATACAGTCAATGTTTTACATATAAACTCTTTCACCAGCAGCTCCTCACAATAGTGACCTCACACATTCCTCAGCATGACACCCATCCTAGCCCCGTTTCCACTGAGTGCACAGCAAAAATTCCAGTGTTAAATATACAGTGTGATTTTTTTGGTGTTGTTCAGTGTTAAAACCAGAGTACATTTTAATCCACGAGTGTGAAAGAGTGTATATTTAAGAGTTTTTTTTCCCAATATGCAGCGTATTTCCCACTAGTGATGGGAAGTCCAGTTTTTTTTTTACTCTAACCGGTTCTTTCAGACAAACAGTGATCAAACCAGTCTGTTTTACTTAAACTTTACTTAAATGTATTGAAATTATTTCTGAAAAGATTAACGACCATTTAATAAATTAAAACTATTTTCAACATATTTGATCACTGTTATCTGTCACACACACCAATTGATAATATGAGAAAAAAAGGTAATATATTAACACTTTGAAGGGTAACACACACTCCAGTTCGATGTAAGAATAAACTCTTCCTGTGTTAAATGAACTCTGAGAGTAATGTACAAATTTCACACATTAGAAAGTGTTATCCAAAATGGAGGGAGTCATATGTACACCCAAGGAGTGTTACGTTAAACTCAAACTGAGTTAAATGTACACTGATTTTTTTGCTGTGTGGTATGGTACGGTTCCGAGGCGTACCGAACCAAACCGTACTGTATTCCTTTTTTCGGCACCCTTTCGAAAGGTTACCCAACACGAGAAAGGGTACCAAAAGGCTGTTGGTTTACAGAGATACGTCATTCACTCACGCAACAAGCCAGAATGAAAACAAAGAAGCCGCCATGTTTTAATACACAGCCGAGAGATTACAGCGTAATTATAGATACATATAATAACGAACCATGGTCGACCCGGGCTCAAACAAACCTTCTCGTCTTCTTGATGAACAGCCACAAAGCCAAAAAGAAGAGCAGATTTTACCCTGTGTCCTGTAGTTTTTTTACGAGCCAGTCTGAAGCGCGAGCGGTTTTGCTTTCTTGCTTTCGCGCACTGCGCGTTTGTATTTGAAATAACAAACTTCTTGAGCTGATGATAATACCGTGCGCTTGATTATTGACGTGCTTTTGAAACCTGATCCTGTCAGAAACTGACAAACGCGAGAGTGACGTGCGAAAAAACAAAGGAGAAGCCGGAAAAAAAGGAGCACATTATTTTTTAGCAAACGTGAACAAACTGCCATGTTTAACTATTATCATCACCTGTTAGACTATTATGAACTCTGAATGATGGAGTTACTCTCTAACAAGAGGCTACACGTGCTGCTGAAGATTACACACACATTTAATCATGAGAGGTTTGCTCTGACTGTGGGCTATATTTTGTGTTGTTTTGAACCTAAATAAGGACTAAATGTCTGCTGTGTGTAATTTTTCTGTAATGGGTAACATATCGGAGACTGTAAGGGGCTGTATGTGTTCATATATGTTGCATTTATTTATTTATTTTATATAATTGCAGACGTTACAGTAGACTATTTCACAGTCATTGATCTGCAGTTATGATCAACTCATGTTCATAGAAAAGTTAGTAATAAACATTTATACAGAAGTAATTATGTGTGTAAAGCATCTGTTTTGTGAGAAGTGCTTCTCAGCGAGCCATACAGCTTTACTGTAGACATTTTCTCGAGTGAAAATTAAGTCGACTGCAACTTTCTGTCGTACATCACGCCCTCCAAAAGAGTACCATTGGTACCCTTTTAGCAGGGGAAACGCAAGCCTGATATAGGTGACCCGTACTGACCCATACACACATTACCAGTTGTCACCTTTCTTCTCAAAATACACCACCAGTTGTTGCTCTTTTTCCTCAAAATACATGTCTATACAACTCTAAATGGTTATATAGGTTGACATGTTTACTACACACTTTTAAAGAATAAAAATCTTCTTCAGGATTAAGTAAGTAATGGAAGTCAATGGGGCAAAAACAACCACCAAAGAGTTGTACATGTGCCCAGAGTGTGTTGTTCAGTTTTTGTAAAATTCAAAAGCATTTTTTGCTTTTGATTTTTGTCACCAAAAATCATTTAATTTGCTGAATCACAGAGAAATGCCAAATTAAGACTCAAAATCACCCCACAGGAAACATGAAAACATCTCCAACAGCACACAAGGGTTAATGCACGTATGCCCAAAACACACCCTCAACTCAATAAGAGAATAAGGACAACCCTTTTAATCATGCGCTTGGTGCACAGACTGTTTTTCCCATGATTAAAATAGCAAAAGCGGATTCAGATAAACCCTAAGTTCACCTGCGCCATGTGTTTTAGACTTTGCCCAATCACTTACTTTGGTTCAATTTAATTACAATAAATTTACTCTGTAACTCATTCGTAGTCTTAGGAGGAATCTTTATATATTTTCCAAGATACTTGTTGTTACGACTAAAGTTTATTTTTTTTTTTTTTTTTTGTGCATTGCATGTGCATGTGCCTTTGTCTTTGTCCAATAAAAGGGAAGGCCAATAAAAGGGAACTTTTGGCAGGGTTCGGAAAGCTCATTTGTGGTGTGACGGTTGCTGGGAGTGGAGCTCCTGGATTTCCCTACCTCGACGACCAACATTTAGTCTTGTACAATTGTTCATGCGTTCAACTTATTGAGAGTTTGAGCTTGTAGGGGTGGCCTGCCTATTTATTTGATTACTTTTGACTGTGTTTATGTTTAGGGAGGAAGGTAAGCTTTCTGTATTTTTCTTTAAATACTTATAGGTAATTTAGTTCATTTACTTTGTAGATTCTTTTGTTTGTTATTTTGGCCTGTGGCCACCCTGAAGAGATGCTCATTTAAGCGACTATCTTTTCTGTAATAAATCTATTCAATTACTCTCAACTCAGTGTCAAAGTTTGGTTGTCGACCGAAGGGGATCTTTTGCAAGTTTTTTTGTTTGTTTGGGAAATCCACCACCTACAAAACGTTTTTTTTTTTTCCGTTTATTATGCCCATGTTGTTTTCCCCTAGACTTGTGGCGTAATACTAGTATTCAGCTTAAAGTGACATTTAAAGGCTTAACTAGGTTAATTAGGGTAAAGTTAGGGTAATTAGGCAAGTCATTGTCTAACAGTGGTTTGTTCTGGAAACAGTCCAAAACTAATATTGCTTAAGGGGGCTGATAATATTGACCTTAAAAGGGCTTTTATTCTAGCAGAAATAAAACAAAGACTTTCTCCAGAAGAAAACATATTATAGGGAATACTGTGAATTTTTTTTTGCTTTGTTAAACATCATTTGAGAAATATTTGAAAAACAAACAAAAAAAGATTGACGAGAGCAAATAATTTTGACTTCAACTGTATATTCTGTACTGATGCTGTAATATGGTGTATGTATGTAACACACCCGTAACTCATTAAGAGAATACGGACAATCCTTTTCGATCATGCACCTGGTATGCAGACCGTTTTTCCCATTATTAAAATATAGCAAAAGTCAATTCGGATGCACCCAAGTTCACCTGCGCTATGTGTTTTAGACTTTGCACTTAGATCATTAATATAGAGACTCATAACTTACTTGGGTTCAATTTAATTACAGTAACTATTTACTCTGTAACTCATACATAGCATTAGCAGGAGTCTTGAGTGCTATCCTGACAGACGGCTAACAGCAGAAGTGCACAGAAGCGCTGATCTGCATGTTTTCTCCAGATGTTTCCTCTGGTGTGAGCTCACTGCACGCCAGGTGTCTGGGATTCAACACGTATCTATCAGACCTCATCGCTAGCATTCGCCAGGACGTGAGCGCAGAAACAAAGCATCCAGGCCTCCTCCTTTGGCACGGCGTGGAGGATCTCGACCTGTGGATGCAGATTTGAACCGGTCGGAGTCCTGTGGGCTGCGGACGGATGAAGTTGTATAGTGTGGAAATCCTGTCCTGTCTTATTATTTCCCTCTAGACTATTGTTCAAACATGATGGTCAATATCTAATCCAAGCATCCAACAGCTCTCATATTATTATTCTTTCACATGATTTCTGAACAGATTTGATTTTGATCATACTTCGATTTTTTTGCCTTCCTGTGAACTTTTTATTCTTCTTCAAATACTTTACCACACAGTATTTCCTATTATATTTTTCTTCGGCAGAAAGTCTTATTTCTTTTAGTTTGGTTCGGAATGTAAGAAAAATATGTTAAAAAAGGCCAATTGTCAATATTATTATCTTTACGTCATGACTTTACTTGGAGGGGCACGTTATCATTAACTTTCATTATCATTCTTATACTCATGAACTCCTGTTTGAATGTTATGCACGTTCATCTAGGTCGCGTTTACAGTCAAAACTGTTCTGTCTGCATCAAAATGAACAGTTTAAACACAGGAGTTGATGAAGAGTTAAGAAAGATAGGGCCCTATCATACACCTGGCGCAATAAGGCCAAAACATGTTTGCCGCGATTTGCTGCTATTTTCAGACCAGCACAACTGTAATTTCAATGCAATCTCATGGCAATTCGTAACTTTTTGATTTAGTGGCTAATTCGTAAGAATTCGTATGATCCAATTCGTACAAATTAGTACGATTTCCTCATCACCCAATGACGGTTGGGGTTAGGGGTGTGGTTAGGTGCCACGCCTCCTTTTTAAAATCGTACATTTCGTACGACTGAATTAGCCACTAAACTGACAAAACGTAAAATACTTACGTTTCCTTATGAGATCAGGCTGGTAATTTTCACGTTTTGTGCTACGTTGTTTAAATAGCAAATCCATTTGCGCCACTTTGTGAACTCATGGGTGTGCTGGTCTAAAAAGGAGGTGTGTTAATGTGCATTGTTGGTGCATTGCTATTTTGAGGAACTGAACTAGCTGCTCTAAAGTCCAGCAGAGCGCGTTAGTTATGCGCCTATGCAGGTCCAAACACTTACACAATGCTGAACACACACAGGATGAACAGCAATACACAAATATCTGTACAGATGAAAACAATAAAAGGATTAAAGCGATACAATTTTTTTTATCTTCTACATAAATATAAACACCACTGCCTCCATGCTGTCATGATCACCAGTGATCTAACCTTCATAGATCACTGAAGAACATTCACATTTACACAGACTACAATCCTATCTCAATATGCACTACAAGTCCTGTCATGCAACACACACACGCACCTGCTCCAAGTCTCCATTGATTACACTCGCACAGCTGAAGCTGCTCATGGACTGATTACACACACATATATACGGCTCACTTTGAAACTCTCATTGCTGAGTCTTGTTAGGTTAACGCCCTGTAACATTACAAAGCGTTTCCTGGTATAGTTTCCACTTGTTCCGACTCTTGCTTTGTTTTATCGTTTACCCTGTCTGTCGCCTGTACTGACCATCTGCCTGTTACCTGTTACGCCTCTGGATTGCCTTGTTTGTACCCGTTTGCGCCTGTTGTTGATCATTGTCTGACCACCTATTCTGAATAAAACCTGCATAAGGATCCTCACTCCATTGTCGCTCATCCCCCTCCATGCCGTCTTCACCTCGGGGGGCTTTTTCAGTTTATTCATGACAATCTGCATCTGTATAATGTTATTATTATTAGCAGTATTATTTATTATATGCATATTTATATTTGTTTTAATAAACACAAGTGTAGACTTGTCCACCTGTGGGGTTTTGGAGACGTCTGCATCACCATATGGGGCATAAGAACAGGACGTGTGTTTGGATATAACTCAGTGTTTTGACCACACTTCATTATTATTGTTTATTTACTCCTTTGCTGGAAATTAGAACTGAATTTAGAAATAGTTTTGAAGCAAAGCTTTGTGCTTAACAAAGGAAATTAAATATGTGGGCTAATGGATGTGTTCAGTGGAGTGAGTTTCCACCGTTTCCTTACTCCACCAAAGTAAAGGAGTAAAGAGTAAAAGTAAAGTAAAGAGAAAGTAAAGAGGCTGAATGGAGGAGGCTCGTTCTTTATCCACGTGCTGCAGATGCTCTGATTAACTGTTTTCTCGCTAGTGAAGCCTTCAGTTTTTACACTTACAAAGTCTGACATGTAAATAGCAAATGTGCCATGTTGCGACGCAACTGACTCTTAAAGGGAATGGGAGATGAGACTCTGATTGGTTTAATGAACATTATGCTCAAAACACACCCAAAACTCATTAAGAGAATAAGTACAACCCTGTTAGACCATGCGCCGGGGAGCAGAGCGTATTTATCCATCCTTAAAATAGCAAAAGTGTATTCAGACATGACCTTAATGCTTTTGCACCATGCGCTTTAGACTTTGCGCCTAGATTGTTAAAATAGAGCCCTTAATGATAATGTGCCCCTCCAAGTAAAGTCATGACACAAAGATACATTAACAGGCCATGAGTTTGTGTTGGTTACATTTAGCTAAAACTAAAGTGTTCATTAATATATTATTAACAAATATGTACTAACAAGTAATTAATGTAGCCATTATTCACACATGAACTCATGTTGTAGTTAAAGTTAGTTCATGATTAGCGCATGCCTTAACTCATCATCAGATCATAATAAAGAAATGTTTACATATTATTCATTCATTTTCTTTTCGGCTTAGTCCCTTTATTAATCTGGGGTCGCCACAGCGGACTGAACCATTAACTTATCCAGCATATGTTTTACGCAGCGGATGCCCATCCAGCTGCAACCCATCACAGCCATATCACCCTGCAGCCCAAGACCGGTTACTCACTGAAGCTAAGCAGGGCTGAGCCTGGTCAGTACCTGCATGGGAGACCACATGGGAAAACTAGGTTGCTGTCGAAAGTGGTGTTAGAGAGGACAGCAGGGGGCGCTCAACCTGCGGTCTGTGTGAGTTCTAATGCCTCAGTGAAGGGGACACTACACTGTCAGTGGGCGTCGTCTTTCGGATGAGACGTTAAACCGAGGTCCTGACTCTCTGTGGTCATTAAAAATCCCATGGCACTTCTGGTATAGAGTAGGGGTGTAACCCCGGTGTCCTGGCTTAATTTCCTCTCGGCCCTTACAATCATCCCCATCCAACAAATCGGCTCTTTCACTGCCTCTCCGCTCCACCAATAGCTGGTGTGTGGTGAGCACACTGGTGCCGTTGTCCTGTGGCTGCCGTCGCATCATCCAAGTGGATGCTACACACTGGTGGTGGTGTGGAGAGACTCCCCTCATGATTGTGAAGCGCTTTGGGTGTATGGCCATACACAATAAATGCGCTATATAAATACACATTACATTACATCACTGGGAAACATCCATACACACACATTCACACACACACACACACACACACACACACACACACTACAGACAATTTAGCTTATCCAATTCACCTATAGCGCATGTTTTTGGACTTGTGGGGGAAACCGGGGCTGTTTACATATTAGTACATCATTATTCATGTACTGTTATAGTAAAGGGTTACCTCTTCTTCAATGTAATCTAAATGTAATCCAAAAATAGCCAGATTACATTATCAGAGGCATGCCATGTCATTTGTAAATTCACTATATATTTGTGCTAAAATTACTTACCGTAATAGTTACTGTAATGGCTGAACAATGAGCTTCTTGAATGTGGAAAAGCTGATGCTTCGGTATGATTTATGCGAGCGGGAGTTTTGTTTATATTTACAGTTCTCTAATAAGAATGGCCAAACGCCAATATTTAGGACTCACTGAGTTCCTTTGACAAATCAACCCACCCATCATGATTCATGCTAGTTTATAAACGGCAATGCATTTAATAATGTGTTCCTCAAGTGCAGAATTGACGTTTATATATGGTTGTTATCACCAGGAAGCAGGTCCGATTGTATCTGGAACATTAACGTTGTCACTTCAGGAGGAAACTGTGAGTCAAGTACTTCATATACAGCAGTTATTGCACAAATATGAGTATCATTTAATCTGAAATGACTCATTTGTGCCCCCGGGATGAACTGGTTTTTACTGGTCACCCGCAGCTGTGGAAATCCACTCATCTGACTCAGTTTCCTTCACATTTCCTGAGCCGTTTTCCTTATCGATCCTCAGATCAGACATTTGCTTTTAAGTCTGAGGCCTGTTTCCTGCTTCCATACAGTGCAATCCTCATAAAGCAGCGCTTATGGGCTGTACAGCTCCTCATATTCGACACAATGTAAACAAATCATCCTGTCTTACATTTTTTAGTTCCATCACATTAACTTTTCTAGTCATCTCCACTTACATCAATCAAAATATTAAGTTAAACTTTGTATAACTTAAAAATGTGTGTTGAAACCTGATTAACTCGTTTAACTAAGTTAAAGCAACATAAAATATCTGTTGTCTTGACTTTTTGTCATTTATGTTTTTTACAGTGCATGGTTGCTGCATCCTGGTTTGCATATAATCCACCCTAAATTGTAATTGAATATAGAATTAGTGTGTCCCAAATCATCATTGCAATACATTTGCACTAGGGTGGCATGGTGGCTGAGTGGTTATTATTACTGTGGCTTCACAGCAAAAAGGTTGCTGGTTCGAGTGCCGGCTGGGTCAGTTGGCGTTTCTGTGTGGAGTTTGCATGTTCTCCAGGTGTTGGCGTGGGTTTCCTCCGGGTGCTCTGGTTTCCCCCACAGTGCAAACACATGCGCTATAGGGCAATTGATTAACTATATTGGCCGTAGTGTATGAGTCTGTAAACGGTAGTGTATGAGTGTTTCCCAGTACTGGGTTGCAGCTGGAAGGGCATCCGCTGTGTAAAACATATGCTGGATAAGTTGGCAGTTCATTCCGCTGTTGCGACCTCTGATGAATAAAGGGACTAGGCTGAAGGAAAATGGATAAATTTTTAGGCAGCACTTAACTAATTTGCCTACTGCACACACACATACATACATAAATAAGCAAGCAAGTAAACAAATATGAAAACGAGTAAACAAATTAGTAAACAAACAAGCCAGTAAGTAAACAAATAAGTATGTAAGTAATAAAAACAAGCAAGTAAATGAACAGGTAAACGAATAAGTAAACAAATAAGTAAACAAACAAGCCAGTAAGTAAACAAGCCAGTAAGTAAACAAACAAGCAAGTAAATAAATACGTAAACAAACAAGTAAACAAATAAGTAAACAAACTAGCAAGTAAATGAATACGTAAACAAACAAGTTAACAAATAAGTAAACAAACTAGCCAGTAAGTAAACAAATATGTCAGTAAACAAACAAGTAAACAAATAAGTAAACAAATAAACAAAAAAGCCAGAAAGTAAACAAACAAGTAAACAAATAAGTAAACGAATAAGTAAACAAACAAGCCAGTAAGTAAACAAATAATTATGTAAGTAAACAAATCAAGAAGCGAATAGGTAAATGAATAAGTAAACAAATAAGTAAACAAACAAGCACGTAAACTAATAAGTGAATGAATAAAACAAATAAACAATGCCAATAAGTAAACAAGTATGTAAATAAACAAACAAGCAAGTAAACGAATAAGTAAACAAACAAGTTAACAAACCAGTAAGTAAACAAATAAGTAAGTAAACAAACAAGCAAGTAAACGAATAAGTAAATAAGTAAACAAATAAGTAAACAAACTAGCAAGTAAATGAATACGTAAACAAACAAGTAAACAAATAAGTAAACAAACGAGCAAGTAAATGAATACGTAAACAAACAAGTTAACAAATAAGTAAACAAACTAGCCAGTAAGTAAACAAATATGTCAGTAAACAAACAAGTAAACAAATAAGTAAACAAATAAACAAAAAAGCCAGAAAGTAAACAAACAAGTAAACAAATAAGTAAACGAATAAGTAAACAAACAAGCCAGTAAGTAAACAAATAATTATGTAAGTAAACAAATCAAGAAGCAAATAGGTAAATGAATAAGTAAACAAATAAGTAAACAAACAAGCACGTAAACGAATAAGTAAACAAACAAGCACGTAAACTAATAAGTGAATGAATAAAACAAATAAACAATGCCAATAAGTAAACAAGTATGTAAATAAACAAACAAGCAAGTAAACGAATAAGTAAACAAACAAGTTAACAAACCAGTAAGTAAACAAATAAGTAAGTAAACAAACAAGCAAGTAAACGAATAAGTAAATAAGTAAACAAATAAGTAAACAAACAAGCCAGTAATTAAACAAATAAGTAAACAAACAAGCAAGTAAACGAATAAGTAAATGAATAAGTAAACTAATAAGTAAACA
This sequence comes from Danio kyathit, assembly GCA_903798195.1. Taxonomy (NCBI): domain Eukaryota; kingdom Metazoa; phylum Chordata; class Actinopteri; order Cypriniformes; family Danionidae; genus Danio; species Danio kyathit. The sequence continues at coordinate 51,821,154 of LR812528.1, read as the reverse complement.
AACAAGCCATTATTAAAACAAATAGGTATGTAAGTAAACAAACAAGCAAGTAAACAAATAAGTAAATGAATAAGTAAACAAACAAGCCAATAAGTAAACAAATAAGTAAACAAACAATCAAGTAAACAAATAAGTAAAGGAATGAGTAAACAAACAAGCAAGTAAACAAATATGTAAGTTAACAAAAAAGCAAGTAAACAAATAAGTAAACAAATAAGTAAACAAACAAGCAAATAAACAAATAAGAAAAAGGATAAGTAAACAAATAAGTAAACAAACAAGCTAGTAAGTAAACAAATAAGTAAACAAACAAGCCAGTAAGTAAACAAATAAGAAAAAAGGATAAGTAAACAAATAAGTAAACAAACAAGCCAGTAAGTAAACAAATAAGTAAACAAACAAGCCAGTAAGTAAACAAATAAGTAAGTAAACAAACAAGCAAATAAACAAATAAGAAAAAGGATAAGTAAACAAATAAGTAAACAAACAAGCCAGTAAGTAACAAATAAGTAAACAAACAAGCAAATAAACAAATAAGAAAAAGGATAAGTAAACAAATAAGTAAACAAACAAGCCAGTTAGTAAACAAATAAGTAAACAAACAAGCAAATAAACAAATAAGAAAAAGAATAAGTAAACAAATAAGTAAACAAACAAGCCAGTAAATAAATAAATAAGTAAATAAACAAGCAAGTAACCGAATAAGTAAATTAATAAGTAAACAAATAAGTAAACAAACAAGCCAGTAAGTAAACAAATAAGTAAGTAAACAAACAAGCAAATAAACAAATAAGAAAAAGGATAAGTAAACAAATAAGTAAACAAACAAGCAAATAAACAAATAAGAAAAAGGATAAGTAAACAAATAAGTAAACAAACAAGCAAATAAACAAATAAGAAAAAGGATAAGTAAACAAATAGGTAAACAAACAAGCAAATAAGAAAAAGGATAAGTAAACAAATAAGTAAACAAACAAGCAAATAAACAAATAAGAAAAAGAATAAGTAAACAAATAAGTAAACAAACAAGCCAGTAAATAAATAAATAAGTAAATAAACAAGCAAGTAACCGAATAAGTAAATTAATAAGTAAACAAATTTGTAAACAATCAAGTAAACAAATAAGTGAATAAGTAAACAAATAAGTAAACAAATAAATGTATATATTATAAACAAACAAATACAAACATAAGCAATTAAGTAAATAGATAAGTAAATGAATACATAATATACTTACATAGATACATACATGTGTAAATAAATAAATAAATAAATAAAGATATATAAATATATATCTTTGATTTTTATATTATATTATATTATATTATATTATATTATATTATATTATATTATATTATATTATATTATATTATATTATATTATATTATATTATCTGTTATTCACCAGAATGCATTCACTCACATTTCACTCTTTCACTATATTTTGCATCATGTCAAAAATCCACTGAGTTTCAGTTTGACTTGATTTTATACAAGCACAGACGGCAAAGTTCGCCTGAAGCCCCCGCCCGTCTCGCTTCAATTGTTCGTCATGAGAAGAGAAACAAGGAAACAGCTTGTACACAACAATAAACGTTTCCTGCAATGTCCCGGGCATCTTTACCAGGCTGCTGCAGAGGCTCTCCATCCACATTTAATGAGCTATTGTATGGATGCGTAACACAAACTCAGTGTGTTCCTGAGATGCCAGTTTCCCAACAGCAGTTATTGTGGCCTACGGGTGTTTCTGTCCACTGGAGGAAGTGTTGAGAAAGCTTCCATGCCCATTTTTTGACCATGACGCATCCTGTGGTACAGTGTGTTTTACAGAGCACTTTACAAACAGAAACAAACAGAGTTCCTGTGATTGGTTCTGATCTAGATATTTTGCGCAGGGCTTACGTCATTATTTGCACTGCTGCCAGATTTGAAAGATTTCTACATTTTTCTGTACTTAAAGACCTTGTGAAGCACATTTTAAAAATTTGATGTTGAACGTAATCTCAACTGAAACACATAGACAGGGCGGGACATATATTAGCCCCTCCCCTTAAAAACAGATTATTTTGTTTATTTTAATATAGTTATTGTGTAACCATAGCAACTATAGAATCAACACACCAGATTATTTTGTTTATATTACTATAGTTGTTGTGTTACCATAGCAACTACAGATTCAATACACCAGATTATTTTGTTTATATTACTATAGTTGTTGTGTTACCATAGCAACTACAGATTCAATACAACAGATTGTTTTGTTTATATTACTATATTTGTTGTGTTACCATAGCAACTGTAGAATCAGCACAACAGAATAGTTTGTTTATATTACTATAGTTGCTTTGTTACCATAGCACGTTACCATAGCAACTGTAGAATCACCTCAACAGATTGTTTTGTTTATATTACTATTGTTGTTGTGTTACCAAAGCAACTGTAGAATCACCTCAACAGATAAATTTGTTTATATTACTATAGTTGTTGTGTTACCATGGCAACTGTAGAATCGCCTCAACAGATTAATTTGTTTATATTACTGTTGTTGTTGCGTTACCATAGCAACTGTAGAATCACCTCAACAGATTAATTTGTTTAATTTACTGTAGCTGTTGTGTTACCATAGCAACTATAGAATCAACACAACATAGTAATTTGTTTATACAGCATTACTATAGTTGTTGTGTTACCATAGCAACTATAGAATCAATAACAGATTTTTTTTGTTTATATTCGCTTTTTAAGTCGTGATGTATGGAATAGTGTTTCTGGGTCCAAGCCGCTACTCATTTGAATTGTGAAAATATTTGTTTATGACCACTTTTTAGTCATATCACACATTATTTGAATTTTATATATATTTTATATATAATCATGGTGTACACAACAGTCTCAGGACTAACAATTTATAAAAATGAATCATTTTCCGGATATCTGATATTAGGCATAGATATATTGCGATCGTGATTTTTAAAAATGTTTTTACATCGCTTTGTAAACCACATGACGTCACACTTAAAAAACGGATTACTATAGTTGTTGTGTTACCATAGCAACTATAGAATTAACTTAATTAAAATAAATTAAAAAAATTTAATTTAATTAAATTTAATTAAAATAATTACAACTATATTATATTATACATTACTATAGTTGTTGTGTCACCATAACTATAGAATCAGCACAACAACCACACAGGGGCCAAAAAAAAACCTAAAAATCCCTTTGACGTAACATTGAGACGACGTTTGACGCAGTATACCGCCAAGTTTGAATTTCGTAGAAATATGGGATTCACAACACCTGGAGAGGTTAACAGCCTGTGTAAGAACATACCCCACAAGGGGGTAAATGTTGCACCCCTGGGGCTCTAGGACATCCCAAAGTTTCCTATTGACATTGTGCCATTGACTCCCATTCATTGTTCTAGAGCACAGTACCTAACGAAAGACAAAAATCATCATAGAGCCAAGAGTGAATTTCGTAGAAATATGGGATTCGCCACATCTCGAAAGGGTTACAGCCCGGGTAAGAACATACCCCGAAAGGGGGTAAATGTTGTACCCCTGGGGTGTTAGGACGTCCCAAAATGTCCTATAGACATAACATTGAGCCGAACTTTGATGAATCACTGCGCAGAGTGTGAATTTCATAGAAATATGGGATTCACAACATCTGTAGCGGGTTGCAGTCTAAGTAAGAACATACTCCAAAAGGGGGTATAAGTTGTACCCCTGGGGTGCTAGGACATCCCAAAATGGTCCCATTCACTTAACATTGCCCATTGACTCCCATTCATTACATTGACTCCCATTATAAATGTCACATATCAATCACATTACATAGCAGTGTCATACAGTCTTGGGGTAGGGATGGGCGATATGGCCTAAAATCCATATTGCGATATACATTGCAGCCTCTTGCGATAACGATATATATTGCGATATATAAATTATAATAGAACCATTTCAGAACAGGTTACATAGACCCTTAGGAAAGCCAAACTGCTATTTCTTTTTAAGAAATAAAGAAACGTTGCATGTCATTTTGAGAACATTTATTGTGCAAAAGCAAAACTGTAATTAAACAACACAATGTTGCAGATAAATAAACTAAATGTAGTGCCTTTTAGAAAGAAAGACTTTTCTTTTAAGTCCTTGGTTCCTAAATGCCAAGTTGCAGAGAACAAAAAAAACTGGTGTCTTTTTAGTTAAGGAACTTACACTGTACTGAAATTACTTCCAGTATTAAAAAGTCAAATAAAAATGTGTACTGCAGATACTTTAAATAAAAACATATTTCTAACCTGCAGCCTAAGGCAACGCATTTGGTTTTAAACATTTTGTTCTCCTAATGAAATTAAAACTGGTGTCTTGATCTGCTCTTTCTCTCTCTCCCTCTCTCTCTCCCTCTCTCTCTCTGTCTGCTGTAGTGTTGGTGCTGCTGAAAGATTGAGATGCCAAAGTTTGCTTGTAAAGTAATGCAAAAATGAATATAATTAATATCGAAAGCGAAAGCAGATTCTCGGACATGTCCGGGGAAAAGAGAATGTATTGTCACCCCAAATAATGAGCTGGATCAGTCTATTTAGTCTTCGCGCTCTTCTTAAAGCTGCTCCCAAATCAGAACAACAGTTCTGTATCCAGCGCAATACAGCGCGTCTCTGTGGGTCTGCATGCAGAGCATGTGAGTCTGTGGCAGAGTGTTGTCAGTTTCTCGCGAACACAGAACCGGGCCGCCCCAATAATATATCGGCCGCCCAGGTAAAATCTGTGTGGGAGGCACTGATGTTCACTAGACAAGCCACAATATGCCATGCATGAGGCTCGCAAGTTGTTCGACACGCCGCCATTCGGTGCCATGCGTTGCTTAGTGCTGTTGTTGCTGTTGCTTTTAATTTCGCGGGTAGATTGCGTCATCAAACATCTATTATCGCGATAGTGCAATAGAATTAGAATCTCTATCGTAGGCCAATTTTGTCTCGTTTATATCACATATCGTTTATATCGCCCATTACTATCTTGGGGGTGGGCTTAATTGACTCAAGCAACCAACCAGCGTCTCAATATGATAATGAAGCTCTCAAGCCACACCCCCCCAACCTTTTAAGGACCCTTAATAACTGCGTCATTGACTTAACATGGGGTGGGACGTCCCATTGCTGACTCCATTGACTTCCATTATAAATGTCACACATCAATAACATTACATAGGAGGGTCATAGAGACATGGGGGTGGGCTCATTTGACTCAGGCAACCAATCAGGGTCTCAATATGATAATGAGGCACTCTAGCCACGCCCCCAAAGTGATAGACTGCCATAATAATAGGCTTAGATGCATATCTTTGCATATCAGTCTCATACAGACATGGGGGTGGGCTCATTTGACTTGGGCAACCAATCAGGGTCTCAATATGATAATGAGGCACTCTAGCCACGCCCCCAAACTGATCCCATAGACTGCCATTATAATAGGCTTTGATGCATATCTTTGCATAGCAGTGTCATACAGACATGGGGGGTTGGCTCATTTGACTCAGACAACCAATAAGCATCTCAATATGATAATGAAGCTCACAAGCCACGCCCCCAAACGGATCCCATAGACTGCCATTATACTTGACCTAGATGCATATCTTTGCCTAGCAGTGTCATACAGACATGGGGGTTGGTTCATTTAACTTCATTTGGCAACCAAACACATTCAAGTTCACTTTGTAACCACGCCGATAGCATCAAAACAGAGTACCCTAGCAACCATTTACCAACAGCTATATCTCAGCATCAGAACATCGTAGAGACATGGGGATTGGCTTGTTGGAATTATGCTAGCAAACGGAACTTACTATATGCTACACATGCTAGCAGTGACTAGCTACATGCTAATATTGACTAGCCAAGTGCTATATCTTGCTAGAAATGCTTACTAAGTATAAACATTTGATCAAGCATGTATGTAAGGCATGCCTAGTAACAACCCAGGGTACCCTAGCAACTGCCTAGCAACTACTCAAATTACCCTAGCAACTGCCTAGCAACCACCTAGCAACCGCCTAGCAACGGCCTAGTAATGCCTTAGTAAGGGCCTAGTGACCACTCAGGACAACCTAGCAACAGTCTAGCAACGCCTTAGCAACCACTCAGAATACCCTAGCAACCACCTAGCAACACCTTAGCAACCACTTAGGACACCCTAGCAACCACCTAGCAACACCTTAGCAACCACCTAGCAACCATTTAGAACACCCTAGCAACCACCTAGCAACACCTTAGCAACCACCTAGCAACCACTCAGAACACCCTAGCAACTGCCTAGCAACACCTTAGCAACCATCCAGCAACCACTCAGGACACCCTAGCAACCGCCTAGCAACACCTTAGCAACCGCCTAGCAACCACTCAGAACACCCTAGCAACCACCTAGCCACGCCTTAGCAACCACCTAGCAACCACTCAGAACACCCTAGCAACCACTTAGGACACCCTAGCAACCGCCTAGCAACGCCTTAGCAACCACCTAGCAACCACTCAGAACACCCTATCACCGCCCTAAACTGCCTAGTAACCACTCAGAACACCCTAGCAACCGATTAAAATGCATTGTACCCCATCGATTTGCCACGGAAACCCCACTCACATTTTCTTTAGGAAATGTACAATTCTAGTATTACTATTGTTGTTGTGTTACCATAACAACTATAAATTTACCACAACAGATTAATTCAAGTGCTTTACTATAGTTTGGTTTAAAAACAGTGGCTGTGTCCGTAATCGCATACGTCCATACTATATAGTACACTAAAAACATTATGCAAGACGAGTAGTACGTCAAAACTCATAGAATTCGAAAAACAGTATGCGAGAAGTACCCGGTTGACCTACTACTTACGGCTAGATTCTGAAGTTTGCATTTGATGGACGCTACGCTATCCCATGATGCACCGCGAGATAATTCATGAATAGGAGTGAAGCGATGCAACTGATGTGGGTAGGTCATGTGATCATGACAAAATGGTGGGTGTAGAACATCCGAGTTCCATTCATACTACTCACATTCATATTGTGTAGAATTTAAATTCGAATGCAGTACCTATTGAGTAGTAGGCGATTTTAGACGCAGCGAATGTAATATTTACTGTAAATGACTATAAGCTTGGCATCAATCGCCTCAGCTTCAGGTAAAGAGAGCCTGTTCGTAAACACTCGACTGAAAGAGCGGGAAATCATAATGACATCAGAGCCATAATTCCAATTAAAGAACAAATGGTAAATGAGTGATTGTAAGAACAATGCTTGTGCGACTGCCAAACAGGCGGACTGTGATTTTAATTGCGCTGTTAATTGTTTGGCTGCTGTCTAATAAGCACAGGAAGGTGAATGTGGAGAACAGCTGGACATTAACACGGTTTCGACAGGATTTTCCCATCATTGTGTTCCTCCGCTGTGCTGGTTTGGATTGCAGCTCTGTTTATGATGTTTTTGTTTTGGTGCACTATTGTTTATAGCCATTATACTTTGTCAGGCCTAAAACACAACAGAAACTCATGAGCTGAATGCAGACTAGAGGTCAGTTCATTTTATTTTTCATTCCTCAAATGCTTTATAGAGCTAAATTTGGCACCACTAAAAGTTATTTTATGTAAACAAGTTTGACTATTTATTCACTTATGTCTGATAAGTACTCAACCAAATAACTTGGCACTAACACTCACCGGCCACTTTATTAGGTACACTTTACTAGTACCCGGTTGGACCTCTTTTGCCTTCAGAACTGCCTTAATCCTTCATGGCATAGATTCAACAAGGTACTGGAAATATTCCTCAGAGATTTTGCTCCATATTGACATGATAGCATCACGCAGTAGCTGCAGATTTGTCGGCTGCACATCCATGATGCCAATCTCTCGTTCCACCACATCCCAAAGGTGCTCTATTGGATTGAGAGCTGGTGACTGTGGAGGCCATTTGAGTACAGTGAACTCATTGTCATGTTCAAGAAACCAGTTCGAGATGATTCACGACATGGTGCGTTATCCTGCTGGACATAGCCATCAGAAGATGGAGACACTGTGGTCATAAAGGGATGGACATGGTCAGCAACAATACTCAGGTAGGCTGTGGCGTTGACACCATGCTCAGTTGGTACTAATGGACCCAAAGTGTGCCAAGAAAATATCCTCCACACCATTACACCACCACCACCAGCCTGAACCGCTGATACAAGGCAGGATGGATCCATGCTTTCATGTTGTTGACAGCAAATTCTGACCCGACCATCCAAATGTGGCAGCAGAAATGGAGACTCATCAGACCAGACAACGTTTCTCCAATCTTCTATTGTTCAGTTTTGGTGAGCCTGTGTGAATTGTAGCCTCAGTTTCCTGTTCTTAGCTGACAGGAGTGGCACCCGGTGTGGTCTTCTGCTGCTGTAGCCCATCCGCCTCAAGGTTGGACGTGTTGTGTGTTCAGAGATGCTCTTCTGCAGACCTCGGTTATATCAAGTGGTTATTTGAGTTACTGTTGCCTTTCTATCAGCTGGAACCAGTCTGGCCATTCTCCTCTGACCTCTGGCATCAACAAGGCATTTGCGCCCACAGAACTGCCGCTCACTGAATATTTCCTCTTTGTCGGACCATTCTCTGTAAACCCTAGAGATGGTTGTGCGTGAAAATCTCAGTAGATCAGCAGTTTCTGAAGTACTCAGAGCAGCCCGTCTGGCACCAACAACCATGCCACGTTCAAAGTCACTTAAATCCCCTTTCTTCCACATTCTGATGCTCGCTTTGAACTGCAGCAGATCGTCTTGACCATGTCTACATGACTAAATGCATTGAGTTGCTGCCATGTGATTGGCTGATTAGTAATTCGCGTTATTGAGCAGTTGGACAGGTGTACCTAATAAAGTGGCCGGTGAGCGTATTTGTACAGTTAAAGGTAAAATTAGTCGCCATCCTGTGAATAGAAATATTTCCTAAGTGATGTTTAAGGGAGCAAGAACATTTTACACATTATTTCATGCTATATTTTTCGTCTGGTTAAAGTCTTATTTCTGTTATAATTATGCTAAATTAATAGGCTGAAAAAAATAAAAACTGATAACAGATTTACACTCCTAATATAAGCATGCATCCTTAATGTACTGGTAGAATAAATAAACGCTGTGTTTCTGACACGGAGAGGATCCAGACACAGGGTTTCCTGAGCAGTATTTACAGAGCTGACTCTCACTATTGTGTGGCTCTCAGGACGTCTTCCTCTCATTCTGCCCTTCAGTGCATGAGAACACATACATGCATGACCTACATCATCCTCATTCAAGCACACAAAGGATTTCTCACATGCATCCATTTAAAGCATCTAGTGCAAACATCCAGCGAGTCCGCATTTAAGCTCATACTGCCACCGTGTGTCTCTGTGATCAAACTACATCTGCTCTACACTGTAATCGGAATCAGAGAGAGCTTTATTGCCAGGCATGTTTAAATATGCACTGAAAAAAATATTCATTGGATTTACTAATTGTTTTGAGGTAAGTGGTTGCAAATAATTTATGTGAGCTGGAATTAACTACATTTCAATTGTTTGTTTGCATTCAGCCCATATAAATTGTTTGCAACCATTAAAAAAAAGAGCAAATCATCATTCATTCATTTTCTTTTCGGCTTAGTCCCTTTATTATTCTGGGGTCGCCACAGCGGAATGAACCATCAACTTATCCAGCATATGTTTTACACAGAGGATGCCCTTCCAGCTGTAACCCATCACCAGGAAATATCCATACACTGTCATTCACATACACACACTACCGACAATTTAGTTCATCAGTTCTCCTATAGCGCATGTGTTTGGACTGTGGGGGAAAACCGGAGCACCCGGAGGTAACCCACGCCAACACGGGGAGAACATGCAAACTTCACACAGAAGCGCCAACTGACCTAGCCGGGACTCGAATCAGCGACCTTCTTGCTGTGAGGCGATTGTGTTACCCAGTGCGCCTCCGTGACATCCTTGATTAAATCCAATGAATCATTTTTTTTGCAACAGCCCTGCTGAAAAAACTAGCATATGCTGGTTAGGTATGTTTTGATGCTGGTATGCTGGTCTTGCTGGTTTCAGTGCTGGTATTGCTGGTATTGCTGGTATTGCTGGTCTTGCTGGTTTCAGAGCTTGTCTCAATGTTGGTCTTGCTGGCCTGAGTGCTAGTCCTGACCAGCATTGAGACCAGCAGGACCAGCATTGAGACCAACAAGACCAGCATTAAAACCAGTAGACCAGCATCAAGACAAGCAAAACCAGCATTGAGACCAGCATTAAAACCAGTAAGACCAGCATCAAGACAAGCAAAACCAGCATTGAGACCAGCAAGACCAGCATTAAAACCAGTATAGGACCAGCATCAAGACAAGCAAAACCAGCATTGAGACCAGCATTAAAACCAGTAGACCAGCATCAAGACAAGCAAAACCAGCATTGAGACCAGCAAGACCAGCATTAAAACCAGTAAGACCAGCATCAAGACAAGCAAAACCAGCATTGAGACCAGCATTAAAACCAGTAAACCAGCATCAAGACAAGCAAAACTAGCATTGAGACCAGCATTAAAACCAGTAAGACCAGCATCAAGACAAGCAAAACCAGCATTGAGACCAGCATTAAAACCAGTAAACCAACATCAAGACAAGCAAAACCAGCATTGAGACCAGCAAGACCAGCATTAAAACCAGTAAGACCAGCATCAAGACAAGCAAAACCAGCATTGAGACCAGCATTAAAACCAGTAAACCAGCATCAAGACAAGCAAAACTAGCATTGAGACCAGCATTAAAACCAGTAAGACCAGCATCAAGACAAGCAAAACCAGCATTGAGACCAGCATTAAAACCAGTAAACCAACATCAAGACAAGCAAAACCAGCATTGAGACCAGCATTAAAACCAGTAAACCAACATCAAGACAAGCAAAACCAGCATTGAGACCAGCATTAAAACCAGTAAACCAGCATCAAGACAAGCAAAACCAGCATTGAAACCAGCATTAAAACCAGTAAACCAACATCAAGACAAGCAAAACCAGCATTGAAACCAGCATTAAAACCAGTAAGACCAGCATCAAGACAAGCAAAACCAGCATTGAAACCAGCAAGACCAGCATTAAAACCAGCAAGACCAGCATACCAGCATCAAAACATACCTTACCAGTATATGCTGTTTTTTTCAGCAGGGAGTGCAACAGAATGACAGTGAATCGTAAATAAAAGTAAATAAAAAATAAGAATGTACACTTTTGACACAGTAAAATACTGTTAAAATGCAATACACAATACATACACGTTGTCCCCACACAATTCAATTAAGTTAACTTAACAAATGTAAGTGGACTGAACATAAAACAATTAAGTTGTCCCAAAAAAATCCCAAGAATTGTGTTGTTTCCACTCATTTTAAATCAGTAGCTTGAACAAGCAGCAAAAAAAAAAAACATTTATTGAGTGTATATAATCAACACATCAATTCTGAGCCAATAGGTGTGCAAACTAAGAGAAAATAAATAAATAAATAAATAAATAAATATTTGATTAAAAAGCATTTTAGAAAATGATTACTTAAATTATGTGTTCGTTTATTGCTATTTTAAAATTGTTGATTATAATTTCATTTGTTTTAATTATTCTTAAATACAGTTAAACAATTAGCACATTTATTTCTGTATTGGAAAGTTAATTATTTTGTCATATTAGATTTTTTCTAACATATTTTTAACGTAATGTTTTGTATAAATTGCAAAGATTTACAGTCAATTCATTCATTATACCATTAGCATAAGAGTCAATCAAATTAATAAACATTAATATTAGATTAAATAATGTAACAAAATGTCTGATTAATAACAACTGATTAATGCTTTGTTTTTTTTCATTCATTCATTTTCTTTTCAGCTTAGTCCCTTTATTAATCAGGGGTCGCCACAGCAGAATGAACCGCCAACTTATCCAGCACGTTTTTACGCAGCAGATGCCCTTCCAGCTGCAACCCATCTCTGGGAAAGCTTTGTTTTATTATGAATTAATATTTTGATATATTGTTATTATTTATTTATTTATATACAAAAGTTTTGTTTATTTATAATAATAACAACAACATCAACAATAATAATAATGTCATTTAATCATTCTTAGTATTAGTTTACATTAGATATTTAATTTATTATTTAATAAGCATAATTTCATTGTAAGTTGATACTTAACAAATTATCTCTCAAAATATATGCATGGGTCGATTTATCTATCAAATTAATAAAAATAGAAGTAATTAATTATATTAAATCATGTGGTAAAAATGATTGATTAAAAGCCGTTGCTAAATGCTATGGTTAATTAAAAATTGCAATTAAAAGTATTAATTTACTAGTTTAAGATCAATAATTTATTATTATTTTATATATAATATAAAAAATATATAAATTATGATTATATATATATATTTATATATATATATATGTATATAGTTTTATAACTTTATATAATAATAATAATAATAATAATAATAATAATAATAATATATTATTAATATTATTTGTTTGAATATTTGTATTTATCCTTTATTAAACAAGATTTGGTGTAAGTTGACACCTAACTAATTTCTCTCGAAATATATGGGTCGATTTATTTGCATGTCTTTACAGTACCTATAAATAATATGACGTTATTTTATGCACATATATCACTATATATATATTTTAATACATTTTTAAATGACCAAAAAGCGCTTTTCGCAAAAGATAAGCTATATAATAACAAACCACAACACAATAGAATTGCGCTTTAAATAGGACCATCCTCCCCCAGCGCATCATATTTATTCCAGCTGTTCCCAAAGCGAAAATACGAATCCTACTATGATTAAACATTATCTTATAAATATTAATTACGTATAAGAGCCGTTGCGCGGTTGCGATCCAATCGCGACACACTAAAACCAACAGACATCCAATAAGAATCCCGGCTTATGAATATTAATGATCCAGCCTTCACCATAGTACTAGCTAGTCATTCGGCGTTCGGAAAGCGGCCGGGATGACGAGCAGCGCCAGGTACAAGAGCAGGACGGTGAAATCAGGTGAGAAAGCTCAACTCTTATCAATGTATGACTGAAATAACAATAAATGACATGTAATTGTGTGTTTCCATGACTCGGCGTGAATGAATGAATGGGCGTCTGCGCGTTCACCTGCCGCGGGCACACGCAGAGGATGGAGAGGTCTGTATTTATCCATATTCACACATATAAAACATATTTATAAACACTACTGTGATGATGTTGTGTGTGTTTAGCATGAGCTGTGTGACTCTGGGACACTGTGGTGAATATTTGAACACATAATGACATCTGCATCACATGCTCTCCGCATCTGTTTGCGTTGGAGGAACAATAAAACGCCGAAATATCAGATGAGAAATATAAAGTATGAAATTTTAAGGATTGCAGATGTCTTTTTCTCATGTGAGAGATGGATGTTTTGTGTTTTCAGAGATGCATGAAAGTAATCCTCGCTGCTGCTCTCAGTGTCCCACATTTCAGCTCAGTGTAAAGCAGGACAATGCAGACAATATTATGATTACAGATATTTTTGTTTTGTTTGCATTGGAGTTCAGATTATTTGCATTGCATTTCATCCATAAGGAGAATTGGAGGAGCAATGTGATTAAATGCAAATGAAATGTTTATTTGGCAACTAGTAAAGTAGCCTAATAACATGACTAAAACTGAAATAAACATGAATTAGCAATGAATATAATGTTTTGAAATGAAAATAGCTTTAGTTTAGATACTAATATTAATCAAACTATACACAGTGCTCAGCATATATGAGTACACCCCCACGAATCTCTCATTTAAATGAATATTTTCTATAGGATGCTTTACAATATTATATTTGTGCATATACATTAGTTTAGTCAGTACTGAAGCCAAATCTGGAACTTATCTAACGAAATAACTTACAATAATGGTTCAAAAAATGGTAGCCAATATTTAAATGTTAGGGAAAAATATTACATAATATTAAAAAAAAACAGCAAAAATTAAGAGAAACAAAAAAAATATAAACAATTTAGTTGAAATTATTTAGCAATATTCTGCACAAATTTAATTGTATTTTCTTTCCATTTCTAAAGATGTTCTTTGACTAAAATTCCTAATATTTTAATAAATATATCTGTTTTGTTCAAATGCACCAAAATATATTGCCTATATTCACTGAGAAATGGATAAAAATATTAATTTTTAACATGGGGTAAACTCAATTATGCTGAGCACTGTATATACTACTTTGAATTAAAAAAAAAAGATATTATTTAAGTAATAAAATGACTATAACTGAAATAAACATGAATGAAACCTATAAGTATTTGGGCATTTACATCGACAGTTCTTTCACATGGAAAACACACATTGAGTTGTTCTCGTTTACACCAGAGATCGTATTTTTTACAGAGGTTACGTCTTTTTGGAGTTAACAAGAAGCTCATGATGTTGTATTATAACGCAGTTCTTGAAAGCATTGTTAGATATGGTATCACAGTGGGGTTTGGCAACCTAACTGTTCAGTGTAAATCCAAGTTGATGCATCTCTTAAAGACAGGATGGAAAATAGTTGGGCACGATGAATATTTTTAATCCTCAAGTTTTATATAACAATTTTGTCCTCAATTGGATTGTGAACGATCTAACTCATTTTTTGTTTCCACATTATGAACTACTTCCCTCTGGTAGAAGATATAGAGTCCCAAGGTGTAGGTTGAACCGTTATAAGAAATCCTTTGTATCTGTTTCAGTGGGTTTATTATCTTAATTAGCATTATAAATTCTGTAACTGCTGTATTTTTGTATTGTTTTTATTGCCTGTTTTTATGGAATGCTGCAGTAATATGGTGATGCCTATAACAAATTTCCTATCAAGGACAATAAAGTTTACTACTACTACTACTCAAAATAAATAAAATATTTATCAAAATAAAAAATGCTTTAGTTTAAGCACTAAAATGTACATAAAATATATAAATATTTTTTACATTTATCAGTATTACAATTACCGAAATGGAAATAAACATATATATTAAAATTTAATATAATAATTTAAAATAATATTTTTGAAAAAATGTCAAAATATCAGTTCCGAATGTAAATGTCAACTAAATTAAATAAAACGTGTAATAGTTTAAGTAAATTACACGTAAAAAATTACTGAAGCTGAAATAAACATAAATTAAAATATTTTACAAAAGTACAAAATAAAGTTAAAAAATTACTAGACTGAAATTAATATAATCTTAAACAAAATAAATTAAAAACAATGAAAACTTGGTATTTAACTATTAAAATAGGTTTTAGTACTAAAAATAATAAAAAATTGCTATTAACATTTAATTAATTTAATAAAAAATTGAACTGAAAATTCACAATATTAGTAAATACGGCGGCTCAGTGGTTATCACTGTTGCCTCTAAGGACTAAACAGAAGGAAAATTAAATGAATGAAAATGACTGAAACTGAAATGAACATGAATTAAAAATAAATAAAATAGTTTAAAATAAAAAATGCTTTAGTGTAAGCCCTAAAATGACTGAAAATGAAACAAACCTAAAATATATAAATATATTTTGAAATAAAAAATGTTTTTGCTTTAGTATTAAAATGACCGAAATGGAAATAAACATACATTAAAATTAAATATAATATTTTGAAAAAAATAATAATAATATTAGATGGAAAAATGTCAAAATATCAGTTCCAAATGTAAATGTCAACTAAATTAAATGAAACGTGTATTAGTTTAAGTAAAATTACTGAAGCTGAAATAAACATATATTAAAATATTTTTAATTAAAACAAAAAGGAAAAAAGAGCAAAGGAGAAAAAAAGCTGGAAAAAACTATTAATTTGGCAAATAAAAAAATGAAATAAAATATGTTTTAATTAATAAATTAGTACAAAAATTACTAGATTGAAATTAATATAATTTCAAACTAAATAAATTAAAATAATGAAAATGTAAATAAAAATGAGAAATGTTAACTTGGTATTTAACTATTAAAATAAGTTTTAGTACTAAAAATAATAAAAAGTGCTATCAACATCTTTTAAAACTGAACTGAAAATTCACAATATTAGTAAATGCGGTGGCTCAGTGGTTAGCACTGGCCTCACAGCAAGAAGGTTGCTGGTTCGAGTCCCAGCTGGGTCACTTGGCATGGGTTTCCTCCGGTTTCCCCCACAGTCCAAACACATGCGCTATAGGGGAATTCATTCATTCATTGTCTTGTCGGCTTAGTCCCTTTATTAATCCGGGGTCGCCACAGCGGAATGAACCGCCAACTTATCCAGCACGATTTTACGCAGCGGATGCCCTTCCAGCCGCAACCCATCTCTGGGAACATCCACACACTCATTCACACACATACACTATGGACAATTTAGCTTACCCAATTCACCTGTACCGCATGTCTTTGGACTGTGGGGGAAACCGGAGCACCCGGAGGAAACCCACGCGAACGCAGGGAGAACATGCAAACTCCATACAGAAACGCCAACTGACCCAGCCCAGCCGAGGTTCGAACCTGCGACCCAGCGACGTTCTTGCTGTGAGGCAACAGCACTACCTACTGCGCCACTGTGTTGCCCTATAGGGGAATTGATGAACTAAATTGCCTGTAGTGTCAGAGTGTGTGTGTGTGTGTGTGTGAATGAGAGTGTATGGGGGTTTCCCAGTACTGGGTTGCAGCTGGAAGGGCAGTGTGTAAAACATATGCTGGATAAGTTCTGCTGTGGTGACCCCTGAAAATAAAGGGACTAAGCTGAAGGAAAATGAATGAATAAACTAGTAAATACTTTATTAGAATATTTCTTTGCCATGTTTAATGGTGTTGCAATTAATATTATTTACATCACATTTTTATGCATGTTAAAAATGAGACGAAATTTGTTTGAATAATGTTGCAATGCAAAATTAGTTCCTAAAATAGCATCAGTTTTGTTTATGCATTAAATTTCTATCTTTTTTTAAATATGAATTGATATGCTTTTAATTAAAAAGTCCTTGTTAATTAACTATATATACATACCGCTTTTCTAGGGATGTTTGTGATTTAATATTCCTAAAAAGCATGATATATATATGAGCAGAGCTGATGTTTTCGCTGTGCAACGGCTTAGAAAATGTGTGTTTGGCTTTCCGTATGTCCAGCCGAGGGCGAACTGTCAGTCAATCTGGACCGGAGATGAAAATAACACTAATGCTTCTTTCTGCTAGGAAACATTCAAAGCATTGGTTGCATCGAACGCCCACAAATACATGCACACGGCGTCCAGAAACTGTGCAGGAATGCCAAATCCAGAGGAGATATTCACAGACAGAACAAACAATCCACTGATTTCTGATCTAATATCGCATTTATTTTATGCATTCACTAATGCAAACACTACTGATTAGTCTAATTTATCAGCATTTCCATACAAACGCACATTCAAAGTAAGCCACTGTATATACAGCAGATTTGCATAGATTTGTTGTTTGCATCAGATTTGTTTATTTATATATAATTTATATAAAGTTAAAATTAAACCAAAATATTAGATAAAACCTTTGAAACTGCAAAATTATATTAAAATAAATTAAATTTTATGATATTTTAGATCTCTTATTATCACTCATTTTCATACAAACACACAATCAAAGTAATCCACTGTATATAAAACAGCAGATTTGCATATTCTAATTTGCACTGGACCAATTAACAGGACTGATTTTGCATATTTGGTGAGGCTGAAAATTTTAAGTAAAAAAATGTCCACTATATTAAATAAAATATGTGTTAGTTCATGTACTTAAATTACATATAAATATTATATAACAAACCTTATGAAAAGAGCTGAAAAGTACAAATATTAGTTTGGCAATTAACTAAAATCAAATATGTTTTAATTTACAAAATTTACTGAAAGTTTAATTGCTTATACAAATTTTTATGTTTTAATTTTTAATTCAATTTTTTTTTCATCACCAGGTGTTTAGTTACTGTCAACTAAAACTGAAAATTAAATTGAATAATTATTGTTTATTTACATATAATTGATTTAAAGTTGAAATTTAAACCAATATTTTACATGAAAAACTCTGAAACTGCAAAATGATACTAAAATAATAAAATTTTTATTTAATTGATCTTTGATATTTTAGATCTCTTTGTCTCACTTTTTAGCATTTTCATACAAACACACATTCAAAGTAAACCACTGTATATAAAACAGCAGATTTGCATATTCTAATTTGCACTGGACCAAAAAAACAGGGCTGATTTTGCATATTCGTTGAAGTTTAGTAAAATGTTAATGTCAACTAAGTGAAATAAATTATGTGTTTATGTACTTAAATTACTGTAGCTAAATATAAAAATAAGCTGAAAATATTAATTTGGCAAATAACTGAAATAAAATATGTTTTAATTACTAAATTAATACAAAAATTACAGAAAGTTTAAGTACTAACACAACTTTAATTATTATTTTTTTCAATTAAAATGTTTTTTCATCACCAGGTGATTAGTTACTGAACATTAAATTGAATAAATATTGTTTATTTATATAATTGACAAAGTTTAAATTAATCTAAAATATTGGATGAAAAACTCAGAAACTGCTAAATTATACTAAAATATACAATTTAATTGATCTTTTATGACATTTTATATCTCTTAGTCTCACTTCTTAGCCTTTTCATACAAACAATTAATGCAAAATTAATTTAGCAAACTGATTAAACTTGCTAAAATTACAAAAACTGAAAATAATTTATTTAATTGATCTTTTTTGATATTTTAGATCTAGTCTAATTGATCAGTCTTTTCATACATATGCACATTCAAACTAGGCTACTGTGCTTAAAACTGCAGATTTGCATATTCTAATTTGCACTGGACCAATAAACAGGGCTGATTTTGCATATTTGGTAATGTTAAAAGTGTAAGATATAATAAAAATAAAAGCATGAACAAACATAAATTTTCTAAAATATAAATAATAAAAATCTTTAAAAAAAATGATTAATTAAATTGATTAAAAATTACTAAAATTGAAAATAATTAAATTGATGTTTTATGATATTTTAGATAGTCTAATTTATCAGTGTTTTCATACATCATTCAAACTAGGCCACCTGACATAAAACTGCAGATTTGCATATTCTAATTAGCACTGGACCAATAAGCAGGGCTGATTTTGCATATTTGGTGATGTTAAAAGTGTTAAAAGTAAACAATAAAAATATAAACACATAAATAAACAAACATAAATATTCTAAAATATAAATAATAAATAAAAAGCTTTAAAAATAATTTAAATGATTAAATTGACTAAAATGACTAAAACTGAAAATAATTTCTTTAATTGATATTTTATTATATTTTAGATAATATCATCTACAGTAATATCGTTTAGTCAAATTTATCAGTGTGTTCATATGTACATTCAAACTAGGCCACTGTGCATAAAACAGCAGATTTGCATATTCTAATTTGCTCTGGACCAATAAGCAGTGCTGATTTTGCATATTCAGTGGTGTAAACCATGCATTATGATTTCATATGACAGCAGCGGCTTATATAATAGCATAACTGATGTAATATAGTGAATATGGGCTGCGAGGCCCTCAGGCAGACTGTCTGAGCACAATAGCACATGCAGGAATTATGGGATTGCCCTACTAAGGCACATGAGGGGGCGGAGCTTGACTCGCTTCATCCCTTGACATGAAATGATTTAGCTGCTCATGTCTGCTATATTGTACTGTTGTTTATAGGGAAATGAATAATTAGCATTGTGTTATTAAATGATGCATGTTTCTGTGTTTCAGGAGAAAGAGTATGTGGGCTTCGCCACGCTCCCCAATCAGGTTCACAGGAAGTCGGTGAAAAAAGGGTTCGATTTCACGCTCATGGTGGCAGGTGAGCTTCTTACTGTTAACTAAAACGAGTTCATGTTTGGATTTTATAGAATTAAAAATATATGCAACATACAGTTCAAAATATTGCAAAAATGACACAAATACACAAGCATATGCATTCACACATACACATCTACATCTACATGCATAGACACACACATATACAGACACATACTGTATACACACACACGTACACATTCAGTCTCCGGCCACTTTATTAGGTACACCTTAGTACCGGGTTTGCCTTCAGAACTGCCTTAATCCTTCGTGGCAGAGATTCAACAAGCTACTGGAAATATTCCTCAGAGATTTTGCTCCATATTGACATGATAGCATCACACAGTTGCTGCAGATTTGTCGGCTGCACATCCATGATGCCAATCTCCCGTTCCACCACATCCCAAAGGTGCTCTATTGGATTAAGCTCTGGTGACTGTGGAGGCCATTTGAGTACAGTGAACTCATTGTCATGTTCAAGAAACCAGTCTGAGATGATTGGCGCTTTATGACATGGTGCGTTATCCTGCTGGAAGTAGCCATCAGAAGATGGAGACACTGTGGTCATAAAGGGATGGACATGGTCAGCAACAATACTCAGGTAGGCTGTGGCGTTGACACCATGCTCAGTTGGTACTAATGGACCCAAAGTGTGCCAAGAAAATCTCCCCCACACCATTACACCACCACCACCAGCCTGAAGCGCTGATACAAGGCAGGATGGATCCATGCTTTCATGTTGTTGACGCCAAATTCTGACCCGACCATCTGAATGTGGCAGCAGAAATGGAGACTCATCAGACCAGGCAACATTTCTCCAATCTTCTATTGTCCAGTTTTGGTGAGCCTGTGTGAATTGTAGCCTCAGTTTCCTGTTCTTAGCTGACAGGAGTGGCACCCGGTGTGGTCTTCTGCTGCTGTAGCCCATCATCCGCCTCAAGGTTGGACGTGTTGTGTGTTCAGAGATGCTCTTCTGCAGACCTCGGTTGTAACAAGTGCTTATTTGAGTTACTGTTGCCTTTCAGCTGGAACCAGTCTGGCCATTCCCTCTGGCATCAACAAGGCATTTGCGCCCACAGAACTGCCGCTCACTGGATATTTCCCCTTTGTTGGACCATTCTCTGTAAACCCTAGAGATGGTTGTGCGTGAAAATCCCAGTAGATCAGCAGTTTCTGAAATACTCAGACCAGCTCGTCTGGCACCAACGACCATTCCACGTTTAAAGTCACTTAAATCCCCTTTCTTCCTCATTCTGATGCTCGCTTTGAACTGCAGCAGATCGTCTTGACCATGTCTACACGCCTAAATGCATTGAGTTGCTGCCATGTGATCGGCTGATTAGAAATTTGCGTTAACGAGCAGTAGGACAGGTGTACCTAATAAAGTGGCCGGTGAGTTTATACACACACTAAACAAACATACGCAGACAGACGCACAGATATACAATCACACAAACACACACACACACACATACATACACACACACACAAACGCATGCATATTTACACAGTAATGAAGTAATGAGTAATGAAGAAACACTTAATTTTTAACGATTCAGATAATGGAGAAGTACAGAAGGATGTGAAGTATTTCAGCACAACTCAGCTGTGTGTTTTTGAATGTGTGTGTGTGTGTGTTTTTCAGGAGAGTCTGGCTTAGGAAAATCCACACTGATCAACAGCTTATTCCTCACAGACCTGTACAAGGACCGCAAACTGCTGAACGCTGAAGGTAGATTCATGCACATTCACAGCAGCTGAAATAAGTACGGAAGAGCTGATGACCGGGTGTTGAATTATGCAAGGAATAAAGCCTTGCTGCATCGTTTCTCAGATAAACAAGGATGTTCACTTAGCATGTTTCCTAAATACAGTATTTGCAAACATATTATGGTATTTTTATGCTTTAGAAAAGTCAAAAACGTACATACAGCACCTTTAAAAGGTTTTATTTCTCTGGATTTGAACAAACGTTCAAACATTTGGGATGTTACTGCGTAAGTCAGCAAAATATATAACACTGATCTAGTGGTTTAGGAAATAATCATACATGCTGTGTCTTTAAACGAGTGTGTGTTTGTGCCCAGAGCGCATCAGCCAGACGGTGGAGATCATCAAACACACGGTGGACATCGAGGAGAAAGGAGTCAAGCTCAAACTCACCATCGTGGACACTCCGGGTTTCGGAGACGCCGTCAATAATACAGAGAGGTGCGCGGGTGAATTACATTCATTTTTCTTCGGCTTAGTCATTTATTTATCAGGGGTTGCCACAGCGGAATGAACCACCAACTATTTTAGCATATGTTTTACTCAGCGGATGCCCTTCCAGCCGCAACCCAGTACTGCTAAACACCCATACACTCTCATTCACACACACATTCATACACTGCAGACAATGTAGTTCATCAATTCCCCTATAGCGCATGTGTTTGGACTGTGAGGGAAACCGGAGCACCCAGAGGAAACCCACACCAACACGGGGAGAACATGCAAACTCCACACAGAAATGACAACTGACACAGCCGGGACTTGAACCAGCGACCTTCTTGCTGTGAGGCCACAGTGCTAACCACCGAGCCACCGTGCCACCCCTGCAGTTGTTTTTCTTCTTTAAATATATATATATATATCTCTCCTCCGGCTGCCATTATCAGTCTCACACTATTGCTTTCCTCTTTCTGAAAGTCTTGATAACACCATCCTGGAGTTTTTCTGTCATCATTTCAGCTAATAGGATTGTAAAATAATATATTAGTTGTCCTCTCCCGTTCACTGCGCTCTGAGTTTACCAATTAGAGCTGCGGAGAAACATGCACATGTGGAAAGGCTCCATTGTTTTATGTGTGTGATGATTGTACTGTATGCTGCAACCAAATAGCCTAGGGGAAGTGAATAAAGAAAAAGTGTTTGTGTGTGTGTGTGTGTGTGCAGCTGGAGGACCATCACGGACTACATCGAGCAGCAGTTTGAGCAGTATTTCCGGGACGAGAGTGGCTTGAACAGGAAGAACATCCAGGATAATCGCGTTCACTGCTGCTTGTACTTCATCTCTCCGTTCGGACACGGGTAATTCATCAGTAGGGATCAGTTAGGATTTCTAGAAACTGTAGTATATTAAATAGTGAGCTGTTTGCACACACACACACACATACACACACACACACATATATATATATATATATATATATATATATATATACATACAGTTAAAGCCAGAATTATTAACCCCCGTTTCTTTTTTTCCCCAATTTCTGTTTAACGGAGAGAAGATTTTTTCAACACATTTCTAATCATAATAGTTTTAATAACTCATCTCTAATAACTGATTTATTTTCTCTTTGTCATGATGACAGTAAATAATATTTTACTAGATATTCAAGACACTTCTATACAGCTTAAAGTGACATTTAAAGGCTTCACTAGGTTAATTAGGTTAACTAGGCAGGTTAGGGGAATTAGGCAAGTTATTGTATAATGATGGTTTAAAATGGTTCTTAAAAAATTAAAAACTGCTTTTATTCTAGCCGAAATAAAACAAATAAGACTTTCTCCAGAAGAAAAAATATTATCAGACATACTGTGAAAAATTCCTTGCTCTGTTAAACATCATTTGGGAAATATTTAAAAAAGAAAAAGACATTCAAAAGGGATGCGAATAATTCTGACTTCAACTGTATATATTATAGGTGGGCATAGATTAATTTTTAAATCTGGATTAATCTCACTGTGATCTTGGAATTAATCTAGATTTAAAAAGGCTCATTTGAATTCTGCCGAAGGCATTCAGAATATGTGTGCTACCCAAATAATAAGTCTTTAAGAACGGGTTTCTCAAGCCAGGTGACGCATTAGACAAGGGGCTCATCTCCTGTTTCCAAAATGCATCACAAACTGCTTGAGAAACTGTTCTACTATGATAATTGGTGATGAAAATAAACTTTGTCATCAATGTTGAACTGTAGGCCTACATAAGCTCCAAACAGCGATTTTTGATGACCTTAATCCGACTAAAGTCATAAACAGAAATGGAATTAAGATGTGGAGTATGCAGATATTAGCGGCATTATTGAGGTAAACACCAAGATCAAACTATTACACTATTACTGTCATGTAGGAACTTTCACCATATTTTCCCACAAGATCCACACACGCGGCTGTCAGTAAAGGACCGCGCACACAAACACACACACACATACACACACACACACACACACACACACACACACACACACACACACACACACACACACACACACACACACACACACACACACACACGAAATGCTGAAGTTTTTTTTCTTTCCATTCAGCGTGTGTTATTAAATTCCAGAACACTCTCACCAGTCCTCACTCCTTATTTGCGTCTAATACCCCAGTTTGTCACGGGGGCATGAATGAAATGTTCATGAGTGAATGTGAAACTGCCGAACTGCAGTTAAAGTCACCCAAAATGACAGAAAACTCTTACATGAAAGCACTTCACATAAACACCTTCATTATATTATTGTCTATTAAGGCAAATAACTAGACTACAGATGTCCATGTCAGCGTAGTCAGTCGTGTCTTCAGAGTAAGTGAAAGATCCAGAAGGGCATCCTGCTGATTTGATTCAGAAGGGCACTCTTTTGTCAGACGGCTCACCGGTTTGACTTTCATTTACCGTCATTCATTTTAAAAAGCACCCGCTCCATTTTATCTGTATATGTTTTACTGGAACACATAAACTCTACAGGTGCCTGATAGTTAGATGTGGAGCTCACGTTAATCAGATTCACTCTAGTGAACTGCATCCATGTTAGCACGTCATGTTTGATGTGGTCATTTCACAGTAGGAGCACACACAGGTTCCAAGACTCGTTCTCGCCACCTACAGTGCCATTCTTCCAGGTATACATCTGCGCTAAGATATCAAGGTGAAAGTCATCATAGCTTGCGTAGAATAGACCCAGCTCCCAACCCAACTTTGAGAATTGGTTAACGACTAAATCTTTTTTATCACCCGATAAGAGTCTTAAGATAATGGCCCACCCCTAATATATATATATATATATACACAAACACATACATACTGTACAGACTCATACACACACACATATAAACAGACTCACACTCATACACATATAGACTCATGCACTCACACACACACACACACACACCTATATACACACTAACAAACACACATACACACAGACTCACACATATGCACAAACAAACACACACACTAACAAACACACACATACACAGGCTCACATACAATCACACATAAACACACGATAGTTTTTGAAGTGAAGTAAGTAAAGCGTGTGTGTGTGTGTGTGTGTGTGTGTGTGTGTCAGGCTGCGGCCGGTGGATGTGGAGTTTATGAAGGCTCTGCAGGACAAGGTGAACATCGTGCCGCTCATTTCCAAGGCTGACTGTCTGACGCCGGCAGAGATGAGGAAGATGAAGGACAGGGTATACACACACACACACACACACACACGTGCACCGTACACAAAAACACTCAATTCCTGACACACTTTCACTCTCTATCTCTCTCACACACATACACAGTCTCACACACGCTGTCCTTCATCATCAGCTCTGTTTTCTCTGCTTCTCCTGAAGGTGAGGGAGGAGATCGAGAAGTTCGGCATTAAAGTTTATCAGTTTCCAGACTGTGATTCAGACGAGGACGAAGAGCTGAAACAGCAGGACCGAGAGCTGAAGGTCAGAGTGATGAGGATGATGATGATGCTTTAGTTCAAGGCCGACCCCTCTTCACAGCACAAAAAACATGATCAGTTCTGTCTGTTCTGACTCAAGGGCTGATAGTTTGTTTCTGCTAACAGGAAGGTTTCTCAGAACTCTAATGTAATGAACAAATGTCCTTCCAGTAAAATTAATCATTAATAGTTATCGGCTCTTTAATTCATTCATTTTCCTTCAGCTTACTCCCTTATTTATCAGGGGTTGCCACAGCAGAATGAACCGCCAACTATTCCAGCATATGTTTTACACAACGGATGTCCTTCCAGTACTAGGAAACATCCATACACACTCATACACTACTGCCAATTCACTTATACTGGATGTCTTTGGACTGTGGGGGGAATTCCACCAGTAGTAGCAGAGTGTGAAGGGTTAATCAGGAGAGTAACAGCACAGTTTTGCTTAAAATAATGCAATGCACACAACATTATGGGAGACATATCAGAGCTCGAAAGAGGACAGATCGTTGGTGTGTGTCTCACTGGCGCATCTGCGACCGAGACAGCCTTTGTGATTATCAAGAGCCACAGTATCCAGGGTAAAGTCAGCAAGCCACCAAGAAGAAGAACCAAATCCAACAGGAGGCACTGTGGAATGCAGGAGGAAGCTGTCTGAAAGGGATGTCCGGCTAATAACCCCGATTTATCCAAAACACATCCAACCACAGCTGCCCAAATCACTGTAGAATTAAATGTGCAGCTCAACTCTCCTGTTTCCAGCAGAAGTGTTGGTCTGGAGCTCCACAGGGTCAATTTACATGGCTGGCTGCTGTAGCCAAACCTTTGCTCACTCGGGCCAATGACAAACACTGGTTTTAATGGTGCCATCAGTGAAACTCTTGGCCTGTGGACAATATGAAACATGCATTGTTCTCTGATGAGTCCACCTTCACTGCATATCCTACATCTGGGAGAGTTACGGTGTGGAGAAGCCCCAAAGAAGCGTCCCACCAAGACCATATCACCCTGCAGCCCAAGAGCGGTTACTCGCTGAAGCTAACACTGAAGTACCTGGATGGGAGACCACATGGGAAAACTAGGTTGCTGTTGGAAGTGGTGTTAGTCAGGCCAGCAGGGGGCGCTCTTTCTGTGGTCTGTGTGAGTTCTAATGCCCCAGTATAGTGGAGGGGACACTACACTGTCAGTGGGCACTGTCTTTCGGATGAGACGTTAAACCGAGGTCCTGACACTCTGTGCTCATTAAAAAATCCCATGGCACTTCTCGTAAAGAGTAGGGGTGTAACCCCGGTGTCCTGGCCAAAGTTCCTCAATCGGCACTTACCCATCATGGCCTCCTAATCATCCCCATCCACCAAATTGGCTCTATCACTGTCTCTTCGCTCCACCAATAGCTGGTGTGTGGTGAAGCACTGGCGCCGTTGTCCTGTGGCTGCCGTCACATCATCCAAGTGGATGCTGCACACTGGTGGTGGTGTGGAGAGACCCCCTCTCATGATTGTGAAGCGCTTTGGGTGTATGGCCATACACAATAAATGCGCTATATAAATACACATTACATTACATTACATGCCCAGAGTGAAGCATGGGAGGATCAGAGATGGTTAGGGCTGCAATATCATGGCATTCCCAACCATTCTGGAGGACCACGTGCGCCCAATCGGTCAAACATTGTATCCTGAAGGCGGTGCTGTGTATCAAGATGATAATGTCCCAATACAAACAGCAAGACTGGTGACAGTGGTTTGATGAACATGAAAGTAAAGTTGAACATCTTCCATGGCCTGCCCAGTACTCAGACCCAAACATTATTGAGCACTTTGGGGTGTTTTGGAGGTGCGAGTCTGGAAAGGTTTTCCTCCACCAGCATCACATTGTGACCTGAACACTATTCTGACAGAAGAACGATTCAAAATCCCTCTGGCCACTGTGCAGGACTTGTATCTGTCATTCCCAAGATGAATCGATGCTGTATTGAGTAGGAACTACATCATACTGATGAATTGTTGTGCTCTGAAACCAGCCCTTTCAGTTTCATTGCCCAATCCCTGTATATATAAATAATTCATGCATAATTTACAAAGTTTGATCTGTGTTTTTCAGGAAAGCACTCCATTTGCTGTGATCGGGAGCAACACTATAGTGGAGGTCAAAGGTCAGCGGGTGAGAGGGAGACTTTACCCATGGGGCATTGTGGAAGGTCAGTGCAGATTTACACTACCATTACATTACCAAACAGCATGAGACAAACTCTGTGCTTATAATAATATGTGCACTGACAGTACCTTTTACAGCATATTTCAGATCATCAACCTCATGTCCATCCACCAATTTTAAGTGCATTTTGCAATATCTCATTCGCTCTCAGTGAATATCATCATGACCGTTACCTAAGCAACCCTCAAGGTGGAAACGCCCACAAGCGACTTTAATCGCCAGTCAGGGTAACAGGCTAAGTTCCTGCTAGAGTGAATGAGGCTTAAGTCTAATTTGTGTCTTTAAAATAGAAACATAATGAACTATATAAGTATAACCAGTATAACAGGCGAATTGTCAAGGCAGGCAGCGAAACAAACATAAACAGTAAACAAACAAGGGTCAAAACAACAGTATATCAGTGTGTGTGGTGTATAAATAGTCCATAAATCAGTTCTTATCAGTTTCAGCTGTGTGTAACCAGGAGGAGACCTGAAACTGGTGTGTAACTGCAGGACATTATGGGATATGTAGTCCAGTTCAGTAGCAGATGTGATGTGTCTGGTGGGCACTCTACCTGGTGACTGACAACTATATTGTGTCTCTGTGACAGTGGAGAATCAGTCTCATTGTGATTTCGTCAAGCTGAGGAACATGTTGATTCGCTCACACATGCACGACCTGAAGGACATCACGTGCGACGCTCACTACGAGAACTACAGAGCGCAGTGCATCCAGCAGATGACTAGGTAAACTTCTCAGATAGCACAGTAAATATAAGAGAAAACGATCATCGCTCATGATTTGTTTTGTGTTAAGCAGCAAACTGACCCAGGATAATCGTGTGGAGAGTCCCATACCGATCCTGCCTCTGTCCACTCCTGATGTAGAAACAGAGAAACTGATCAAGATGAAGGATGAGGAGGTCAGCTGCTTTAAATCTATTTAGAGCTCATGTTTATCTGCAGTGTTCATTATAGCTGATTTATCGAGGCGCATCATTTTTGTTTGACTCCTTATCCGTCACACTGCAAAAAATGCTTTTCTTGCTTCCTTTTTTGTCTTGTTTATAGTTTAAATATCTAAAAATTCTGAAATCAAGAAGCGTTTTCTAGACAAGCAAAACATATGGTCTTGTTTTCAGAAATAATGAGTCAAAATTAAGTGAGTTTTTCCTTAAACACACAAGCAAAATAATCTGCCAATGGGGGATGCAAAATAATCTTGTTTTTTTCTTTTGACATTCGACTATTTTTCTGACCACATTGGCAGATTATTTTGCTTGATTTATGGAACATGATTTATGGAAATAACTAAAACTGGAGCTTTTTAGTAGTTTTCAGAAATCATGGTTTAGATTTACGGCCCTGTCATACACCCGGCGTAATAAGGCCAGAATGTGTATGGCACGATTTGTTGCCATTTTTAGACCAGCACAACCCTAATTTTCTTGTTTTGCGCCACGTTGTTTAAATAGCAAATCCATTTGTGCCACTTTGTGGACTCATGGATGTGTTGGTCTATAAAGGAGGTGTGTTAAGGATCATTGTTTGTGCATTGCTATTTTGAGGAACTGAAATAGACTGCGCCATTGACCAACTAAAAGCTGCTCTAAAGTCCAGCAGAGCGCGTTAGTTATGTGCCTATGCGGGTCCAAACACATTGCTGAATACACACAGGATGTAGAGCAGGGGTCATCAACTATATCTGTCAGAGGGCCAGAGTTTTACTAGACAGTCTCGTTGGGGGCCGGACCCCCAAGCAGAAAATCAAATAAAAATCTCATTTTTGCTTAACATTATATTTAATGTTTATACTTTTTCAATTTCATTACAAAACTGAAGGCATTTGATTCAGGCTCCCATCACCTATACCACAGTCAACCACTAGGAGTGATAGATATGTTGCCTCAACTTAATTAGGCTAAGTCAACAAGGGGAAAAGTAACTTGAGCCATTGATTAAGCACTGTGAGTAGCCCGTTTCAGCATTGTGATTTGACTTCAAGCCCACTTAACGTTTCATTTGATGTGCGAACATTATTTGTGACCTGTTTTGTTCTGGTACCAGGCTATTTATTTACCATGCTATTTTAAGTTGTGCCAGATTGTTTTTCCTCCTTTTTTTAGTCCAGAGGCAGACATCCCAAGTCTCCCGGAAGTTCTGTGAGTCTCCCGCAAACGCATAGAGACTCCCGGATGCCCGAATGATAATCTCCCGGAAATCACGCGTCTTCCTCTCGCTCCTCAAATACGGCGTGCACCTCACTCCACCGCATCCTTCCTTGCTCTTCATCACACACACGTCGCGCGCACTCCGCCTACACCCCACCCCACCTGTGTGAAACAATAAATGCTGAACGCCGCATTGTCTGAGTCTGTCCTCATTTGGAAGTGTAGCCTAAATATAGTCATAAATGGTGGTTATTCTGACAAGAGACTCAGTTGTTGTTATTTTTAGTTGCTTTAATAGTGTGCACCACTATTTTCTTTTTGATACTCACAATTTTGGAATCCAGTCGCGGGCCGGATTGAATGGCTCAGCAGGCCGGATTTGGCCTGCGGGCCGCCAGTTGATAATCAGTGACGTAGAGCATTACACAAATATCTTTACAGATAAAAAACAATTAAAGGATTAAAATGATGAAAAAAATTATTATGTTCTACATCAATATAAACACCACTGCCTCCATGTCTTCTTCATCTCGGGGGGCTTTTCCAGTTTATTCATGACAATCTGCATCTGTATAATGTTATTATTATTAGCATTATTATTTATTATATGCAGATTTATATTAGTTTTAATAAACACAAGTGTAGATTTGTCCACCTGTGAGGTTTTGGAGACGTCTGCATCACCATATGCGGCATAAGAACAGGACGTGTGTTTGGATATCAGTTGTTTGACCACACTTCATTATTATTGTTCATTTATTCCTTGGCTGGAGATTAGAACTGAATTTAGAAATAGTTTTGACACAAATCTTTGTGCCTAACAAAGGAAATTAAATATGTGGCCTCATGGATGTGTTCAGTGGAGTGAGTTTCCACCGTTTCCTCACTCCACCAAAGTAAAGGAGTAAAGAGTAAAAGTAAAGTAAAGAGGCTGAATGGAGGAGGCTCATTCTTTATCCTCGCGCTGCAGATGCTCTGTTTAACTGTTTTCTCGCTAGTGAAGCGTTCGGTTTTCCACTTATAAAGTCCGCCATGTAAATAGCAAATGCACCATGGAGCGTTGCAACTCTTAAAGGGAAAGTGAGATGAGATTCTGATTGGTTTAATGGATGTTATACTCAAAACAAACCCAGAACTCATTAAGAGAATAAGCACAACCCTGTTAGACCGTGCGCCGGGGTGTATTTTTCAGTCCTTAAAATAGCAAAAGTGGATTCAGACACGCTCTTAATGCTTTTGCGCCATGAGCTTTAGACTTTGCGCCTACTGTAGATCATTAAAATAGAGCCCATAGTGTTTACTTGCAAAAAACCCAGATTTCTGACCAAATCTAAAAATGGTGGTTATCTGTTTTTGCATATGAAGTCTTCATTTTATTAAATCATCAATGCAGAAATCATAGAAAATCGAAGTGTCATCGAGTCAAGTTCACTTCCAAATTTGAAGTGATATAATAAAAGTATCACAAAAAACTGAAAGTGAGTATTTCAGCTGGTGAAATGTAAATAAAATGCTTCTGCTAAAAGTGTTTTATAATCATCTGCCATGCTAAATGCTGAATCTGCCTCATTGTTTGTTGAATTTGACAGTTGCGGAGGATGCAGGAGATGCTTCAGAAGATGCAACAGCAGATGCACGAGCAGGACCTGTGAACACACCCTTTTACCACAAGCAGACACTCAACACTTTAACACACACTGAAGGATGTGGAGGAGAAAACAAACACATCCGTTTGTACTGTATGTTCGCTAACACTAGTTTAAGGACCAATTCTCACTCTTAAAGGGACAGTTCACCCAATAATGACAATTCTGTCATCATTTGTTTACCCTTGAACATTCTGTTGTAATTTCTTTCATATTTAATTTCCTACCATACTAGAGATGCAGACGCAGGTTAATCTGCAATTAACGTGTCTTTATAATAGTTCACAATGTTCTTGCAGATACATTTTTATCACAGCATTTTAGTGCCACTTAACAAAACAATCTTCGATATTAAAGTAGTAATATTATAAGAATAAAGTCTAAATATTACCATAATATGTTGAAATATGAGAATAAGGTTGAAATATTACAATAAAGTCGAAATGCTACATGAATAAAGTTGAAATATTACGAGAATAAAGTTGAAATGTTACATAAAATAATAAAAAATATTACGAGATTAAATTCGTAACATTTAAAAAACAAAGTTTAAATATTACTATGAGAATAAAACTGAATTATTATGAAAATAAAGTTGAAATATTACAAGAATAAATTGGAAAATATGAGAATAAGTTGGAATATTACCAGAATAAAATTAAGATATTACAATAAAGTCGAAATATTACAAGAATAAGTTGAATTATTATGAGAATAAAGTCAAAATATTACACAAAATTTAAATATTTTGAAAATAATTGAAATAATTTGAGGATAAAGTCAATATTATGAGAATAAAGTTGAAATTTGAGAATAGTGGAAATAGTATGTGAATAGTCAAAATATTATGAGAATAAAGTCTAAATATTTCAAGAATAGAGTCAAAATATTTTGAGAATAATTGAAATAATTTGAGAATAAAGTCAAAATTTTACGAGAATAAAATAATTTGAGGGGCGTCACGGTGGCGCAGTGGGTAGCACGATCGCCTCACAGCAAGAAGATCACAGGTTCGAGCTACAGCTGGGTCAGTAGGCGTTTCTGTGTGGAGTTTGCATGTTCTCCCCGTCTTGGCGTGGGTTTCCTCCGGTGTGTGTGTGAATGAGTGTGAATGAATGTTTCCCAGTGATAGGTTACAGCTGGAAGGGAGTCCTCTGCGTAAAACATATGCTGGATAAGTTGGCGGTTCATTCTGCTGTGGGGACCCCTGATTAATAAAGGAACTAAGCCGAAAAGAAAATGAATGAATGAATGAAATAATTTGAGAAAAACATTTGTAGCAATACAGGGCTAAATCCTTTTATTGAAGAATGTTGGAAACCGGTAACCATTGACTTCCATAGTATTTGTTTTTATGGAAATCAATAGAAATCAATGGTTACCAGTTTGCAACATCCTCAAGATTATTTTATTTTGTGTTCAACAGAACAACTGAAATGTGAATAAATTGTGACAGAATTTTCATTTTTGGTGAACTATCCTTTTAAGACTTATTTTATGCCTATAATTAAGGTATTAGCTGTTTATTAGTACTTATTATGTGTGCTTTTTTTAAAGCACAAATTATGCATGATCTTATTTTACATCCTTAAAACCTAATAAACAACAACCTTAATAACTAATAAGCACCACATTAGTAGTTTGAGGCAAAGTAATAGTTTATGGTTTAATAGTGAGAACTGTAATTTAAAGGTGACCTATTACGCCCCTTTTTACAAAATGTAAAATAAAATGTCCCAAGAGTGTGTAGTGAAGTTTCAGCTCAAAATAGTGCACAGATAATGTTTTATTACTGACCCTTTTAGTCTTTGATCCTAATTGTGGCGTTTTAGTGACTGTCACTTTAAATTCAAATGAGATTCAGAAGAGGGCGGAGCTACAGTTGCCTGTGTGTCAGCATAGTGGCAGATTCAAAAACAAGACTAACGTAATATGCTAATGAGGGAGAGATGGTCACTAATGGGCAGGGCTTTCCCCCTCTGATGACATCATACTAAGGGAGAATGTCAACCAGAGTGTTTCTGCAGACTGTTCTTATCAAGTCTGATTAGAACAAATACAATTAATTAATGTTTATCATTAGCAGCTGATTATAATCACACACTGCTGACAAACAACTGGGTTTAAACCCCTTATAAAAGTGATTTCTGCATAATAGGTCCCCTTTAAAACTTAATAGGCAGATGAATGCATGTGTTGAGCACTGCGGGTCACAGGGTCACTCCAGCCTGAAATATAAAACCAGGCTTTAAGAAGAAATATTCAGTAATGTTGAAACATTTAGTGATTATAGCTGGTTTTCACACTTTGTACAGTCCATGTGACGCTGTATGACTGTTTCCATGGCAACGACTGCTTTATTCACAGCAGACCTGGCAAATGTTGCTTTAATTTTTGTTTGCTTGCGGTTTTTGTGAGCTGTTTCTATCCCATTTTTATATAATGTGAAAATGTGTGCAGATTTGCTTTAAACAAAAGCTCTGAGTGGAAAACTAAACATCTGAGTGATTTTCTACAAGCTACAGCAACAAACTCATCACATTTTGAATGAGGTTTACACAGCTGAGAAGTGTTTTGCCAAAACTTACCAGTGTTATATTATACATTTTCAACATATTAAATGTTATTTTTAATTTGTTTATTAACTTATATCTGTGGAGGCAAGAGCGTTTCACAGATTAGTTTACTGACTGTTCCAAAAATAAGTGTTTTTGCAAGTTTTTACAAGTCAGATTAATAATAAACACTTAAAAATAAAGAAACAAAGAGGGGTTTTCCACAGTGATGAAAAAATAACCTTTCAAGAATCATTTTTTCATAACATGAAGAACAATTTAATAATCTAATGAAACTTTTCCACTATTGAATCCAACATTTCTATACAGTAAAATAAAGGCCAATAAAGAACATTTTTAAAAGAGTTTTTACCAAACTTTTACAGCTCTAAAACACCAAATATATCCAAACCAGGCTCATTCTGATCACGTACCCCTATATACATTTCTGGAGAGTGCCAAATATGCCCCAGGAGCTACATTTTGTGCAGTTTTTGTTTTCGTGAATCCACCAGAGGCCGCTGTATACCCTTTTTCAGATCTCAAATTTCTCTCAGGAGTGCCATTCACGCTTGCTGTTCTCGCGTAATCCACCAGAGGTCGCTGTGTACCCTTTTTACAATCTCAAATTTCTCTCACGAGTGCCATTCACACCTGCTGTTCTCACGTAATCCACCAGAGGCCGCTGTGTACGCTTTTTCAGATCTCAAATTTCTCTCACGAGTGCCATTCCCGCCTGCTGTTCTCGCGTAATCCACCAGAGGCCGCTGTGTACGCTTTTTCAGATCTCAAATTTCTCTTGTGGGTGCCATTCACACCTGCTGTTCTTGCGTAATCCACCAGAGGCCGCTGTGTACGCTTTTTCAGATCTCAAATTTCTGTCCCGGTGCCATTCACACCTGCTGTTCTCACATAAATACACTAGAAGCCGCTGTGTACGCTTCTACAGATCTCAAATTTCTCTTTTGTGTGCCATTCACACCTGCTGTTCTTGCGTAATCCACCAGAGGCTGCTGTGTACCCTTTTTCAGATCTCAAATTTCTCATTCGTGTGCCATTCGTGCCTGCGGTTCTCGCGTAATCCACCAGAGGCCGCTGTGTACGCTTTTACAGATCTCAAATTTCTCTCGTGGGTGCCATTCACGCCTGCTGTTCTCACATAATCCACCAGAGGCCGCTGTGTACCCTTTTACAGATCTCAAATTTCTCTCGTGGGTGCCATTCACGCCTGCTGTTCTCGCGTAATCCACCAGAGGCCGCTGTGTATGCTTTTTCAGATCTCAAATTTCTCTCGTGGGTGCCATTCACGCTTGCTGTTCTCGCGTAATCCACCAGAGGCTGCTGTGTACGCTTTTACCGATCTCAAATTTCTCTCGTGGGTGCCATTCACGCCTGCTGTTCTCGCGTAATCCACCAGAGGCTGCTGTGTACGCTTTTACCGATCTCAAATTTCTCTTGTGGGTGCCAGTCACGCCTGCTGTTCTCGCGTAATCCACCAGAGGCCGCTGTGTACGCTTTTACAGATCTCAAATTTCTCTGGTGGTTGCCATTCACGCCTGCTGTTCTTGCGTAATCCACCAGAGGCCGCTGTGTACGCTTTTACAGATCTCAAATTTCTCTAGTGGGTGCCATTCACGCCTGCTGTTCTCGCGTAATCCACCAGAGGCCGCTGTGTACGCTTTTACAGATCTCAAATTTCTCTGGTGGTTGCCATTCACGCCTGCTGTTCTTGCGTAATCCACCAGAGGCCGCTGTGTACGCTTTTACAGATCTCAAATTTCTCTAGTGGGTGCCATTCACGCCTGCTGTTCTCGCGTAATCCACCAGAGGCCGCTGTGTACGCTTTTACAGATCTCAAATTTCTCTAGTGGGTGCCATTCACGCCTGCTGTTCTCACGTAATCCACCAGAGGCTGCTGTGTACGCTTTTTCAGATCTCAAATTTCTGTCCCGGTGCCATTCACACCTGCTGTTCTTACATAAATACACTAGAAGCCGCTGTGTACGCTTCTACAGATCTCAAATTTCTCTTTTGTGTGCCATTCACACCTGCTGTTCTTGCGTAATCCACCAGAGGCCGCTGTGTACCCTTTTTCAGATCTCAAATTTCTCTTTCGTGTGCCATTCGTGCCTGCGGTTCTCGTGTAAATCCACCAGAGGCCGCTGTGTACGCTTTTTCAGATCTTAGATTTCTCTTGCGAGTGCCATTCGCACCTGCTGTTTTTGCGTAAATCTACCAGAGGCCGCTGTCGACTGACTGACTAACCGATCGACTGACCCACCTACTCCTTCCCAAGACCCAACCAACATTGTTTTCAAAAGTAATGCAAAAAAGAAAAGCTCTCGCCTGATTTTTACCACGTTTTCAGATTTTACCACATTCCTGTTATTAACATGTTTATTTTATTTTTTGGCTTCTGTTTTTGTTTTACCCGCTTTCGAGAACCGTTCTTTACCGGACTCAAACCCCATCATCGTGGTCAACTCCTCTCTGCGTCTCAAGTCTGCTGACATACAGTACATGGCGAGCCACTGGGCAAACTCGTAACAGCCAGAAAGAATTCGCTTTAAAGACGACATGCAGCCATACGTACCTCCGGCTACATAATTCGTGACCTCCAGAAATATATACAGTATAGGACTACGCTTTCAGAATGAGCCTATGTTGCATATATAATGGATATCAGAACATCTCTGTATTTTATATCACCTGTTATTGGTTTTTTAGCTTGGTGATATTGAGATATTGATTTGTAAGCCCTTTATGTATTTTCTCATACTATTCATGTGAGCATAATAAATGCACCATCTGTTGTACATCATGATTCCTTTGAACAATAAACACAACATCTGTGATCTGACCTCGTCTTTTATGTCATTGCTATAGAAATTTACAAAGCACACACACACACACACACACACGCCAGAGAGGTGTGCAGGTAATAAACTACTTTTCCTATGGTTATATGTATTTATTCATTTTCTTGTCAGCTTAGTCCCTTTATTAATCCGGGGTCGCCACAGCGGATTGAACCGCCAACTTATCCAGCACGATTTTACGCAGCGGATGCCCTTCCAGCCGCAACCCATCTCTGGGAAACATCCACACACACTCATTCACACACATACACTACGGACAATTTAGCTTACCCAATTCACCTGTACTGCATGTCTTTGGACTGTGAGGGAAACCGGAGCACCCGGAGGAAACCCACGCGAATGCAGGGAGAACATGCAAACTCCACACAGAAACGCCAACTGACCAGGTTTGAACCTGCGACCCAGCGACGTCCTTGCTGTGAGGCAACAGCACTACCTACTGCGCCACTGCATCGCCTATATGTATTTAAATCAATATCAACATATCAATCATTTTGCTGCTTGGCCAAACTACTTTAAAATGAGTTGAATCAACACAATTCTTGAGGTTTTTTTGGGGCAACTTTCAATCCACTTACATTTGTACAAACAATAAGTTAACTTATTTGATTTGTGTTAGGCCAACATAAAGGAATCGTGTGGAACGCAGCATTTCATTACAGTGTATTTGATCATTTAAAGGGGTGGCTCGGTGGTCAGCACTGTGGCCTCACAGCAAGAAGGTCACTGGTTCGAGTCCCACCTGGGTCAGTTGGCGTTTCTGTGTGGAGTTTGCATGTTCTCCCCGTGTTGGTGTGGGTTTCCTCCGGGTGCTCCGGTTTCCCCCACAGTCCAAACACATGCGCTATAGGGGAATTGATGAACTAAATTGGCCGTAGTGTATGAGTGTGTGTGTGTGTGATAATGAGTGTGTGTGGGTGTTTCCCAGTACTGAGTTGCAGCTGGAAGGGCATCCGCTGTAGAATATGCTGGAATAGTTGGTGGTTCATTCTGCTGTGGTGACCTCTGATAAATCAGAGACTAAGTCGAAGGAAAATGAATGGATGAATGATCATTTAAAGGGATAGTTCATCCAAAAATGGAAGTTATGTCATCATTTACTCACTTGTTGAATGTTTCTTCTGTTGAACACAAAGGATGATATACTGGAGCATGCTGGGAAATAAAAACAGCCATTGACTTACATTATATTTTTTGTTTCTACTACTGTATATAAGTCAGTGTCTGACAGAAAAAATAAACTCAAACTTTTGGATTTGTTCATTTTTAAATGTGAATCAATTTTATTTTTAGGTGAACCGTACCTTTAATCCTCAAACTGTCTTTGTTCCTGTTTATTAATTCTGTATTCCGGGTCTTATATGACTCCAACAACTTAAAGACTAATTTTAAAAAATATATACATGTCAGCCATACAAATTCTACATCTTTTTTTGTTTACTTCTCAGCTGTACATTAATGGTGCATGTTTTGAAAGATGAATTTTGACCTACTTTACTAAAACATACTCAAGACCTTTAGTCTATATTTATTCATTCATTAACTAGTCCCTTATTTATCAGGGGTCGCCACAGTGGAATGAACCGCCAACTATTGCAGCATATGTTTTACACTGGATGCCATTCCAGCCGCAACCCAGTACTGAGCAACACTCTCTCATTCACACACACACTCATACACTACAGCCAATTTAGATCATCAATTCTCCTATAGCGCATGTATTTGGACTGGGGGGGAAACCGGAGCACTCAGAGGAAACCCACACCAACACGGGGAGAACATGCAAACTCCACACAGAAATGCCAACTGACCCAGCCGGGACTTGAACCAGCGACCTTCTTGCTGTGAGGCCACAGTGTTAACCACTGAGTGACCATGCCGCACCCCTTTCCCTCGTATGTGAAATATATATATTATTTTTATTAATATTGAGCTAAATAATAATATTAATATTATTATTATTTTTATGAAAATGTCACTTCAAAAAGTATCTAAATTTAATTTAAGTTGTTTCTGGATATTGATCAAAACAGGTAGAAACATTATTTTGAATCATGCTTAGTTACTTTCCCAACTGTTTTTTTTTATTATAAAAGATATGTATATATTTATTTATTTATTTATTTATTTATTTTTAATTATGCATGATTAAACAATTTTTAATCAAGATAAAAACCATTAATTACAAACCAAAACAACAATGATAAAATTCTATAGTACCTCATAATATATACCATCTTTGAACCATAGGAAAGAGCGGGGACGAAAGTACCATTATTCAAACCTACATTTAAAAGATAATGTTGGCAGAAATATATTTTTGCTGTGGTAACTAACTAACTGGAGTGCTCTGACAAAATCAGCTGGTATTTTGTATCAATGTAGAATAGCTCCAATATAACTTAATTTTGAAATATAACCCAGCCTGCACAGGAAATTAACATGGCGTCAGATTGACGTTGTACCCCATTGTCGTGGGATGTTGCATTTTGTTTGGAAATGAAAATCGGGCTGATGTCAGAACCCAACGTCAGGCCGACGTCAATGTCCAACTTTGGACAGATTTGCATTTTGGTCACTTTCCAACGCAACCTAAAAACAACAAAATATCAACGTCTAATGATGTTATGTGGATGTTACCACTATGACGTCTATCAGACGTTGGATTTTGGTTGCCGTACCTAATGAATAAATGTCAGTATTTGATGTACTCAGATCTGAGTTTCAATAGTCATATCAAAGCAGTTAGTAAATCATCTCAAAAACATTGCAAGAATCAGATGCTTTGTTTCCAGTAAAGACTTGAAAACTTGACGTGAAACTTGTTGATGCTTTTATCAGCAGCAGGGTGGATTACTGTAACGGCCTCCTCACAGGCCTTCCCAAAAACACAGTCAGACAGTTGCAGCTCATCCAGAACGCTGCGGCCAGGATTCTGACCAGAACCAGGAAATCAGAGCACATCACACCTGTCCTCAGGTCTCTACACTGGCTCCCAGTTACATTCAGGATAGATTTTAAAGTATTATTACTTGTCTATAAATCACTAAATGGTCTAGGGCCTCAATACATTACAGACATGCTTACTGAATACAAGCCTAACAGATCACTCAGATCTCTAGGATCATATAAACTAGAAATTCCAAGAGTTCAGTCAAAGCAGGGTGAATCGGCTTTCAGCTACTAACAGCGCCCCCTGCTGCTGGAATCAACTCCCAGAAATGATCAGATGTGCTCCAACATCAGGCACATTCAAATCGAGACTAAAAACACATCTGTTTAGCTGTGCCTTTACTAAATGAGCACTGTGCCTTGATGTCAATAACGTAGGTTTAAGATGTTGACTCGACGTTGGATTTTGGTCACTTTCCAACACAACCTAAAATCAACCAAATGTCAACATCATTTCACGTCGATATTGGACGTCAAACTAACATTGTCCTTAGATGCCGCTGACCTAAATCTAACCTAATATTAACGTCTTATGACATTGTCTATCTGCTGGGAAGTTACACATTGTTACTTTTGACCCTGTCAGTAGGGACGAAAGTAACCCACGGATGCACTCTCAGAAAGAAAGGCACGTGAGCTGTCACTGGGGTGGTACCTTTTCGGAAGCTACAATCTTGTATCTAAAAGGTCCATGTTAATATCTCAAGGGTACATATTGGTACCTAAAAAGGACAAAAGTGTTTCTCTTAAAATTTTTATGTACTAATATATACTTTTGAGGTACCAATATGGACCCATCAGGTACAAATGTGTACCTTTTGAAAAGGTACCACCCCAGTGACAGCTCGCGTACCTTTATTTCTGAGAGCATGGGACAAACGTAACACAACAATATTTGCTAGATTTACTGGCTTAATCTTGTTTATTTTAAATATACCTGTTTTATGACCTTGTTCATGTTCACTGCAAACATTTTGTCCTTTATTTTTGCAAAAAAAAAATTAAACTGCATTTTCATTTTAAATTTCAGCTCCATCAAATGTTTCAAAATCAACCCAACAATGTCAAATGTTCTGCAGGGAGACATAAATGACATTGTTACTGTCATCCCTACAGGAACTCTCGCCATTTAAACCTGATTTACTCTTAAACTGAAAAACTTAAGGATGTGTTATTGCACTAAATAACCTGTAGATTGATCATTGCTGTGATGCATGAAAAGAAAAACACAACTACAGAAAATAAGAACCACTACAATAATTTACTTCCTGCACTTAAAAGCTGAAATGTGGAGCTGACCGACATGCCCCCGAAACCAGCTGATATTTGGCAGCTCCATCAAGAGTTGCATGCTGAATGTGCTGTTACAGCCTGGGGTGCGTTTCCCAAAA
Source organism: Danio kyathit (assembly GCA_903798195.1). NCBI lineage: Eukaryota > Metazoa > Chordata > Actinopteri > Cypriniformes > Danionidae > Danio > Danio kyathit. Next base: position 51,779,658 of record LR812528.1, on the reverse strand, counting down.
CCATCGTTAGCCAACTAAGGTTGCAAGTTCCGTCTTTACAAACATAGTTCGTTGATTTGCTGTTTCCCAAATCCATCGCTCCAATGAACATTCGCAAACTGCGTCGCAAACTTGAGCTCTTGAAACGACACCTCTGGAGGTGTAGTTAAAAGCATAGTTCCTGGCTGTGTTCTATTCCCACTTATCCCCCCTTTGCCCTATTCATTTAGAACATTCTACCATTCAAAGCTGGAATTATTAAAAATAAAAAAGCATTAAGGTCATCTCTCTTAGGTGTAATTTGCTTTCAAAGTATTTTTACAGTTCAGATTTAGCGATCTTCATGTTTACAATTGTGCTCCCTTCGCAGTGCACTTTGAAAACATTGATATCATTTTGAACACAGCCTCATGGCGAAAGCTGTAAGTATATTTAAAAGCGGAAATTATGTTACAGTACGTCTCCAAAGCTTGTGAAAATAAAAAACACAGCATACGTTAATTCTTTTATTTTATAGTGGGTTATTTATTAAGTTTCTCTGCTGTATATGACATGGGTCTGTTGGTTATAACTTTCTGCTGTGGTTTGCATGTGAAATTGAATTTTTTTTTTTTAGTAAATAAACAATATCCTAAATAATAATAATGATGATAATAATAATAATCATCATTAATATTATTAATATTATTATTAAAGTAAATATATTTATAATAAATCGCCTCATTATTTATTAATTTATATATGATATTAGAATAGTGTTAGCTTTTGTAAGTGATTTTATGTTTTAGAATATAATATGTAATGTTTAACTTCTCAATAATATTAGTAAAGCAAACACAGGCCCTATATGTTCCATTTACATATATTTTAATTAAGATGGAAAGCGAGTGCATGTTTTTACCAAAACTAATATTGGATTTTATTTTAAATGTGTGTTTGTGTAAAACATTTGCACAAAGAAATGATGGGGTTGTTCTCTAAAGAAGTTACTCCACCCTGTTTAGAGCATCATTATGGGCGTTTTACATTATAACTAACGTGGTTCAAGTAATGGATCTGCGACAGAGAAACTACAGGTTATGGGAAACACTCGTCACTACATCGTTCTTTTGCCAAACCATGCATCGCACTATGATAGTTCAGCCGCGAGTTACGTCGTTGTTTGGGAAACGCACCCCTGGAAAGCACATGTTGTCAGGGCTTTGAGAAAATCACCTTGATATTTTCGTCCCCGCTCTCCCCTACAATACTAAAGTGCATTTTGCTGTAGTATTTACAACACTTATTTAAAGAATGCTCGAGCACACTGTAGTATTAGTGAACTGATAAACTTAAATACTGTAGTATACTTTAGTTTTTACTCCAGTAAACTGTGGTGTATTGTAGTATAATATACCATATCGTTATAGAACACCTCAGTATTGGATCATTTGTTTACATCACTATAGTTGTGTTATACTATAGCAGCAATAGAATCAAAACTTTTTAGCTTACTTTTTTTTACAGTAAATTACTTAACTCAAATGTAAATTTCTTATTACATTCACACACGCGTCTCACATTAAAAAAATACTATAGCATGTACTATCAATTAGTATTTCTTTTTTAAATATGGTAAGCGAATACAAATGCAACATGACTTTTTTCCATTTATTATTTGCATTTGAGATCTATTACGTTCAAATAAGGGGGCGTGGTTTATATTTAAATGATGTGAATGAGAACATTAGTTCACTTTTACGGATTAGTTAAAAAGTAAACAACGCGAATTACACAGCGCCTAATGCTGCAAGTCCAGTGTTAGTCTTGTGGTGAAAAAAACGCATTTGCATACAGTCCTAAATTTGCATAAACATCCTTCGATCACGTCGTATTGGATTAACAACACAAACCTCAAGGAGTTTAACAGACGTGCATGTAAATATACAAGCTCAGTGTGCTGCATCGCGTTTATTTAAGCATGCAACTTTTTTTTGGAAATACTGGGCGTGGATGAGCAGCAGCTACAGGCTGTAGTGGGACTGACTCATTTTTATAAAGGTTTGCAGAGGGGCTCTTTTCATCACTACTACTTCCGCATGTCGACATGTCCTGCAAATGAAGTAAAAGCGATTTGCATTGGTTTGCATGCTTTTAACATTAACCCCAGGGTGACTTCTGACTGGAAAGACTGCTGCAGAGAGCACACATGGAAGCGAACATGGACGTGGATGATGTTTCCCCATCCCACCAGCAGCAGAATCAACGGGGCTTGTGGAAATCTTTCCACGGTAAATCCAAACTCCCTGGCAGCCCCAAACAGAGCAAAAAAGACCGAAAGCAAGAAAGTGTGTTTCGGATATTTAAAAAGAAGCGTGCAAATGGCTTGGACCGAGCTGTGTCTTCGTCTCAGCCCAATCTGCACAGCGCAGCAGCGGACGGAGAAGGCAGCGGGAGGACGCGCTGCGGCACGCCGGAGATGAGTGCCTGTACGGCGGCCGCGGCTGCAGCGTCGCTCGGTGCGGAGATCCAGATGCTGAAAAGATCCGTCAGCCCTAAACCGACGCTCTCACAGCTGCTGGAGTCTCAGTATAAACCTGCTCAGCAAGGCACCACATGCACTGATAATGCACAGACGCACAGTGATGAAGAACAGGGCGATAAAAGTGTGGTAAGATGTTATGTCATTTGTCGGATGTTTCCTCTACTGCAGTAGTAAAGTAATGCTGTGCACTGTGTGTGTGGGTTCCACACAAAGGATTTGTGTTGGCACAACTTGAAGGAATTAAGTTAACTTGTTAGTTTTTACAAATTTAAGTGGACTGAGCATAAAACAATTAAGTTGTCTGACAAAAAAACCCCTGAAGAATTGTGTTGTTTCAGCTTAATTTAAAGAAGTAGTCTGAACAAATGGCGAATGTCATTTCTGAGTGTACACTGTACAAGATGCTGGGTTCCACACAATCAATTTGTGTCGGGGCAACGTTAAGTTAAATAATTATTTAATTTTATTTAATTTAAGTGGATTGAATATAAAACAGTTAAGTTGTTTACTTAACCTTAAGAATTGAGTAGCTTCAGCTCATTTTAAATAAGTAGTTTAATGTCATTTTTGGAGTGTATACTGTGAACAATCCTGGGTTTCACACAACTGATGTGTTGAGACGACATGAAGAAATCAACAGTACTTACTTTTTAAAATAAATTTAAGTGAACATAAAACAATTAAGTTGTCTCAAAAACTCAATTATGTTGTTTTATCTTCATTTAAATAAGTAGTTTGAACAAATGGCAAACATCATTTCTGAGTGTACACTGTAAAATACGCTGGGCTCCACACAATTCATTAATGTTGTCCCAACACAAATTAATTAACGCTTTTAACAAATTTATGTAGATTGAACATAAAAAATTAAGTTGTCCCAATGAAATCTCAAGAATTGTGTTGTTTCAGCTCATTTTATTTAAGTAGTTTGAACGAGCAAAACTGAATATTTTTTTGACTGTACAAGATGCTGGGTTCCACACAATCGATTTGTGTTAGGGCAACGTTAAGTTTATTAATAATTCTTTATGAATTTAAGTGGATTGAATATAAAACAGTTAAGATGTTTACTTAAACTTAAGAATTGAGTAGCTTCAGCTCAATTTAAATAAGTAGTTTAATGTCATTGTTGGAGTGTATACTGTGAACAATCCTGGGTTCCACACAACTGATGTGAAGAAATCAACATTACTTACTTTTTTATATAAATTTAAGTGAACATAAAACAATTAAGTTGTCCAAAAAACTCAATTATGTTGTTTTATCTTCATTTAAATAAGTAGTTTGAACAAATGGCAAATGTCATTTCTGAGTGTACACTGTAAAATACGCTGGGCTCCACACAACTCATTAATGTTGTCCCAACACAAATTAATTAAGTTAACGCTTTTAACAAATTTATGTAGATTGAACAAAAAAAATTAAGTTGTCCCAATGAAATCTCAAGAATTGTGTTGTTTCAGCTCATTTTATTTAAGTAGTTTGAACGAGCAAAACTGAATATTTTTTTGACTGTACAAGATGCTGGGTTCCACACAATCGATTTGTGTTGGGGCAACGTTAAGTTTATTAATTATTCTTTATGAATTTAAGTGGATTGGATATAAAACAGTTAAGATGTTTACTTAAACTTAAGAATTGAGTAGCTTCAGCTCAATTTAAATAAGTAGTTTAATGTCATTTTTGGAGTGTACACTGTGAACAATCCTGGGTTCCACACAACTGATCTGTTGAGACGACATGAAGAAATCAACAGTACTTACTTTTTTATATAAATTTAAGTAAACATAAAACAATTAAGTTGTCTCAAAAACTCAATTATGTTGTTCTATCTTCATTTAAATAAGTAGTTTGAACAAATGGCAAATGTCATTTCTGAGTGTACACTGTAAAATACGCTGGGTTCCACACAATTCATTTGTGTCAGCACAACTTGAAGAAATTAAGTTAACTTCATTCATTCATTTTCTTTTCGGCTTAGTGCCTTTATTAGTCTGGGGTCACCACAGTGGAATGAACCACCAACTTATCATATGTTTTATGCAGCAGATGCCCTTCCAGCTGCAACCCATCACCGGGAAACATCCATACACACTCATTCACACACAGACACTACAGACAATTTAGTTCATCAATTCCCCTATAGCACATGTCTTTGGACTGTGGGGGAAACCGGAGCACCCGGAGGAAACCCACGCCAACACGGGGAGAACATGCAAACTCCACACAGAAACACCAACTGACCCAGCCGGGACTCAAACCAGCGACCTTCTTGCTGTGAGGTGACAGCGCTACCCGCTGCGGCGCTGCGCCTCCCTGAACATTAACTAATGTTATTAAAATCCAAAGTTGTGCTAGTTAACATTAGTTAATGCACTGCTGAGTTAACAAGAACGTTGATGACTTTATTTTAATTAACTGATGTTAACAAAGATAAATAATAAATGTATGTTAGTACACTGTAAAAAAGTTGTTTTAGTTCATTGTAACTAAGTTAATCATGCTCCAACTTAATTTTATGAGTTAAGCAAGCTGTTTTAAGTCAGTTTAACACAATATAAGTTCAAATGAATCATAAGGATAATTTGATTCAGCTTTAAAAATGAATGCATACAACCAGTGTTTTCTACATTGTAAACACATTATTCTAACTATTATTAACTAATGGAATCTTATAGTAAAGTATGAACGAAAACTAGAGCAGAGCTCCAAAAGATTCATTTTTGGCCAATTTAGTTTTTTTATTAGATGGTGAATGATTACATTTTATGTAAAGTGGGTTATTAGAGTTAGGACAATTTAGCCTACCCAATTCACCTGTACCGCATGTGTTTGGACTGTGGGGGAAACCGGAGCACCCGGAGGAAACCCACGCGAACGCAGGGAGAACAGTAACGCCAACTGACCCAGCCGAGGCTCGAACCAGCGACCTTCTTGCTGTGAGGCGACAGCACTACCTACTGCGCCACTGCGTCGCCCCTTTTATTATTTCATTCATTCATTTTCTAGTCGGCTTTGTCCCTTGCGGGGTCGCCACAGCGGAATGAACCGCCAACTTATCCAGCACGATTTTACGCAGCGGATGCCCTTCCAGCCGCAACCCATCTCTGGGAACTTCCACACACACATTCACACTCATACACTATGGACAATTTAGCTTACCCAATTCACCTGTACCGCATGTCTTTGGACTGTGGGGGAAACCGGAGCACCCGGAGGAAACCCACGCAAACGCAGGGAGAACATGCAAACTCCACACAGAAACGCCAACTGACCCAGCCCAGCCAAGGTTCGAACCTGCGACCCAGCGACCTTCTTGCTGTGAGGCGACAGCACTACCTACTGCGCCACTGCGTCGCCCCTTTTATTATTTATTTATTATTATTATCATTTGGCTTTTTAAAATTCCTGTATCTATGTAAAGCTGTTTTGGCATAATCTACATTGTAAAAGCTCTAGAGAAATAAAGACGACTGACTATTTCTGCACAGCATGTCTCACAAATAAATTGCAGATGTATGAACGATTTTGAGATATAGGAGCTGAAAATTAATACATGCTGTTAAAATATGAACCCCTTGTTTGATAAACAAAGTCTTTGGTACTGTATAACTCAACCACTAAAAGACATCAAGTATTACTTTACAAACTGTGCTGTACATAATTCATATAATCATTTGCATGTCGTTCAAAACACTACTGAAATACTCAACACTCAATGATTTATTCACATATAACTTACTGTCTAACAATCTGGTCACAGGCCAACAAAACAACACTAAAACCCATAGAGACACCATACAAACAGACAATTAAAATACTGGATAAAAAGCCTCTAAGACATCATCATTGTACCATTTTACAAAAACATAAACTGTTAAGCTGGGAAAATGTCATTAAGTATTCAAATATTTGTCTGATGTATAAAATCATTCATGGTCTGTCATCTCCACCTCTCAGTCAGTTTATAAACATCAGGAACACCACACACAGAGCAACACGAGGGGCAGTCCGAGGAGACTGTATTGTCCCACTCCGGAAAAGTGCCTTTGGTCAGGGTGCCTTTTCAGTTACAGCTGCACAGGAGTGGAACTCTGTCCCTGACAACATCAGAGAACTAACCTCTTACAATATGTTCAAGAAACATCTAAAAATCTGGTTTCTAGAGCAGCAGACGTGTCATCACTCCTATTAGCTTGACCCTACCCAGCATGTTACCACTTGTGCTCGCTTGTTGTTTAAATGTGTTTTAACTATTTTTATCTCTATTACATAATGTTGTTTTTAGTTTAATTTGTACATATAGATTTTTATTAATATCTACATAACCATATATATTTTAGTGCTTCTTAACTATATGCTTGATTGATTGTATAATTTTTGTATTGTTTTTTAGGTTGTCCAGGGACAACAGATGAAAAATAGCTTCTGGCTAATTCTGGTGCATTTGCAGAAATGCTAATTAATGTACACTGTCCCTGCCAAATAAACAAATAAATAAAAAATAAAATAAATATATGGTATAAAAGCTGAATATATATATATATATATATATATATATATATATATATATATATATATATATATATATATATATATATATATATATATATATATATATATATATATATATATATATATTAGAGATGCACCAATACAGTTAGCTCACGGTTCAATACATACCTCGGTTTTTTAACACGGTTTTCGGTTCGGTTCAGTTCTGATGGCTTAACACATAAGTGCTTTTTTTTATTGTTATTCTAGGCTTAGGCAATAGGAACAGTAAGAAAGAGAAAAAAATAAAAATGGTTTATTGCAATACTCCTTTATTTTACTTCAAAGCCAAGAAAGGTACACTAGTTCCTAGTGTATTGTATAATAATAAAATTAACACTGAAATCTCACCGCTGCGGGTAGCTTATGTACAAACTGGGCAACACATAAATTCCTACATTTTAAAAATAAACATGCATGTGAAGTTAATGAACATAAATCGACCATTCCAAATAAACACATTTGTACTTCAGTGAATATAAATAAACCATCTTAATTAAACTTAACACTGCCTTTGTTATTTTTATATGTCTTTCGGAACCAGTTGGATATGTTTGCTGGAAGGATTCAGTGAGGGATTGTAGTTTTATCGAGGTCTTTATTACCTTCTTGGCTATTCTGCCTTCAGACAGTGATATTGCTGGGTGATGGCGACGCAGATGTGCAGTCATGTTGGAAGTGTTTCCGTTCGATTAGTCTATATCAGGGCTATTCAATTAGTTTGTCATGGGGGCCGGTTCATGAAAAGCATCCCAAACGAAGGGCCGGAGAGACATGACTTGCTATATGAGTGATAACACAACAGCAATATAAGAGCTCATATATGTTGTATTTTTGCTCCTTAAGACACCCACATTGGCTTTTCTACATTAAAATGTTAATATATTGTATTTTGAAACTACATAACATCACTGCATTGTACGATAGACTTTTTTTTTTTTTTTTTACAAACTTTCAAATGTATTTCAGAGCAGAACAAAAGCAGTGCATTGCTGAAGTAGGCTTCTTCTACATTCAGACACATTCATGTTATTTTTTGAACTGCATAACAATTAGGGATGCAACAATTAATTAAAAATTAAATTAAAATTTGACGGTTATCAGGTCTAATGTAAATTCAAGCTTTATATTAGGTGAGCAGCTATTTAGATGACCTGTTGTTGCCATCTGCGTTCATGCATACATAATCATCTTAATATTAATTCGTCTAACATATCTTTTGTTTACACTGCACTGAAAGGCAAGCAGAACTCTCACCGTGAGATGTTTTCTACTGCGTGCGCCCGCAAAGACGCAAGCGCGTTGCTCCGTGTGTGCGCCCATATTGTCATATATTCTTACATTAAAAACAACAAACTTGCAAGCGGAAAGGACGTGATATGAGAACGGCCGCTGCGTTAATCCGGTGTGCGGGCGTATTAGCCTCAGTGTACATACTTGGAACTTTAAACTAGGGCACAGTTGGCAACTTGGCATAACTTTGTTTAACTGCAGCATTATTGCTTATTGCTCCCTCACTTCACTGCCGCTCGCCATGTTAAAGCGTGGAATGATGGTGGAGCGCCCCCTAACTTTAGAGCATAGTGATTGAATATTTACTCGCGGGGAGGAGTTTCAGGCACACACAGTCAGTTCGGAGAGAAATAAAACGTACATAAATTATTTAAACGTAAAACCGGAAAAACCGCACAAGCGCGTATTGAACCGTGGATGTCGTACCGAACGTTCAATATTGTATTGAGAATTGTGGCATCTCTAATATATATACATACACACACACAAAATTATGCAAGTGAATGAATAGATTGAATGATGGGCTCAAAAATCTGTGTGGGCCTTTTAACAATAAAAGTAAAACATTGGATTTAGACTAGTTTCATAATATTTGGAAACTACATGCATTTCATATGTTTTCGATTTGTATAAAATAGATGTTGCTAATTAAATTTTATGCAAAATTTCTCTTCATTCTAACAGTAAAACAAGAGTTAAAGACCTTAATTAGACAGCCAATGAAAGAAAGACAACTAATCAAGACAAACTAACCAATAAAAGACTGTGTTTACTACGACTAAGTTAACTAACAAAACATCATGAAGGGTTAATAATAATAACGATTACGTGAAAAACATTTATGTCTTACAGTACACAACAACTAACAGTTTGTTGGTTTTATTGATGAACATGGTCTCCATTTCTTTGTGCTTCTCTATATTACTTCATTTTGACGTAATATAATGTTACGCTGAATGACAATACAATATTATTTCCCCCAATATTTTTGACATTTTATTTGAACTAAAGCTATCCGCTTGTTAAGTGGTGACGTGTTGGTGACGTACTGTTTCGGGGTCCAAGCCGCCACTCATTTGAATTGACAAAATATTCGTTTAGGGGTAATGCAGTGGCGCAGTAGGTAGTGCTGTCGCCTCACAGCAAGAAGGTCGCTGGTTTGAGCCTCGGCTGGGTCAGTTGGCGTTTCTGTGTAGAGTTTGCATGTTCTCCCTGCGTTCGCGTGGGTTTCCTCCGCGTGCTCCGGTTTCCGACACAGTCCAAAGACATGCGCTATAGGGGAATTGGGAAGGCTAAATTGTCCGTAGTGTATGAGTGTGAAAGAGTGTGTGTGGATGTTTCCCAGAGATGGGTTGTGGCTGGAAGGGCATGCGCTGCGTAAAACAAATGCTGGATAAGTTGTCGGTTCATTCCGCTGTGGCGACCCCAGATTAATAAAGGGACTAAGCCGAAAAGAAAATGTATGAATGAAAATATTCGTTTATGATCTCTTTTTATTGATATCACACATTAAAGTGAATTTTATATAAGGTCATAGTGTACACAACAATCACTGGGCTTGCTGCATCACAAAAATCCCAAAATTTGAACAATTTAAAAAAAATTAATCACCTTCTGGCCATCAGATATTAGGCATGGACATATATATTGCGATCGGGATTTTCGAAAGTATTACATCGCTTTGTAAACGTTTATTATTAGCATTTGATGAGTCTCCTCATTCAGTTTCATAGAGCGCCTGGACCCGGAAGCCCCTTCGTCTGACGTCACACTTAACAAGCGGATTGGGACATTACATGCATTTCATATGTTTTTTTATTTGTATACGATTGCCTTCATAAATCTAATTTCATGCAAATGGTCTCTTCATCCTAACAGAAAAGCAAACAATTAATTAAAGATCATAATTAGACATCAACCAATGAAAGAAAAACAAGGAAAGAAGGCTTAAAATAACCAATAAAAGACTGTGCTTTTACTACTATTAAGTTAACTAACAAAACATCATGACGGGTTAATAATAATAATGATTAACATGCAAAACATTTCTGTTATCACGTGTTGTCACATCTTTTTAAGATTATCCTAAGACCAAATCTTTAGACTACAAGTACATCATGTGCTTTAAATTATTTGGACATTACATGCATTTCATATGCTTTTTGTATAAAATTGTATAAAATTGCAGGCGACGCGGTGGCGCAGTAGGTAGTGCTGTCGCCTCACAGCAAGAAGGTCGCTGGTTCAAGCCTCGGCTGGGTCAGTTGCCGTTTTTGTGTGGAGTTTGCACGTTCTCCCTGTGTTCGCGTGGGTTTCCTCCGCTAAATTGTCCGTTGTGCATGTGTGTGAATGAGTGTGTATTGATGTTTCCCAGGGATGGGTTGCAGCTAAAAAGGGCATCCACTGCTTAAAATGTATGCTGGATAGGTTGGCGGTTCATTCCGCTGTGGTGACCCCAGAGTAATAAAGGGATTAAGCCGAAAAGAAAATGAATGAATGTATTAAATTGCTTTTATAAATATAATTTTATGCAGATTGTCTCTTCATCATAACAGAAAAACAACAATTAAAGATCTTAATTAGACAAGCAACGAAAGAACTACAACTAAAAACTATTATAATAACCAACAAAAGATGTTTATGCTTTTAATTTAACAATAAATTAAAGTTAATATATAGACATCAACCAATGAAAAACAGATAAAAAGCCTTAAATAACTAATAAAAGACTGTGTTTAACTTCATGAAGGGTTAATCATAATAATGAGGATTAGCATCTGTAATCATGACGCGTCTTTTTATGACTGCGAATGGAAACCAATGACAGAAAAACAACTCAAAGACAGAATAACCATTAAAACACGGTATACTTACGACCTGATATAATAAGTTTACTAAATGTTTGGCTTCTGTTGTCTTTACTTTAAGGCAAGTTCATCTTCTTCACATCGGCTTGACAAACACCCTCAGGCTGAGAGAAACTAAGTGAACTAACAGCTCATAGGAAAACAACATCATGGCCAAACCGTACAGGAGTCAACAGAATAGCAATATCAGGCCCGATCGCCAGCCTGGTGAAACGGCTGGTTCTGTTTTTCTGAAAATGTGAACCTTTTTGCAGTTATTCGCCTCATTTTCTATTTAATTATGAGATTAAAATACTGCATTTTAAGTATATTTTGCTGGATTCACTTGTCGGATGGTCAGCAATACCACACATTTTGATGCATCAAAAACATTTCCTAAACATTTAGAATAAAGAAATATGAAAATACTTATTTTTTTTTTTAGACAGAAATGTATTCCATCATATATCATTAGAAAAAAAACAGGAATCTGTTTTACATTAAAAACTGGCCTATCAACAAACTGGCCAGCACATTCAACTTTCCTCAGTCACATCGAAGCGTCAGCCAACACGGGATTCCTCTTGTTCTTAAAGCGTTCTTCGATGGGTTATTTTCACAATTTCTTATGGCATAGCAGTAAAAACAGGACAAATGAGCTTGTGTATGGGACAAATTCTGGACCTTTGTCAGTGAGGGGTGAGTCTTTCAAACCACCTGAACTCCCCATGGCTACAGGCCTGAATAAGTAACGATTGAGTTTAGATCACAACCAGTATTGGGTAAGTTACGTCATTCATTCATTCATTTTCTTTTCGGCTTAGTCCCTTTATTAATCTGGGGTCGCCACGGCAGAATGAACTGCCAACTTATCCAGCACATGTTTTACGCAGCGGATGCCCTTCCATCTCTGGGAAACATCCACACACACTCATTCATGCTCATACACTACGGACAATTTAACATACCCAATTCACCTGTACCGCATGTGTTTGGACTCTGAGGAAACCCACGCGAACGCAGGGAGAACATGCAAACTCCACACAGAAACGCCAACTGACCCAGCCGAGGCTCGAACCAGCGACCTGACGCTACTAAACAGCTATTAGTAGTTTATTAAGCTAGCAGTAGTTAATGGTTTGTTTGTGACCTAAACTAAAGTGTTATTCCAGAGGAATTGGAAAAGCTATTTTTTGCAGTCAAACATAAAAAACACACGCCCTGGCACATGCTTTTTGTGTGAATGTGAATCTGAAATGAGTTTGACTATGCAAACATGTCACTTTGCATGAACAAAAGTCAAAACGGCCTCGCAGAAACACCTGATTCAGGTGTGCATTCATTGAAAACGTCCACAAGACCACATTCTTGTGTCACCTTCTTATTGAAGTACGCCAAACCAATCCAGCCCACAAAGAGTTGCATCAATCAGTATTTTGGGGGCCAAACTGTGATCCTGATCATGCAGAACAGATTTGTGGATTCATTTTATTATGCGTAAACAATAGTTGTGATATTTATATGGTCATCTTCTGTAAATCTTGAGATAAATGGATGATTACTCCATAATAAGCCATTGCTAAATTCCAAAGTTGCAATAAAGGACATGTTCTTAGGAAATTGTGATGCAAAACTCCCCGTTTGAGTGAATAGATTGCAGTCATGATCAAACTCATCAGAATGCTGTTGCAAATGTCTATATTTTTGGTCACACTTTACTATAAGATGTCATTAATGTAACTTAATATATTTACTAACACAAACTGATAATGCGCAATACTAGTACAGCAATTATTAATCATAGTTCAGCATTTACTAATGCATTATTAACATCCAAATTCATGCTTGTAAACATTAATGCAACATTAACTAACAATCAAATGTTTTATTTTCATTAACTAACTTTAACAAAGACTGTAGTAAATGCATTGTTCACTGTTTATGTTAGTAAATGCATTAGTAAAACCAGTGTCACCATATTTTTATTTTTTCTGTGGCAGAAACCTAATCCTTTAAACAATCAAACAGAAACACATGCATGGCTCCTGTTTTGAGTCATAAATGAGAAACCCGTAACAATAAATCAAGTTTTACTCTAGTGATCATTGATATTTAGCAGCATCTCAGTATGCAGAAGCTCAATATTCAATATTTTCTTACAGCGGCCGCAGACAGAGAAGCAGAAATATTTTTGGTCACACTTTACCATAAGATGTCATTAATGTAACTTAATATATTTACTAACACAAACTGATAATGTGCAACCCTAGTACAGCAATTATTAATCATAGTTCAGCATTTACTAATGCATTATTAACATCCAAATTCATGCTTGTAAACATGAATGCAACATTAACTAACAATCAAATGTTTTATTTTCATTCAACTTTAATAAAGTCTGTAATAAATGCATTGGGTAACACTTTAGTTCAGGTCACAATTCACACTGCACTGTTAAAAAGCCTGGCTGCCTTAATTTTTTAAGCTGAATCAAGTGAACCTTATGAGTCTGTTGAACTTATATTATGTTAAACTGACTTAAAACAGCTTGCTTAACTTATAAAATTAAGTTAGAACATGATTAACTTAGTTTAATTAGTTACAGTGAACTAAAACATGACTAATTGATCATATAATGTTTTACAGTGTGTTAATTACTGGCTTATTACTAGGGCCAGACGGAATCGTTTTTTGCAATTTCTGCGGAGAATTTTGGTAAAAATCTGTGGATTTCTGCTGAATTATTTTGGGAGTCTCATAACTAAAACCTTAATATGTGAAATACAAAATAATATCTTTTTAACTTTTAATGTTTAAAATGCAAATCCAATTAGATCCACTTTATTTTTGTAAACAAAGCAAGTCTCTCATATAATATATCTCCTAAAAGACAGAAAATATTACTGTACAAACGGCATTGGACATAAATCAGATGAACATTTTAATATTAGTCAATAATATTACTGTAATTAATTTAAAAACTTAACAAATATAGATTTACACACATTTACTCAAGTAAATAAACAGAAGAAATGATGGGCTAAAAATCTGCGGCAAAGTTATTAACTGTTCATTAGTAGTTATTAAGTATGATCTTATTCTGCTTCCCTAATCATACCCAAAACCTAAACCCAACTTCCACCTTACTAACTATATATAAGCAGCTATTTAGTCATTTATTAAGCTAATAGTGTTAGTTAATTCTGACCCAAATTAAAGTGTTACCATGCATTGTTCTTTGTGTGTTCATGTTAGTAAATGCATTACTAAAACAACAAGTGTCACCATATTCTTTTTTATTCTGTGGCAGAAACCTAATCCTTTAAACAATCAAACAGAAACACATGCATGGCTCCTGTTTTGAGTCATAAATGAGAAACCCGTAACAATAAATCAAGTTTTACTCTAGTGATCATTGATATTTAGCAGCATCTCAGTATGCAGAAGCTCAATATTCAATATTTTCTTACAGCAGCCGCAAGACAGAGAAGCAGAAATATTCGTGGTCACACTTTACTATAATGTGTCATTAATGTAACTTAATATATTTACTAACACAAACTGATAATGTGCAATACTAGTACAGCAATTATTAATCATAGTTCAGCATTTACTAATGCATTATTAACATCCAAATTCATGCTTGTAAACATTAATGCAACATTAACTAACAATCAAATGTTTTATTTTTATTCATCTTTAATAAAGTCTGTAATAAATGCATTGGGTAACACTTTAGTTCAGGTCACAATTCACACTGCACTGTTAAAAAGCCTGGCTGCCTTAATTTTTTAAGCTGAATCAAATGAACCTTATGAGTCTGTTGAACTAATATTATGTTAAACTGACTTAAAACAGCTTGCATAACTTATAAAATTAAGTTAGAACATGATTAACTTAGTTTAATAAGTTATAATGAACTAAAAACATATGCTGTCAGGACAGACAGATAAGCAGAAATATTTTTGGTCACACTTTACCATAAGGTTTCATTAATGTATAACCTATAACTTAAAGGGCACCTATTTTACCCCTTTTTTAAGCTGTAATATTAATATTATATTTCTTCTGAGTGTGCCAGTTTAGGTTCAGTTCAAAACACAATTCAGATTTTTTTATTATGATATGTTAAAAAGTGCCATTTTGGGGGCGTGTACACAGCTCGTTGTTTTAGGGGCGTGTTTCTTCACATGAAAATTAGTTTCGACTTCCCCCCAACTTAACAAGGGGGCGGAGCCAAGAGCTCCCTATGGCAACAGACAGAGAGAAGCAACATGAGTGAGAGGACCTGCATTCAGCTGTACATGTACGACTCGGACACAGACCAAGCAGAGACTACAAAATCATTTGTGTCTTTGTATAGTTTTACAGCCAACTGTGTGCTAGTTTAAAGCTCCGAGCTTGTGCACCGAGACTTGCGGCGCCGGTGTGTGTCCCGATAGAAACTTATGTTTAGAATTCAGAAATGCATGCCGTTGCGTGTCGCCGAGCGGCGCTTCTGGTGTACGACCTGCTTGAGGCTATAACTAAAGGGCATCATACACCGGATGCTCCGCTCAGAGCCACGACACGGCACACCAGACGCGCACATTCGCATGTTATTTAAAATGAATAGTAAGGCAGAATAGTGAGCGAACCCATCCAGTCCTCATTTTCATCCGCGACACGCACCCCCTCCCTCCCGGTCCTCACTTTCATCCGCGACACCCTCCCGGTCCTCACTTTCATCCACGACACCGCGAAATGCATGGCGCTGCGCGTCGTTAGTTCGTTATTTCCAATGGAGGGACGCGCACGTGAGGCAACGCGCTCGCACTTTCCAGCTGCACCTAGTTAAGATGACAGGGAGCTTCTGTGACCGCGGGAAATGCAAACCGCTGAAGTTTAAGGAAGACGCAATGAAAAGTACACATGTATGCAAACCCACAAACACTGGCGGCGAGGAGAGCGATAACGTGGTGAATGTTGAGCCCAATGAGCCTTACATGATCTAAAAATAGAGCAAGGGTGTTTCTTTGGTGACGTCGCTTTGACTCACACGCTGAAAATGGCAGACATGAAAACATACTGAGGATATGGTAATGCGCACCTGTCAATCAATATTGGTGGGCGGGGGGACCGGACTCATACGTCAAGTTGCGGTCGATCTCAAAACCGCTCCAATTGGTCCACCGTTTTTATGTTGTTAAATTGAAAATAAAGGACTGAGTGTGTTTATATCACCACAATATGACGGTCTATAAACTATACCTACATATGTCTGTCCAAACAGCTTGAAAAGTAGATTTTTCACCATTGGTGCCCTTTAATATATTTACTAATCCAAACTAATAATGCACAATACTAGTACAGTAACTATTTATCACAGTTCAGCATTTACTAATGCATAAGCCTAAATAAATCTTTTACATTAAAAATGCTTTCACATCAGCTGTATTTACAATTATAGCCTATGAATAGCCTAATAGTAAACTATGCTTATTAAGAAATTTTTACAGATGCTCCAAAACTATATTAAAAACGCAGTTAACTCCCAAAACAGAGTTAACTCATTTATGTGAATGTGTTAATGAAAAATCATAAACATTATCTCATACTGCATTTTGCAACTCAAAGAGGGGATTTTTAACTGCAGGCAGCACAATAAACCAAGAAAGATCCCGACGTCTGCCATGTTGATTTTTCTCCAGAAGAATGGCTAAAAGTCATTTTCCTTCAAACCATTGTACATTCTTTTACAGGAAAAAATTATTTACTTGTTTTACAATTGATGGTTTCGTTTTATTTTACATTAAAAACAAAATAATAAAACAAAGTGTTAATAATTCTGTTCAATTAATTTATTTATTTTTAATGAAAAAGACATTTTAAAAGTACAGATAAGAAAACCATTAAATACTTGTTTAGAGGGTAGGGGTGGGAATAATTTTTGTTTAAATTTCTCTGTAAAATTACTGTGTTATATCTGTAAAAGTTTAATAAACAGATTAAAAAAAAAAAAAAAGAAAACCATTAAAGTACCAAACCGATAAGTGGTATATCGATAATACCATTAAAACCTTAACGATACCCATCCCTATGTGTGTGTGTGTGTGTGTGTGTGTGTGTGTGAGAGAGAGAATGTGAATGAGTGCGAGTGAAAAACTGCTAGCAAAGCTGTGTGCAGCGTTGCCAGATGTTGCTGACTGATTCCAGCCCAAAAACTATCCGAAACCCGCCGAAATGCAAAAACAACCGCCCAATCAAATTCAAAACCACCCAATCTGGCAACACTGGCTTAGTTTTCTTTCACAGGACTTTTCAGGGCTCAACACAATAGGGATTTACCTTTTTTTCTGGCCACACCAAACTAATTACTGTATTTCCTTGCCACAAATCTTAAATAATGTGTCAAACGAGCAAAATACTGCTGTATACGTACACTTTTTATTCAACAAAACAGCTGACATTTAAACAATATATTTATATATATATATATATATATATATATATATATTCTCACGCATCTAAAACTATGTACAGTGGTCTGTTCTGGCTCCCAGATCACCAGTTAACTATACAACAACATATTACAGCAAGATTATTGTAAAGGACGATTATTAAACTATATTAACAAAAATAACAGCAAGCAAAAAGAAAAAACATTTTAAAAGTACAGATATGAAAACCATTAAAGTACCAAACCGATAAGTGGTATCGATAATACCATTAAAGCCTTAATGATACCCATCCCTATGTGTGTGTGTGTGTGTGTGTGTGTGTGTGTGTGAGAGAGAGAGAATGTGAATGAGTGCGAGTGAAAAACTGCTAGCAAAGCTGTGTGCAGCGTTGCCAGATGTTGCTGACTGATTCTAGCTCAAAAACTATCCAAAACCCTCCGAAATGCAAAAACAACCGCCCAATCAAATTCAAAAACGCCCAATCTGGCAACACTGGCTGTGTGGATTGTGTACGCGCGCACACACATAAAGGTAGTCACTTCTGACCAATCAGCTTTCTAAATAACATCTGTATTTTCAAAATGCCAGAGGCAGTCAAGCACATATACAGTGCATATTTATTTAAACCACGAGTAAATCGGATAATGAGCCTGATCAAGAGAAGATGAAACTGCGCCCTGGATCAGGACATTTTCAGACAGCAGCAAAGCGATCTCAAGTCAGCCAGAAAAAGGTAGAGGGTAACTGTCTTGAAGTTTAGACAGTGAGCCCTTTTCGCTTGGCACATAATAGTGAATGAATGTCAGTGGTGTTAGCAAAGAGAATGGTGATGTTTCATGCTTTTTTCACTGTAACCGCTGAGTAACATCATGTTCCGCTGTCCTGGCATTTTATACTACCCATCAGATTATGCTACCAACACTGTATGTGTATATATATATATGTATATGTCACATGGCTCTTTAAAAAATGCATTTGCTAGAAATGCCCAGAAATGGCTCTTTGCTAAAAAAAGGTTCCCGACCCCTGCTCTAAAGTGTTACCTTATGTTGTTTCTGAAACCTATTTCTTTAAAGAATCAAATAGAAAACACATGCATGGCTCCTATTGTGAGTGATAAATAGGAAACCCATAACAATAAATCAAGTTTTACTCTAGAAATCACTGTAATTTAGCAGACTTTCTGTATGTAAACGCTCAATATTCAATAGACAGAGAAGCAGAAAGTCACACAAACATTTCAGGATCATACAGGAGCTCTCTTTACTCCAGCGCATGTCTGGACGTGACTTTTGGTATGGAGCTCCTGCACCGTCTTTGTCATTAGATTTTATTGAGCTTATTCTGTGATGCGGAAGTTCAAAACTCCCAATCCAGTTTCCTACGAGAGAAATGACTAGGAATAATAAACGGCAGAAAAAAAAAAGATCTTGCTCTAAAAACAAGTGTGTTCATGACTATACAGATAAAGAATAATAATACATAGTAAGAAAATGTCCGTTTGCAATATAAAACAACATAACGAGCTGTGTTTGACGTCTAAAAATAAGACTGGAAGTGTCAAGCCAAAAAGGAAGCACTACTAGATGCAGCGCAACCGAGAGAAAAGCTATGATCAGAAGAGAGTAGAAATGAAGGAAATAATTTAATAAACATTCATGGAAAGATATATTAAGCATAAATCAATGATTCTGATGTTTAGACTGTGTTTGGGCCAGCAGAGAAGACTCCACTAATGGAGGTGCAAAATGAGAATATTTACAAAAAAAAAAGTGATTGTTCCTTTAAACAGATCATGTTTCTAATCTTACAACATTACCTCTACTATAAGTGTGTTACGCAGATCCCCTGAGGGATGAACCACAGACTTTACACATTTAAAGGGGAAGTTCACCCAAAAATGGAAATTCTGTCATCATCTGTAGTCTGTATATGTAATATGTTATACTCATTATATTTGTAATGATGTAACCCAAAAGAAGATATTTTGAAGAATGCTGCAAAAAACAGCCATTGACTTCCATAATATTTTCGTTCCTTTAAACTTCCTGACAAAAAAGTCTTGTCGTCTATCCAAGTTTTGGGAGCATCAAATAATAACTTGACTTCTAGTTGATGATTTGGTATCAGAAGTGTCTTATATGAAAGGCAAAGGCCTCTAGATGACGCTTATTTGAGCACAATAAAATATGATCATGTCTTGATATTGAATGATTTCATTAGGACAGTAAGGTCTGACTCTGCTCAGACTAAAGTCTCATCACTGAACAGAAATAATGTCCAGTATAGAATATAAAGTCATGCTGCAGTGGAAACAGAATGAAAATTGTGTCTGACTCCATCATGAGCTTGGAGGACTGCATCATACATCTCTGAATGACTCAAATCACGCATTAATGAAGTCATCTGGAATGGCAAAGAAAGCGTTCTTGCAGGACTCCCAGAGTTCATCAAGATTCTTTGTGTTCATCTTCAACACCTCCTCCTTCATCTTACCCCAGACATGCTCAATAATGTTCATGTCTGGTGACTGGGCTGGCCAATCCTGCAGCACCTTGACCTTCTTTGCTTTCAGGAGCTTTGATGTGGAGGCTGAAGTATGAGAAGGAGCGCTATCCTGCTGGAGAATTGTCCCTCTCCTGTGGTTTGTAATGTAATGGGCAGCACAAATGTCTTGATACCTCAGGCTGTTGATGTTGCAGATCTCTCGCACACCCCCATACTGAATGCAACCCCAAACCATGATTTTTCCGTCACCAAACTTGACTGATTTCTGTGAGAATCTTGGCTCCATGTGGGTTCCAGTAGGTCTTCTGCAGTATTGGTGATGATTGGGATGCAGATCAACAGATGATTCATCAGAGAAATCCACCTTCTGTCACTTTTCCAAATAATCAACTAGAAGTCAAGTTATTATTTGCTGCTCTTACAACTGATATCCACCAGACTTTAGTCAGGTAGTGTATTAATAATGAGAATAATTCTAACATTCTATAGTCTAACATTCTTCAGAGTATCTTCTTATTTGTTCAACAGAAGAAAGAAGTTTAAAACCACTTGAATGTGAAAGTGTAAGTGAACGGTGAGGGCGATGGTACCTTCAAAAGCTGTTGTTAAACAGGAAGTTGGCTTGTAACTTTAAATACCACAGTGTGAACTGTTGCATCTTCCTGTTGAACTTCTCAACAACTTACACAGAAACCAACTTTAATGGTAAAGTTGAGGGCATTACTTTTGCAATCAGTGGTTGCATTGCATGAACATGTATTAGTGTATAAAGAACGGATCTGTGTGGGATTTACTGTTGTTCAAAATCCCTCTCACTGAATACAAGGAGACAGTTTGATTATGTCTGAATGACCTCTAATGAAAATAAATAGTTTGAGATGTCACTGTTTCTACTTCATGCAGGATCTTTATGCAAAAGCCATTCATTCATTCATTCATTCATTTTCTTTTCGGCTTAGTCTCTTTATTAATTCGGGGTTGCCACAGCGGAATGAACCGCCAACTTATCCAGCATATGTTGTACGCAGCGGATGCCCTTCCTACCTACTGCGCCACTGCGTCGCCCCAAAAGTCATAATTATGATTATTTAAAATGATTATAAGATGGACATATTTAAATTCGAATTATTACTAGTTTATTCCCAGAGATGGGTTGCAGCTGCAAGGGCATCCGCTGTGTAAAACATATGCTGGATAAGTTGGCGGTTCATTCCACTGTGGCAACCCCAGATGAATAAAGGGACTAAGCCGAAAAGAAAATGAATGAATGAATGAATATTACTAGTTTAAATTATATATATATATTTCCCAGTTCTAAATACTACAGCAGAACAGAACTCATTCATTCATTCATTTTTTTTTTCGGCTTAGTCCCTTTATTAATCTGGGGTCGCCACAGCAGAATGAACCGCCAACTTATCCAGCACATGTTTTACACAGCGGATGCCCTTCCAGCTGCAACCCATCTCTGGGAAACATCCATACACACTCATTCACACACATACACTACGGACAATTTTAGCTTACCCAATTCACCTGTACCTCATGTGTTTGGACTGTGGGGGAAACCGGAGCACCCGGAGGAAACCCACGCACAAGCGGGGAGAACATGCAAACTCCACACAGAAACGCCAACTGACCCAGCCGAGGCTCGAACCAGCAACCTTCTTGCTGTGAGGCAACAGCACTACCTACTGCGTCACCCCAGAACAGAACAGAACTATATTAACTAAACAGATAGTCCTCAAAGTTAGTGAAAAGAAAAAAAAAATACTGTAAATGTAATAAAAAATATAAAAATGATACAAAACTAATTGCATAATTGATTGTAACTATTTGTAATTACTATATGGAAATACACTCACCGGCCACTTTATAAGGTACACCTGTCCAACTGCTCGTTAACACGCATTTCTAATCAGTCAATCACATGGCAGCAACTCAATGCATTAAGGCATGTTGACATAGTCAAGGCGATCTGCTGCAGTTCAAAGCGAGCATCAGAATGGGGAAGAAAGGGGATTTAAGTGACTTTGAATGTGGGCTGGTTGTTGGTGCCAGATGGGCTGCTCTGAGTATTTCAGAAACTGCTGATCTACTGGGATTTTCATGCACAACCATCTCTAGGGTTTACAGAGAATGAGAAAAAGAGGAAATATCCAGTGAGCGGCAGTTCTGTGGGCGCAAATGCCTTGCTGATGCTAGAGGTCAGAGGAGAATGGCCAGACTGGTTCCAGCTGATAGAAAGGCAACAGTAACTCAAATAAGCCCTCGTTACAACCGAGGTCTGCAGAAGAGCATCTCTGAACACACAACACATCCAACCTTGAGGCGGATGGGCTACAGCAGCAGAAGACCACACCGGGTGCCACTCCTGTCAGCTAAGAACAGGAAACTGAGGCTACAATTCACACAGGCTCACCAAAACTGGACAATAGAAGATTGGAGAAACGTTGCCTGGTCTGATGAGTCTCCATTTCTGCTGACACATTCGGATGGTCGGGTCAGAATTTGGCGTCAACAGCATGAAAGCATGGATCCATCCTGCCTTGTATCAACGGTTCAGGCTGGTGGTGGTGGTGTAATGGTGTGGGGGAGATTTTCTTGGCACACTTTGGGTCCATTAGTACCAATTGAGCGTCGCGCCACAGCCTACCTGAGTATTGTTGCTGACCATGTCCATCCCTTTATGACCACATCTTCTGATGACAACTTCCAGCAGGATAACCGCCATGTCATAAAGCGCCAATCATCTCAGACTGGTTTCTTGAACATGACAATGAGTTCACTGTACTCAAATGGCCTCCACAGTCCCCAGAACTCAATCCAATAGAGCACCTTTGGGATGTGGTGAAACGGGAGATTGGCATCATGGATGTGCAGCCGACAAATCTGCAGCAACTGTGTGATGCTATCATGTCAATATGGAGCAAAATCTCTGAGGAATATTTCCAGTAGCTTGTTGAATCTCTGCCACGAAGGATTAAGGCAGTTCTGAAGGCAAAAGGGGTCCAACACGGTACTAGCAAGGTGTACCTAATAAAGTGGCCGGTGAGTGTATGTGCAAAAAGGACTCCTTAGAACAAATTGTTTCCAAGAAATCCTTAATTCTCTTTGTTATTATTTAATATTATTGTCATATTGATATATTCAACCCAGGCTCATTCTGAAAACATATCCCTATATGCATTTCTGGAGAGCGCCAAATACGTCCAAATACGTGCAAATCCACCAGAGGCTGCTGTGTATGCTTTTTCAGATCTCAAATTTCTCTTGTGATTGCCATTCGCGGCTGTTGTTCTCACGTAAATTCACCAGAGGCTTTCTGGAATGACTCGAACCCCGTCATTATGGTCAACTCCTCTCTGCATCTCAAGTCCGCCAACATACATGGCAAACCACTGGACAACTGGTAACAGCGGAAAAGCTGTCCATATGGAGATAAGTGGTCAGCTGGTAAGCGCGAAAAGGAAAGGCGTCCTACCGCCCCGTATCGTTCGTTTTAAAGATGAAATGCAGCCATACGTAGCTCTGGCTACATAATTCGTGATCTCCATGCATATAGGGCTACGTTTTCAGGATGAGCCTATGTTGGATATATTATAAACTTTCTTTCTGTTTGCCAAAATGCAAAGCCCTGAAAAAAGGCACATAAATCTGAAGCATTTTACTTTTTAAATTACATTTTAAACTGAATTATTTGCCAGAAATTTACATTAAATGCCTGAAGGACAGATATAATACCAAAAATTGCTATAAATAAAAAAAGGAACAGCAAATGCCACACCACAGCTTCATGAAAAACAATATTTGCACAAAGCATCATCTGTGAAATCATTTCCAGAAGTTATTACCTAATATAAAAAAATAATAAAATAATAATACGAGAAAAATAATAAATAATAAAAACATTTGACAGCCAATCAGAAACCTGCTTTACAATGCATCACATGCTTTAAATAAACAACCTTGTGCACCGGTGCAGATATATAATATAATATAGATAATATAGTTGTGGTTATATTTTTATTTATAAGTTATAATTTAGGTGTGAATGATGAATTAGTCGTACATGTTTAGGTGCAATTAACATAGACTGGATATGTAGGTGTTAGTTTGAGCTGTGACTCTCTGTTTGAGCAGATAAGGAAGTGAAAGCTGTCCTTCATTATGTTTGGATGTTATTGAGACACTATTGAGATGTTATCTCTGTGAAATGCCATGAGAAGATAAATATTGTTTCTCTAAATATCAGTGAGCCATGAGCACATCCCTAACGCCACACCAGGATGTGTTCAGGGGAATCCCCAATGTAATAATAATAATAGTATCCTTAATTTTTGACAAACTCAATATTGTCATTAAACAGGATGTTAAACACAGTATGTCTAAAAGATCCACAATGCAAATCACCTTGGTTCAGCTGACACTGCAAACACATTTAGCGTTAACAGAAAAGTGTTTTTGACCTCATGGCTTACTCAAGGGGGAAAAAAGGAAGTGTTTTCTCAGTGTGTGTTGCGCTCGCCGAATATTGCCTGTGTGTTTATGTGACATAATTTGTGGTTTTGTTTTCTGATGCCCTTAAATTAAGCTTTGTCACTTGTTCCGCACCACTTGGACCACAAACATTAATGGTTCCTCAAACGATTTACTTGTTAAGAAGAGATGTGCTAATACTACATTAATGAAGACCTGATGACTTACGGAAGGATGGACACTGTAGATCACACCTTAGCAACCACATACTGTATTACACACTTTAGCAACCATATAGAAAACACCCAGAACACCTTAGCAACCTAATACTGTACAATACACCTCAGCAAACACATACTGTAGAACACAACTTAGCAACAATATAGAACACAACCAGAACACTCCGGCAACCCCATACTGTAGAACACACCTTAGCAACCTTATAGAACACACCCAGAAAACACTAGCAACCCCATACTGTAGAACACACCTTAGCAACCTTATAGAACACACCCAGAAAACACTAGCAACCCCATACTGTAGAACACACCTTAGCAACCTTATAGAACACACCCAGAAAACACTAGCAACCCCATACTGTAGAACACATCTTAGCAACCAAATACTGTTGAAAACAACTTAGCAACCATATAAAACACAAAACACCCTAGCAAGCCCATACTGTAGAACACACCTTAGCAACCACATAATGTAGAACACCAAAATAAAAACTTAGAACACACCAAGAACACCCTAGCAACCCCATATTGTAGGACATACCATAGCAACCATATAGAACAAACAGAGAACACCCTAGCAATGCCATACTGTTGAACACATCTTAGCAACCATAGAACACACCCAGTACACCTTAGCAACCACACACTGAAGAACACACTTTACAAACCTTAGAACACTCCCAGAACACCCTAGCAAGCCCATACTGTAGGACACACCTTAGCAACCATAGAACACACTCCGAACACCTTAGCAACTACATTCTGCAGAACACACCCAGAAAACACTAGCAACCCCATACTGTAGAACACACCTTAGCAACCACATACTGTTGAAAACAACTTAGCAACCATATAGAACACACCCAGAACACTCTAGCAACCCCACCCTTTTTTGCTTTTTCATAGCAACCATATAAAACACACCAAGAATGCTCTTGAAACCCATACTATAGAACATGCCTTAGCAACCACATAGTGTAGAAAACACCTTAGCAACCATATAAAACACACCTAGAACACTCTTGCAACTTCATACTGTAGGACACACCTAAGCAACCACATATGGTAAAAAACACATTAGCAACCATATAGAACACAACCAGAACACCCTAGCAACCCCATACTGTACAACACGCCTTAGCAACCACATACTGTAGAAAACACCTTAGCAACCAGATAGAACACACCCAGAACACTCTAGCAACCTCATACTGTAAAACACACCTTAGCAACCACATACTGTAGAAAACATATTAGCAACCATATAGAACACAACCACAGCACCCTAGCAACCCCATACTGTACAACACGCCTTAACAACCACATACTGTAGAAAACACCTTAGCAACCATATAGAACACACCCAGAACACTCCAGCAACCTCATACTGTAAAACACACCTTAGCAACCACATACAGTAAAAAAACACATTAGCAACCATATAGAACACAACCAGAGCACCCTAACAACCCCATACTGTACAACACGCCTTAACAACCACATACTGTAGAAAACGCATTAGTAACCATATAGAACACCCTAGCAACCCCATACTGTACAACACGCCTTAACAACCACATACTGTAAAAAACACATTAGTAACCATATAGAACACCCTAGTAACCCCATACTGTACAACACACCTTAGCAACCACATACTGTAGAAAACACATTAGCAACCGTATAGAACACAACCAGAACACTCTAGCAACCCCATACTGTACAATACGCCTTAACAACCACATACTGTAGAAAACACCTTAGCAACCATATAGAACACAACCAGAACACTCTAGCAACCTCATACTGTAGAACACACCTTAGCAACCACATACAGTAGAAAACACATTAGCAACCATATAGAACACAACCAGAACACCCTAGCAACCCCATACTGTACAACACTCCTTAGCAACCACATACTGTAGAAAACACATCAGTAACCATATAGAACACAATCAGAACACCCTAGCAACCCCATACTGTACAACACTCCTTAGCAACCACATACTGTAGAAAACACATTAGCAACCATATAGAACACAACCAGAACACTCTAGCAACCTCATACTGTAGAACACACCTTAGCAACCACATACAGTAGAAAACACATTAGCAACCATATAGAACAC
This sequence comes from Danio kyathit, assembly GCA_903798195.1. NCBI lineage: Eukaryota > Metazoa > Chordata > Actinopteri > Cypriniformes > Danionidae > Danio > Danio kyathit. The sequence continues at coordinate 51,752,664 of LR812528.1, read as the reverse complement.
AACCAGAACACCCTAGCAACCCCATACTGTACAACACTCCTTAGCAACCACATACTGTAGAAAACACATCAGTAACCATATAGAACACAATCAGAACACCCTAGCAACCCCATACTGTACAACACTCCTTAGCAACCACATACTGTAGAAAACACATTAGCAACCATATAGAACACAACCAGAACACTCTAGCAACCTCATACTGTATAACACACCTTAGCAACCATATACAGTAGAAAACACATTAGCAACCATATTAAACACAACCAGAACTACCCTAGCAACCCCATTCTGTACAACACTCCTTAGCAACCACATACTGTAGAAAACACATTAGTAACCATATAGAACACCCTAGCAACCCCATACTGTACAACACGCCTTAGCAACCATATACAGTAGAAAACACATTAGCAATCATATAGAGCACAACCAGAACACCCTAGCAACCCCATGCTGAACAACACTCCTTAGCAACCAGATACTGTAGAACACACCTTAGCAACCATATAGAACACAACCAGAACACCCTAGCAACCCCATACTGTACAACACGTCTTAGCAACCACATAAGGTAGAAAACACATTAGCAACCATATAGAACACCCTAGCAACCCCATACTGTACAACACTCCTTAGCAACCACATACTGTAGAAAACACATTAGCAACCGTATAGAACACAACCAGAACACTCTAGCAACCTCATACTGTACAACACACCTTAGCAACCACATACTGTAGAAAACATATTAGCAACCATATAGAACACAACCAGAGCACCTTAGCAACCCCATACTGTACAACACGCCTTAACAACCACATACTGTAGAAAACACCTTAGCAACCATATAGAACACAACCAGAACACTCTAGCAACCTCATACTGTAGAACACACCTTAGCAACCACATACAGTAGAAAACACATTAGTAACCATATAGAACACAACCAGAACACCCTAGCAACCCCATACTGTACAACACTCCTTAGCAACCACTTACTGTAGAAAACACATCAGTAACCATATAGAACACAATCAGAACACCCTAGCAACCCCATACTGTACAACACTCCTTAGCAACCACATACTGTAGAAAACACATTAGCAACCATATAGAACACACCCAGAACACTCTAGCAACCTCATACTGTATAACACACCTTAGCAACCACATACTGTAGAAAACACATTAGCAACCATATAGAACACAACCAGCACACTCTAGCAACCTCATACTGTATAACACACCTTAGCAACCACATACTGTAGAAAACACATTAGCAACCATATAGAACACACCCAGAACACTCTAGCAACCTCATACTGTATAACACACCTTAGCAACCACATACTGTAGAAAACACATTAGTAACCATATAGAACACCCTAGCAACCCCATACTGTACAACACGCCTTAGCAACCACATACTGTAGAAAACACATTAGCAATCATATAGAGCACAACCAGAACACCCTAGCAACCCCATGCTGAACAACATTCCCTAGCAACCAGATACTGTAGAACACACCTTAGCAACCATATAGAGCACAACCAGAACACCCTAGCAACCCCATACTGTACAACACGTCTTAGCAACCACATAAGGTAGAAAACACATTAGCAACCATATAGAACACAACCAGAACACCCTAGCAACCCCATACTGTACAACACGCCTTAGCAACCACATACTGTAGAAAACACATTAGCAACCATATAGAACACAACCAGAACACCCTAGCAACCCCATGCTGAACAACACTCCTTAGCAACCAGATACTGTAGAACACACCTTAGCAACAATATAGAACACATCCAGAATAACACCTACTAATAGCACCACTGTGTATTTGTAGAGGTCATAATTATGTGCACTGATGTTTCTGGGCTGATGTCTGTTTTGTTTCAGGGTGTTAATACAGTTGCTATGGGTGCTGTACAGTCTTCACAGCCCACTTCAACACTGTACCAGCTGGATATTGTGCTGAAAAGAGGACACAACCTTGCCATTCGAGACCGCGCCGGTAAGATGCCGTTGTTTCTTCTGATCTTAAAGGAAAAGTTCACTCAAAACGATTACAAAAGATGCTGTTTGTGAAGAATGTTGGAAATCGGTAGCATCGGTTCACATACAGTTGAAATCCAAAATGAATTTCTCCTGTGAATTTTCAAATATTTCCCAAATGATGTTGAACAGATTCAGGAAATTTTCACAGTATTTCCTATAATATTTTTTCTTTTGGAGAAAGTCTTATTGGTTTTATTTCGGCTAGAGTAAAAGCAGTTTTTAATTGTTTTAAAGCCATTTTAAGGTCAATATTATTATCCCCCTTAAGCAATATTAGTTTTGGATTGTCTCCAGAACAAACTACTGTTATGCAATGACTTGCCTAATTACCATAACTTGCCTAAACTCAAACAGGCTTAGAACAAATGCAGGATGAGTAAACAATGCCAGAATTTTCCTTTTTGAGTGTACTGTCCCTTTAAGAGATGTATCTGTTTATATACGGTCACAGTGAGAAATAAAGGTGTATTTTGTATGTTGCATTTCAGGAACGAGTGACCCATACGTGAAGTTTAAATTAGCTGGTAAAGAAGTTTTCCGTAGTAAAATCATCCAGAAGGACCTGAACCCGGTTTGGGATGAGCGCGTTTGCCTGATAGTGGACAATTTACAAAAGCCTCTGTATATGAAGGTAACGGTCTTCTTTTTATCACAAAAATGTCTGCAGAAACTAAGAAATTTAATGTCATAAAAATATATGCCAATTAAATATTTACATGTCATACATATATACTAACTGGCCACTTTATTAGGTACACCCATCCAATTGCTCATTAATGCTAATTTCTAATCAGCCAATCACATGGCAGCAACTCAATGCATTTAGGCGTGTAGACATGGTCAGGATGATCTGCTGCAGTTCAAACTGAGCATCAGAATGGGGATTTAAGTGAGTTTGAACGTGGCATGGTTGTTGGTGCCAAACGCATTTCAGAAACTGCTGATCTACTGGGATTTTCACGCACAACCATCTCTAGGGTTTACAGAGAATGGTCAGAAACAGAGAAAATACCCAGTGAGCGGCAGTTCTGTGGGCGCAAATGCCTTGTTGATGCCAGAGGTCAGAGGAGAATGGCCAGACTCCAACCGAGGTCTGCAGAAGAGCATCTCTGCAGAAGAGAGGCGGATGGGCTACAGCAGCAGAAGACCACACCGGGTGCCTCTCCTGTCTGCTAAGAACAGGAAACTGAGGCTAGAATTCACACAGGCTCACCAAAACTGGACAATAGAAGATTGGAGAAACGTTGCCTGGTCTGATGAGTCTCCATTTCTGCTGCCACATTCGGATGGTCGGGGCAGAATTTGGCGTCAACAGCATGAAAGCATGGATCCATCCTGCCTTGTATCAACGGTTCAGGCTGGTGGTGGTGGTGTAATGGTGTGGGGGATATTTTCTTGGCACACTTTGGGTCCATTAGTACCAATTGAGCATCGCGCCACAGCCTACCTGAGTATTGTTGCTGACCATGTCCATCCCTTTATGACCACAGTGTCCCCATCTTCTGATGGCTACTTCCAGCAGGATAACGCACCATGTCATAAAGCGCCAATCATCTCAGACTGGTTTCTTGAACATGACAATGAGTTCACTGTACTCAAATGGCCTCCACAATCACCAGAACTCAATCCAATAGAGCACTTTTGCGATGTGGTGGAACAGGAGATTGGCATGATGGATGTGCAGCCGACAAATCTGCAGCAACTGCATGATGCTATCATGTCAATATGGAGTGAAATCTCTGAGGATTATTTCCAGAACCTTGTTGAATTTCTGCCACGAAGGATTAAAGCAGTTCTTAAGGCAAAAGGGGTCCAAGGGGTCAGGTGTACCTAATAAAGTGGCCGGTTAGTGTATATGCCAATTCGATTTTTTCAATGTATTTATGCCTTGACTAATATATTGTTTTGAACTAATATATTGTAGTAGAAACAGTAAATATATTACTGTTTAAGCCATTTTAATGAATCATAAACACTGCTTGAACAACATCAAACACTGAACAAATGACTCTTATGAGCCAATATGTTTTAATAAATCAAAAACATACAGTATATTGCAGCTGTTAATTTGATTCCCAAATGAATCAGTTGTATGAGCTGGTGTGAACTTCATTTTTGACTCTTTTGAACCAGTTTGTTCTAATGAATCACAAGTATTCATCTCGAACAGTGTATTATTAGGAAATCAAATGAATGATTCTTATGAGCCGGGTCATTTTAAGCTGGTTTAGTTGTGTTTCCTTATAAAATAGCTAGTAGTAGTTCAGTTTCTACAAGATTCTTTTGAGACGAATGAATCAAAGCAAGCAATGTTACTGGGTGTAATCCAACACACTAATAGTGAACAACTAATGAATCGTTTTGAGCCCCTTCTTCTAAGAGAATCAAAAGCATCACAGAGAGAAAAATGCTGATCAATTCCAGTGTGATTCTGCTGTTTATAGGGAATCAGTATCATTGCAAGATGAACAACGTACGTAGATGATTCCAAAGCTAATGATTCAAATGAGTCAGTTCATTTTGGTGAATCAAAAGCATCATGCGTGACGAAACCCAGATCAAATGACTCGTATGAGCTGGTAAAACACCATAAATATGATTCTTATAATCAAACACAGTTTTGAATCAGTCGGAGCAGTTAATGACACAAAGTTGACTCACTTTACTGAGTTGAATTGTATGTATGGTAAAATGTATGGTAAAAAGTCTAACCCTAATCCAGAATGATCTCCTCCCTAAAATGTGCTTTTCTTTTGTGCTCTGTCTTAGGTGTTTGACTATGATTTTGGCCTTCAGGATGATTTTATGGGCTCTGCTTACCTGTACCTGGAGTCTCTGGAGCAGCAGAGGTATCACATCTTCATTATCACTGCCAAATTAAAAGAGAATTCAAGATTTAGTGTCAAATTCATACATTCTGATCAACATTAAAACAGTCCAATGCGTGCGCATATTTAGCGGTTGTTATCTGGGAAAATTGAACCTCAGAATGTTGTGACCAATCAGAAGTGAGAAATCCAGACAGCTGTGCAATAATGCAGACTAAACCCTTCAGTCTTATACAACAGCTGCTGAGTAACCCGTCAGGCTTTGCTCTGTGAGAACAATCGGCTACATGTACTTTATCCCTTATGTGTTTTTGCTGCAGGCCTCTAGATGTTCGGCTGGAGCTTCAGGACCCTCACTGCCCTGATCAGGACCTGGGCTGTCTGGAGCTGACCGTCACTCTTTACCCGAGAAGCCCAGCGGACAGAGAGGCGCTCAGACAGGTGGTGAGACTCAATAATATTGTTTATGTTGCTTATTTGTACAATTCAATTTTGTTTACTTGGGCTCACTGGATGGAAAGGCTAAGTATAAGTCTAATTTTTCAGTGGCCGAGAAAGCTTTACGCGCTGGAATTAAAGAAAGACAAGCAATTACAAAAAAATGCCAGCAAATAAGGAAGAGATCCTCATCAATTTGACAGCATACGTGTTGCAAATCTTCACAAATACATTAAGAAAATGGCTGCATTTTCTCAAAACACATGCAAATAGCAGGGAACACAACGGAAATGTTTCACGGGAGTCCTAAAGCATGCCGGACCCGGCTGGAATTTGTTTATTGTGCTGTGACTATCGCTCAGTGAAGCTGTAGGTGATCTTTAAAAGGTGAGTTTTTGTTTATTTTAACATCCTGATTACATCAATCTAGGGCTGGGCGATATGGCAAAAAAAAAAATCTAGATTTTTTTCATAAAGTTTGACCGATTCCCGATTTTGATTTATGTTTTTTTTACTGTGTAACTATCAGTGGCGGCTGGTCAATAGAGGGCGCTGGGGCGCCGCCCCCTTCAAGTTAGACCCCTTTAATATGTTAATGTTTATTATCACAAATATTAACAAAGTAAACTGATTTAATTATAACATTCTAACATTTATTGTAGTCATACTAACATTTATTGAAAAAAAATGTATGAACAATATGTTTTCATATGTGTGCGGGGCGCTGGACTAATGGGTGTCTATGTAGGTACACAAACTTTTGCAATGCACGTGATATGACGATAAGCTCTAATTGGCCTGTTTTAAATTGTCTTTGGGGCGCAGCGCTCTGCGTCCCGAACCCTCCCATTTTTGTTGTTAGAATGAATCATATTTGTTTTTATATGATTGGCCTTATGTGATTGGACCATTCTCACCAAAGAGCTTAGAATGCAATTTCTCGAGATGAAGGAAAATTCTGTTGTATCTTTGCAAAGATATCCGTTAACAAGGCGTTTGGATGAAGAAAAAAAAAATCAAGAAGCCTGGACCAGATCGACCCCCCCCCCCCCCCCCCCCCAGTACTTTTACTCCACTACTTTCCTTTAACCTGCAGTCACTACTTTTTTTTTCCGTCTATGGGGATTGAGAAAATAAGTCCTGCGATTCCTGTCAAATCAAATAAATTGCATGATAATGAACTGCCTCAATTCATGGGTGATTTATGATTGCACCAAACTGTTTGGAAGCATTAAATGTGTCCAAAATTCTTACACACATTGACCTAGAGACTGTTTAGATGCATGTCACTGAAAAGAAGATGGCTGATGTTTACTGTATGATGACCGAAATGGCCTTAAACACCCAGCAGGCACAAGACGCCAACATGACGTCAGATTGACGTTGTACCCCAACGTTGTAGGGATGTTGCATCTTGTTTGGAAATGAAAATCGGGTTTGTGTGGACTTTACCACTATGACGTCTATCAGATGTTGGATTTTGGTTGCCATACCCGATGAATAAATCTCAGTATTTGACGTCAATGTGAGGTTGGTTTAAGATGTTGGCTCAACGTTGGATTTTGGTCACTTTCTAACACAACCTAAAATCAACGTCATTTGACGTCATTACTGGACATCAAAATAAAGTTGTCCTAAGGACGTACTCACACTATGCTATTCGAACCATGCCCAGGCCCGTTTCCCAGATCGTTTGAGAAGTGTGAGTGCTCTGAACTGGGCTCAAGCACGGTTCACTTGGGCGGCCCTGGCCCGGTTGGAAGAGGTGGGCCAGAGCGCAGTTCACTTGGGCTCAGGCGCGGTACACTTGCAGTGTGAGTGCAAGCGTGCCCGAGCCCGAAACTGAAAGCGAGACGTGACTTTTAAAGGGACTATCATATGGATTAATTAATCATTCGTGCTGTTCAATGAACGCAAACTGTCGTAGTTTAATAAAGACTCAAACCCCTCACTGCACGACAGCTGCACCTTCAGCAAACCTCTTAATTCCTGCAGCACGAGGACTTCATGAGCGTCAAAAGTGGCTGATCTGTTCGGCGAAATATTAGACTGCGTGTCACCACATATCAAACGACATAAACAATATAACTAAAGAAATCTCCACTGTGCTGAGCGAAAGTGCTTCTCTTCCTAAACTGAACAGCGCGTCATCGATGACGTAAGCGTGCCCAGGCCCGAATGTAATGTGAGTGCGTCGGAGGAGACGGGAGGGGGGACAAGCGTGCTTTGGCCCGGTTCAACGCAACTGTACATAGTGTGAGTACGCCCTAAGATGCTGGCTAGACACTGAATTTTGGTCACCTGACGTCACGACCTAAATCTAACCTAATGTTTACATCTTATGGCGTTGTGTGCCTGCTGGACAATAACTAAATGCACTACAGAATGTTACGTTTACACACATCCACAAAATACATGTAAATGCATCAGCTTTTTACGACGTAATACTCACTATTCTTCAGTACTTTTGAAAGGTCTAGACACTTTTACTCTACTTACACTACATTTTTGGACAAGTAATGGTACTTTTACCCAAGTATGATTTTTCAATAGTCTTTCCACCACTGCGTATAATTAACGTCATTGGATGGAAACATACGTTATGAAACTGTACAGATGCAGTATGTAGGATTGACACCTAGTGGTTGAACTAGGTAGTGCAGTCCCAATTCAAAATAGTGGAGTTTTTTTACATCCGCCCTTGCTTTTCAGACTTGACACAAACGCAGGTTGCCAGATTGCAACGAGCATGACTGACGATCCAGCCTTACACGTTTTGAGCTGCTCAGCTAATGCTTACGTATGTAATAATTGTAATGTTTGCGACCTCATGTCCACCTCATATGGATGTTTTTTTTTTATACCGTCCTCCTGAGGTCACATTTACAGCTGCATCCACATACTTTGAAAGCCGTCATAACTGAATAGAAATACACTGTATTTTCCTACAAGGCAACCCGGAGTGCTGAAATATAATTGACTGAACTGCCAGTGGGCTGGTTATAGAGATCAAAACAAACACAGACGTTCTGGCATTGAACGCAGATCCTCAAAGCAGAATAACTGAGCTAGCATGGTATCTACAAACATATTATAGTATTTTAATGCCACAGAAGAGTCAAAAGCTTAAATGCAGCATCCTTAAAGCGACAGTTCACCCAAAAATGAAACTTCTATCATCATTTACTCATGTTGCAAACCTCTTTCTTTCTTCCGCACAATACAAATATACTAAGGTATGATGAATAAAACAGCCATAGTGGCTTCCATAGTATATTTGTTCCTACTGTAGATGTCAATTGCTGCTCCTTTCAACATTCAACAGAAGAAAGTTTACAATCACTTGAGTGTGAGCGAATGATGAGAACTTTTTGGGTGAACTATCCCTTTAAGTGAATGTATGATTGGTAAAACCACACATTATGTAAAACACATACAAATGAGATCACCTTGGAGAAGTAATACGGTAAGGTAGTCTGAAATGCTGCGAGAGTCACTGCACCGGGACGTTTCTGCTTTCTGCATAATGCATGGAAAGACTCTGAATTAGACATTAGAAAGCTGCTGCACTGTGCAGACCGCTGGAGAAAACATCCGAATTCACATGGTGTTCCTGCAACACATGCAAACGTTCACAGACACGTCGCATTCAGAGACTTTTGTACAGTAAAAATGAAGTCAAGTCAAACATTACTGTCATTCTGCTACACGTGTGGACATACAATGGAAAAAGACATGTCTTGCAGGACCAGGACATAAATAAACACAAATATAAACTAGAGCTCTGCGATACTGAAGATTAATATGATATGTGATAGCAAGCTAAATCATTAACATATGCTATTAATAGTTGACCTAAGACACTCTACAAGTGCTTCACATAATACTGTGCAATATTAGTAACTCAATTGGTTCCTACGTCCAGTTATACAGTAACACGTGTGACCTGCTGTGTTGTTTTTGTAGACTGTGCTACTGAGGAGAAGCTGGAAGCGATGCAGTAAGGTAAAAAAAGTAAGAGAGCGTTTGAGAAATCCACTGACGGACTGCTGCAGAAACTATTTCACACACAGATTTACTAAACAGGGCCCGTATTCATAAAACATTTGATCTTAACACTAAGAGTTCTCCTAAAGAGCAGTAAACGTTTTTATATAACAACATACATAGAAAAGTGACATATGGGAATATATGCAAATTACATATATGACATACACATTTATTGGTGTTCACATGTCATATATGCAACTTATGCTTTACACATGCATATATTTTTAAACCATTGCTATTACAAATACAGGCAGTGCAGAATTATTAGGCAAATGAGTATTTTGACCACATCATCCTCTTTATGCATGTTGTCTTACTCCAAGCTGTATAGGCTCGAAAGCCTACTACCAATTAAGCATATTAGGTGATGTGCATCTCTGTAATGAGAAGGGGTGTGGTCTAATGACATCAACACCCTATATCAGGTGTGCATATTTATTAGACAACTTCCTTTCCTTTGGCAAAATGGGTCAAAAGAAGGACTTGACAGGCTCCGAAAAGTCAAAAATAGTGAGATATCTTGCAGAGGGATGCAGCACTCTTAAAATTGCCAAGCTTCTGAAGCGTGATCATCCAACAATCAAGCGTTTCATTCAAAATAGCCAACAGGGTAGCAAGAAGCGTGTGGAAAAACCAAGGAGCAAAATAAACTGCCCATGAACTGAGAAAAGTCAAGCGTGCAGCTGCCAAGATGCCACTAGTTTTGCCATATTTCAGAGCTGCAACATCACTGGAGTGCCCAAAAGCACAAGGTGTGCAATACTCAGAGACATGGCCAAGGTAAGAAAGGCTGAAAAACCACCACCACTGAACAAGACACACAAGCTGAAACGTCAAGACTGGGCCAAGAAATATCTCAAGACTGATTTTTCTAAGGTTTTATGGACTGATGAAATGAGAGTGAGTCTTGATGGGCCCGTGGCTGGATCGGTAAAGGGCAGAGAGCTCCAGTCCGACTCTGACGCCAGCAAGGTGGAGGTGGAGTACTGGTTTGGGCTGGTATCATCAAAGATGAGCTTGTGGGGCCTTTTCGGGTTGAGGATGGAGTCAAGCTCAACTCCCAGTCCTACTGCCAGTTTCTGGAAGACACCTTCAAGCAGTGGTACAGGAAGAAGTCTGCATCCTTCAAGAAAAACATGATTTTCATGCAGGACAATGCTCCATCACACGCATCCAAGTACTCCACAGCGTGGCTGGCAAGAAAGCGTCTAAAAGAAGAAAAACTAATGACATGGCCTCCTTGTTCACCTGAGCTGAACCCCATAGAGAACCTGTGGTCCATCATCAAATGTGAGATTTACAAGGAGGGAAAACAGTACACCTCTCTGAACAGTGTCTGGGAGGCTGTGGTTGCTGCTGCACGCAATGTTGATGGTGAACAGATCAAAACACTGACAGAATCCATGGATGGCAGGCTTTTGAGTGTCCTTGCAAAGAAAGGTGGCTATATTGCTCACTGATTTGTTTTTGTTTTGTTTTTGAATGTCAGAAATGTATATTTGTGAATGTTGAGATGTTATATTGGTTTCACTGGTGAAAATAAATCATTGAAATGGGGATATATTTGTTTTCTGTTAAGTTGCCTAATAATTCTGCACAGTAATAGTCACCTGCACACACAGATATCCTCCTAAAATAGCTCAAACTAAAAACTAACTAAAAACTACTTCCAAAAATATTCAGCTTTGATATTAAGGAGTTTTTTGGGTTCATTGAGAACATGGTTGTTGTTCAATAATAAAATTAATCCTCAAAAATACAACTTGCCTAATAATTCTGCACTCCCTGTATGTGCCATATGTGAACATACTGTATATGAACACATACAGTGTTGAGCAAAAAATGAGTACCCCCTCACAGATCTCTCTTTTAAATTCATGCTTGACAATAATATATTTGTGCATATTCATTAGATTCGCCAGTACCGAAGCAAAAACTGGAACTAATCTAACAAAAAGAGTCCAAAAATGTGTACACCCAAATTAATATGCTGGATAAACAGAAAATATCAAGAGAGACTTAAAAAATATTAAATTGTGTTTTGTAATTTATTTATTTTTGCAATAACTCATTTGAATTAAAATATATTTTCTTTCAACTCCTAAAGATGTTTGGTCACCAAACTCTTAATGTAATGGATATAACTGTTTAATAAAACTATTTGTCTAATTGCACCAACATATATTATCTACACTACCTGACAAAAGTCTTGTCGTCTATCAAAGTTTTAGGAGCAACAAATAATAACTTGAATTCTAGTTGATGATTTGGTATCAGAAGTGTCTTATATGAAAGGCAAAGGCCTCTAGATGATGGTTATTTGACCACAATAAAATATGATCATGCCTTTAATGATTTCATTAGGACAGTAAGGTCTGACTCTGCTTAGACAAAAGTCTCGTCACTTAACCTTCAATAATGTCCAGTATAGAATATAAAGTCATGCTGCAGTGGAAACAGAATGAATATTGTGTCTGACTCCATTATGAGCTTGGAGGACTGCATGGACTTGCAGGACTCCCAGAGTTCATCAAGATCCTTTGTGTTCATCTTCAACACCTCCTCCTTCATCTTACCCCAGACATGCTCAATAATGTTGATATCTGGTGACTGGGCTGGCCAATCCTGCAGCACCTTGACCTTCTTTGCTTTCAGGAGCTTTGATGTGGAGGCTGAAGTATGAGGAGCGCTATCCTGCTGGAGAATTGTCCCTCTCCTGTGGTTTGTAATGTAATGGGCAGCTCAAATGTCTTGATACCTCAGGCTGTTGATGTTGCAGATCTCTCGCACGCCCCCATACTGAATGGAACCCCAAACCATGATTTCTCCATCACCAAACTTGACTGATTTCTGTGAGAATCTTGGCTCCATGTTGGTTCCAGTAGGTCTTGTTGCTCTGAGATCCATGACAAGACTTTTGTCAGGTAGTGTATACTCACTGAGAAACTGACAAAAAAGTTCATTTTTAAAAGGGGATGTATTCATTTATGCTAATAACTGTATATAATTATATCTAATATATTAGCTGTGTTCATGGCTTTACATTACAAAACGCTTCAGTAGCACCAAATGAGTATTTGCCATGACACGAGCTGCTATTAAATCTGGCCACTGCTCTGTTAGAGATTCATATTTTGCATAATGACTTTAAAGGGAAATCGGTCAGTACCAAATATAATCATAGGGGTCAGAAGTGCAGCAGTCTGGTCAGAGGAGTTTTATCCGTGTACGGCTCCATTAGATCTCTCCGGGTGACGGGACAAAGCTTTCTGTAGACATTTGCATTTCATGCTTTCATTACTCAGTATTATCATTCATGGTGTTTGTGAAGGCATTGCGCACCCTTTCAATCCTGAGCCCATTGAGGGGTCGCTACATTATTGAGAGCATTAGTCTTAAAGGGGTAGTTCACTCAAAAATGAAAATGTGCTGTTGAAGGGTTAGTTCACCCAAATTATCTCATGATTCAAAGTACCCTATGTGTATATGACTGGTATTTTATGAATTATCTCTGGCTTTTGGGCGACACGGTGGCTCGGTGGTTAGCACTGTCGCCTCACAGCAAGAGTGTGGTTAGCCCAAAGAGCGTCTCACGCCTCCAAATGCCACCGCATTCAATTGCATTTCGTCTTCTGAGGCGTAACTCATTTATACTTAATAAGTGTTTACTCATCATCAACATGAGTTTCTCCAGGAGTCCTATAGGATATAATAAAGACCACAACTCCCATGATTCCAGTCAAAGAATCATTAAAATACACCTTTGTTTGTTGTGAATACAGTCCCTCTAGTGGCCAAAATTACATACCGCGCCTTTAACAGCAATTTTCGAGTGAACTATCCCTTTAAAGCCGCTCTAATGTATGCTAGTTGAGATGTTGAATGTTTTGTGATGTTTTGGACTGAAGCAGCAGCAGCAGATGCAGCAGCAGAGTCCCCGTCTGTCGGATCTGCACAGAAAACCTCAGATGTGGAAGGGTATAGTGAGCATCAGACTCATCGAGGGACGAAATCTCATCGCGATGGACCAAAACGGCTTCAGCGACCCTTACGTCAAGTTCAAACTGGGCCCGCAGAAGTACAAGAGCAAGGTGAGGCATTGAATATAGCAAATTTAAGTCTTAATGAACCAGAAGTGGCTGAGACTTTTATTACAGTAGGCTGATGTGCTTCCAACTGAAACAGAATATTGAGTAGGGGGCGGGGCTTTCATTTTGTGCATCAGTAAGCTTTAAAAACCTCAAAGAAATAAAAAACCATTCTAAAATACATTATTACATTATCTGGTCATTTTTTACCCAGACAGATATGGAGCACCATTAGTGTCAAAAATACTAATACTAATTTAAAATCTGTGTGAACCTGATTTTGCTGAGACTTTTATTTTAATATGTTGATTTGCTTGGGGATATTGAGTAGGGGGCAGGGCTTTTTGTGCATAAGTAAGCTTTAAAAACCTCAAAGAAATAAAAAAAAAACCCCATTATAAAATACATTATTACATTATCTGGTCATTTTTGACCCAGATGAATATGGAGCACCATTAGTGTCAAAAATACTAATACTAATTTAAAATCCGCATTAACCGGAAGTTGCTGAGACTTTTATTTCAGTATGTTGATGTGCTTACAACAGAAACAGAATATTGAGTAGGAAGCAGGGCTTTCATTTTGTGCACCACCAAGCTTTAAAAACCTCAAAGGGAAAAAGAACCATTAAAAAATACATTATTACATTATCTGGTCATTTTTGACCCAGATGGATATGGAGCACCATTAGTGTCAAAAATACTAATACCAGTTTAAAATCTGCATGAACTAGAAGTTGCTGAGACTTTTATTTTAATATGTTGATTGGCTTCAGGATATTGAGTAGGGGGTGGGGGTTTTTGTGCATCAGTAAGCTTTAAAAACCTCAAAGAAATAAAAACCATTATAAAATACATTATTACATTATCTGGTCATTTTTGACCCAGATGGATATGGAGCACCATTAGTGTCAAAAATACTAATACTAATTAAAAGTCTCAGCAACTTCCAGTTCATGCAGATTTTAATTTCAGTATGTTGAACAGGAAAAGGGACATGATTAAGAATATTGAGGCTGAAGATATCTTTAGATAAGGACCCAATCCAATCGCAGAAGCAGATGCTCGGACTGACGATTACCGAAACGTTTTTTTTTTCCAGTGAATTAATTCGCACGGATTAATTGTTCACCTAAAGAAACAGTATACACTAGGAAAATATATTGTAAATTTTGAACTTTCAAATAAAATAAAATAAAATAAAATAAAATGAATAAATAAATAAAATGTTCACTATTTAATACAGCTACAAAGAAAAATAAAGATACTTGGAAATAGGCTTGGGCCGATAGACGATGCCATCGTCTATTGCCGATGGCCGATATACATCACGATGCTGAGCCGGCATCGCCGATCCTCCGCCCCGCCCCCCGTCGCAAACCCGCTCGTGAAAAACACACACTCAGGCCCTGTTTACACTAATACAGCTTAGTTTTAAAATGGCATTTTAGAACGAAAATGATCCACGTCCACACTGGCGTTTCATCTAGCATTTCTGAACAGCCCTCCGTCCACTGAAAACACATCACGTGACCACACACACACAGCCTCACACACACACTTTCATGCACTCGTCTGAGCTCCAGAGAACAGTGTACGTCGGAGAGTTTATCAAGGATGTATCACTGGATCGTGTCTCACTATAGCTGTTAAACATGATATTTAATTAATCTTGTCTCTATCCAGGTCTTAATTTGTGCTGGAACACGTCGGATCTGGAACCTCTGAAATATGATCCGGCACCTCATTTTACCGATCTCCCTCCTCAACCTCCCTCCTCCCCTGTCCGCTGTTCATTTTCACTTTCTTCCGCAACTCCCCAACCCTCTTCACTTTCGTCCGCGACACCCCAGCGCCGCTCACTTTCGTCTGCGAGACCCCCGCGCTGCTCACTTTCGTCCGCAACACCCCTCCGCCATCCACCGCACCAAACAAATGGCCGACACGGATCACTCTACCTACTCATGCCAGAGTCCTGCGGAAAGAGTGATTGACAGGTGGTAATTTGTGTGCAACTTATCTTTATTTATTTATGATATGGTTACGGGTAAAACAAAGACCAGGTAGTTGAAACGGTAGGCTAAAAATATTTAGTTCGTTATGAATGAATTAATTATTCATAAATAATTAATTCACCTCCGCCTATGAAGACGATGCCATCGTCCATCGCAATGTTACACATCAGACATCGTACGATGCTAAATTGATTAACATCGCCCAACCCTACTTGGAAATTATCAGTTTCTCTGGATTTATTATTTAAGATTGCTATTTAATTTATGAACGTATAAATTCAGCAATAATAATGACTTTAGTTTAGTTTAATTTATTGTTTCAATTTGTTAATATTTAAAATAATATCTATTTATCTATCAGTATTTTATATTATTTCTCTGAATGTGTGTAATATTTTTGTTGTATAAATAATGAAAATAATAAATGTATTTACGTACTTAATCAATCAATGAATGAATGAATTAATCATGAATAATAAATAAACATTAATTAATTTAAAACAGAGAACATAATAATTCAGTAGCTGAGTTAAAACAGAGAATATATTAACTCACTAACTCTCGTCTAAACAGACAATTCCCAAAACCCTGAACCCGCAGTGGAGGGAGCAGTTCGACCTGCATCTATACGACGAGGAGGGAGGAATTCTGGAGATTTCTGTCTGGGATAAAGACATCGGAAGGAGAGACGACTTCATCGGCCAGTGAGTCTGATTTACATGTCTTCATGTTATTCATTTATTCACGTTACACCCATGAATACACCATCTCTAAGGTTAAATCTACAAGTTTCTGCAGGCCTGAAGACAGAGGAAATTCAGGCGTTTCCATGCTGTATGCAGTGAAGTAAAGTTACGAATGATTAAATCCTCAAATTACTGTAAATCAGTATTTTTTCCTAATGTGTTAATCAAAAGTTCACTGTGGGCTCAGTTCTTGGTCCCTTGCTTTTTACATTATACAGTTAAAGACCAATTATTCGCCCTATTTCTCTTTGTCAAATATTTCCCAAATGATGTTGAACAGATTCAGGAAATTTTCACAGTATTTCCTATAATATTTTTTCTTCTGGAGAAAGTCTTATTTGTTTTATTTCAGCTAGAATAAAAGCAGTTTTTAATTGTTTTAAAGCCATTTTAAGCTCAATATTATCAGCCCCCTTTAGCAATATTAGTTTTGGATTGTCTCCAGAACAAACCACTGTTATACAATGACTTGCCTAATTACCCTAACTTTACCCTAATTACCCTAGTTAAGCCTTTAAATGTCACTTTAAGCTGAATACTAGTGTCTTGAAGAATATCTAGTCTTATATTATGTGCTGTCATCATGGCAAATTGGATTGGATGACTAATAACTTAACCTTTTACAAAATAAAAAAACAGCTTTGCTAATTGGACCAAATAACCTCTCATGCAAATCCTAGAATTCTGCGTAACCCTTGATGGATGTTGAGTTCAATCCTCATCGGCAGTCAAAGATTTGGGGATTTCAAAAGAAATGTGATTTTCGATAGGAACCTGTCATTTGAAGGCCACATTTCAAGCATCTGTTTAAACTTTTATCTGAGTACATTGGTAGTTTTAATGCACTGTTTTCCTTAAATCTGCAGTCACTACTTTATATTATAGGTGGGCATAGATACATTTTTTAATCTAGATTAATCTAGATTAAAATGGCTCATTTGAATTCTGCCGAAGGCATTCAGAATATGTGTGCTACCCAAATAATAAGTCTTTGAGAACGGGTTTCTCAAGCCAGGTGGCATTAGACCAGGGGCTCATCTCCTGTTTCCAAAATGCATCACAAACTGCTTGAGAAACTGTTCTACTATGATAATTGGTGATGAAAATAAATGATGTTCAATAAGATGTGCTTGTGTTTACTCACTGTTTATTCAGTTAAACATGAATGTTGATTTTAATATGATTAAAACAATACTCTGATTAAGAGTCACCATGTAAACAGCGATTTTTGATGACCTTAATGCGACTAAAGTCATAACTGCACTAAACAGAAATGGAATTGAGACGTGGAGTATGCAGATATTAGTGGCAATACTGACAAACTATTACCGTCATGTAGGACTTTTCACCATATTTTCCGACAAGATCCACACAGGCTGTCAGTAAAGGAACGCACAGACACACAGACGCACACACACACACACACATCGCGAAATGCGGAAGTTTTGTTTTCTTCTCATTTGGCATGCGTTATTAAACTCCATAACACTCTCACCTGTCCTTACTCATTTATTTGCGTCTAATACCCCAGTTTGTCACGAAGGCATGAATTAAATGTTGGTGAGTTAAAGTGAATCTGCTGAACTGCAGTTAGAGTCAGGCATCCTGCTGATTTGATTCAGAAGGGCACTTCTTTCCCAGACGGCTCACCGGTCAGGTATACATCCGCGCTAAACTATCAAGGTGAAAGTCATCATAGTTTGTGTAGAATAGACCCAGCTCTCACCCAACTTTGAGAATAGATTAACGGCGATATTTTTTTAATCGCGCAATAAGAGTCTCGTGTTAACGCAGCACGTTAACGCCGATAACGGCCCACCACTAATATATATATTTATTTTTTCTTTTCTACAGTGATTAAAAAGTATAATCAGTCCTTGTGATTCACGTCCAATCAAATCGTACATAGGAAAAATTGCATCAGACAGATCGACCTCAAGCTGCAGACGCTTTATAAATGTTGTGAAGTATTAAAAGTGTCCAGACACAAGACACAAAATCTTCACATATAATGACTGAGAGCCTTAGATGATGATGATGTCGACTGTATGAGGACTGAAATCACCTTAAACAATCACTGAATGCACTACAGAATGTTACGTTTTCACACACACACAATCACAAAATGCATGTAATTCTATGTGTGCTGCTTGGATTGCAGTGCCACCTGCTGGACATTCGACTCTTCAGTTTAACAAAGTGACTTTTATTGACATTTTAGTTGCAATATATATCATGTATAAGAAATAGCATATAGAGAAATAAGTCTGTGAAATAGCAGAAAATGTGCTGGCAGATTATTACAGGGTTTTTGTAGTGTAATATACACCACCAACCCAGAAAATACAGCACTTTAAACTCTTAGAAATGTCAATAAAAGTCACTTTTTCATACTTTACCGGGTTAAAAGTTGTTGGACGAAAGATCAAAGTCCCAATGATGCAATTTAAAAGCAGAAATAAATACAAACATAAATCATAAAATACAGAAAATAGCTAATTTAGGGATGTTTTTTTTACAGAACTCTGGTTTATTTACAGTTGATTAATGAGCACGGTCCCTGTTAAATGAATAAATAATACGGAAAACGTTTTTTGACTTGACTTATTTGAGATGTGAGCTGGAGCTGTGGAAGCTGAGCCGAGAGAAGACCCACAAGCTGGATCTGCATCTGGAGGAGGACAAGGGCACGCTGGTGCTTCTGGTGACGCTCACTGCTACAGCCACCTTCTCTATCTCTGACCTGTCTGTAAACCTGCTGGACGACCCAGACCAGCGCCAGCACATCAGCAGGAGATACGTGAGTACTGAAAAATGATGGCTTTTGTGTTCATTTTACATGAAAACCTTTGTATAATTAGCACTTGTTGTGTGTACTGCCTCTTCTTGTTAAATCACTCAATGCCTCCTTAAATGTAAGTCGCTTTGGACAACAGCGTCTGCTAAATGACTACATGTGACTACATGTGCTGGGTGTGATGAGTAGGGGTGGGAATCTTTATAGGGACTGATACGAGGTTTACAAAACGATTCTTCTTCGATCTAAAAACATTCATTCATTCATTTTCCTTCGGCTTAGTCTCTTATTTATCAGGAGTCACCACAGCGGAATGAACCACCATTTATTCCAGTCTATGCTTTACGTAGTGGATGCCCTTCCATCCTAAAAATATACACTCACCGGCCACTTTATTAGGTACACCTTACTAGTACTAGGTTGGACCCCTTTTGCCTTCAGCACTGCCTTAATCCTTCGTGGCAGAGATTCAACAAGGTACTGGAAATGTTCCTCAGAGATTTTGCTCCATATTGACATGATAGCATCACACAGTTGCTGCAGATTTGTCGGCTGCACATCCATGATGCCAATCTCCCGTTCCACAACATCCCAAAGGTGCTCTATTGGATTGAGATCTAGGGACTGTGGAGGCCATTTGAGTACAGTGAACTCATTGTCATGTTCAAGAAACCAGTCTGAGATGATTGGCGCTTTATGACATGGTGCGTTATCCTGCTGAAAGTAGCCATCAGAAGATGGAGACACTGTGGTCATAAAGGGATGGACATGGTCAGCAACAATACTCAGGTAGGCTGTGGTGTTGACACGATGCTCAATTGATACTAATGAGCCCAAAGTGTGCCAAGAAAATCTCCCCCACACCATTACACCACCAACCACCAGCCTGAACCGCTGATACAAGGCAGGATGGATCCATGCTTTCATGTTGTTGACGGCAAATTCTGAGCCGACCATCCGAATGTGGCAGCAGAAATGGAGACTCATCAGACCAGGCAACGATTCTCCAATCTTCTATTGTCCAGTTTTGGTGAGCCTGTGTGAATTGTAGCCTCAGTTTCCTGTTCTTAGCTGACAGGAGTGGCACCCGGTGTGGTCTTCTGCTGCTGTAGCCCATCCGCCTCAAGGTTGGACGTGTTGTGTGTTCAGAGATGCTCTTCTGCAGACCTCGGTTGTAAAGAGTGCTTATTTGAGTTACTGTTGCCTTTCTATCAGCTGGAACCAGTCTGGCCATTCTCCTCTGGCATCAACAAGGCATTTGCGCCCACAGAACTGCCGCTCACTGGATATTTCCTCTGTTTCGGACCATTCTCTGTAAACCCTAGAGATGGTTTTGCGTGAAAATCCCAGTAGATCAGCAGTTTCTGAAATACTCAGACCAGCCCGTCTGGCACCAACAACCATGCCACGTTCAAAGTCACTTAAATCCCCTTTCTTCCCCATTCTGATGCTCGCTTTGAATTGCAGCAGATCGTCTTGACCATGTCTACATGCCTAAATGCAGTGAGTTGCTGCCATGTGATTGGCTGATTAGAAATCTGCGTTAACAAGCAGTTGGACAGGTGTACCTAATAAAGTGGCCGGTGAGTGTATAAATAAATGTCCATAGACACTAAAAGATGAAAACATGACATGAAAGTATGACACAAGTTCCTTTTCTCTCACATTGTCATGTTGTGTGCATCCATTCCTTTCACAAGAGTTAAAAAAGGTTGCCAGACCCTCTGATAACAGGCCTTATTTTCTCCAACTTAAGATGAGACATGACTTCTCTTATCACTAAAGCGGTTCTTAACTTATAATTTCCCTATTACTTCTGCTGTACATTTACAAGTTCAACCAGAATTAGAGTTTCTTTGCTTATGTTTAATGATTGGAATCTCTGTATGATAGTACTGTCATGGTAAAAAAAACTTCTTTTTATTAAAGATGAACAAGCTCTGAATGTAAAACAGAGCAATTCTGTAAAACAAAGCATTTTATAAACATTATTTAAATAAACGCTTAAAAAAAGCCAAAACTAGTAGTGCTCAGTCCTGCAGTACACTTCAATGACCAGTAGGGGGCGTAAGCTGACCACAGTCCAGTGCATGTAACTGGTCAGCCCTGCAGTAACTCTCACAAAAGGCACATTTCTCTCCTTTCACTGCGAGTCTTTGTCCTGAAACGCTAACAGAAGCCCACCACCAGCGCAGACTGTGCATAATGAAGATGTGTTGCTGAGAGGCAGCAGATAATCCGGCGTGGCGGCTCAGATTTGGCATCTCAATGGCTTTGACGTGGACACAAAACTGCTGGCGGACTCTGACAGCGGATTAGAGAAAGTTAGAGGCAGAATAGAGCTGTCAGAAACGTATGGATGCAGGCATGGACCGGTATAAGATTCTGACTGCATGAAAACCTTGGATAAAAAAATTATCACGGTATTGTGATCACTGCTCTAAAATATGCTCTTTTTGAATGCCTGGCTAAAAAAACTACTTTTTCCCACATTAAACACAATATATTTGATTTTAAGACACATTTAAAATATTTTGGAGCAGTAAACATGTCAGGCTAAATAATTAAAGTAACTTATTGACTTCTGCTGTCTTCATTAGTTTCAAAAACACTGTACAACATAGGCATCTTTGGAGATCTTTCTTTTCTATGTATTTATTGATTTCATTAAATAAATGACAAACAAAAAGAAAATATTGACACTATTTGTGTGTGTTTTTTCCAGAAGAACACTAGAACGGAAGCAAAATAATGCCATAAGTTTGGAAAAAGACGTCATTTTAGGCTACAAATATATAAAGAAAGGGTCTGCTAAATCCTGGAGGGACTGAATTTCTATTGTATTTATTGACTTTCTTAAATAAATGACAAACAAAAGAAAGTATTGGCACTATTTTTGTGTATTTTAACAGCAAAACACAAGAACTGAAGCAAAATAATGTCATACGTTTTGAAAAAGACGTCTCAAAAACAGTGATTTTAGGCTACAAATACGAAAAAAGTCTCTGCTAAATCCTGGAGAGACTGAATTTCTATTGTTTTTATTGACTTATTTAAATAATAATCAACAAAATTAATTTTTGCACACTATTTTAGTGTATTTTCATGGAAAAACACAAGAACTGAAGCAAAATAATGCCATACGTTTTGAAAAAGACGTCTCAAAATCAGTGATTTTAGGCTACAAATATAAATAAAAGGGAGGGACTAAATAATAATTCACAATTTTACATTTTTAATGCATTCATTGACTTATTTTAATAAATGATGAACAAAATAAATTTTTGCACACTATTTTTGCATATTTTCAAAGCAAAAAAGTTTCAAAAAAAGACGTAATTTTAGCCTTCAAATATATAAAAAAGTCTCTGCTAAAGACTACATTTTCTATGTATTTATTGATTTAATTAAATAAATGACGAACAAAAAAAAATATTGACACTATATTTGTGTATTATTCCAGAAAAAACACAAGAACTGAAGCAAAATAATGCCATACGTTTTGAAAAAGACGTGATTTTAGGCTACAAATATGTAAAAAAGTGTCTGCTAAATCCTGAATTTCTATTGTGTTTATTGACTTTATTAAATAAATGACAAATTAAAAAAATATTGACAATATTTTTGTGTATTTTTCCAGAAGAACACTAGAACGGAAGCAAAATAATGCCATAAGTTTGGAAAAAGACGTCATTTTAAGCTACAAATATATAAAGAAAGTGTCTGCTAAATCCTGGAGGGACTGAATTTCTATTGTATTTATTGACTTTATTAAATAAATGACAAACAAAAGAAAATATTGGCACTGTTTTTGTGTATTTTAACAGCAAAACACAAGAACTGAAGCAAAATAATGTCATACGTTTTGAAAAAGATGTCACAAAATCAGTGATGTTAGGCTACAAATATAAAAGAAAATGGAGGGACTAAATAATAATAATACATTTTTATTGCATTTATTGACTTATTTTAATAAATTATGGACAAAATACATTTTTGCACTCTATTTTTGCATATTTTTATAGCAAAACACAAGAACTGAAGCAAAATAATGTCATACGTTCTGAAAAAGACGTCACAAAATCTGTGATATTAGGCTACAAATACGAAAAAAAGTCTCTGCTAAATCCTGGAGAGACTGAATTTCTATTGTTTTTATTGACTTATTTAAATAATAATCAACAAAATTAATTTTTGCACACTATTTTAGTGTATTTTCATGGAAAAACACAAGAACTGAAGCAAAATAATGCCATACGTTTTGAAAAAGACGTCATTTTAGGCTACAAATATATAAAGAAAGTGTCTGCTAAATCCTGGAGGGACTGAATTTCTATTGTATTTATTGACTTTCTTAAATAAATAACAAACAAAAAAAAAATTGGCCCTGTTTTATGTATTTTAACAGCAAAACACAAGAATTTAAGCAAAATAATGTCTATCGTTTTGAAAAAGACGTCTCAAAATCAGTGATTTTAGGCTACAAATCTAAATAAAAGGGAGGGACTAAATAATAATTCACAATTTTACATTTTTAATGCATTCATTTACTTATTTTAATAAATGAACAAAATACATTTTTGCACATTTTTAAAGCAAAAAAGTAAAAAAAAAAGACGTAATTTTAGCCTACAAATATATAAAAAAAGTCTCTGATAAAGACTACATTTTCTATGTATGTATTGACTTTCTTAAATTAATGACAAATTTAAAAAAATATTGACACTATTTTTGTGTATTTTAACAGCAAAACACAAGAAGTGAAGCAAAATAATGTCATACGTTTTGAAAAAGACGTCACAAAATCAGTGATTTCAGACTACAGATATAAATAAAGTGTCTGCTAAATCCTGGAGGGACTGAATTTCTGTTGTATTTATTGACTTTATCAAATAAATGATCAATAAAAAGATCATTTCAGCCTCTCAGGTGTGTTTTTTGTTGCTTTTCAGAGTCCGCTCAAGTCCTTCTTTAATCTGAAGGATGTGGGGATTTTGCAGGTGAAGATCCTGCGGGCTGAGGGGCTGATGGCTGCTGATGTCACAGGTACAAACACGGCACTTCCTGTATTACGGAAGATTCACCAATAAATAATATATACATACAGTTAAAGTCAGAATTATTCGCCCTCCTGTGCATTTCTTTTTCAAATATTTCCCAAATGATGTTGAGCAGATTCAGGAATTTCTCACAGTATTTCCTCTAATATTTTTCTTCTGGAGAAAGTCTTATTTGTTTTATTTCAGCTAGAATAAAAGCAGTTTTTAATTGTTTAAAGCCATTTTAAGGTCAATATTATTAGCCCCCTTAAGCAATATTAGTTTTGGATTGTCTCCAGAACAAACCACTGTTATGACTTGCCTAATTACACTAACTTTAACCTAGTTAAGCCTTTAAATGTCACTTTAAGCTGAATAATATAGTGTCTTGGAGAATATTTAGTCTAATATTATTTACTGTCATTATGACAAAGATTAAATAAATCAGTTATTAGAGATGAGTTATTAAAACTATTATGATTAGAAATGTGCTGAAGAAAATCTGCTCTCCGTTAAACAGAAATTGGGGAAAAATATACAGAGGGGCTCATAATTCAGACCTCAACTGTGTATGTATATATATATATATATATATAATACAGTGCTTCCCACAGGCTTGAAATATACTTGCAGTGGTAGCCGGATTGAAACACGCCATTAACCCACATCACATGAATAGTTAACTACAGTTGCAATCAGAATTATTAAACCCCCTATGAATTTTATTTTCTTTTTTAATATTTCCCAAATGATGTTTAACAGAGCAAGGATTTTTTCACAGTATGTCTGATAATATTTTTTCTTCTAGAGAAAGTCTTATTTGTTTTATTTCGGCCAGAATAAAAGCAGTTTTTAATTTTTTAAAAGCCATTTTAAGGCCAATATTATTAGCCCCCTTAAGCTATTTTTTTTCTGATAGTCTACAGAACAAACCATCATTATACAATAACTTGCCTAATTACCCTAACCTGCCTAGTTAACCTAATTAAGCCTTCAAATGTCCCTTTAAGCTGTATAGAAGTGAAAAATATCTAATATTATTTGCTGTCATCATGGCAAAGATAAAATAAATCAGCTATTAGAAATGAGTTAATAAAAATATTATGATTAGAAATGTGTTGAAAAAA
The DNA here is from genome assembly GCA_903798195.1 of Danio kyathit. Lineage (NCBI taxonomy): Eukaryota > Metazoa > Chordata > Actinopteri > Cypriniformes > Danionidae > Danio > Danio kyathit. The sequence continues at coordinate 51,727,466 of LR812528.1, read as the reverse complement.
ACAGAAATTAGGGAAAAAAATAAACACGGGGGCTAATAATTCTGACATCAACTGTATATAAATATAGCATAAATATAGCTCAGCATAACTGAGTACACCCCTTTTTGAAAATTTATATATTTATCCATTTCTCTGTGAATATAGACACTAATATTTTGGTGCATTTAAAGGAAGCAGTTTTATTAAACAGTTATATTTAATAAGATAAGAGTTTGGTCAGTGATTATCTTTTAATTCCTAAAGACTTTAGGAATACGCTGTAAAAAATATCTGTTAATGAACAGTTTCTGTATTTAGTGATTCACACGTGTAAATCTGTTTATTTACGGTCGTGAATTGCATTATGGGTTGTTGATCTCGGCTTTGTCAACTTTGATGTTGAAAATTCAACTCTACAGTTTAACAAAGTGACTTTATTGACATTTTAAGTAGTTTGAAATATTAATATAATGTATAAGAAATATTATCTAGAGAAATAAGTCTGTAAACAAAACAGAAAATGTGCTGCAGTTTATGACAAGATGTTTGTAGTGTAATAGACAACACAGACCCAGACAATATAGCACTGCAGACTATTAAAGATGTTCATTAAAGTCACTTTTTTACAAAAGGTTAAAATAAAGGTAAAAAAGGTCATGCAAAATCAGAATCTTCTCATCTTTTCTCCCAATATTATGTGGTAACACTTGTATAATATAATAGTGGTCCATTAGTTCATGTATTTACTACCATAACTAATTATGAGCAATTTTGTGCAGCATTTATTAATCATAGTTAATCAACATGGGGTGACACGGTAGCAGTTAGCACTGCCGCCTCACAGCAAGAAGGTTGCTGGTTCGAGTCCCGGCTGGGTCAGTTGGTGTTTCTGTGTGGAGTTTGCATGTTCTCCCCATGTTGGCGTGGGTTTCCTCTGGGTGCTCCACAGTCCAAACACATGCGCTATAGGGGAATTGATGAACTAAACTGGCCGTAGTGTATGAGTGTGTGAGAATGAGTGTGTATGGGTGTTTCCCAGTACTGGGTTGCAGCTGGAAGGGCATCCGCTGTGTAAAACGTATGCCGGAATGGTTGGCGGTTCATTCCACTGTGTCTGACTAAGCCAAAAGACAATGAATGAATGAATGAATAAATCAACAATCACTAATAATTTGACAAGGAAAAAAATGAGGCTAGTCATCTTTCTTTTTTGAGTTGTAAATTTTGATTGGACCTGGCAACCCTGACCATAAGGTTTAATTTAAATCCACAATATGCACATTTGTGTTTCAGGAAAGAGCGACCCGTTCTGCATCGCCGAGCTGTGTAACGACCGTCTGCAAACACACACCGTCTACAAGACTCTGAACCCCGAGTGGAATAAAGTCTTCAGCTTGTGAGTTCATTATGCATATATTTAAATATTCATCACTGATCAAGCTCTGTCACATTCCCTTTGGAGGATTGCATTTGGGTCAGAGACCAAGAGAGGTTTTCATGCATCAAAATAGTAGAGTTTAGTACAATACTTTAAAGGGGACCTATTGTTAGGGATGGGCATTTCTGACCATTCTTCATTTCGATTAATCTACAGGTTTGACAAACGAGTACTCGATTAATCGGGGGTGGGGCTTAAGCTAAAGGGCGGGGCTTTAAGCAAGGGGGCGGGGCTTTAATTCAATTTAAAAAATTATATATATATATATATATATATATATATATATATATATATATATGTATTTGTATATATATATATATATATATATATATATATATATATATATATATATATATATATAGATAGATAGATAGATAGATAGATAGATAGATAGATAGATAGATAGATAGATAGATTGATTTCTGTTATTTATTTAGAATAATAATTGTATAATATTAATAATAATAATATTATTATTATTATTATTAATAATAATAATTTTATTTATTTCTAAGTACATTTCTAAAAGCAGGTGGTTCGCCCAGGGTGGCATTTAAACTAGAACCGCCACTGATGTGAGGCTACATGTCGCATTGTAAATAAAATTAATCATAAAGCCTAAACACAATATGAAAATGTTATGGTACAAATTGTGTTTATCTACACAAAATGCATGTGAGCTTGAACTACATGCCAACCAGAAAGTGGATGCGGTTCGCAGGGCGCTTTAAAACAAGGGCAACTGAAGCCGCGCAGAAAAGAGAAACCAAAGTTATTTTACAGTATCATCCCCTTCAATATGTGTCTTATTATTTCTATAAATATAGAAATATGGATCCGTTTTTAAAACTATAACTTACCTTTTTCTATATTGTTGACAACAACAATAAACACACATATGATACTCTGCAGTTCAGTTATTTTATTCAACTGACATTTTTACCAAAACAATATTTTACTTCAGCAGCATCACAACAGATGTGGATCAAAAAGGTTTTTTTAATTGTAAAAGGTTCGCAAAAATAAAGTTTCACCAAAACTTAGCCTAACCAAACGGCTGTTAAGTAGCACATAGCCTAACTAAAATTATAGAATAATTTGGCTGCTTAAACTTAAAATAAAAATAGCCTGAATATTTTTACCACAGCTATAAAACTTAAAGATTAGGTAAAATAACATTTCTTTCAAAATGATCAGTCGGTGGAAGTAAATAAAATAAACCCGGCCTAATTTAACTATGCTGCTTAAAATTAAAACAAATACAGCCCGAATATTTTACCATGCATGGCTAATAAAACTTAACACAAGGAAGGACTACATGATTTTATTCAAAAAGATCAGTCGGTCTACATGCTCCGACGAAAGCCGAGTGCGAAGTTTATTTACAATTAGACCGGCGCAGAAAAAAGGCGCTCTGCAGAAGTTGCAGGAACAGCCAGGTACCAATGGGCAATGGTGCTTAGCCTTGCATATCGAGACTCATTTACTTTGCACCACAATAAAGGATCCGGGTTTAGATAGATGCATGGCCCCAGAAGTAGCTTTTGATTTTGGTGTCATACGGTGAAACATTAGCCTACTCATGCCGTAGGCTAGTCCTCCCCGAAAAGATTGTCAAGACACGATGCGCACATGACAGCTGAAAGTATCACACACCAGACCTGCACATTCGCATGGTATTTAAAATGAAACTATTCAGATGGCGCTCTGTGACGCGGCAGAAAAATGAACAGTGTCCTGAGTCGTGCTGGGCACCGCTGTGTACGTTTAGAATTCTGAAATGCGCTGCGTGGCGCGACGCAGCGCTTCTGGTGTGTGAACCCCTATAGATCTGCTCTCAGGTCTTGTCTAGACCGCAACTCCCTGCAGCCATAACCAAATCAAATATCAAACTACCGCCCAAATACCAGCATAAATAATCAGAACGATTGAAAGTAATTTAATTTTAGAGTTAATCGATCATCGTTTTCATGCTCGATCGTCGCTGATGGGTTCGATTAATCGAATAATCGTGCACATCCCTACCTATTGTACTCCTGAATAGCTCTCCGTCCACACTATACTGCTGAAAACATACATCACGTTACCACACACACACTCTGGCATGCACTGCAATCAAATCTCATCTTTTCTTCACTGTACAATTGGAACATTCTGATTAAAGAGCTGTGTAAAAGTCCATCTATTAGCCCAATGACGAAACTTACAGCATGGTCGAAGGTTAAATGCATGTAAGCCTTTTCCAGTGCTTCTGAAAAGAATTCTGTTATTTATTAGAGTTTATTTATACTCATTTTCTAGCTCCGAACTTTATCTGACTCCATTTTTAAGTGATCGTAATATTTAGACTGTATTTCTAATTTTAGGAACGGATCACAATAATCATTTATGACTTAATTTAGAGTTTTGATCTATCTGTTCCCATACTCTTCAATTTATACGCTCATTAGTGGCCAATCGCCGCACAGAGTTTCATGCCCCGGGTTTTGCATCAGAGCTCACGATCAGAATGCCGGCACTCTGAAATTAGTCAGAGGATACGGGATGAATTAATATTTAATTAGGCTGGTTGTACAATACTAACACATGCCAAAAGAAACATCTCACTTAATTCAAGATCCGCACTTGCTAGTTCCAGTGGTTAAGGAATTAAAAGATCTCTATAATACCGCGTGCCATACTGCGTGTAATCTATAGGTCTAATAACTTCCAAAATTATGCCGATCATAAAGGTAGCGAAAATGACTTCACATAATCTACTGGATATAAAAGATTTCAGGAGAATTCAGAATGAGTCAAAACTTAACATTTTATTCGTCAGGTAAAATTGTATAATGCCAATTATATAATCAAACAATCATCAAGCCAATTCAGAGATGATATCTGTAACAATATAACATCCATTAACTCAAATATAGATTACAGAATTAAAGAATGCATACCTGAACAGAGAAATACATTACAGCACAAATGCGTGCCTGCAATGGGGGTCTTGACTGCAAGAGTTCCCCCGAGCAGTTTCACACCTGATCCTTATATAGCCAACTGAGAACAAACAGTCATAAATTCAAGACAATAGAAGCGTCACAGAGACTCTTGCCTGGTTACTTTGAGATGTTAATCATCTCTAGAGAGGGGGGAAACATCTGGCAAAGATTATATCAAAGTCAAAAACCAAATCAACATATAAAAATGAAATATCATCGTGAAATTAAGACCACTTTACCAATCACACAGAGACATTTAAAATGATACCAAACATGAATACAGTGCTATAACATACATCATATTAAAACCTTGAGCATTTTATGTGGACTGTGAATTATGGAGAAAGGTAGCTTAAAGGTCAAGAAGGGGGGCTTGAGGTGAAATGAGAGCTTGAGGTGAAATGAGAGGGGGGTCTTTCTCGCATTACCCCCTGGAAAGACGGAGTCCTGTTGGCAGTCCACACCTATGTTTGGATGGTCAATAGTAATTAAAATAGAACAGTGGGAAATCTGTAATCCTTATCTTCTTAGACCCGAGAGATTGTTTTTATTGCATCTCATGAAATTCCATATCAGCTCTCAGGATCTGCCATAGTGAAGAGGTTAAAAGCCATCTTACAGCTGCAAATGAATCTCTCATTTAGATTGTTTTTGGTTTGATTACATTAAATAACAGAGCTGTCACTTTAAAACTGCACATATCTATAATGAAAGGATTTGACTGTTTTCCTAACTGTTTATGCTCATTTAAGACAAAATTTGTTGTGTTTAAAAGAAAACCCAACAAGACCGACATGTCTAGATGATGTTATTATTATTATTAATTCATTCATTTATTTATTTTCTTTTCGGCTTAGTCCCTTTATTAATCTGGGGTTGCCACAGCGGAATGAACCGTCATTATTATTATCATTATTATTATGAAGATGTTGTGTATATGTCTGTTCAAACACGCACCCAAAACCTAGTGTCCACTTGAGCTCCACATCAAATCCCGTACGTACAGAATCCGCTTGGGAAACAGCGTCTATTATCACTATGGAGCGCATCAGCTGACAGTCATGCATCTTTATCTGAACTGACTGATTTGAGGATTGCATAGGGGCAATGGCGCCTGTAATGAAAGGAAATGAATCGCGCCGTTTTTATATTTATTTCAAAGTGTTTCCATGCCTAAATAAAATGAACGCACAGAACCGACTCACATTTAAGAGCAAGGGCGGCCCCTGGTGGTTCGGCGGTATGGGTTGCATATAGGGAGGATCAGCTCTTCTCAGAAAGATAAAAAATACGGGAGAAATACGGGGAAATACCTTTACGGGATGACAGCGGGATAGAACTGTAAAATACGTGAGAATCCCGGGAAAAATGGGAGGGTTGACGGGTATGATTTACACTAGTTTCTCCTCCATTTCTTGGGTCCAAATAGACCGAAAAGAAGCACTTTTAACTTCTCCTCCAGCCTCCCGCTGGCCTGCAGACACCCACACTAGTGGAAGCTGCTCTCTCATTGGCTGTAGGTGATCGCTGATGTTATTTTCAATCAGACACATTTCACACAGCATGATTTGAACCTGCAGACAGCTCCAGATATTTAGCACGCCAAGTATCTGACGGGCGGTTCTCTCACATGGCGTCTTTGATCGTTCACACTGTATGATTGGTGATCACATGAACAAGCCAGTGGCGCCCCCAGAAAATTTTCTTAGGGGTGGCCAGAAGAGGCCGCAGCAAATCTTGGGGTGGCACACAAAAAAATAATGAATTCAGTGCAATGTTATATTTTTGTTTCTGGTAAATGAAATAATGTGGTTTTAATTCATTTAATTAATTAATTAATCTTGAAATAATGCAATTTATTCCTTGAAATAATTCAGCAAGTACATGTGCAAACCAAATAAAAATCTATATTTAGTTTAAAAACACTTTTCATATGTGTATGTATATATATATATATGTATATATATATATATATATATATATATATATATATATATATATATATATATATATATATATATATATATATATATATATATAAATAAATAACTTCAGTTATTTTCACATACTTTTATTGTACAGCATACAGTATATGTCATGTCTAAAATTAATGAAGATAAATGAATGAATAATTAAAACAAACAAATGAACAAACTGAACAAAAAGGCATTACTATACACACACACACACACACACACTCACTCACTATACAGGCCCTAATAATATCATTTATCCATAACCCTTTTGAGCCACATTAATATAATATAATGCAGCTTCTTCTATTGATGCACCTTAAAGGGCCACGAAACCCCCTGTCTCAGCAGGGTGTTTTCACACCTCTGTTTTGAAAAAAGTCAGGAAAGTTGGGCGTGTCCAGCTCTGGGAGTGTGGGAGTGTCGGGGGAGGGAAAGAGGGTAAGATATGCACAGAAGGGAGTTTCCATTTGGGCACGCGCTTAGTTTCACAGGCAAAACAAACACACAGACGCTGATTTGATACCGCACGGCGAATGAGAGAAAAAAAATCCTCCGCATTTCTCTGTAACTTATGTACTCGGTAGGTAGCGTCAGAAAGCCGTGTGTGTCTAGACTATCCTGTCACAAAATGCGGCGAAAATCCTGCACGACGGGAATAGTTTGTGTTTACATGTTTACACTCGGAGAGCAGCATTTACAGCGGATCTTTCAGTCTATAATACTATAATATTGCAGTGATATTAACATACTGTAAACTTAGTAACTAAATCATTTTGACTATGGTATGTCTTTAAAAACTGAAAGAGCACTGCTGAAGATACGACAAACTTTGTAATCTGGGTTAAACAAAGAGCACTGATCGCACACACTTACCTAATCGGTAGCGACAGGACAAAAAGGAGACGAGCGGCAAATCCAGATTTTACAATTTCCAGATGCGAAAAGCTCTCGGGTAAAAATGTTCCTTACAAACGCGTTTCTGTCGCGTGTCGCGTGCACTGTAATCCACACGTGAGTCCAGCTGCTCTCTCATAGAGGGAAAATGAAAACAAAACCTTGTTGCAGCACACTAATAAATGCAAAACCGATGACTCTTGTCTCCAAATTCTTGTACTTTCACTTGTTTTGGCAACACAACGTGGCGTCTCTCTGCCGTCTGAACATTGTAAACTGGTAAACAGTCTCCGGAGCTATCATGCATATTAATGAAGTTTCGCGTCATACACAATAGAGCGCGCTGATTGGTTTGAAGCACGTCTTTCTCATGAATTAATGCCGCACACTCAGATACGTCAGAATGTTCTTGAAAAGACAGACAGCCATTCTCCAGGCTGGATTTACCCCTATGTATCTCATGGCCGTGACGCAGCTTCAAAAATTCGTTTCAAACAGGAAGAACGAATTTGCTCAAAATAACGCAAAAACAACCAATTTTCACTTTTTAGTGCAATATATGTGTCCTAATAGTGTTTATAGCAGCGTGGGACACAGATATGACTGTCAACCACTCAACACATGTGTTTTGGTGTTTAGTGACCCTTTAAGGTAAATATTAAATTGCCATTGCTGTCTATTGAAGGTGTGTGTGTGTTGTCAACGACGATCGGGGAGGGCAGTCTTACCTCCCTGACTCTTTATCCCTCCTTTCTGCTTTAAAGCCATGCTTAGTGAAAGTTACTACATCATCATATTATATAAACGTTAGTTTAGTCGACTTGCAAAACTCGATGCGTGCCGACACCTCTGCACAAAAGGCTGTTACTCCTGTTTCACGGCGCATGAGCGGCGCGTATTTTATCGGAATCCATGCAAACAACCGGGATTCTCACAGGAGTGCGTGAGGCGCACGGGAATGGTTTTCTGCGCGCAT
>LR812528.1:51581716-51714216 GCA_903798195.1 Danio kyathit | reverse complement strand
TGACCCAACCTTCTTGCTGTGAGGCAATCGTGCTACCCACTGCGCCACCACACCCCTCTATTCAACATACAAAAGTAAAATAACTAATAAACACAACATTATTTCAAGAGTTTCCACTTAGATATGCTTAGCATTTAAGCAGGTTTGGCATGCTGTCCCGGGAGAGAACCCTGAGCTCGGAGATACTTGAGCCCAAGGCTCCCGCCCGGTTAATAAGCATATCAGGGGATCCGAGATCAGGTAGGTCTCGAGAGCTCCCCTTAGAAAAAGGGGAGAAAAAGGAGGAGATGGGGTGGAAGGGGGGATTCTTCCAAAACGAAGACAGAGCGGTAGGGAGAAAATGATCCATTTATAGTAAGCTTGGATCATTCTGATTGGACTATTACTGATTACAGAAGAGAAGCCAGACGTGCTCAATCATATCACATGCTCCTCTCGAAATTAGTTTGTGAAACTTCACTTAAATTCCAGGGACTTTAACCCAATATGTCAACTGGAATCATTTAAAACTATAAATAAAAACAAAAATGAATACTCAAAGATAATAAAAACATATGTACATCCCAATTTTATGTTTGTGTGTGTATAAAAATCTCCAGATATGAATACATGTCCTATATACAGGGCTTTACATTAACACCCATCAAATGCGGGTAGATTTCAGTTTTGGCGGGTTAGACAGACTCTCCCACTAGCCACTTTGGGTGGTTGGAAATCCTTTTTAAATTGTAGTTTTCTTAATAGCAGGGTTCGATAATAAGCATGACCCAATACTCGTGCAAATGTGATCTTAGAATCGAGAAGCAGCACGGCTGACAAAGATAACTGTGTTTGCGCGAACAAAAGAAAGCAGGTAAATACTGAATGAGAGGATGATCACTCGCGCGCACAGGTGATGTGATGCGTGCCACTGTTATAAAGCGCGCGCGCTCCTGTTTACTTGCGCAAAGCAACTGTGCCTAGAGGAAGCGCAACTGGTGCGATCGGTTCCCTTTGAAATAGACTGGACAAAGAGCGATGATCGTGCACCCACAGTCCTGCTGCTTTCAAGAGCTCAAGATTAAAACAAAAATACACATATTCTTCTGTAAGCAGCAGTGGTCACTGCTTTCATTTTAATCATTCTGAACAGATCATTAACAGGCCTATATTAACCGTGCGCGTGATTATCCTTTCATTATCAAACACGGTATATTTCACCTGCTTTCTTTTGCTTACAGTTATTTTTCTTAATATGGTTTAATTATATTTCTTTACAATAACATTGCTTTAATGGGAGTTTACTCCCCGTTTTTGTGTAGTTAACTGGTGATCTGGGACTTTTAGCCAGGACAGATTACTGTGCATATTTTAGATACATCACAATAATTCTTTTTTAAATGTAATGTTTTTTTAAAGAAAAGTTTTGTTGAATTCAAAAGTGCACCTATACAGCTATATTTTCCTTGTTTTGACCAAGCGGCAACCTCCCGCTCTCCCTCGGGAAGCCAATACGGAAGTAACTAAAACTGCAATTCATCGACTCGCCTGGGGGGCTGGCTCCAGGAAGTCCAAGTGCTTTCTTTCTGCATTGGTAAATTGGCCATTTTTACAGCTGATAAAAACATGTTTACAGCCTGGTACAAACGATGGCTTTGGTGCATATAGCTATGATTACCCTTCATGACAACTCTGAGGGGGGTGAATTTTTTTATAACTCATCCGTTTCGTTTTTATTAGGTTATATTAAGTTTGCATAATTAAGGGCGTGGCCACTTGAGTGACGGCTAGCCCTCGCTGCTCGCTGTCTCGTCACCTCAACTGATTAATTAGCCGCTGAGCTCAGCATATACATCGTGTTTTTGTTTTGTTTAATGTTTCTTTACACCGTCATTTGCCTTTTGGAATTATTTCCTGCAATTATCAGATGATATGGCATGCTGTGTGGACTTAATTGTGCTTACAAACTGTTCAAGTTGCCTCCATTTCACAGGTGAGGGAATTTATATGCTTATATACCATCTCTATAAATGCATTTGTTTTACCTAAGATAATTTAGCATTTATAATGTTCTTTAGAGCTGTAAAGCACTCCAGAATATGACAGATTGATTAGCTGTAGGCTATAAAACAGTCATCTGAAGCGTTGTCATACAGTGTTAGTGCTGGTTTTTATAAACAGCCTTGCATTTACTAACACAGACTATATCTGAAGTGTTTGATAGTAATTCGCGTTTTCCTCCTGTTGAAAAACGTCATAAGAACAATGTTTAGTGGCTCAATGTATTACAGCAGTGTTTTTAAAAGTCTAAACACTTTATTGATATAGTGTACAACCAAGCACGTGTGGTCAGAACACAAACGAGTCACAGGTAATGAAGTATTAAACGTTCTCCCAAAGTAATAAGTCTGTTTTAATCCAGGTCCAAGCAAAATGCTGAGAATCCAGCATGCGTCTGTAGCTCCGCTCACTCTCCGCCCTTATTTGGTATCCCGCGTTTGGTGCGATGACGCGCTAACAAAATGGCGACGGTTGGCCGCGCCTACTTGTAGCTTCTTTTGCAGTGTTCAGAAACCTATGGGTGACGTCACGGATACTACATCCTTATCTTTTACAGTCTATGGTTTTGACACATTAAAAAATTGTGGCTTAGAAATACTTATTTAGTGTGGTCAGAGATAAATTAGGAAAATCCTTAATTTTGAGCCCTGAAAAGTCACGTGAAATAAAAACTGATTGTATTGTGACACAACCCATTTGCTCATGCACACTGAGCAAGCTCATACACAATGCACACAAGAAGTTAAATGAGTGAGAAGGCATGTGGACATAACACAACATCAAAATCAGGTCATTTTAGCATGTCAAAGTCAAATTTAAGCATATAAAATATATTTTCCCAACAAGAAAAGTGTGGCTAGTGAAAATGGCGAGTGGCTAGTAATGTTGGAAATCTACTAGCCACAGTGGCTGGTGATCAAAAAAGTAAATGTCAAGCCCTGCCTATACACTGTAAAAAATAAATCCGTAAAATCTACGGTAAAAAAACGGCAGCTGTGGTTGCCAGTATTTAACCGTAAAAAATACGGTACAAACCGTAAAAGTAAATTCTCATTTTTACAGTAAACTACCGTATTTTATTAATTTATAGAGGTAATATGTCTGTATTTTAAATGAGCAACACCGACACATCTTTTATTACACGGATAGACATGATAACACAGCCATATGCAGGTGGTGATGAGAAAGTTCATACATAACGAACCAATGCTTCATCACAAACAACTTTACCCACAATCCGAAAAGTGTATCAGTGTAAAGAAGGTGCTCAGTGTCATTCACACAGCTACTAAACACCAGTATGGTAACACGCATAAAATTAAAGTCATGAAATAAACATTGTTTAGCAACATTAGATGTAACATAACTCACTAATATACATCACTGATGGGGAAACAACTAAAAAGATCCATGGTAATGTCAACAAAAAGCATAAAAAGTTATGTGCCATGCAGGGAATTCTGGGAAAGTCAATTTATGGTTATTCGCCGTATATATTAAGGAAACATACTGTTAACCAGGTTACGGATATGTACTGTAGCATTTTTACCGTTGAAATCACGGCCATTTTATACAGTGTTTATTAGAGGTGTGAACCTACACTGGTCTCACGGTTCGGTTCGGTTACGATTATCATGTCATTGATTCGGTTCAATTGGATATCTCGGTGCATCACGGTGCATTGTCGATTCTTTCCATACACAGTTTTATATTTTCTTCACAGCACAACAATTCTTGTATTAAAATGCATAAATATATTTATATACTATTTGTAAAACAATTTTGTCCTTTAATACAAACAGTCAGATATATAAACTGTACCTTTAAACAACACGAGCATTTAGACCATTTTGAGGGATGTAAACAAAAACAATGGCCCTAACGTATTTCCTGTTTTACATTTTTAATTTCCATTGCTTCTGAGAATCCAAAAAGGTCCACATATTGATAAATAGTGTTATGACGGCTGATTTAAAATCAAGTTATGATTGAATTGCCTTGTCTACCAAGTTCTTTCTTACACCCCTTTGATTGGTCAAGCGCTCAACAGAAAGGGCTGCGATTGGCTCTTACATGCTGGCGCTCTTCACAGCTGCACTCATGGGCCACAGTGAGAGAGAGAGTAATGGAGTTTACTTTCATTCTCTTAATCGCCGTGAAATAGGGGCTTCTGCTGTAAGTGTCAGTGAAACAGTGTTCAGCAAACACACATGCAGTGAAATTGTGCACAGTTTCAGAGTTTTTACGTAGTTAGAGCGTTGTAAATACTCTCCTCCCTCGCCATAGTAAGCTACAGCGACATAGCGCATGTGAGATAAATGACGTCAGTACATAATAACCGGTTATGATTATTACTGAACCGATACCGAATTGTCTGCGTCTGCATCGCGGTGCACCAAAGAAACGATTAATTTTGACACCCCTAATATATATATATATATATATATATATATATATATAAATATATGAGAGACGCATTATATATAACTAATAAATAACACAGCAATAATGGAACCGTTGCTCCAACCCGACTGTCCCAGTAAGTATATACACGTCTCAATATTCAGCGTTGTGTATGGGACAGCAGTGGCAGCCCTGAATCGCAGCGTTTCCCCCTTGCCCTGCGCTCAAGCTGTTGAATAGAAATGTCAAGCGGGCCCTGGTGATGGAGCGGGGCCACCCCAGCGGCTCCGTCCCCTCATTGTGCTCTGCTCAATGTGCGTGCAGGACAAAAGCGCTGAATTGCAGGGGCTGGGCTGAATCAGGCGCTGGCACAAAAGCAGAACCGAGCGCTTCTTCAAGCCTTTATGTGCGTCTCAGAGAAGAGTTCAAGCACGGGTTCGGCCCGTATATCTGACCCCGGCTGTCACTCAACTATGAGGAGCCGTACAGTTGCATCGTTTGGGGAGTTTTGCACACCTAAAGGGATAGTTCACTCAAAAATGGAAATTTACTCACACTTGATTAGATGTAATAAACTATTTAAATCATCTGTATCCTTTTATAGGGTTTTTTACAGGATGTCCGTGAGGTCTTAAAGGGCACCTATTTTACCCCTTTGTCAAGATTTAATATAAGTCTTTTGAGTCTCCAGAATGTGTCTGTAAAGTTTCAGCTCAAAACACCCATCAGATTATTTATTCAAGAGTTCACACTTAGCTGATGATTGATTATAAAGCAAGTTTGGCATGCTGTCCCGGGAGAGAGCCCTGAGCTCAAAAGGTCCTTGAGCCCTGGGCTCCCTCCCGTTTGCAGGGCGAGAGGGGAGCTTTGAGCTCAGGTAGATCTCGAGAACTCCCCCCTTTTATATAAGAGTTGATGACAGAAAATAATTGCTATGAAGAGATATGCTGATGGATAAAAGTTTGACTAGTGCTAAATTTAGATTGATCAATTAACTTGGAGTGCATGTTTTTGGAATGTGGGAAGAAACCGGAGAAATACCTAATCTAACCCACGCGAGCACGGGAAGAACATGCCAACTTCGCACAGAAACGACAGCCAGTCTGTTAAAGGACTAGAACCGGTGGCGTTCTTGCTGTGAGGCAGCAGTGCTAATCACTGGGCCACCGTGCCGCCCTATGAAAGGAAAAGAGGAGGAGTAGGGGTGGAAGGGGGGATTCTTCATATCGAAGATGACTGTAGTAAGAAACCCTGGCTCTTTATAGTGGGTTAGGAATCGTCTGATTGGTTGGTCATACATGGTTAATGCATGACCAGCCGTGTCCAATCATAATCACGTGATCCTCTCGAAATTAGTTTATAAATAAACTTCACTTATAGCTTTCAGAAGTGTGTAATTTTCAGCTTTAAACACACTGTAGCTGTTTTGGTTGCCTGCCCCTTAATGCAAATGAGCTAGTTCTCCCTGCCCACCGCTGACTCGTGCTTGTCAGAGCCACAGAGATCACTCCCGATGGCTCTGATGTGTTTCTCCGCCTCGGCTGCGTCAGATAAACAGCACAGTGACAGACATTAAGGTCTAAGTTCACACTTAGATGATGCTCGACTATGATAGCAGGTTTGGCATGCTGTCCCGGGAGAGAACCCTGAGCTCGGAGATAGGTGAGCCCAAGGTTCCCGCCTGGTCAATGAGCATTAGGAGGGATACAAGATCAGGTATTTCTCGAGAGCCCCCAGTTCATTTTTTACCTATTCTTTGGCTAATATGGTGGTTCTAATCGATTCAGCATGTATGTGTTATGTGCTTTTGACTGTTACTACAATTCGCTAATGTACATGTTTTTAGACTGTGGGAGGAAACCGGAGTACCCGGGGAAAACCCACTCGAACACGAGGAGAACATGCAAACTCCGTGCAGAGAGTACAGACGGGCTCAATTAGAACTTGAACCATTGGTTCTCTCGCTGTGAGGCAGCAGCGCCAACCACTGAGCCGCCATGTCGCCCGATCATAGAAATGAGGAAGAGGGAGAAGGGAAGGTTAGAGGGGGGGTTTTCCAAAAACGAAGATAGGGAATGAAGTTTAGGCAGGATGTTTATAGTAATTTTGGAATGATCCGATAGGCTAGCTAATGATTAGTGATAAGGATCAGCTGTAGTCGATCATATCACGTGCTCCTCTCAAAATTAGTTCGTGAAACTTCACTTGATGTATTTGTTGTGGAGTTAATTCAAGCCTTTCTGCAATGATGAGTCACACACAATGTCGTTACAAAGTTCATCCACACAGAGACACACACACACACACACAGCGCACAGCTTTAACTTTGCACTGTTTTAGCAGGGCAAATGTGACAGGATACACGTGTTAATATCCACTGCTGTATGGATTTCCATTATGTTAATGTACAGAATAAACCAGATTTAATGTCCACAAACCAGGATTGAAGCATCATCTTCTGTAAATGTACTGACATGCGTCTGTGGTGATGAATTACAGTGATTTATTACAGTCTTTATTATAAACATGCACTGTTTTACAAACGTTTTAAACTTGTAAAACTCATTCTTGAGTTGCAGATGACCACAGAGAGCTGAACAGATCTTTTAATCCCAGTTGCTTTGCGCACGTCCTGTCTTATTGATATGATTATACGTGTTAATAACTGTCAATTAATTTGGTGGGCAGGGAAAACCGCACTTCTACGTCACGGTGCGGTCGGCCTCAAAATGGGAGGGATTTGGATCCTATTTTAACATCATGAAATTTAAAAAAATATATTATTGCTAATAATATCGAGCTTAAAATAGTTTTAAAAAATATTAAAAACTGCTTTTATTCTAGTCTAAATAAAAAGTAAATATTGAAGGAAATTTCGGAAATACTGGGCGTCACGTTGGGGAAGTGCCTCACAGCAAGAAGGTCGCTGGTTCGAGCCTCGGCTGGGTCAGTTGGCATTTCTGTATGGCGTTTGCATGCTCTCCCCTTTCCTCTGGGTGATCCGGTTTCCCCCACAAGTCCAAAGACATGTGGTATAGGTAAATTGGGTAAGCAAAACATTGTCCATAGTGTATGAGTGTGTGTGAATGTTTCCCAATAATTTAGTTGCAGCTAATACTGTGTAAAACATATGCTGGATAAGTATGCAGTTCATTCCGTTGTGGCGACCCTGAACTAATAAAGGGACTAAGCCGAAAAGAAAATGAATAAATGAATGAAGATTTGATTGAAAAATTTAACACAATTTGGGTTTGTCCATATTTTACCCAAAGTATTACAACCCAGCATATTTTAGAATGACGCCTTTACCCCAAAGCAACTTATAATTGAGTAGGCATTCAGCGATTCAACAAGAAGAGGCAATACATACTAAAAGGTGTTCATTACACAGAGGAACTGTTTGTGCTCAGAGAATTAAGTGCCAGAGTTAAGAGGGGGAGAGAGTGTTTCTACAGGTGGTTTGTCAGGCCCACTCACCAGTGTGAGGCTCACTTCATCAATGCACAATGTTTGTTTTTAGAAATATGGAGTGATTGCAAGAAAATGTCTGGTGCAAATGTTGGTTAAAGTGTCAGAGAGATGAAAGAGTGTGTTTTCTACAGGTGGTTTGTCAAGCCCACTCACCTGTGTGAGGCACACTCAGAATTAGGCATGGGACGATAACCGTTTTCAAGGTATACCGCAGTTTGGAAAAGTCAAGGTTTTAAAACTGCCAACATTTTCTGATATACCGTTCCTAAGGTTTGTGTAGGATGTTTTTGTTATTTAAAGGGTCACGAAACACTAAAACACATGTGTTGAGCTGTTGACAGTCATATCTGTGTCCCACGCTGCTATAAACACTATTAGGGCACATATATTTCACTAACAAGTGAAAATTGGTTGTTTTTGCGTTATTTCAAGCAAATTCGTTCTTCCTGTTTGAAACGAATTTTTGAAGCTGCGTCACGGCCATGAGATACTTGCGTGTATTCCAGCGTGGACAGTGTAGGTCTGTACCTGCGAGTACATCGTGACGTCTCTGAGTGTGCAGCATTAATTCATGAGAGACTTGGCTCAAACCAATCAGCGCGCTCTATTGTGTATGCGGCGCAACTTCATTAATATGCATGATAGCTTCCAAGAAAGTTTTTACCTGTTACAGTGTTCAGACGGCAGAGAGATGCTACGTTGTGTTGCCAAAACAAGTGGAATAATAATAATTTGGAGACATGGGTTGTCAGTGTTGTGTTTATAAATGTGCTGCAACGAAGGTTTTGTTTTCATTTCCCCGCTATGAGAGCACAGCTGGACTCACGTGTGGATTACAGTGCACTCGACAGAAATGCGTTTGTAAGGAACATTTTATACCCGAGAGCTTATCACATCTAAAAAATGATGAAATGCGGATTTGCTGCTCGTCTCCTTTTAATAAAAAGACACGGCTCCAGTTTGTGTTGATTATCCTGTTTCTACAGATTTGGTAAGTCCGTGTGATCGGTGGTCTTTGTTTGTTTATTCAGATGGCAAAGTTAGTTGGTATCGTCAGCAGTGCTCTTTCAGTGTTTAAAGACATATCATAGTCAAAATAATTTAGTTACTAAGTTTACAGTATGTTAATATCACTGCAATATTATAGTACAATATTATAGACTGAAAGATCCGCTGTAAATGCTGCTCTCCGAATGTAGACATGTAAACACCTTAATCAAACTATTACCGTCGTGTAGGATTTTCGCCGCATTTTGTCACAGAATAGTCTATACCAGGGGTATCCAAACTCGGTCCTGGAGGGCCGGTGTCCTGCAAAGTTTAGCTCCAACTTGCTTCAACACACCTGTTAGGAAGTTTCTAGTATATGTACTGTAGAAAGAGCTTGATTAGCTGGTTCAGGTGTGTTTGATTAGGGTTGGAGCTAAACTCTCCAGGACACCGGCCCTGCAGGACCGAGTTTGGACACCCCTGGTCTATACACATGGCTTTCTGATGATATGTTACCTACCGAGTGCATCTAAGTTATTGAGAAATGCAGAGTTTTGTTTTAGTCTCCCATTCACCGTGCGGTATCAAACATTCCATTAAAACCAAACTCTCCAGCAGTTCCTCGCATCCAGTATCTCATTTGTCACGGGGAGCATGCATGAAATGTTCCTGAATAAAAAGTGAAAGTGCCAAACTGCAGTTAAAGTCGACAAATTCAGAATTTGCCAAATAATTGGATTACTGATGTCCATGTAAACACAGTCACTGTCTTTCTCTCCTGCGTCTGTGTGTTTGTTTTGCTTCGGTGAAACTCCCATTTTTATGCTAAATCTTTCCCCTTTTCCTCCCCCGACACTCCCATCTAAACCGAGCTGGACACACCCACTTTCCTGACTTTTTCCAAACTAGAGGTATGAAAACACCCTGCTGAGACAGGGGGGTTTCGTGACCCTTTAATATATTATTTATTTTTATTTAGTTTTTTAGGACAGTATCTCCAGCAGAAAAGATATCCAAAGATGCTGTTTTAAATTGTAAAGAAACCTGTGTTTTTGAAACAAATGAAGACAACAGAAGTCGAAGACTCATTTTAAATATTTAGCCGGACATGTTTACTGCTCCAAATAATTAGAAATGTTTCTGAAAATAAAATATTTTGTGTTCAAACGGGAAAAATAAGTTGTTTTTTACCCAAACATTTAAAAAGAGCATATTTTAGAGCAGTAATCACAATACCGTGAAACCGTTACATTTTTATCTAAGGTTATCATACTGTCAGAGTCTTATACCGGCCCATGCCTACTCAGAATTGCATAATGTTTTGGGGTTGTCATGTGGTGAGGTGGGGGATTTTTTTTAGACTAGCAAACTTAAATGCAAAAACACTTTCACTTAGATAACAGATGAAATAATCATTTCAGACTAGCAGAAATTAATCCAAGGACAGAAACACACACTTAGGCCCAATCCCAATTCTATTTTTGTACCCCTACCCCTTCCCCTTCCCCTTGGCCCTTACAACCAAGGGTTAAGGGGAAGGGCTTCAAAACTTACCCCTAAGAATTGGGACAGCACTTCAACACCTGCACACGTCATCATATGTCATCACGATCTCTCGCTTCATATGAGATCAGACGATGGTGACTGCTGTAATTATTCCAGTAGTGTTATTTTGTGGTGTTTATCTTCAGGAAATCACTGAAGGCATATATTATGTTATCATAACGATCTAATGTGGCAATAAGATCGTAACTATACTGTGTATTTACACAGTGGCCATATTCATCTATGTAAACGCACGAAAACAACATTTACATTATCCCAGACACTGTAAAAAGCTCATTCTCAGCCACTAGACTGCTCTGACAGGGTGTTCGAGTGTTATCGAGTGTCAGAATGTTGTAGGACTGCTGTACAGGAGATATTATTAGGGATTATAGATCGCGAAATTTGCCGTTGTGCCAGGTGTATTCTGGGAAATATTCTTACCCCTCCGTTTCAAGTGTGCTCCTGAAAAATCTCAGTTCGAAGGGGTGTATACCCCTTGCCCTTAGCCCTACGCCTTCAAGCTAAAGAGAATTGGGACACCCCTACCCCTTGGCGGGCACGCGCAAAACGAGGGGTAGGGGTAAGGGGAAGGGCTAAGGGGTAGAATTGGGATTGGGCCTTAATATAAAATAACACTCACGAGATATACCGCCTTTCTTCACTAAATGCTGAATGCAAAAACTATTCCTATATATTTTGGAGGGGGTTGTATTAATGGGTTTCTAATGTTTAAATGTCTAACATCTCTATATGATATTGTGTTTTCTCAGCTGCTGCAGCAGAATTTTAACCGAGTGAAGCGCTGCGTCCTCTTCCTCATTAATGTGGGCTCCTACATCAACAGCTGCTTCCAGTGGGAGTCTCCACGCAGGAGTCTGTGCGCTTTCCTGGTAGGTGACATAACTGCACTCGCTGATATGACAAACACTGAGGCCCCGTTTACACTAATGCGTTTTCATTTCGAAACGGCGTTTTAGATCAAAAACGATCAGCGTCCACACTAGCGTTTCATCTAGCGTTTCTAAACTTATCTCCGTGCACACTACTCCACCAAAAACGTATATCACGTGACCATTCGCGCACTCTGGGCATGCGCGTCAAAGTATAAACAGGAAGCATGCGTCTCGCTCGGCATTTGGTTATTGTTAGTCAACAAACGCTGGTTGAACGATGAACGCGAGCGATTAGCGAGTGCTCGAACAATAGCTTGCCTCTTGCGAATATATGCAGCTGCTATAGTAAAAAAGGCAGAGTTTAACTGCACAATGGCGCCTAAAACGGACAATAGTGCAAACAACGCTCCCATTTCTGTGTCCATGTTGTTGTTTACATTGAAGTCTGGTCTGCTGTCTTCCGGTAGCGTTATAGTCTTACTACAGGGGCTTGACAAATAAGGGAAGGATACGTAATGACCCAAAAGCCCCAATCAGGTAGCGAATGTCTGCAGCCACGCCTCCGTTTTCAGATGTCTCCGTTTTCCCCCATCCACACTGAGACGGAGCAGCAGCGTTTTAGAATGAAAACGACCTCTCCAGCGTTTTCAAAACGCTCCGTTTTTGGGGCTCGAAAACTCCAGCGTAGTGTGGACGGATGGCGTAACCGTAGCAAAACGTATGTGTTTTAAAACGAAAACGCATTAGTGTAAACGGGGCCTAAGTTGATATAATTATAGGATGGGGTCGGGGACAACAGAGTCGAGGATCCATGTGCAGTTTACCTAAGAGAATAGTCAGGCACGCAATGGTTAAAACAGGAGCGAACTGGAGCATACAGGTAATCCAAAGCAGAAAAAGCAGGCGAATAGTCAAGACAGGTGGAAAAACACGGTAGGCAAGACAAGGAGACGCTTTGTAATGCTCACAGGGAAAACAAGACTCAGCAAAGGAGTGTGTGTGTGTGCTGTGTTTGTATTCCAAGTCTTAAGTCCTTACGAGCTTCAGCTGTGTGTGTGGAATCAGTGGTAATCTGGAACTGGTGTGTGTGTGAGGTGTATGATGGGATTTGTAGTTCTCCAGCAATCTCCACTCAATCGCTGGTGATCCTAACAATGATGATCACACGCACAATATGTGAATTGTGGGGACATTCCATTGTTTTAATTCTGTAATTTCTATCGGCCTCCCTCAACCCTATCCCTAAACCCAACTGGAAACTGTTTAACACCTTCTTGTAATACCAGTGTCATATCTATGTCGTTTTTGTGTCCTGATAGGTCACAAAAACACACACCCACACACACAGTGAGAAAGAGAGTCTGTATGTGTAATAGTTTGAGTGTGTTTGGTGTGTAGAGTGTGTTGTGTGAAGTGCTGGTAGTTGAAGAACCCTTCAGTAGATGTGATCTGTCAGACACTTCACACAAGACCCATTTCACTCGCGTACACACACACACTTCACTCCTCAGCCTGAAGGAGGAGCTGTAGACTCTCTCACCATACACACACACACACACACACACACACACACACACACACACACACACACACACACACACACACATAGCCGTTTCCCACTATACCTGCTCTGGAAAATGAACTGACCGAGAGCTGAACTCACCATTTAAACAGAGGAGTTCAGCTCTGGTTTACAGCGACAGCCTGAAACTTTAAATCGCATATACAGCATAATGAAAATATCTATGACTCTCTTTCAGCTGTAATATACAAAGAAATTTTAATAATTTTTTTTATTAAATCCAATCACTTGCTTGGTCCCCCCTGAAGGACATCAAAACAAGATTTATGGGGGGAGTCTGTCCTTTAATAGTTAAGAAGTTGTTTGCTCTGGTCTGTATCTTAAATAATATTAAAAATTAAAATAATAGATAACTTTAATATACATTTGACCACCCCGATAGTGGTTCATACCATTGTGATTGCATCAGAAATATTAATTCATCGGTTCGAAACCGGTGGATCTAGAGCACCAACAGACAGTGTAAGTGTCCACAAAACATGTTTCTTTAAAAAAGACGTTTGTAGGTGTCTGTAAAACTAGATGCATCGCTTGTGTTTTATTATACGCTGGCTCGCACATGGAAGTTAAACAGTAAAATAAAAAATACATGCAGTCTTTCATGGATGGATGGATGGATGGATGGATAGAACATTAGATAGATAGATAGATAGATAGATAGATAGATAGATAGATAGATAGATAGATAGATAGATAGATAGATAGATAGATAGATAGATAGATAGATAGATAGATAGATAGATAGATAGATAGATAGATAGATAGATAGATAGATAGATAGATAGATGGATGGACGGACGGACGGACGGACGGACGGACGGACGGACGGACGGACGGACGGACGGACGGACGGATGGATGGATGGAACATTAGATAGATAGATAGATAGATAGATAGATAGATAGATAGATAGATAGATAGATAGATAGATAGATAGATAGATAGATAGATAGATAGATAGATAGATAGATAGATAGATAGAACATTGGATGGATGGATGGATGGATGGAACATTAGATAGATAGATAGATAGATAGATAGATAGATAGATAGATAGATAGATAGATAGATAGATAGATAGATAGATAGATAGATAGATAGATAGATAGATAGATAGATAGATAGATAGATAGATAGAACATTGGATGGATGGATGGATGGAACATTAGATAGATAGATAGATAGATAGATAGATAGATAGATAGATAGATAGATAGATAGATAGATAGATAGATAGATAGATAGATAGATAGATAGATAGATAGATAGATAGATAGATAGATAGATAGATAGATAGATCATTGGATGGATGGATAGATGGATGGAACATTAGATAGATAGATAGATAGATAGATAGTTAGATAGATAGATAGATAGATAGATAGATAGATAGATAGATAGATAGATAGATAGATAGATAGATAGATAGTTAGATAGATAGATAGATAGATAGATAGATAGATAGATAGATAGATAGATAGATAGATAGATAGATAGATAGATAGATAGATAGAACGACAGACAGATTGATTTATTGATTGATTGATTGATTGATTGATTGATTGATTGATTGATTGATTGATTGATTGATTGATTGATTGATTGATTGATTGATTGATTCCTGCTTTCAGTAAATGTTTCTCTCATTGTTCTGATGGTTCAGATCTTTGTGGTGGTGGTCTGGAATTTTGAGATCTACATGCTGCCATTGTCTTTACTGCTGCTGCTGATCTGGAATTACCTCCGGCTGGACTCCGGGAAGGAGACATGTGAGGGAAACGTGGTGAGTGTTTATGGACATAATGACAAATTAAATAATGGCATTTATCCACAGCTTGTGGTGTTTGTAGACCAGAAATGAAACCAAATTGTCTGAACCATCTTTGATTATTTGCCATTGACTTAATAAACTGTTATCATATATTGTGCATGTTTATTGAAAGAAAAAAAAACAGATGCTTGCACACCCAAATGGAAAAATACTATAGTAGTTTATAGTAAATCCTATAGTATTTTTGAACCTAGTGTATCATAATAATAATAATAATAATAATTCTTTACATTTATGTAGCGCTTTTCTAGACACTCAAAGCGCTTTACATATTGGGGGGAATCTCCTCATCACCACCAGTGTGCAGCATCCACCTGGATGACGCGACGGCAGCCATTTTGCGCCAGACCGCACACCACACACCAGCTGATTGGTGGAGAGGAGACAGAGTGATGAAGCCAATTATGATATGGGGAGGGTTCGGAGGCCATGATGGACAGAGGCCAGTGGGCAGATTTGGCCAGGATGCCGGGGTTAACCCCTACTCTTTCTCGAAGGACATCCTGGGATTTTTAATGACCACAGAGAGTCAGGACCTCGGTTTAACGTCTCATCCGAAAGACGGCGCTCACTGAGCAGTATAGAGTCCCCGTCACTATACTGGGGCATTAGGACCCACACAGACCGCAGGTTGGGCGCCCCCTGCTGGCCTCACTAACACCACTTCCGGCAGCAACCTAGCTTTCCCATGTGGTCTCCCATCCAGGTACTGACCGGGCGCAGCCCTGCTTAGCTTCAGTGGGCGACCATGTGAGAGTTGCAGAGAGCTAGCTGCCGGCTAGCTGTATATATTATACAGCTGTATATATTATAGTATTTCCAACTCTTTGTTAATGAATGCTCCAGCATTAACTATAGTAAACTGGTAAACTTCAGATTTTACTACAGTAAACTGTGGTGTATTGTAGTATAATATACTGTATAGTTGCAGAAATCTACACTATTGGGTCATTTGTTTATATTAATATAGTTGTTGTGTTGCTATAGCAACTATAAAAATACTACAACAGATTAAATACTATAGTTGTTTTTGCTACCCTAGCAACTATTGAATCACCACAACAATTAATTTGCTTACATTACTATAGCTGTTGCGTTACCATAGCAACTATAAAGTTACCACAATAGATTAATTACTATAGTTATGTTACCACAGCAACTATAGAATTGCCACAATGTTATGCTACCATAGCAACTATAGAATAACCACAACAGATTACTTTGCTTATGTTACTAGTTGTTGCGTTACCATAGCAACTATAAAATTGCTAAAACAGATTAATTACTATAGTTATGTTACCACAGCAACTATAGAATTGCCACAATGTTATGCTACCATAGCAACTACAGAATCACCACAACAGATTAATTTGCTTACATAACTATAGTTATAGCGTTACCATAGCAACTATAGAATCACCACAACAGATTGTGCTTATGTTACTATAGTTGTTGTTACCATAGCAACTGTAGAATCACCACAACAAATTAATTTGTTTACGTTAATATAATTGTTGCATTACCATAGCAACTATAAAATCACCACAACAGATTAATTTGCCTACGTTACTATAATTGTTGCATTACCATAGCAACTATAGAATCACCACAACAGATTAATTTGCCTACGTTACTATAATTGTTGCATTACCATAGCAACTATAGAATCACCACAACAGATTAATTTGCCTACTTTACTATAATTGTTGCATTACCATAGCAACTATACAATCACCACAACAGATTAATTTGCTTACATTACTATAGTTATTGCGTTACCATAGCAATTATAGAATCACCACAACAGATTGTGCTTATGTTACTATAGTTGTTGTTACCATAGCAACTGTAGAATCACCCCAACAGATTATTATGTTTACGTTAATATAATTGTTGGATTGCCATAGCAACTATAGAATTACCAGAACAGATTAATTTGCTTACATTACTATAGTTATTGCGTTACCATAGCAACTATAGAATCACCACAACAGATTGTGCTTAGGTTACTATAGTTGTTGTTACCATAGCAACTGTAGAATCACCACAACAGAATAATTTGTTTACGTTAATATAATTGTTGCATTACCATAGCAACTATAGAATTACCACAACAAAAGAATTTGCTTACATTACTATAGTTGTTGTGTTACCATAGCAGCTATAGAATCACTATAACTGATTAATTCAAGTACAAGTATAGTATGGTTCAAAAACTATAAATGACTCTGGTATTTTTCCATGTTGGCAGCTGGAATGTAATGTTTTTATTCCAGCTGCGTCAGGTAATTAAATGTAGCACAGATACACATGCCCATCCACTTACCTGCTGTATTTACTTATCGCGTTTTCCAATTAAACTGTGTCAAATTAATTTCATGGCACTGAGAAATGTTGCCAATCGCACTAAAAGTCCCTGAAAATGAATTCCATTTTAATTGTTAAAAATAGCATGGAGTGAGTGCTGAGTAAGAGGGGGTTCACTTCCCAATTAAGCCATCAACATTGTAATTATATTTTTTATTCGGGAGTCAAAGAGTCACGAGCGATACGCATCAGACAAATCTCAAAACAATAAAATAATAATTTTCCACTATTTTTACAGAATTATCATATCGACCAGCATTATTATTATTTTTTATTGCTTTCTTTGTAAGCTATATTCCAGCTGGCAATCATTCTCACATTCAGAGCTAGATTGACACAAATACACAGTCTGTCACAAATGTGTGTGTGTGTGTGTGTGTTTGATATACGGCCTGAGGCTAATAAATGGCAGAAGAGATGTCATTAAATTGTCATCAGTCTTTATGTGATGTAACATGAGCGTTTAACTGACATTCAAAACTCCCGGAGGGAATATTATTGCTCGGAGGTTGATCTTTCATTGCTCTGGAGACTTCGCGGACACTCTTTTATGTTTTATTTAGATATCAACGACATCTCAGATGTTTCTTTTAAAACTGACAAAGAGACAAAATTGGATGGTTGAAATCTATGAGTGCTAAAACAGGTTTTCTTGGCCTGTCATGGAATGTTTAGATTAAATGTTTACATTTTTAATTGTAATTACTGATAGTTATTCAAGTAATAAGGACTAGCGTGTTTCCCATACACTCTCAGAAATAAAGGTACAGGAGCTGTAGCACCTTTTCTAAAGTTACATATTTGTACCCAAAGAGTCTACAGTGGTTCCTCAAAGGTGCATTTTAGTGCTCAAATGTACCTAAAAGGTACCTTTGAGGTACTATTATGGACCCTTCAGGGACAAATATGTATCTTTAGAAAAGGTACTGCCCCAGTGACAGCTCCTGTACCTTTATTTCTGAGAGTGTAGAGATATTAAAAAACGTATCGGTTACAATAGTATAAATCATGAACCAAACCAACCAGAACCAAATTAATGAATAAATAAACAAAGATAGATGTAAACACACAAAATAAAATTACTTTGCTTATGTTACTAGTTGTTGCGTTACCATAGCAACTATAAAATTGCTAAAACAGATTAATTACTATAGTTATGTTACCACAGCAACTATAGAATCGCCACAGTGTTATGCTACCATAGCAACTATAGAATCACCACAACAGATTACTTTGATATTACTAGTTGTTGCGTTGCCATAGCAACTATAAAATTGCTAAAACAGATTAATTACTATAGTTATGTTACCACAGCAACTATAGAATCGCCACAGTGTTATGCTACCATAGCAACTACAGAATCACTACAACAGATTAATTTGATATTACTAGTTGTTGTGTTACCATAGCAACTATAGAATGGCCACAACAGATTAATTGCTTATGTTACTAGTTGTTGCGTTGCCATAGCAACTATAAAATTGCTAAAACAGATTAATTACTATAGTTATGTTACCACAGCAACTATAGAATTGCCACAGTGTTATGCTACCATAGCAACTATAGAATCACCACAACAGATTCATTTGATATTACTAGTTGTTGTGTTACCATAGCAACTATAGAATCGCCACAACAGATTAAATTGCTTATGTTACTAGTTGTTGCGTTGCCATAGCAACTATAAAATTGCTGAAACAGATTAATTGCTATAGTTGTCAAGTTACCAAAGCAACTATACAGTTACTACAACAGATTAATGACTATAGTTGTTGTTACCATAGCAACTATAGAATCGCCACAACAGATTAATTTGCTTATGTTACTAGTTGTTGCATTACCATAGCAACTATGAAACTACTACAACAGATTAATTACTATAGCTGTCAAGTTACCATAGCAACTATATAATCGCCACAACAGATTAATTTATATTATATTTATATTACTAAAACAACACAGCAGTTTTTGCACAAATAGTCTACTATTAGTTTGTTGGATCATGCCGCCTTTGCTTTTGCCTTCAGTAATTTGATGTAAAGAATTATAATGTTGTGTATATGTTTTATTATATTTCCATTTTGTCAATTTTGTCAAGCCTCCTGTGGACAGGTGTTGAGAATTAGCAAGTTTGCTAAAACACTAAATCAATAAATACATAAATAAATAAAATTATTATTCGCCCTCCTGTAAAAGTTTTTAAATATTTCCCACGTGGTGTTTAACTGAGTAAAGACATTTTTCACAGTATTTCCTTTAATATCTATGCTGATTTCTTATCTTTTGGCTGGAATAAACAGTTTTTAAATGTAAAATCAGCACAAAGGAATTTTATTTACAGTATTTTCTATAATATTTTTATTCTGGAGAAAGTCTTATTTCTTTTAGTTTGGCTTGAATAAAAGCAGTTTTTAAAAATATTTGTCAAACATTAGGATCAATCTTTACACTCAAAAAATAATTTTTTCAGCTTGTTCAAATTTCTTATTTAACACAATTCCTATGTTTTTTGGGGGCAACTAGGGCTGGACAATAATTCGATATCAATATATATCACGATAGAATTTTTTTCAATAACGATGATATGATTTTTGAACCCATTTCCGATATTTCAATATAAATTTGCATATATATAAATATATATATTATTGTTTATATAAGACCTTATACATGTATCACTTGTCACTGAATGACGTTCAGTGCTCAGCCGTCAGAAAGAGCGTGATCTGATCTCACTTACGTGATGACGAACAACACAGACACGCTGCCAGCGCTCAGCACAGCAGTTGGTTAAGCTGCGCCGCAGAAAGTTTTAGCTACAAAATGAGTGCTCTGAATACAGATGCTTCCACAAATAAGAATGCAGAGGAAGGAAAGACTAATGCAGTGGTGTAGAAGTGGTTCAGTTCAGTAAAGTTAGCAACAGATTCGCAGATTCGTCTTTTCCGGATCAATAACTCATGACCGAAACATTGTTCCTACACAAATAGCACCTTTTTTCAACTGTCGCAATGTATACAACAACCTACAATCTTATTTTCCTAAAAATGAGCTTTCCTACGCGCTGGACGCAATATATTGATCTCTATGCGCAGGCGGCAAAGAGACCGATCCTTAGGGACCGTCTACAAAGAGCAAAACGCAAAAACCAATACTATAAAAGTTGTCAATAACTTCCCTCTAACTCATTATACTGCCATCAAATTCAGTTCACACATCACTGCTGTCCTGCTGGTTAGACTACAACAATTATTTTTCTAAAAAACTATTTTGCATATTTTTAATGAATTTTTGAGCTTTATTTATTTGATAGTTTTTTTCACATTACTTGCTTGTAAAGGCTAAATACAAATAAAAAGTGAACAAACTTTTTTGTACTGTTTTTATTTTAAAAAAAAGTTATAAGAGTCTGGAGGTATTATCGACTTTGCAAATTCACTTTGCAGACATTTGCAGGTACAGACATCCATTGTGTGCGTTCTTGGGAGTTTTTCCTTTCTTTTTAATATTGTCCATATCGATATCGGAATTATATCGTATCGTGATATAAATTTTTGCCATATCGTCCAGCCCTAGGGGCAACTTAATTATTTTATGTTCAATCAACTTAAATTTGTAGAAAGAGTTAAGTTGACGGATTTGTGTTTGGACAACATGAAGGAATTTTTTACAGTGTAAGAAATATTTTTTCGATTGGCAAACCACTGTTGTCCAACAAATTGCATAATATTCATTGCCTAATTAACAATTAGTAATTACAACTAAAGTATCAAACAATACCACATTCATAATGTTTCTTATTGTCGCCTTTCTAATGTAGCAAGTGATGGAGGACCTTCTAGAGGACATGGATGAAGACTCTGACAAAGAAGACAAGGTAACACATTTCTAGCCCTCATTATATTCTCCTTAAGGGTGTACTCACACTAGGCCAGGAATTCTCAACCGGTGGGCCTCAACGATCCTGCAGGTGGGCCGCGAGATAGCTTAAAATCAACTTAAATATTATCAATTATTTGATTTTTATTATTAAATATGTCATATTAATATGATTGAAGTAAAGGCATCTCCCATTTTCTGTGATTGAACTGGCTAATTCAGACTGTGCAAAAACAGCCTCACTGTTAATTACAGACATAACTGTGGCTTAAATTTCCAACCGCTGTGCATCAACTAGGACTACGTTCTCAATTGTATAAAGCAAACAGTCACGCAAATGTAAAGGTAACGATGATTAGAGTTATATTAACCAGCTCGCGTGTACCTCACGTCTGCTGTATCAGAGTCACATAAGTCTGTTGATTGCGAGTGTTTTATGACTGACGCGCGTCCGTACAGAAGGATCCAGCGAGACTCTGTGGTGTTTCAGTAGTGAACAGCTGTTCACTGTTCCTGTCAGCGAACTCCAATATTGTGCAGCTACAAACCAAACCACCTTCAGATCGATGCGGTTCAACAGATTTAGAGGGTTTGATCTGTACTTTACATTTGGGGTTAGGTTGTTTATTTTGATGGATATAGATCGATAGAATAGAAGTCAGTCTAATTCAAAGCATCAGCAGTTTTTTTTGCCTTCTCCTGTTGTCCTGTCAGGTTCCTTTACTGAAGAAAAGGCCCAAATACTCTGCAGTTGTAAAGAATAACAATTCAGGAGCTTTGAGCCTGTCTGTGCATGTTTTTTTAATTTTTAAAATATATATTATTATATTTTATATTATATTTCAATTAGTGGTGGGCCGTTATCGGCGTTAACGTGCTGCGTTAACGTGAGACTCTTATCGCGCGATAAAAAAAATATCGCCGTTAATCTATTCTCAAAGTTGGGTGAAAGCTGGGTCTATTCTACGCAAGCTATGATGACTTTCACCTTGATAGTTTAGCGTGGATGTATACCTGACCGGTGAGCCGTCTGGGAAAGAAGTGCCCTTCTGAATCAAATCAGCAGGATGCCTGACTCTAACTGCAGTTGAGCAGATTCACTTTAACTCACCAACATTTAACTCATGCTTTCGTGACAAACTGGGGTATTAGACGCAAATAAAGGAGTAAGGACAGGTGAGAGGGTTATGGAGTTTAATAACGCACGCCAAATGAGAAGAAAAAAACTTCTGCATTTCGCAATGTGTGTGTGTGTTTGTGCGTCTGTGTGTCTGTGCGGTCCTTTACTGACAGCCGCCTGTGTGCATCTTGTCGGAAAATATGGCGAAAAGTCCTACATGACGGGAATAGTTTGTCAGTAATGCCACTAATATCTTCATACTCAACGTCTCAATTCCATTTCTGTTTAGTTTAGTTATGACTTTAGTCGCATTAAGTAATCAAAAATCGCTGTTTACATGGTAGACTCTTAATCAGAGTATTGTTTTAATCATTTTAAAATCGTATTAAAGTATTGTTGCCCATGTAAACATACTCAATGTTTGACACCGTCAGGGCTCTGTGAACTTGCCTTTGTGAAGCAGCATTTTCTGTATGTGCGTACATCAAAAGCAAGTATGAAATCACTGTTTGGAGCTTATGTAGGCCTACAGTTCAACATTGATGTTTAACTGAATAAACAGTTAGTAAACACAAGTACATCTTATTGAACATCATTTATTTTTATCACCAATTATCATAGTAGAACAGTTTCTCAAGCAGTTTGTGATGCATTTTGGAAACAGGAGATGAGCCCCTGGTCTAATGCGTCACCTGACTTGAGAAACCCGTTCTCAAAGACTTATTATTTGGGTAGCACACATATTCTGAATGCCTTCGGCAGAATTCAAATGAGCCTTTTTAATCTAGATTAATCTAGATTAAAAAAAATAATCTATGCCCACCTATAATTTAAATATATATGAAGAGTTTAGATGCAAAAACCCTATAAATCCATCAGACCTCTTTTTTTGTAAATGAGCATTTTCTATCAGGCTCCTATAATTAGGTTCAGAAGTTTCATTTTATATGTAATGAAAAGGTTATTAGCTGGTAAATAAAATACTTTTTTTTTTTCAAAAATGTCACTTAAGACAATTCTTTTGTTTTTTTAAGGTAGATTTTCTTTTGCGTCAAAATTAGCTAAATCCACTTGTGATTTTTTTGCAAAAACCTCTAAATCCACCTATCGGGACAAGACAGTGTAATAAGCAGAAAATCACTAAAGATGCAATTATAAATTATTTAACCAAACATAAAACACCTAAAATAAAAAATATACAAATCTGTCAAGTAAGTGGTGGTTCATTCCGCTGTGGTGATCCCTGATAAACCAGGGACAAAGCAGAAGAAAAATGAATGAAATCTGTCAAGTAAATGCATTAAAACGGACATTAATTCAATCTTAACAATCTGCTGTCATTTCTGATATTTGGGATGTAGATTTAATGTATGTAGAGCAATGTAAACATTGTAAACATTAGCTATGTTTCCATCCAAAAATGCAATGAACTTGATTATCGCATAAAAGACGTGCTAATAAAGCAGCGTTTCCATCCAACAAGTCAAAGCGAATAAAATCATCACTTCCTGATTAACTGGCGCCAAATATCAACAGTAAATTGAATTTGCTGCAGTAGGAGAAGCTGCGTCAATCTTTTCCTCATTTAATAAATGACTTGCACCTCAGAAGGCAATCCTGACACACAGTGAACGCGCGGTGGCGTTTAAGGGTGTCAGACGCGGAGCACAGACGCTCTTGATTCTGGAGGTCATTAATAATATAATAACACAATATAAAAACAGGACATCAGTATATCGTAAAGCGATAGCTTCAGATATTCCTTTCCAGTTATCAAAGAAATAATTTGTTCCTTAATTTTAGTTTTGTAACTATTAAATTGTTTTACATCCGTGTAAAACCTATGACTGGTGGACAAACATATTTCTGTAATTGTGTATCTGGGTCTCCACATTTGCCATGACCTCTGTTGGCTTTAACAATCTTATCCCTCAGGTTTTTCCAAACCTTTTAACAAAAACGTTCCTCCTTTCCCACGGCTGTTGCAATTTCTAGCCAATAATTATTGATCATCAGGTTATCTCTATGATCACGGATCATAAAGGTGTCTGTACAGTTGTACCTCTTCAAAGTGATTCATATTCAACTCAAATCAAACACGGTGCCGCGCTCACTGTTCGCTCAAGTCTCAAAAAAAATCCATGTGCTCTGCCGGCCGAAATCATGTCGCGCGCACCCAAAGCAAACCTCCGCAAACTCCACGATGATGTCACATTCGCCGCGCACACTCAAGCGAACTAGCGGACGCGTCGAGTATAAACCAGGCTTTATACTTCTGTGTCAAGCACACAGCTATGGTCCAGCGCAGCCTCAAAATTAGCTAAATCCACTTGTGATTTTTTTGCAAAAACCTCTAAATCCACCTATCGGGACAAGACAGTGTAATAAGCTGAAAATCACTAAAGATGCAATTAGAAATTATTTAACCAAACATATACACCTAAAATTAAAAATATAGAAATCTGTCAAGTAAGTGGTGGTTCATTCCGCTGTGGTGATCCCTGATAAACCAGGGACAAAGCAGAAGAAAAATGAATGAAATCTGTCAAGTGCATTAATCAATAACATTAAAACTGACATTAATTAAATCTTAACAATCTGTTGTCATTTCTGATATTTGGGATTTAGATTTAATGTATGTAGAGCAAAGTAAACAATAGCTATGTTTCCATCCAAAAATGCGAATGAACTTGATTATCGCATAAAAGACGTGCGAATAAAGCAGCGTTTCCATCCAACAAGTCAAAGCGAATAAAATCATCACTTCCTGATTAACTGGCGCCAAATATCAACAGTAAATTGAATTTTCTGCAGTAGGAGAAGCTGCGTCAATCTTTTCCTCATTTAATAAATGACTTGCACCTCAGAAGGCAATCCTGACACACAGTGAACGCGCGATGGCGTTTAAGCGTGTCAGACGCGAAGCACAGACTCTTGATTCTGGAGGTCATTAATAACATAACACTAAAACTAAAACGGTAAGGCATTTTAGAATTTAAGCCCCAAAGGCTGAATTAAGCTGGATTTATACTTTCGCCTGGGGCCGCATCGCGCACCTCCGCTGACTGCGTGCGCACCTCGCGAAACAAACAAGGCTTTTATATTTGCCGCGTTCGCCTTTGTGATATTCTTTAAAACGACAGGGGGCGGTCAAAAGGAACTGACCGTGAAGTCAGACGGATAAACAGAGAAGTAGAAAGTTTCCGGAACTACGTCACATCATTAATATCATTCAAGATTTTTAAACTAATTATTTTAATTGTTTTTAGAAATTATTATAATGATTATAAAGATTTTTATATCCATTCAAGATTTTTTTAATCAAACTTTGATGCATCACTTGCTTTTGTTCATATCTCGGACAGTTCTACCTATTAAAGTTAAATATTAATGACAACCGGACGCAAGTTGCTCTACAAATATATTTTTTATTATGGCAAGAATAAAAGCAAAAAAAGTACACTTACTAAAAAATACAGATGATTTTTTTAGATTTAGCCGCTCCACAATTCACACATTACTGTCTGGCTAGTTTCTGTCCTCACATTCTGTCCAACATTCCTGACCATTACCGCCAATAAAGTCTAGAAAAACAGGACATCAGTATATCGAAATGCGATAGCATCAGATATTCCTTTCCAGTTATCAAAGAAATAATTTGTTCCTTAATTTTAGTTTTGTAACTATTAAATTGTTTTAAATTTAAAGTTGTAACATGTACATCAGTCTAAAACCTATGACTGGTGGACAAACATATTTCTGTAATTGTGTATCTGGGGCTCCACTTTCGCCATGACCTCTGTTGGCTTTAACAATCTTATCCCTCAGGTTTTTCCAAACCTTTTAACAAAAACGTTCCTCCTTTCCCACGTCTGTTGCAATTTCTAGCCAAGAATTATTGATCATCTGGTTATCCCTTTGATCACGGATCATAAAGATGTCTGTACAGTTGTACTATTTCAGACAAAACCTCTTCAAAGTGGTTCATATTCAACTCAAATCAAACACGGTGCCGCGCTCACTGTTCGCTCGAGTCTCAAAAAAAATCCATGTGCTCCGCCGGCCGAAATCATGTCGCGCGCACCCAAAGCAAACCTCCGCAAACTCCACGATGACGTCACATTCGCTGCGCACACTCAAGCGAACTAGGGGACGCGTCGAGTAAAAACCAGGCTTCATACTTCTGTGTCAAGCACACAGCTATGGTCCAGCGCAGCCTTTATGCGGTCACATAACCCCCACTGTGGCTGATGCGCACCTCTCCTAAAAATTGAACTACACATCGCAACGACGTGTAGTGCAAGCTTTGTGATTGGTCGGCTTGGTAGCTGTGATGAATGTGGGCAGTACTGAGAGCAGTGTTGCCAAATTGGACAGTTTCCCAAAATGACATAGGCGGGTAGTGTACTGTATATTTGGGCGGTTTTGTAAAGGAACGCCCGCCTGCCCGCGATCTCCCTCCCCCCACTTTTCGTGACAATTGGGACCGTCCAACCCCCACCCCCCCCACACTTTTCGAGAAAAAATAATAAAAAAATTGCGAACGTAAACACCCCCCACCCTCCACCCCCAACCACTTTTCGTGAAAACTGGGACCGTCAAAAATCGAGGTTGTTGGCCGGGTGTTTTTTCGGCGGGTTTTGGATAGTCAGCTACATCTGAAACCACTGGCTGAGAGTCACGAGCCTGATGGAGTGAGTGTTTACAAGTGTGGAGTCTCGTGAAGGAGCTCTAGATGAAAACTGTTGTTTTCTATTCACCTTATGATTAAAGTTGTTGCACGTCCGCCAGTTCCCGCTTCTAAATAAGCAGGTTTGAGCTACTTGTACATTAAGGTAGCGTTCAGAAAAACAAAACACCTGCAAAGAAACTCGGAGGAACATAAAAACCTCACTGCCAGCTAGCATTTCAGAAGTGTTATTGCAGACACTCAGCATCTCTTTTTCATCTCTGTGCATAGTTAATACAACCTTTATGTAATGTTCATAGTACATCAATCTTTAAATTCTACCCATAGTTTTTCCATAATTGCACTTTATAACTTATACCTATGTCCTGCACTTGCAGGGTGTGCTCATTCATGCTGAGCGCTGTATGTGTCAATGCTTTTATTTAATTGCACCTGAAACTTGCGTTGCCAGATATTCTCAACATATCCCAGATGTTCAACTTCAGCCCTTCTCCACGTTCCTATAACCCTTTGTGCACCACAAGGCAGCCATTAGCGGCCTGACCTTTGACCCTGGGAGCCAACTTGCGTATTTCAGCACAAATGACCCAGACACCTGTTTTCCATTCAAAAGGACCCCTCATAGGCCCGGGTTTAAGTCTGGACATATGTTTGCACTTATCTCACCGCCGGCTGCTCATGAAAATACAGCAAAGCTTTCGGTATCGCTTAGAAATTGTTGCTGCTAATTTATGGGGACAATTGATTTGCTGAACTTAAGTTGTCGGAGAAAGAATAACACAACGTTCAGCCCGTCCCACTGATTTTGCATCTAAGGTGAGCCCTGGGGATCAGAATAAATGCAGTCAAAATATATGCTGTAATGTATGTGTATGTCATCATTGCACAATATGTAAATAAAATGCAATAAAAAAATGCAGTAATTAAATAATAAAATATAAAAATTATTTAAAAAAACATACAATAAAAAAACAAATGTAAAAAATATGAATCAAAAATATAAAATATAAAATTAATCAAATAAATAAAAATGAATCCAATAAAAATAACCTAATTAATTAAAATAATACAGACAAATTGCGAAATTATATTACAATTGAATTTAATTTTACTATTTAAATGTGTACATATTTTTTATTCAATCCTGTAATTCATTGCTGTTATTTTTTGACATTCATAAAATATTAAATTGGTCATATTACAATCATTTGCTGACTTATTTCTTGTTGTGTATTAATGTTTGTTATGTTTCTTCTGCGAAAAATAGATGCAGTAATTAAATAATAAAACAATCAATATAAAAAAGCATGCAATATAATAGACAAACGTACTAAATATATATAGAATAAAATAAATTAATTAAATAGTATTTTATTAAAATAAAGAAAAATGCTGAAATATTACAATTATAAAATATAATTAAAATATATAATACATTAAATAAATAATAATGAATATTGAAATCTAATATCTAACATTATTTGGTTGGTTTTTGTGTAATTGTGTCGCTCAGAGGCCCTCTTTTCCATATTAATGAAGCTGCGGTTACTGGGATGGCAGACAGACTTGCTGCTATTGTGTTAAGTTGCACAAACTAACCCTTTCATACAACTTAACCTTTTAGTCTAAAGAGAAGAGACAGAAGCGTCCCCTCCTCCACGTCTTTCAGTTCTCTTAACGCAACTAAACCACTCATGTTACCTTTTTAGGGCT
Source organism: Danio kyathit (assembly GCA_903798195.1). NCBI lineage: Eukaryota > Metazoa > Chordata > Actinopteri > Cypriniformes > Danionidae > Danio > Danio kyathit. The sequence goes on along the minus strand of LR812528.1, from coordinate 51,685,689 downwards.
GCGTTTACACCGAATAAATGTGATTTATTTCATCTGACACAGTTTGCTGTATATCCAAATATCTGCACAAGATCAGATTTGTTCATATCCATTCTGAGCCGCTTGCAAATGTGGATTGGATGCAGATCAGATATGCAGATTGCTTGTAAAACTTACTTAATACACATTATTATATAAATATTATTCATTCATTCATTTTCCTCCGGCTTAGTCCCTTATTTATCAGCGGTCGCCACAGCAGAATGAACCGCCAACTGTTCCACCATATGTTTTACATAGCGGATGCCATTCCAGCCGCAACCCAGCACTGGGAAACACCCATACACGCTCATTCACACACATACTCGTACACTACGGCCAATTTAGTTAATCAATTTCATTATAGCGCATGTGTTTGGACTGTGGGGGAAACCGGAGCACCCGGAGGAAACCAACACAGGGAGAACATCGTTCATTTTAGTAAATACATTAACTAATGAAACTTTATTGTAATTGTATATTTTCCCCCAATTTCTGTTTAACCAAGATTTTCTCGACACAGCCCTAATCAAATTTTTTTGTGTAGCTATAATCTAAAATGATTTCTAACTCATTAATTTCAACAGGACTCTGAGAAAATGGGCTTTTTGGACAAATTCTACGCAATTCAAGACGTGATTATAACAGTTCAGACCGCTCTGGATGAAGTGGCCAGCTTCGGGGAACGAGTAAAAAAGTAAGAATTTTATAATCTCATAATTTTATAGCATGCTTTTGCATTGATTTCTTATATAGTGCTCAGCATAAATGAGTAAACCCCATTTAGAAAATGAATATTTTTATCCATTTTTCAATGAATATAGGTCAAATATTTTGGTACATTTAAACAAAACAAATTTTTTAAACTGATAAATTTCTTAAAATATTTTAGTCATCAAACATTTTTAGAAATAGAAAAATAATGTATTTAAACTCATGCAGAATAAAATACAAACTACAACATTTCAACAATTTTATATATATATATATATTTTTTTTTGCTTCTCATCATTTTTGCTCTTTTTTTAATTCTATTTAAGATTTATCCCTCCTCTGAATACAGATGATATATTTTGGTGCATTTGAGCAAAACAAATTGATTAAACAGATATATTTATTAAATTATATTTTAGTCACCAAACATCTTTAGAAATAGAAAGATAATGTATTTAACTTCATGCAAAATTTAAAAAAAAAATACAAACTACCAAATTTTAACAGTTTTATTTTTATTTTTTTTCTTTATTTTTGCTTTTTTATATATATATATTTTTTTTATTTAAGATTTTTCCCTCCTCAGTGAATATAAGTGTGATATATTTTGGTGCATTAAGGCAAAACTAATTTGTTTAACAGATACAGTTGAAGTCAGAATTATTCGCCCCCCTTTTGAATTTTTTTTCTTTTTTAAATATTTCCCAAATGATGTTTAACAGAGCAAGGAAATTTTCACAGTATGTCTGATAATATTTTTTCTTCTGGAGAAAGTCTTATTTGTTTTATTTCAGCTAGAAAAAAAGCAGTTTTTATTTTTTTAAAACCCATTTTAAGGTCAAAATTATTAGCCCCTTTAAGCGATTTTTTTTTTTTTTTAAGCGAACTCATATATTCTGATCACTGTAATTAATAGATTGTTGTTTCTCTTTTTCAGCACATTTAATTGGTCTGTGCCTTTTCTGAGCTGGTTGGCCATAACAGTGCTGTGTGCCGGTGCTACCATAACATATTTCATCCCACTGCGATACATCGTGCTGGTCTGGGGTGAGAGAAACGCTTGTCCTATAGTTCAACATATTCCTATAAGTAAAACATATGCTGGATTAGCTGGATTAGTGGCGACCCCTGATGAATAAAAGGACTAAGCTGAGGGACAATGAATGAATGAAATAAATAATTAGGAAATTACCAATGGCAACAGTTTGATGCATTTACCTTCAGCCCACAATCTTTAATTATGTTTGGTTTTTGGCTCTTTGTTTATTTATAAACTAATTTTGAGAGGATCACTTGCTTATGATTGCTAGCGGCTGGACCCACATTATCCAAATCACCATGCACCAATCAGATGATCCCTAAGCTACTATAAATACCCCGGGTTTCATATCACCGCTATCTTCGCTTGAAGAATCCCCCCTTCCACCCCTACTCCTCCTCTTTTCTAGATGGGTGACACGGTGGCCCAGCGCTTAGCGCTGTTGCCTCACAGCAAGAATGTCAATGGTTCTAGGCTTTACCAAACCAGCGGGCATTTTCTGTGCGGAGTTTGCAGGTTCTCCCCGTGCTCACGTGGGTTTTCCCCGGGTCCTCCGGTTTCCTCCCACCGATTAAAAACATGCAACCTAAGTTATTGATTAATCAACACTATAGACGTGCTCTCTACCTAGAACCTATCTCGTTAAAGAGAACTACTATCTGCTCTTCAATCACTATGATGGGGGAGTTCTTGAGATCTACCTGAGCGTTCTCCCCTCTCGCCTTGCAACGGGAGGGAGCCCCTGGCTCGAGGATCTCATGAGCTCAGGGCTCTCTCCCGGGACAGCATGCCAAACAAGCTTTAAGCTGCGTTCACACCAGACGCGGAAGAAGCATCAAGCGCGAGTGATTTACATGTTAATTCAATGCAAACGCGCGAATAGGCATCCTGCGGCGCGATACGCGCGAATGGCGCGGCGCGAATGACGCGAATTGCGCGATACACGCGAATTGAGCGTTTGACGCGCTTAACGCGCAAATCGCGCAAATCGCTCGAGTTCAAATATCTGAACTTCTGCGGACATTCGCGCCACGTTAACCAATCAGGAGCTTGCTCTTGTGGGAGCATGATTGTGACGTAGCACCTGTTGTTGGTGTCCGGGGGAAATCCTCCAGCCGACAACAGTTCATCAAACTGGGCTTGGCTCAGTCAGAAGCACCGCTGGAAGCCCCAGTCATCCAGGTTAAGTTTCTGGTGGAGTTTATGAGCCCACAGCGCTGGGTGCACCTCTGAAAGTATCTAGTGGACTCAGACACGGCTCCAAACATATCGACGCTGTTTTACAGCCTTCATAAAGCACATAAACACAGTTATTTTATCAATAAAATCCATGTTAGCCATTTAGCAACGAAGCTACATTCACCGAGCAGACAGAAGCCCTGCCCATGACGCAAATCCGCGTCTGTTCTGAAGTGAATTTGACGCGCGAATGAAGCGGAGTTTGACGCGCGAATGAAGCGGAGTTTGACGCGCGAATGAAGCGGAGTTTGACGCGCGAATGAAGCGGAGTTTGACGCACGAATGAAGCGGAGTCTGACGTGCGAATGAAGCGGAGTTTGACGTGCGAATGAAGCGGAGTTTGACGCGCGAATGAAGCGGAGTCTGACGCGCGAATGAAGCGGAGTCTGACGCGCGAATGAAGCGAGTAAACTCAAATGTTCACGCGTCTATTTAATAGCGCGATTTAGCCGCGCGTTCCGCGTCTGGTGTGAACGCAGCATTATAATTAATCATCAGCTAAGTGTGAACTCTTGAAATAAGAAAAGGTTTGTGCACCCCTGATGTAAACCATATGGATGTCCCACACACAGGTATTAATAAATTCACCAAAAAACTTCGAGCCCCCTACAGTATCAATAACAACGAGCTGCTGGACTTTCTGTCTCGAGTTCCTTCAGACATCCAGATGGTAAGTGATCAATAAGTGGCGTATTTTCATTCTTTAGCATGTCTTTAATTCTCTCCAAATCTGCTCATCAGGTTCAATACAAACAGCTGAAAGCGGACGCCAATCAGAGTCCCAATAAAAAACGGAGGAACAACCCTGGATGAATAAATCTTATTACCTGTCTAAATCAACGGAAAGACGTTAAAAAAAGGAGACGGCGAGAACTATTTCTATTGTTTCCATCATTATGCAGAATTGCACAACTATAATAGCACAAACAAATGAAATACGGTTCATAAGATGTACCTTCAATTATTTATATGCCCATTTTTACTCTGCATCACTGATTCACAATCAGCATCATTTGTATATGTGTATATAAATAAGAGCACGAGAAGTTCTGTAAATAAAAATGCTGCTGGATTTGAGCTGGTTTTATTCATGTGAGCTCAACAGCTCTAAAAAAGTGCCTACTAGGGATGCTCCGATCGATCGGCCAGAGATCGGTGTCGGCCGATAATCACATTTTATGACTCGATCGGTACTCGCCAATCTGGCCGATCTCATGAACTGATCACAGGTGTCTGTTTACGAGTTTATATGCAGAGGAACCAGACATGCTAGTTGGAGAGCAAAATAATGGAATGGTCTTAGACCTTTTTACATGTATAAGAACTGAGAGTTCTGTGTTTTTGACATTTTTACAAGTTCCCTAAAACCTGGCTGAAATGCAATTAAAAACGTAAAAAAAAAATGTTTTAATTGAATATTTCATAATATACCTTTTTGTAATATACTTACTGCAATAAACAAATATATAAATATTTATAGATGTGCATTTTAACATCTTATGCATCAAATATGTACTTTTTCTTGATTGAGACATGTCGAATTCTGCTTCCATCCTTTGCAATGTTTCCAAATTGCTTTGTTAGTTGTTTTTCTTACCATTTTTTTGTATCTGTTTTATCTATTATTTTCTGTAAAGTTGCTTCTGACCATGACATGTCCACACTAAATGATTAAAAGAGACATGTTTGAGGGATTATATGCAACATTCTTCATTTATTCTCTGAGGTGTAAGGCAAGATCTCCACTTAATTATCATACTTAGGGGGAAAATGTGCTTCATGTATTATAAAGCTTGAAGCATCAGAATCGGTACTCAGTATCGGCCGATCACAGTCACAAAGAATCGGTACTTGGTATCGGCTGCAAAAATCCTGATCGGAGCATCCCTAGTGCCTACCACAGAATAAACTAATTAAAGTTAACTTTTACAATAAGTTTAGTTTGTAAAATATATGTAAATGTCAAAATATAAATGTCAAAATAGTTGAGCTATTCAACCCTTGTGTGCTGTTCAGATTGACTCCCCTTTCGTTATGTTGAGGGCTGTTTTTGCCCCATTGACTTCCATTATAATGACACTTTCTGATTGCAAAGCCATGACAGCATATAATCATGCATTGTTGATTGCTGCTGGTTTTCCCTGTTGGCAAGAGGTAAAACATGTCATTTTTACTGTTGATCATCAGTTGTCAGCATTAACCCTTTAGATAGGCCTGTGCTGAAGAGCTTCTGTCTTTTATACGGAGTTCAGTGGAGTTAAACAGCAGATTATCACCCGCTTCGAATGTTAGCAGTCGATTGAATGGGCGTTATTAGTGGTTATCAGCTGATAGATATGGGCCAGAAGGGGCCTATTGGTAGGCTCAGAAGATCATTATCATCCATCCACATGATTAATCAGCTATACTAATAGAGAAGACTCCAGATCCAGATCTGTTTTTGCATTACTGTGACGGTTGGGTTTAGGGGTAGACGTTAATAAAATACAATTAACGGGAAATTTAATAGATACTATAAATAATCAGCATAGGCTCATTCTGCAGTTTGTCTTTCAACTGAACGCTATGTGGCGGTGTGCGCGCTTAACTCCATATCAATGGCTTTTCTGCTGTTACCAGTTTCTCACCGTGTACCCCGGCAGACTTGTGACGTGTTGCGGAGTTGACAGCGATGACGGGGTTCGAGTCTGGCGATGAACGGTTTCAGAAAGCAGGTAAAACAAAAGCCAAACAAGTAAATAATTAGCTTTTGATTGCCTAAAAACAGACGGTTGGGTTTAGGGATGGAGAAGGGCAGGTCAATCGGAGCGACCTCTGGTGGATTTATGCGAGAAGAGCAGAAGTTTGATATCTCATATAGCTGATTAACCATGTGGATGGTTGATAACAGGCTTCTGAGCCTACCAGTAGGCGCAGAAGGCCCCTACTGGCCCATATCTATCAGCTGATAACCACTGATAACATTTTACTGAGACTATAGTGTGTGTGTGCAGAAATACACTACTGTGTTCTGAGAGCTGAGCTGCTTATTTTGAGTTTCTCAGACATATTAAGATAAGTGTACAAACGCCTCTCACACACAGGCACACACACACACATGCTATACTCCATATAAAAGCCAGAAACTAAGCTTTTTTTTGCACTGCAACTGATAATCATCAGTAAAATGTAAAATATTACCGCTTCCCAAGAGGGAAAACCACCAACAATCATGTCGTTATAATGGAAGTCAATGGGGCAAAACAGCCACCAACATAACAAAGGGTAGTCAATTTGCCCACAGTGAGGTTTTAAAAAAAGTTCAAAACATTTTGCCAAAATATGTGTCAAAATAAGATTTGTCATAAACAATCATTCCATTTACTGAAACACAGAGAAAGCTGGGGCCAAATTAAGACTCAAAAACAGCCCAGAGTGTATGAAAACATCACCAACAGCACACAAGGGTTAAATCTAATGGTTACACTTTACAATAAGGTTTACTAACATGAACAAACAATGAACAATACATGTATTACAGTGTTTTGTTAATGTTAGGTAATGAAAAAAGTAATTGGCTGTTAGTTCTTATTAACTTACTGTAACAAGGACAACTTTGGATTTTGATACAGGGTATATGCAGGAATCCTAAAGGTAATTTCAATACCTTATCAAGACTTTTTAAATGCCTTCTCAGAATATTTTAAGACCTCATCGCCACTTCAAGTTCTAATCAGTATCAAACCTTTACCTTAATAAACAGTTGAAGTTAAATAAATCAATGGAGCACAACCATGCAACAGAACTCAGATAAGTTCGGAAGAAATAAAGCTTGAAAGAATAAATTACGTGGTTATTTTCAGCAACATGCTTCAACTCGTCTTTCTCCAACCAGGAGAACATTTTCCCATTGTACCGTCTGTTTCGCTCTATGGTTTCGCTACATGTGGAGAGCGTCACATCACCTTCCCACGTTTGTCGCAAATTACATGACATCACCTGCACGGAGGAGCTTGGCCGGACACATCCCAGCCCGAACCAAGCCTGTGGATCGAGCACGCCGATATAATATTAGGAGGAAAACAAATATATTTATGCTTTTTTGGAGTCAAACACTTTGCACAACGCTTGAACAAAATTTAAGACCTCGTAAAAACGTGATTAAGACTTTTTAATACCTTTTAAGAACCTTAATTTTCTCATAATTGATTTATCAACTTTTAATACTTTTTAAGACCCCGCGGACACCCTGTAATAATGCATTAGTAAATAGGGGTGTCAAAATTAATCGTTTCTTCGGTGCACCGCGATGCAGACGCGGACAATTCGGTATCGGTTCAGTAATAATCATTATATACTGACGTCATTTATCTAACATGCGCTATGTCGCCGTAGCTTACTATGGCGAGGGAGGCGAGCGGCGAGCGCGAGTACAACGCTCTAACTATGTAAAAACTCTGAAACTGTGCACAATTTCACTGCGTGTGTGTTTGCTGAACACTGTTTCACTGACACTTACAGCAAAAGCCCCTATTTCACGGCGATTAAGAGAATGAAAGTAAACTCATTAGTGGCCCATTAGTCCAGCTGTGAAGAGCACCAGCGTGTAAGAGCCAATCGCAGCCCTTTCTGTTGAGCACGTGACCAATCAAAGCGGTGTAAGAAAGAACTTGGTAGTCGGTAGACAAGGCTCAGAAAGCGAGCGGGATATTTATATTTGCTATAAATGCTCGTGTTGCTTAAAGGTACAGTTTATATATCTGAAGATAGAGGTAAAGTTGGTTTTATATTGGGATATTCAGACATTCTCCTTAATAATATAATTTCAGAAAAGTATTATTTGCAAATTCTAAATAGGGAAATCATATTAGCAGCCAATGACTATCAAAGTACAACATTGTTCACAGTCAATTAGATAGTGTTAATGTTGTTTGTTACTTGTATGCTAATTCCAATCGAATATTCAAAGTAACATGATAAACAATATAGAGCCTTCTAAATGAACGAATGTGCGAATATAAAACCAACTTTACCTTTATTCTGACTGTTGGTATTAAAGGACAAAATTGTTTTACAAATAGTATATAAATATATTTATACATTTTAATTCAAGAACTGCTGTGCTGTGAAGAAAATATAAAACTGTGTATGGAAAGAATCGTCAATGCACCGTGATGCACCGAGATATCCAATTGAACCGAATCGATGGCATGATAATCGTAACCGAACCGAACCGTGAGACCAGTGTAGGTTCACACCTCTATTAGTAAATGTTGTTAAACTATGAATATTAATAAATGCTGTACAATGCTGAGTCATGTTAGCATCAACCTAATGAAACCTGATTGTAAGATGTGACCAATAGAACATATGCAACTCAACACAGCGGGTTTTCATAAACACCACCAAAACTTTTATGCACTTTTTGTGTTACTATTTATATTAATCGCCTTAATAACTTTTATCCACAAGCTCATATTATATGCCAAAAAACAGCATGCTGTCCGTCTAAATTAAAAATGTATGCATGTATAAAAACATGACTAAATATGAGTGTACAAATGTTTACCCGTGACAGATGTCATATGCTATGATAATGGCTCATATGCTATGATGAATGAAGTTTCATTATAATATTTGTACACCGTGCGGCTTGTTATTGAGAATGATTGTGAAAGCATGTGTAACTCTCAAGCAGATATACGTAAAAGAAAGTTGTGAATGATGGATGTCTGAAAGAAAGCTGCATGTTCATTCAGGGCCGGAACCGAGCAATGAAAATCAAAACTTTGAGCTATGTATTTCCTCAAGCAATCGACTGTATGGAAATAATAATAATAAAACAAATCTGAATGGTTGTTTTTATGTTTTTATTTATTGATCAAAAATCTCAACATGAACATCACATTTGCAACCAGTTTTAATTCAATTCAATTCACCTTTATTTCTGTAGCGCTTTTACAATGTATTGTGTCAAAACAGCTTCACATAGAAGATTATAGTGAATTGAAACGTTGTCAGTCCAGTTTTTACTTCATTATTGAATGTGAAACTGGTCATTAGATATGTAAAATCATGCACTTGACATTGGTGGGGACAGGTGAATCAAACAACATATATATATATACTGCTATTATTTATTTAACTATTCAAATATATTAATAATTAATCCTCTTTTTGGCCTGTAGCCAAGGTGGGTTCGGGTGGTTGATAGACCAAAAGTTGTATTATTATTATTATTATTGAATTTTTCTTATTATTCAAATGGACAAATTCTGACTGAGGAAAGTTGAATGTTCTGGCCAGTTTGTTATCCTTATATTAAATGCACACTTAACACACAGGGAGTGCAGAATTATTAGGCAAGTTGTATTTTTGAGGATTAATTTTATTATTGAACAACAACCATGTTCTCAATGAACCCAAAAAACTCATTAATATTAAAGCTGAATATTTTTGTTAGTAGTTTTTAGTTTGTTTTTAGTTTGAGCTATTTTAGGAGGATATCTGTGTGTGCAGGTGACTATTGCTGTGCAGAATTATTAGGCAACTTAAAAACAAAAAACAAATATATCCCCATTTCAATGATTTATTTTCACCAGTGAAACCAATATAACATCTCAACATTCACAAATATACATTTCTGACATTCAAAAACAAAAACAAAAACAAATCAGTGACCAATATAGCCACCTTTCTTTGCAAGGACACTCAAAAGCCTGCCATCCATGGATTCTGTCAGTGTTTTGATCTGTTCACCATCAACATTGCTTGCAGCAGCAACCACAGCCTCCCAGACACTGTTCAGAGAGGTGTACTGTTTTTTCCTCCTTGTAAATCTCACATTTGATGATGGACCACAGGTTCTCTATGGGGTTTAGAGCAGGTGAACAAGGAGGCCATGTCATTAGTTTTTCTTCTTTTAGACCCTTTCTTGCCAGCCACGCTGTGGAGTTCTTGGACAAGTATACCTAGTAAGATCTTGATTAGCTTGTTCAGGTGTGTTTGATTAGGGTTGGAGCTAAAATCTGCAGGACACCGGCCCTCCAGGAACAAGTTTGGTATACCCTGATATAGAGCATATTTGGACGGTGGGAGGAAACCGGGGAACCCAGGGGGAAAACCACGCGGACATGGGGAGAATATGCAAACTGCACAGAAATACCAGATGGCCCAGCAAGGACCCGACGCCATTGGTATTCTTGCTGTGAGGCAACAGTGCTAGTCACTGGGCCACCGTGCCGCCCATTCTGCATATAGGTGGAAGAAGGGGTGGAGGGGGGTTTCTTCCAGACGAAGATAGTTTTAGAAAGGAAATGAGGATATATAGAGTGACTTGGGATCCTTTGATTGGAAGATCATGATTAGGTAATGTGGGCCAGCTGGGTCAATCATGAGCACATGCTCCTCTCGAAATTAGTGTAAAATTAAACTTCACTTAACGCCTCGTGACTAAATAAAAGGAGTCGATGTGATCGTGCACACCAACGCGCAAAACGGCAAGCGCATAAGCGTCATTTTAAAAAACGCCTCATGCTCGTTTTTTTTTTTGACGCGCCACATCAACCTTCTCCACCAATCAGATTGCCACTTTTGTTCACGTGCACGGAGCTGCTGAAGTTACAGTAAACAGCACTTGGAGGCGCTCAAGCGCAACACTGTCTATGAGAGCGCACATTGAAGAAGATACCCAGAGGCGATATGAACGTGGAGCTGCTTATTGCGCTGGTGAACAATGATCATTTCTTCATCGCTAGAGCTGGAGCTGCTACTTGAACCATCCATAACAACAAGCGTGTCAACTTTGTCTTCTTCTTCTGTGTTACAAGCGGGTGTCAGAAGCTTAAAGTTGTGTAGCGCCATCTAATGTCAAGGAGTGATTTTGCATACTCTTCTGCTAGTCCTAAAGTTAACTTATCACAAAATGCATAAAATGTGGTGCATTTTGAAATCAACAGTATATGCAGTAACAAACATGTATACACTGGAAATGTTTTCCCACAAATTCATCTGACTGGTAATAAAACAAAATTAAATAAACTACCTGACTAATGTCTTGTTGTGTATCTCAGTTGTAAGAGCAACAAATAATAACTTGACTTCTAGTTGATCATCTGTTAACGTGGAAGAAGGAGGATTTCTCCAATGAATCGTCTGTTGATCTGCATCCCAATCATCACCAATACTGCAGAAGACCTACTGGAACCCACATGAAGCCAAGATTCTTACAGACATCAGTCAAGTTTGGTGATGGAGAAATCATGGTTTGGGGTTACATTCAGTATGGGGGTGTGCGAGAGATCTGCAACATCAACAGCCTGAGGTAGCAAGACATTAGTGCTGCCCATTACATTACAAACCACAGGAGAGGGACAATTCTCCAGCAGGATAGCGCTCCTTCTCATACTTCAGCCTCCACATCAAAGCTCCTGAAAGCAAAGAAGGTCAAGGTGCTGCAGGATTGGCCAGCCCAGTCACCAAACATGAACATTATTGAGCATGTCTGGGGTAAGATGAAGGAGGAGGTGTTGAAGATGAACACAATGAATCTTGATGAGCTCTGGGAGTCCTGCAAGAACGCTTTCTTTGCCATTCCAGATGACTTTATTAATAAGTGATTTGAGTCATTGCGGAGATGTATGATGCAGTCCTCCAAGCTCATGATGGAGTCAACTAGAAGTTATTATTTGCTGTTCCTAAAACTTGGATACATGACAAGACTTCTGTCAGGTATGTATATTGTGAAATATATTATTATCGTTACATAAAAATCCTTGTACCATTAAACAACATTGGTCATACCACACACACACACACACACACACACACTAGGGTTGGGCCGATAGACGATGTCATCGTCCATCGTCGATGGCTGATAAACTTCACACGATGCTGAGCCGACATCGTGATCCATCGCCCCGCCCCACATGTATATTGATGTATAACTCATTATTTGCATGTCATCTTAATAGCAATAGCGGTCTTTTCATGAGCTGTGTTATATTATACTTATAGCTGCTGTTTGCACGGCTGACAGCATCGTGAGGATTAAATACATCGTGAGGATTATACAGCACCTTTCGCGCTTAAAATGTGTAGATTCAGTGGCAAACGCTGTTACCTGCAACCCCCGTCCCACAGACACTACAGTGAATGGCTTTAGTTAACTTCATAGTGGACTTGAAGCCACTGGAAGTCTTTTATCCACTCTTGGAAAAGTGTAAATGGTGGATTGACATTCAGCACATGATCACTAATAAGATGTGCCATTATTAGTAACTTTAGGTGGTTTCTAAAACTAAATCTGTCAGTGTTATTTTCATTCTCTCATCTTCAGCGCGTCACATTTCCGCGGCTGTTGCTCCTGTCATGTGAAGGCGTTGACTGAGTGATTGACAGCTGATATTAACCAATCCATTCGCGTTCAGTTCTAGCGCAGTGGGCCAATAGGAAGAGCACAAGGGCGGGGCAAGCATTGCGGGCTTTTGTACTTCAGCAAGTTCACATGACAACTGTTTTAATCTGTTCCTGAGCGCTGCGTTTGGTGTCTTTAGGTGCAAAGATGCATTCTGCATAAATGTCTCCTAAATCCGCGCACACGGTAAGGATTTTGCAGTGAAAACAGGTCGCACGGTAAAAATGTATGCACTAGCACAAATGCTTTCAAATACATATTTTAGGTCGCATAAAATATCAGGCGCAAGTGTGGCCAAAACGGTCGAGCTCTAGCATCTTTACTTGTTATTTTGTCCTCATAATAATAATAAAATAAGGAAGTTATCATTAATCACAATACAAATTACAGTGAACTCCAAACGAACTCTCGTCTCGTCTCCGCCACCAGCTGTGGGGAAAAGCCATTATAAGGACACAGATCACTCCGCCTGATCACGCCAGAGTCCCGCGGAAAAAAAGTGATTGACAGATGGTAATTTGTGTATAACTTTATTTATTTATGGTTTGGTCATGGGTAAAGCAAAGACCATGTGGGTCAGGTAGTGAAAACGATACGCTACAATTATTAAATTCGTTATGAATGAATTGATATTTAACAACAAAGACCCCCACCCCGCCTACGACGACGATACCATCGTCCATCGCCGATGTTCACATTAGACATCGTACGATGCCAAATTTGTCAACATCGCCCAACCCTAACACACACACACACAGTCAAATTAATAATTAAAAAAACAATTATTTAATCCTTTAGCAATTGATTAACTAAGAAAATTAAGACAATTATGTATGTTAACCAATGAATCATTCACAAACGAACACCAGCAAATGGTATTAATAGGTTAAATAGCATCAACGTTGATTCAACGTTGGCTTTAAGTCACCAAACCCATAGAAGAGAACAAATTGATTAATTAAAAACAAATTAATGCATGCAATTAAACACGGTGCTGAGGGGCTTTAACTTAAGTGCATATGGCATTGCATAATCCAGTGTTTCCTCCTCGTGCAGAATGTAGATTGTTAATCATTTGTGCTCGAGCATCCAATGAACTAATCCAGATTAGAAATATAGAGTGTGTGAATTCTGGAGGAGCAGAAGCAGATAATGATTGAGTCGTCAGGTGGAGCTTCGTGTTTTACACCTTCGCGCGGAGGGTCTGTCGACCGGTTACAAATGAAAGGTTTATAATTAGTTTCTTTAATCTCTGCCTTATTAAATAAGTGCTTCTTTGGGAATCAGGACAGACTAATTGAGCTATGAAGGGCATCTTTTTAAAGTAGCAAAAGAGCAGTCTCTCCCATGGCCTGGGCTTTTAAAAGAGATTAATGAGAATTAAAAAATGGTCTTGGGTTTCCCTTCTCACTCCAATAAAGACCAATGAAATTCTCTGCGGTGTTCATTGATGGTTAAGTCCCTTATTTATCAGGGGTTGCCACAGCGTAATGAACCACCAACTATTCCAGCATATGTTTTACACAGCAGATGCCCTTCCAGAAGCAACACAGTACTGGGAAACACCCATACACTCTCATTCACGCACACACTCATACACTACGGCCAATTTTAGTTCATCAAGTCCCCTATAGCACATGTGTTTGAACTGTGGGGGAAACTGGAACACCCGGAGGAAAGCCACACCAACACGGGGAGAACATGCAAACTCCACACAGAAACACCAACTGACCCAGCCGGGACTCGAATCAGTAATCTTCTTGCTGTGAGGCCACAGTGCTAACCACTGAGCCACCGTGCAGCCTATCACAAATCATTCATTCATTCATTTTCTTTTCATCTTAGTCCCTTTATTAATCTGGGGTCGCCACAGCGGAATGAACCGCCAACTTATCCAGCATTTGTGTTACGCAACGGATGCCCTTCCAGCTGCAACCCATATCTGGGAAACATCCATGCACACTCAATCACACACATACACTACGCACAATTTAGCCTACCCAATTCACCTGTACCGCATGTCTTTGGACTCTGGGGGAAACCGGAGCACCCGGAGGAAACGCCAACTGACCCAGCCCAGGCTCGAACCGGCGACCTTGTTGCTGTGAGGCGACAGCACTACCTACTGCACCACTGCGTCACCCCTATCACAAATCAATCAATCAAATTTACTGATGATAACTTTGCTATCTGGATACTCAGTCACACATAATACAAGTACACGGGTCTGTGTAAGCAAAACGAACTCTGTTCCTGATCCAATCAGCAGCATTATTAAACTGCAGACGGTTATTATTATTGCAGCTGAAACTCATGCCAGAACTCAAACATAACGCCGCGGGCAGGATTCAACAAACCCTGCGGCTCACACAGACCCAGCGGATCGTCACGGCTGGACGAGGTGAAAGTGCAGGATCAAGCTGGAGATCATTGTCAGGGTTGCTTTTATTGTGATTCAACTCATTACTGACATATCATGAAACATGCATAAATGTAGGAGTAAATTCAGAGTCATTTGCGCATAAAACAGACCTTTCATTAAACAGATTTTCTTACTTACTCGTTTCTAGAAAAGCATTTTCAAGACATGCAAGAACATATAGTGTTGTATTCAAAAATAATAACACAAAATTAAATGAGGTTTTCCTTAAAACAAGCTAAATAATATTGACATTATTTTTATTTTAAATAAAATCCAGCACAGAAATAGCTCAAAATATGCATATTCCGTCTGGCCCTGCTAAACGACAATACACCAAACAATAAATATTTAGTTATGCATCCATTTCTTCATTTTCTTTTCGGCTCAGTCCCTCTATCAATGAGGGGTCCCCATAAAACTGATGTAGCTACTTTGACGCATCATGTAACAAACTGCAAAGGTTTTGGTCTTTGGTGCTGGGGGAAATGGAAAAGATCTTTAACATGCCATTGAATTTTGACCCAGTTTCATTGATTTTGGGTATACCTAATGGACGCATTTTTCATCAGCTAATAAGAAATTGTATAATGTATTAACCTTTGCTGCCAGAAAAAATATTTTACTTAACTGGATAAGTGATAAATCTCCATCACTTTAAGGTTGGCACCATACCTGTCAACCCTCCCGTTTTTCCCGGGATTCTCCCGTATTTTACAGTTCTATCCCGCTGTCATCCCGTAAAGGTATTTTCCCGTATTTCTCCCGTATTTTTTATCTTTCTGAGAAGAGCTGATCCTCCCTATATGCAACCCATACCGCCGAACCACCAGGGGCCGCCCTTGCTCTTAAATGTGAATCGGTTCTGTGCTTTCATTTTATTTAGGCATGGAAACACTTTGGAATAAACATAAAATCAGCGCGATTCATTTCCTTTTTATTACAGGCGCCATTGCCCCTATGCAATCCTCAAAACAGTCAGTTCAGGGTTAGGTCAGGGTTATCCCTTATTTTCACATCCCAATGTTGACAGGTATGGTTGGCACACGATAATTTTTGAGTTTATTCCCCTGTAACATCTTACCCATGTTTTACACAAAAAAACAGAACATTTTTTCAAAGTTTGGACTCCATATTTGGATCATTTGGTCTTTGCCCTATCATGCTGAAAGGAATTGTCACGACACTAGACAGAGTGGATCCAATTGCAAGTATTTAATGAATAAAAAAAAAAATATGTATCAAAGGATACAACACAAAGGATACAACTGGAAGTTCCGGAGACAAAAGAAATGATCAAAACAAAAGGAAGCCCACTGGCCACAACGAAGACGTCAACCGACGAACAAACAGTGAAGAATCCTGATGCTGCGTTCACACCAGACGCAGAAGAAGCGTCAAGCGCGAGTGATTTTCATGTTAAGTCAATGCAAACGCCCGAATAGGCATCCTGCGGCGCGATACACGCGAATGGCGCGGCGCGAATGAAGCGATACACGCGAATGATGCCGTGCAAATTGACAAATTGCCGCGTTAACCAATCAGGAGCTTGCTCTTGTGGGGGCATGATTGTGACGTAGCACTTGTTGTTGGTGTCCGGGGGAAATCCTTCAGCCGACACCGACAACAGTTCATCAAACTGGGCTCGGCTCAGTCAGAAGCACCGCTGAAAGCCTCCGCCATCCAGGTTAAGTTTCTGGAGGAGATTATGAGCTCACAGAGCTGGGTGCACCTCAGAAAGTATCAAGTGGACTCAGACACTGCTCCAAACTAGGCCCACACAGAATCTGCGCGCGCAGAATTCCGCAGATTTTTAGCCCATCAATAATTCTGTTTATTTACTTGAGTAAATGTGTGTAAATCTGAATTTATTCAGTTTTTAAAATACACATATTCACATATTAAGGTTTTAGTTATGAGATTCCCAAAATAATTCAGCAGAAATCCGCAGATTTTTACCAAAATTCTCCGCAGAAATTGCAAAAAACGTCCGCAGATTCCGTCTGGCCCTAGTCCAAATGTATCAACGCTGTTTTTCAGCCTTCATAAAGCACATAAACACAGTTATTTTATCAATAAAATCCATGTTAGCCATTTAGCAACGAAGCTACAGTCACCGGGCAGACAGAAGCCCGGCCCATGACGCGAATCCGCGTCTGTTCTGAAGTGAATTTGACGCGCGAATGAATCGGAGTTTGACTCGCGAATGAAGCGGAGTTTGACGCGCGAATGAAGCGGAGTTTGACTCGCGAATGAAGCGGAGTTTGACTCGCGAATGAAGCGGAGTTTGACGCGCGAATGAAGCGGAGTTTGACGCGCGAATGAAGCGGAGTTTGACTCGCGAATGAAGCGGAGTTTGACGCACGAATGAAGCGGAGTTTGACTCGCGAATGAAGCGGAGTTTGACTCGCGAATGAAGCGGAGTTTGACTCGCGAATGAAGCGGAGTTTGACTCGCGAATGAAGCGGAGTTTGACTCGCGAATGAAGCGGAATTTGACTCGCGAATGAAGCGGAGTTTGACTCGCGAATGAAGCGGAATTTGACTCGCGAATGAAGCGGAGTTTGACGCGCGAATGAAGCGGAGTTTGACGCGCGAATGAAGCGGAGTTTGACGCGCGAATGAAGCGGAGTTTGACGCGCGAATGAAGCGGAGTTTGACTCGCGAATGAAGCGGAGTTTGACGCGCGAATGAAGCGGAGTTTGACGCGCGAATGAAGCGGAGTTTGACTCGCGAATGAAGCGGAGTTTGACTCGCGAATGAAGCGGAGTTTGACTCGCGAATGAAGCGGAGTTTGACTCGCGAATGAAGCGGAGTTTGACTCGCGAATGAAGCGGAATTTGACGCGCGAATGAAGCGGAGTTTGACTCGCGAATGAAGCGGAGTTTGACTCGCGAATGAAGCGGAGTTTGACGCGCGAATGAAGCGGAGTTTGACGCGCGAATGAAGCGGAGTTTGACTCGCGAATGAAGCGGAGTTTGACTCGCGAATGAAGCGGAGTTTGACGCGCGAATGAAGCGGAGTTTGACGCGCGAATGAAGCGGAGTTTGACGCGCGAATGAAGCGGAGTTTGACTCGCGAATGAAGCGGAGTTTGACTCGCGAATGAAGCGGAGTTTGACTCGCGAATGAAGCGGAATTTGACGCGCGAATGAAGCGGAGTTTGACTCGCGAATGAAGCGGAGTTTGACTCGCGAATGAAGCGGAGTTTGACGCGCGAATGAAGCGGAGTTTGACTCGCGAATGAAGCAGAGTTTGACTCGCGAATGAAGCGGAGTTTGACTCGCGAATGAAGCGGAGTTTGACTCGCGAATGAAGCGGAGTTTGACTCGCGAATGAAGCGGAGTTTGACGCGCGAATGAAGCGGAGTTTGACGCGCGAATGAAGCGGAGTTTGACTCGCGAATGAAGCGGAGTTTGACTCGCGAATGAAGCGGAGTTTGACTCGCGAATGAAGCGGAGTTTGACGCGCGAATGAAGCGAGTAATCTCAAATGTTCACGCGTCTATTTACGCGCGAAAAGCGCGATTTAGCTGCGCGTTCCGCGTCTGGTGTGAACACAGCATAGAACAACAGACAGGAACAAGGACAAACAATGGACTGATAACCAGCAGTAACCACAGGCTGAATATATAGCCAGTGAAACAGGGATCAGCTGGAGGATGATTAAGTTAGCTGATAACTAAGTCAGCTGATTCGAGAGCACGCCGTCATCACAGAAAGGTAAACAAGCACACACCCTCGCACATGACAACACACAAGGCATGACACTGAACATACAGAAGAAACACACAAACCTATAAACCGTGACAGGAATGTTGTAGCTGTGTTGTTATCTGAAAAATAAGCAATGTTTTTAGCCTTTTTTCTGATCTCTTTTATATGGGGTAGTCCTGTTTTATATGTAATCTGAGCTTTTTTCCTTTTTTTCTTCTTTCATTGTTTTGTGTTGATATTTTTTCTTTGCGTGTCTTTTGAAGATGTTTTGTTATGTCTGTATTATTGTGAAAATCCAATAAACATAATTATTAAAAATAAATAAATAAATCAGGGGTCGCCACAGCGGAACGAACCGCCAACTATTCCAGCAGATGCCCTTCCAGCAGCAACCCAACACTGGGAAACATCCATACACACTCATTCACACACATTCACTATAGACAATTTAGCTTACCCATTTCCCCTATAGCGCATGTGTTTGGACTGTTAGGGAAACCGGAGCACCCGGAGGAAACCCACGGCAACACGGCGAGAACATGCAAACTCCACACAGAAATGTCAACTGACCCAGCCGAGGCTCCAACCAGCGACCTTCTTGCTGTGAGGCGAACGTGCTACCCACTGCGCCACCGTGATGCCCCTAGTTATGCATCCATCAAAGCATTTAATTAATGTAAGGTAAGCTTTTTTAAGGAGTTTTAGGGTGCTTTCACACCTGCCTTATTTAGTTCGGTTGAATCGCACTAGAGTTCGTTTTCCCTCTTGGTGCGGTTCGTTTGGGCAGGTGAGAACGTAGCAATCGCACCAAAAAAAGCGTATCGAGACCTGCTTGAAGAGGTGGTCTCGGTACGCTTTCAAACGAACCCTGGAGCGGTTCGTTTGTGGTGAGAACATGATCCAAACTAAAACAGACCCAACCGCAAAAAGTACTGCGCCTTTTTGGACTAATCCAGCTGCCGTAGTGCGATGCGCTGTCTATCTTATGGGGTTTGGAGGAAAAATATTTGTTGACAGCGCTTTACCAACAGTTTTAAACAGAGAGAGAGAGGGAGGGAGAGAGAAACATTACCTGATGGATCATTGGTGATATTTCCGAAAGATGACCATGTCGCAGTTTAGCTAAATTAATTCACGCCTTCTCCTAATGCTTTCGCCGATTGCAATGCATTAAAACATTGTTTTCCAGCCGCAGCCGCCCTTCATTCTCCAAATGTATAGTCTGTCTAAAGTGATGCATACAAACTACATAGTATACTATGAGCAGGGATACTGCGTCAGCCAGCGCAGCGACATTGCGTGTCTGCCGGTTTGTTTATTTGCGGTAGTTCCACGTGAATTCTGACCAATTGAAAAGCAGTTTAGGAAATGCGTTCAATAACATCTGGCCAGTGAGTGATGTAGATTTTGTCACATGACTGCATTTTGGTTCGTTTCATCTGGTTCGGACCAAAGCAATCAGTGTGGTGTGAAAGAGACCCAAAACGGCAGAAAAATGCTACAATGTATCATTTGTTGCCTTTGGTCCGGACCAAATGAACCGAACCACACATGTGAAAGCACCCTAACTGTCTTGTATGCTGCAACTAAACTCTCCTCAGGAAATGAATGAAGTTGAACCGAACTGAAACCGTTTTCACAATTTAGATAGCTATCGGATCAGAGAAAATACATTAAGTGTCCAAGTGTAAACAGACCCATAAATTTGTACTAACTTAAAACATTTGAGTAAACTAACTCATTTGTTTTGAGGCAATAATGTCCTAAAGTGTTCAGAGTGATCTGAACTTATTCATTCATTTTTTCCTTCGGCTTGGTCCCCAATTTTATCAGGGGTTGCCACAGCGGAATGAACCGCCAACTATTCCAGCATATGTTTTACACAGCGGATGCCCTTCCAGCCGCAACCTAGTATTGGGAAACACCCATACACACTCATACACTACGACCAATTTAGTTGAACCAATTTAAAACCGGAGCACCTGGAGGAAACCCACGCCAACGCTGGGAGAACATGCAAACTCCACACAGAAACTCCAACTGACCCAGCCGGGACTTGAACCAGCGACCTTCTTGCTGTGAGACCACAGTGCTAACCTTTGAGCCACCGTGTGTTGTTTCAACTCATTTTAAGTAAGCAGTATGAACGAACAGCAAACATCATTTTCTGAGTGTACTCCAGTGCGGCTTTAACAAGTAAAGCAACAAATTACAGCGCAAAACACGCCTGTATAATGAGCCATGCCTTCGCTGATCTCCATACCTCATCCCTGCTGATCAGAAATACCAAAGACTGTGGCATGGATACAACACATTTAAAATTAATAATGGTGGGCTCTGTATGTGGAGCACGTAGCATGAATGCATGAAAGCTGCCCCCAGGTGCTGAGCAGAATATGAGCACTGGCACCTCTGCGGGTTCACTCAAAGTGCTCTGCATCTAATTGCTGGAGTGTCCACTCACAGTCGCCGCGTTTCTCCACGGCATACTAATGCACGCTCTGGCCTTGCGTGTACTCCAGGAGTGGCTGAAATCTCCACTAATCAGCTCTACAGACTAACAAGAAACACACTGTTTGCGCATCAGGCTATTGTTTTTCAGAGGTTGTTGGTTGATGCACTAGATCGAGTAGGATTAAGAGTCTCTATTGACTTTGGTTGAGCTTTACAATTGTTTATTTAGATTGGATTCATTTTTGTAAGTAGCATAAATCACTTCAGCGTTGAAATTGGAATGTGTGCATCTGCAGTAGTCACATCAGTGGTGGGCGAAATACATAAATTAGTAGAGGTGTGAACCTACACTGGTCTCACGGTTCGATTCAGTTACGATTATCATGCCATCGATTCGGTTCAATTCGATATCTCAGTGCATCACGGTGCATTGACGATGCTTTCCATACCCAATTTTATAATAATAATAATAATAATAATAATTCCTTACATTTATATAGCGCTTTTCTAGACACTCAAAGCGCTTTACATATTGGGGGGAATCTCCTCAACCACCACCAATGTGCAGCATCCACCTGGATGACGCGACGGCAGCCATTTTGCGCCAGACCGCACACCAGCTGATTGGTGGAGAGGAGACAGAGTGATGAAGCCAATTATGATATGGGGAGGGTTCGAAGGCCATGATGGACAGAGGCCAGTGGGCAGATTTGGCCAGGATGCCGGGGTTAAACCCCTACTCTTTCTCGAAGGACATCCTGGGATTTTTAATGACCACAGAGAGTCAGGACCTGTGTTTAACGTCTCATCCGAAAGACGGCGCTCACTGAGCAGTATAGAGTCCCCGTCACTATACTGGGGCATTAGGACCCACACAGGCCGCAGGTTGGGCGCCCCCTGCTGGCCTCACTAACACCACTTCCGGCAGCAACCTAGCTTTCCCATGTGGTCTCCCATCCAGGTACTGACCGGGCGCAGCCCTGCTTAGCTTCAGTGGGCGACCATGTGAGAGTTGCAGAGAGCTAGCTGCCGGCTATATTTATTTTATATTTTATATTTTTATATTTTCTTCATAGCACAGGAATTCTTGTATTAAAATGTATAAATATATTTATATACTATTTGTAATACAATTTTGTCCTTTAATGCAAACAGTCAGAGATATAAACTGTACCTTTAAAAACTCAAGTACATGCTCAGAACAACCCAAGCACTTATAGCAAATAAACAAATATAAATATGCTGCTCGCTTTCTGAGCCTTGTCTGGCGATTTCTTTCTTACACCCCTTTGATTGGTCACGCGCTCAACATAAAAGATCTGCGATTGGCTCTTACGCGCTGGCGCTCTGCACCGATGATAAACACTGATACACGGCAGCGACGATCACAGCTGGTCCATGGCTATGGATCCATGATAGACGCGGTGGGGGAAACTGCAGACACTCGCTCGAGTCTGTATCCAGAAGTAACACTGTAACAGCCGAGAGGAGATGAAAAGTCACGACAGCAGGTCAAATGGGCCACAGTGAGAGAGAGAGAAAAGGAGTACTTTCATTTTCTCAATCGCAGTGAAATAGGGGCTTCTGCTGTAAGTGTCAGTGAAAGACTGTTCAGTAAACACACACGCAGTGAAATTGTGCCCATTTTCTGATTTTTTTAAGTAGTTGAAGTGTTTTAAATACTCGCGCTCGCCACACTCGCCATAGTAAGCTACGGAGACATATCGCATATGAGATAAATGAGGTCAGTACATAATAACCGGTTTTGATTGTTACTGAAACGATACCGAATTGTCCGCGTCTGCATCGCGGTGCACCGAAGAAACAATAAATTTTGACACCCCTATAAATTAGGCATTTGAGTAAAAATGAAGACATATAAAGTCCCCTTTTTGATTTTACTTGAATCAAAATACAAAACTATTCATTCATTCATTCATTTTCTTGTCGGCGGAATGAACCGCCAACTTATCCAGCACGATTTTACGCAGCGGATGCCCTTCCAGCCGCAACCCATCTCTGGGAACTTCACCACACATATTCACACTCATACACTATGGACAATTTAGCTTACCCAATTCACCTGTACTGCATGTCTTTGGACTGTGGGGGAAACCGGAGCACCCGGAGAAAACCCACGCGAACCCAGGGAGAACATGCAAACTCCACACAGAAACGCCAACTGACCCAGCCCAGCCGAGGTTCGAACCTGCGACCCAGCGACGTTCTTGCTGTGAGGCAACAGCACTACCTACTGCGCCACTGGGTTGCCCTAAAAGTATTGATTTTTTTAATAATAGTTTATTGTTAAATATGTTTATTTTGCATTTGATACAATCGATCATAATATTCCTCCTTAATAGGCTTGAAAATTATGTTGGTGTTAAAGGAACCGCATTGGCCTGGTTCAGGTCTTATCTAGCTGAACGTTATCAATTTGTATCAGTTAATAAAGAGGCATCATACCAACACATTCTCACGGCAATTCGTAACTTTTTGATTTAGTGGCTAATTCGTATGAATTTGTACGATCTAATTCGTACTATTTAGTACGATTTGCTCATCACCCAATGACGGTTGGGTTTAGGGGCGGGGTTAAGTGCCACGCCTCCTTTTAAAATCGCACATTTTCATACGACAAAACTCGTACGAATTAGCCACTAAACTGACAAAACGTAAAATACTTACATTTCCTCGTGAGATCAGGCTGGATCAACAGTACACTGTGGGATACCACAAGGCTCAGTTCTGGGTCCCTTATGGCTTGTTTCCACTGACTGGTACAGTACGGTACGGGTCAGTACGTGTGACCTTTATCAGGCTTGCGTTTCCACTGCTTAAAGGGTATCAATGGTACTCTTTTTGTGGGCGTGATGTACGACAAAGTTGCAGTCAACGTTATTTTCGCTCGAGAAAATGTCTACAGTAAAGCTGTACGGGTCGCTCACATATATGAGAAGCACATCTCACAAAAAAAGATGCTTTACACACATAATTACTTCTGTATAAATGTTTATTACTAACTTTTCTATGAACACGAGTTGATCATAACTGCAGATCAACGACAGTGTGAAATAGCCTACTGTAACATCTGCGATAAATAAATAAATAAATAAATAAATGCAACATATATGAACACATACAGACCCCTTACAGCAGGGCTATTCAATTAGTTTGTCACGGGGGCCAGTTCAAGAAAAGCATCTCAAACGAAAGGCCGGAGAGACATGACTTGCAATATAAGTGATGGCACAACTGCATATAAGAGCCCATATGTTGTATTTTTGCTCCTTAAGACACCCGCGTGGTATTTGTCTACATTAAAATGTTAATATATATTGTATTTTGAAACTATATAATATCACTGCATTGTACAATAAGTTTTTTTTAACAAACATTCAAATGTTGTATTTCACAGCACAACAAAATCAGTGTATTGCTTAAGTAGGCTTCTTCTACATTCAGATACGTTCATATGGTATGTTTTAAACTGCATAACAATTATGGATGCAACAATTATAGATTTTGGCTGTACGATTATAGATTATATAGTGTGAAGAATAATCAGTGTTTCACAGTTATCACGTCTAATGTAAATTTAAGCTTTATATTAGCTAGATTTAGATCTGGACATCCCTAACTAATATTAAAAAACTTTTAAAAGGCATTTTCATTAGTAATAGTTTTTATCCTGTAGGTTTTTCTGTGCTTATAGGGCTACACAATTATGTGTGTGTTTATAAAGAGAGAAAATAATAATATTATAAAAGTGGTTATGAAGGTCGGCGCCAATATTTAGATTAACTGTTGTTATCATCTGCGTTCATACATGCATAATCATTTTAATAATAGGTCGTCTAACATGTCTTTTGTTTACATTGCACTGAAAGCTAAGCACAACTCTCACCGCTACAGCATGAGATGTTTTCTACTGCGTGCGCCCAGACAGCCGCGAGCACGTTGCTCCGCTTGCGCCCGCATATTGGCATATATTCTTACGACATAACAAACTTGCACGCGGGAAAGACGTGATATGGGAACGGCCCGCGGCTATAGTTATTACAGTGTGCGTGCGTATTAGCTTCGGTGGACAAGCTCGGAACTTTAAACTAGCGCACAGTTGGCAACTTGGCTTAACTTTGTTCAGCAGTTTCGTTTCGTGCGGCAGAACAGAAATGCAGAAATGCGGCTTAGAGAAGCCTTTACGATTAATTAACCGTGACGAATTAAAGCGCAGTTAATAGTGAAATCGGTTAATCGTTGCAGCCCTAATAACGATATCAGTGCATTGTACAAAAGACGTTTTCTACAAGCATATTCAAATGTATTCGGCTGCTCTCACCACTGTCAGGTGACTCACGCTCTGCGCAGCTCGTGCTGTATTGAACAGACGCACGTCACTTCATAACTATAGCGGCCGTTTTTTGACTGAACTAAATTTATTGTTGATGTCTTGGTCACACTATTTGGAGGGCCAGAACAAATTGCCTCGGGGGCCGGGTTCGGCCTGCGGGCCGCCAATTGAATAGCCCTGCCTTACAGTCTCCGATGTGTTACCAATTACAGATAAATTACACACAGCAGACATTTAGTCCTTATTTAGGTTCAAAACAACACGAAATAGAGCCCACAGTCAGAGCTCTCATGATTAAATGTGTCTTTAATCTCGTTATTATATGCATATATAGTCTCTCGGCTGTGTATGAAAACATGGCGGTTTCTTTGTTTTCATTCTGGCTTGCGGAGTGAGCGAATGACGTATCTCTGTAAACCAATAGCGTTCAGCTGCGCGTCTAGCTCCGCCTTTTGGTACCATTTCTCTTGTTTGGTACCCTTTCAAAAGGGTGCCGAAAAAGGGGTACGGTACATTTTGGTACGCCTTTTGACAGTGGAAACGGCCATAAAAGCGTACCGAACCGTACCACTGTACCAAAACGGGCCATTACTGTTCACACTATATATGCCACCGCTATAGGTGATATTATTAAAAACACGGAGTTACCTTCCACTGTTATGCTGATGATACACAACTTTATATCTCCTCTCAACCTGATAACGTGTATAAATTTACGAAATTAACAGATTGTATAGCTGATATTAAAAATTGGATGACTAATAACTTCTTATTACTAAATTCAGATAAAACTGAGGTCTGGCTTATTGGACCCAAAAACCTCACACGCAAAAACCTAGAGCACCATCTAACCCTTGATGGATTCTTAGTTCACTCCTCATCTTCAGTCAAAAATTTGGGGGTGATTTTTGATAGCAGCCTGTCGTTTGAAGGCCAGATTTCAAGCATCTGTAAAACTGCATTTTTCCATCTTAAAAATGTTGCCAAACTTCGACATATTCTATCTGTAAGAAATGAGTCTGCCTCGACCCAACCACTCTTCCACTCTAAATGGTGAATTGATGCTCATTTCCCAAAAGGGCTGACTTATGAGAGAAAAGAGAAGTCAACAGTTTGTTGTCTCTGCATTGTTTGAGGTGACTACATCTCGACCAAATGGTAACAATTGTAGAATGGGGATGGGTGTGGTGCACAGAGAACCATCTCATCAATGGTGTTGAAACTGCATTAACATAGAGAAATAGGGAATACAGCTGGGTCAACAGCCAAGGAGCAACTTCATTTACATCTAAAGGCAAGTCTAAAGCCAACAGCTAAAAGAGTATAAAGGTTTGAGTTTAAGAACGTTCAGGGTTCATTCTGACTCCGGTGAAACCAGGGTACTGCCGTGTACTTTGAGACTGCTATGCTGCATAAATATTTTCATTGAGATTTCTACGTCGTCCTCATTTTTTCTTACATTTCAATGTCTGATGCGGAAAAGCTTATTCATGCTTTCATGACCTCTCGATTAGATTATTGAATGTGTTAGGTGGTTGCCCTTGATGGATTCGGATTTCTGCCTTCCAATCCGTCCCAGCTTAGATCAACATTTATCCTTTTTCTCATTACTCTATTAAAGATGATTATTGAATAATGAATAAAAATAACACATTGCTTAATATAGGAATGTTCAGTGCATTTGCCTGTCTCTTTGTAACTATTTTCAGGAGCCACCAAACTAGGTCAGAGGTCACGGAGACCTCGAGTGGAACTGAAGAGCTGATCACTGGAAACAACTGTTTCTACTGTTATTTCTATGAGTTAATACTATCTAAAATGTCTAAAGATATTTTGCTATTTTTACGGTTAATTTTTTTGAAGTGATTCTCCTTTTTATTCAAGATAGACTTTGTGTAGATATAACTGCATGAATGTAGATTATACCGGCTTTTAAGCAGTTTGGATAAAGACGGCTGACAGTACACTCAGAAACAGATTGTACTTTAAGTGTGTGTCTTCTATTTGATTGTGGATCCGTTTCACAAGTCTGGAGTCAGCTCTAAACAGTCTAGTGCAGGGGTCGGGAACCTTTTTTTTTTTTTTTTTTTTTTTTTTTTTTAGCAAAGAGCCATTTCTGGGGATTTTTAGCAAATACATTTTTTAAAGAGTCACGTGACTTTTTAATATATATATATATTAGGGCTGGGCGATATGGCAAAAAAAAAAAATCTCGATTTTTTCATAAAGTTTGACCGATTCACGATTTCGATTTCGATTTTTTATTTATTTTTTTATTAATTTTTTTTTTACTGTGTAACTACCTTACCAGCTTACCTTGTTCATTTAAATTTAAATAAATGCTGAAACTAGTTTTTTTCATGCTCACTTGTAAAAGAAAAGCAATAGTGTGACTAAACGCGGTTATGGCACTCTCTCATATAGGGATGCTAAACATAGCTACAATAGAAGTCACAGCAGGTCATATGTTGTGCAGCTTTGGGCAAATTTTATTTGGAGAAAAAATGACCAAAATGTAACTTGAAGATTAAAAAGGATTGGAGGGGAAATAAATATTTCAAATATCTGTACATAACAGAAAAATAAACAATGATAATGCAACAATAGTTCATCTGTATTAGTGGCATGGCAGAAATGTATATTTAGACAGGCCTTGTCAAAGTGAGCGGGCACTTTCACTAATAAAAAATATAGCACTTAAATTATTTCATAACAATCAATAAAATAACAGCGGTTTTATATCAAAAGTTGGTAATGATATAAAATATACTACATTTTGATGGTAAAAAATAACCATTTAAACGAATTTAGTATTCAAACATTAAATAACGAATGCATCAAGTTAAATATAAAAAAACGAATGAAACAACACAGCATATCAGGATATAAAGGACTATATTTAGCAAAATGCTGCTCTTTTTATCTTTGTAATTTTATAGTTTTATTTTTGTTATTTTAATTATTTTTTGTCTTCATAAATAACTAACGAGCTGTAGACAAATATCTGCTTGACGTTTTAGAAAATATTTGTGCGTAGCTCCACCACCCAGTGTATATTAAAGATCACCGTGAACAAAAAAAAACCCCACAGAAACCTGTTACATATCTATCTATATTTAAATGTCTATCTTATATTTAACTGAATCCTATAACAGCCTATAGCTGAAATGTTGGAAATTGCTTAATTTATTTTTATAAAACATTTGTCGATACGTATTGATATTTTTTGGAGTAAAAACTGCCGACATTTAAGAATCCATATTTATTTTATTTATTCATTCATTTTACTTGTTTATTGGTACATATATGGGTTATGATTAAATTCATACAGTACCTTGACAGCTACTGTCCCACTCCGTAATTCAAGCAAAAGTCCAAATTAAAGAAAGATTTGACTTTCTGCGGTGACAGCCGACATTTACAACACGCCGTAACTGTCCTTCAGGTGGTGCGCGGGTCCCCGTCTCGCAGCTCGCGCGGGAGAGACAGACGGGTGCGGGACGCGAACAACAGCACGACGCGCGTGGAAACATTCTTGAAGCTGGCTGGCTGACTGACTGCGGGGCTGTTGTTGCTCTAGCGGGAAAATGTCCCGGTGTTCACAATGGCCGGTCCGCCCTGGCGCGCTTCCACTAAACCAGCTGTGGCAGCACATCAACAGAGCCGCGACGTCAACACACAGAATCAGCACAATTCAGCACGGTTGTCTAACAGTTTAGAACGGTTTGGCACGATAGTGGAAAAGCGGCTTTAATATTTTTATTTAAAAAAAATCGCGATTCCTCGATTTTGTAAAAAATAAAATCGTCTTAAAACGTAAATTCGAATTAATCGGAAAAAAAAAAAAAAAAAAAAAAAAAAAAAAAAAATCGCCCAGCCCTAATATATATATATATATATATATATATATATATATATATATATATATATATATATATATATATATATATATATAGCAAGGTTTCCGCTACATTCATTCTTCTGTGGCGGGCCGCCACACCAAAATTCATCCCGCCACGGCTACATTACAACGCATTTAAAACATTCAGTCGTGTTTTTTTTTTATAGCGGGTTATAATCGCACCAAAACATATTGAAAGGTAAGTGAATTAAACAGCGCAAACTTTTCTGTAACCGTAGTGCGGTGCGCTATTTGTTAAACCCTTTAAGGTGACATGCTGACTGACTGACAGCTGTGTGATGCGTGAGGCCAGCAAACACGGCGTAGCTTTCAGTTAAGATGAACACAGTTTCCATATAAGTATACTTTATTGATAAAGGTAAATGGCTCTGCATACAATGACTTTATCTTGCTGGAGTTTAATGCCGTTTCACTTTACTTCAGGACGCATTAATGTCGCAAAACACACAAAAACGCACTAAATCGCACTTCAGCAGTGTTTATTTGACAGCGCACAAAGATCTGCACTTGAGCAGAGTATATTTGAGGGCGTGCAAGACGTTTTGTGCACGAACAGAGGAAATCGGCGTGCATGCAAAGAGATTCGCATGCTCGTATTACATGAATGCGATCTCGACTTGATACTGCGTGTAATATTTGTCTTTAAAATAGTTGGCAGATCTGTGTAAAAAAAAAAAAAAAGCCTGCCGCCACAGCTGGAAAAAATCCTAGAGGAAACACTGTATATATATATATATATATATATATATATATATATATATATATATATATATATATATATATATATATATATATATATATATACTAACACATACATACAGTTGAAGTCAGAATTATTAGCCCCCCCGCCCTTTTTTATTTTTTTCCACAATTTCTTTTTAACGGAGAGCAGATTTTTTTTCAACAAATTTCTAAACATAATAGTTTTAATAACTCATCTCTAATAACTGATTTATTTTATCTTTGCCATGATGACAGTAAATAATATTAGACTAGATATTCTTCAAGATACTTCTATACAGCTTAAAGTGACATTTAAAGGCTTAACTAGGTTAATTAGGTTAACTAGGCAGGTTAGGGTAATTAGGCAAGTCATTGTATAACGATGGTTTGTTCTGTAGACTATAGAAGAACAAAATAGCTTAAAGGGGCTAATAATTTTGACCTTAAAATGGTTTTTAAAAAATTAAAAACTGCTTTTATTCTAGCCGAAATAAAACAAATAAGACTTTCTCCAGAAGAAAAAATATTATCAGACATACTGTGAAAATTTCTTTGCTCTGTTAAACATAATATGGGAAATATTTAAAAAAAGAAAATAAACATCAATAATATTAGCATTACAAATGTATTGCCAAAGCAGTTCTAAAGTTTACATAAAAAGTAACATGCATATATAATAAAAAACACAGTAAATAGTAGTAGTAGTAAAAATAAAAAAAAATTAAAAAAGAAAGAAAATAATATATTTATATATAATAATTAAATAAAATATCAACAATACATCATATTCAATACATCACATTAATATTCAATATATCATATTACTATTCAATATATCATATTATTCATACAAATCAATACAAAAATAATAATTATTCACAGCGCGGCACACGCATTGATTGAAACGTCGAGTCTTTATTCTTTTTCCTGCATGAAATTACAACAACGAGGGAATTGTAAATGTTTTTTTAATAGGAGACTGATTTTTGTGACGATTATTATTTTTTTAAACTCTAGAATATTACTGAAGGGAGACAGCTGGAGAGCCACGTATTTTTGGTCAAAGAGCCACATG
Source organism: Danio kyathit (assembly GCA_903798195.1). Classification (NCBI taxonomy): domain Eukaryota; kingdom Metazoa; phylum Chordata; class Actinopteri; order Cypriniformes; family Danionidae; genus Danio; species Danio kyathit. The sequence goes on along the minus strand of LR812528.1, from coordinate 51,654,624 downwards.
TGGCTCGCGAGCCATAAGTTTCAGACCACTGGTCTAGTAGATGTCTGACGTTTATATGCTTGAGATATTGTTCAGAATTGTACGCACGCACCCACATGGACATTTTCCTAGTCTATCTGTGTTTTAACCAATCAGGTTAGAACATCTATATGTATGACGCAGTTAATGACGTAATGTGAGAGTTTAATTGTTATTGATTTGTGACTGTAAGGAGAGCGGCCTAGGAACTCATTGCGAGTGTTGAAGCTGGCTTCTGCTGATGAAACTGCAGCCATACCACCCTGCAGCCCAAGACCGGTTACTCACTGAAGCTAAGCAGGGCTGAGCCTGGATAGTACCTGGATGGGAGATCACATGGGAAAACTAGGTTGCTGTTGGAAGTGGTGTTAGAGAGGCCAGCAGGTGGCGCTCAACCTGTGGTCTGCGTGAGTCCTAATGCCCCAGTAAAAGTGAAGGGGACACTACACTGTCAGTGGGCGCCGTCTTTCGGATGAGACGTTAAGCTGAGGTCCTGACTCTCTGTGGTCATTAAAAATCCCATGGCACTTCTCGTAAAGAGTAGGGGTGTAACCCCGGTGTCCTGGCCAAAGTCCCTCAATTGGCACTTACCCATCATGGCCTCCTAATAATCCCCATCTACTGAATTGGCTCTATCACTGTCTCTCCACTCAACCAATAGCTGGTGTGTGGTGAGCACACTGGCGCCGTTGTCCTGTGGCTGCCGTCGCATCATCCACGTGGATGCTACACACTGGTGGTGGTGTGGAGAGACCCCCCTCATGATTGTGAAGCACTTTGGGTGTATGGCCATACACAATAAATGCGCTATATAAATACACATTACATTACATTACAAACTATCTTCAGTAAACTTTATTTATTTATGTGAATCCCTGACTCCGGCTCTTCTTCATCTGACAGACTGCTCATTCTTTGGGTTAAAACTGTAAATCATCCCTACACCCTGTTGGCGTAATTAACAAACTTCAGCTAGTTCAAAATGCATCTGCTAGAGTGCTTTCTAGAACAGAAATATGATCATATTACTCCAGTTCTTTCATCATTGCGTTGGCTCCCTATTAAATATCGTAGAATTTTTTACATTTTATTGACTACCTACAAAGCCCTGAACGGCTGAGCTCCCCAGTATTTGAGTGAGCTCCTGGTGTATTATAGCTCATCACGTCCTCTACGCTCAATTAATTCTGGACAATTGATTATTCCCAGAATATCAGCATCAACTGTAGGCGGTAGATCTTTGTCATATCTGGCATCTAAACACTGGAACAGCCTTCCTAGCACAGTTCGGGAAGCAGACACACTCTGTCAGTGTAAAACTAGATTAAAGACACATCTCTTTGCATTAGCATACACACAAAACAAATCCAAATCCTCTAAAGGATTGTTAGTCTGCATTATTTAAGGCAACCAGAGCCGGGAACACTTCCCTAAAGACATTATAATGTGAACAGCATTTGCGCTTATGTTAGTCTGTTTTTATTATTCCCGAAGTTTCCATAATCCTGGACCAGGCCGTATCCTGAGCAGCTGATGTGACTGTCATGGAGGAGTGGAGAGCATGAGACTGATTCTTGTGATGCGGTGCTCACACCAGACGCGGTGCGCGTGGATAAATCACGCTATACACGCATAAATAGACGTGTGAACATTTTGAGTTGACTCGCTTCATTCGCGCGTCAAATCTGCTTCACTCGCGTGTCAAATTCACTTCACAACAGACGCGGATTCGCGTGATAGGCAGGGCTTCTGTCTGCCCAGTGACTCCGCCCATTTGATCAAGCCGAAGGAAAATGAATGAATGAAGCTATTTTGGCTAAATGTATAACGATTACAATGAGCGGAGATAAAACATGAGGAAAAACAATTATTTATATTCAAACTCAATGTACAGGAACTAAACCACATGACTGGATTGGTCTTGATAGCCGTGTGACAAAAATAATCATAAAAGTCTGTCATTACAATCATCTTGTTAAAAACAAACTCCATTCGTCATTGAAATACAGAAGAATGCATTTTGACACACAGAGGCTTTGTCATCGAGGCTATTTTTTGTTCATTAAAAGGGAAGCAAGTCGCACTCTGAAACTAAAAAGAGGAAATACAGACAATAAAAAGCAGACAGATATTCCTCAAATATGCCTTTCCCTTCAGAACTGAACGCTCTGGTAAGCACATTTTCTGATATATCTTTATTTGTTTTAATGAAATTGACATTATATTATTAATCATAAATGTTTTTTTGATTAATAAAACAGCGTATAAAAATTAATTCTGAAGGATTATGTGACGCTAAAGACTGGTGAAATGATGCTGAGAATTCACAGGAATAATTTAACAATATTTTTACAATATTAAATCTAAATTTGTATGTACTTCCACGTTTATTTGACAGGTACAATGCACATTAATAATACAAATCAATGTACAATGTGCCAAAATTCATCAGTATACAAATAAGAATAATTCACAGCATATTTAATGTGTCTTGGGTTGTATTTTTATTTGCTTTGTTTAGTTTTGTTCATGTTTTTGAGCACGAGAGCATGTCAAACAAACATCCCTGTTGGAATATATCCAATCTGACTAGATTCCCATGTGAATTGGGTTTTTAATGCATGCAAAGCCTTTGACATCTTATGCTGCGTTCACACCAGACGCGGAAGAAGCGTCAAGCGCGAGTGATTTACATGTTAAGTCAATGCAAAGGCACGAATAGGCATCCTGCGGCTCGATACACGCGAATGGCGCAGCGCGAATGACGCGAATTGCGCAAATGGCGCGGTGCGGATGGCGTGATACGTGCGAATGGCGCCGCGGACATTCGCGCCGCGTTAACCAATCAGGAGCTTGCTCTTGTGGGGGCATGATTGTGACGTAGCACCTGTTGTTGGTGTCCAGGGGAAATCCTCCAGCCAACACCAACAACAGTTCATCAAACTGGGCTTGGCTCGGTCAGAAGCACCGCTGAAAGCCTCCGTCATCCAGGTTAAGTTTCTGGAGGAGTTTATGAGCTCACAGAGCTGGGTGCACCTCAGAAAGGATCTAGTGGACTCAGACACTGCTCCAAACGAATCAACGCTGTTTTTCAGCCTTCATAAAGCACATAAACACAGTTATTTTATCAATAAAATCCATGTTAGCCACTTAGCAACGAAGCTACAGTCACCGGGCAGACAGAAGCCCGGCCCATGACGCGAATCCGCGTCTGTTCTGAAGTGAATTTGACGCGCGAATGAAGCGAGTAAACTCAAATGTTCACGCGTCTATTTATGCGCGAATATGGCGATTTAGCTGCATGTTCCGCGTCTGGTGTGAACGCAGCATTAGACATATCATATTGCATACTTTATTTAATGCCAGGTCTACTTTCATGACAAAACCATTAAGAAAACATAAGTAAAATAAATACAGCATTTAAACATTTAATAAATAATAAACATTCTGGTACTAACCTGAAAGTACGAATTCTCACTATTAACCAGCTTGCCTACTATTAAGTTATTAAATTCAATATCGTTTATATTCAAATTCAGTTTAATCTGCTGATACTGACATTGAGATGAGCATTCTGTAATAATGACCGCTGTTTGAGTCGCTTCTCAATGATCTATGGCTGTAGTAAATGCTGATCATGAAATTACAACATATAACATGATTGTATTCCAAACCCACTTCAAAACTAAACCTGTATTAGTTAGGGGTGTAACGGATCTGGGTTGATCTGTGATTCGTACAGATCACAACCCATGATTCAGAACACACGTGACCTGTGGATTAATAAATTTTTAATTTGTAGATTAATGCTAAATTTGGAACGATCACAGAAAGATCGCCCCTCTCATCATTTAAATCACATGTATGAAAGCATTTAGGCTTTCCTGTAAAATATAATGATAATGGAAGATGTTGAGGTGGGTTATTCAGGATGTGGTGGGTTTCTTAGGTTATTAAAGGTGTTTTCTGTCACTACTTGTTTAGCCTGCATTAATGCATTCAGTGTAAGCGGCACAATTAATCATTAAAATATCAAGATCTCAACACCCACGCAACATACAAATGATGGTGATTTGCATATGCTTATTAATCCTAAGAGATTCAGTGTTTAGTATTTTGAGTTAGTTATGAAGTTACAAACAGTCAAATAGCACAGAAGTGCTGGCAGAAGTTTATAGTTTAGATAAAACCACTGATGTATATGGTAAAGATTAAAATCACCGTCATATGCATTTAACTTGACGCTTAAAAATGAAAGTTGTAGGCAGCAATATACATTATTTAACCAGTAGGTGGCGACAACCAGCCATCATAAATATGCCACTGAATAATTCTTCAAAAATGATCATCTAGCAATGCAACAAAGAGATTTATGAGTGAAGAACTGAATCATTTATTGAAGATGAGACTGAAATAAATATGGGTTGTAAATTATGTTAGATTTCTACATTTAGCGTTATCAGCAACAGTAATTGTAACAGGGAATTATTCACAGGACTGAATATTTTACAGTTTATTTTTATTCAGCTGATTATTTCTTCATTTTATTTGTAATTAAATTACAGCTTCTCAGTTCTGTTTGTTAAAACCAAAAGTGTCTTGCAGTGCTGTTTCTGTAATAACTGAAAAGCAAATTACATTTGTCTCCTCCCCTTTTTGGCTGATCCGAAAAATGGTCCGATCCGTGACTAAAAAACCATAATGTGATCCGAACCGCGAGGTTTGTGATCCGTTACACCACTAGTGTTAGTACTGTATAGGCAAGGGATGATAACCGGTTTCAAAGTTTACCGCAGTTTGGAAAAGTCAAAGTTTTAAAACAGCTAAAATACCATGATATATGTACGATTGTTACTATTTCATTTAGTTTATTTAGTAGCAAAAGCATCTCCATCAGAAAAGGACCTTCCACATTAAACTCTACTGGTCAGCCCACATGTGAAAAACAAATCGCTTAAACCAACATACAAGCCTGCTCTAGAGCTAAGCAGTGCAGTGGCTTTACATTATATCCACAGAAAAGAAAGATCTCCAAAGATGCCTGTTTTGAGACTAATGAAGACAGCAGAAGTCAATAAGTATGTTTTACATGGACACAGTGATTTCTGTTTACCTTAATCTGACTAAAGTCATAATCGAACTAAACAAAAATCAGATTGAGACATGTGGAGTACGCTGATTTTAGTGACATTATTAAGTGCAGTACAGACATGTAAACACCGCAATCTAACTATTACTGTCATGTAGGACTTTCGCCACGTTTTGCAACAGGATAGTCCATACACAAACGGCTGTTTGACACGATTCTCTTCACTTACCGAGTCAGTAAAGACCACAGACACACACATCGCGAAATGCAGAGAGTTTTTTTTCTATTCAGCGTGCGGTATCAAATTCCATTAAAACACCAGTGTCCTTACTTCATACTCCCTTCCAGTATCTCGTTTGTCACAGGGGCATGCATGAAATGCTCCTGAATGAAAGTGAAAGTGCCAAACTGCAGTTTAAGTCGACAAATTTAAAATGAAACACCCAAAATTACTTCCCATGGACAGCATGGTGACGCAATGACATTTCAATCTATGTGCTATAACATGTAAAACTGGATCATGAAAGGAAGATTCAAAAAGCAACTCATGGAAACACCTTCATCATATTATTGTCTTATTAAGACTGAGGCAAATAATTCCATTACTGATGTCCATGTAAACGTAGTCAATGATTCATTTAAATTATTCAGCCTGACATGTTTACTATTCCACAATATTTCAAATGTTTTTCAATACTGTGAAACTGTGATATTTTGGGACGGTATAGCTTATCATACCATCAGAATCTTATACCGATATATGTCTAGTCCTGTAGTGTGAATTAGGCATTACTATACAGCCACTCGACTAACACATTCTCTCATTCACAGGTATTGCAAGAAAAATGATTATTGCGTTCCTTTTGCTATGTACGGTCCACTCCTCTGAAGGCTTCAACTGGGCTTGGAGAAAACTCCCCTGCGATGTGAATCTCTCCAACACATCCGTCACCTTGGACTGCTCAGAAAGACATTTAAAGAAAATCCCCAAAAACCTGATCTGGAACACAACTAATCTGGACTTAGCAAACAACAAAATACGTTACATCCCAAAGGACGCCTTCTGGAACTTAAACAACGTCACATGGATAAACCTAAGAAAGAATCAGATGGAAAAATGCCTTGAAAAAGAAAATGGGATTTTCTCAAGACTGACTAACCTGGAGACTCTGCTACTCGACGATAATAAGATTTCGGTATTTCCCAAAAATCTCCCTGCAGGTCTGCAATGGCTGAGCCTTAATTCCAACCACATCAAAACAATTGAACAATCAGACTTTAGAGGAATAACTAAACTTAAGGTTTTGAAATTAAACAAGAACTGTTATCATAACATCAGCGGAGGATTAACCATTCAGAATGAAACGTTTCAACGTTTACACCTGACTGAGCTAGAACTATCCAAAAATGGACTGCAAAAAATACCATTCGCTTTACCCAGAACACTCGACAAGCTCTCCCTTTTGCTAAACAGGATTGACCATGTTCATGAATCTGACCTAAACAATCTAACAAATCTAAAAATTCTAGATTTATCTGGAAACTGTCCGATTTGTTTTACCACTCCTTTCCCATGCACAAGCTGTCAGACGACCAATAACGCTCTACAGATTCATCCGAACGCATTCAGCAAACTATCCCAACTGCAAGACCTACGACTATCAGGAAATTCTTTACAAACCATCAACTCTATGTGGTTCCAAAACCTCACCAACTTAAAGTACTTGTATCTTTCCTTTAACTCGCTAATAAGCGAATTTGAAAGCGGACACTTTTTTAGCGTCCTACCGCAGGTGGAGGTTGTCGATATCTCCTACAATAACCCATCGGAAAGAATTTACCCAAGACTGAAACTCTCAGAAGGTTTCTCCAGATTGGAATCACTCCAAACGCTTCACCTGGAGGGATATATTTTCCACAAACTCTCAGAAGAGGACCTCCGACCTCTTTTTAGTTTACGAAATCTCTCCGTTTTAAATCTTGCTGTCAACTTTCTCCAGCAGGTCAACTTATCGGTGTTCAGCAACTTTCACAACTTGTCTTTAATTTCGTTGATTGACAACAGGCTAACTTTCTCAAATCCTATCCGAAGATGGGAGGGTCAAAGTGAAAGTTGTTTCAACGATGAAAATCGGGAAGACCACCGCGAAGGACCTTACATTCACACAAATGAAGAGTTCCGGCATTATCCTCCATTCACCAAAGCCGAGTGTCTTGCAACTGGACCAGTTTTGGATCTCAGCAGGAACAACATTTACCACGTCAATCCAGCTTTATTCACAGGTAGGCTTATGATGAGGTTACATTTTTTTTTGTTGCGAATAATGATTAAATATTGCTGTATATATGGTATTATTGGCCTAAGCTAGAAAAAACAAGGTTACTTTAACACACATAATAACAAATATACATGGTGTATTGCTTTATTGTACATCATTAAATTGAAAAAAGGACTATAAAGTATAATGGCTCACACTTTACAATAAAGTGTCATTAGTAAATTATAATTAAAGTAATCGCCATTGACTAAATCACAGAGGAATATCCAACATAGGCTCATTGTGGATACATACCCGTTTACATTTCTAAAGAGCGCGCATTATATAGCCAGAGGTACACCTGGCTGCATTGCATCTTTAAAACAAACACTAGGGGGCAGTATGACACCGCCGACGGCTTCTGTTAGTTTGAGCGCTACCAGCTGACCGCTTACCTTCATGTAAATGGCTTTTCCACTGTTACCAGTTTGCCCAGTAGCTCACCGCGTACGTTGGTGGACTTGGGACATGGAGCGAAGTTGACCCCGGTTCTAGTCTAGCGTAGATTGGTTCCGGAAGCCTGGTAAAACAAGAGCAAAAAATAAATAAATACATTTTAAAAACAGGCTGAAATGTGGAATCACGCAGCCACAACAGCTTTTCTAGATTGCTTTTGTTTAGGGAAGAAGGTGGGTAGGTCAGTCAGTCAGTCAGTCAGTCATTCAGTGGACAGCAAGTTGGCCTGGATGGCTGAAGTGTATATTACACCCTCTGGTGGATTAATACAAGGATGCACAAGAGGAATTTGTGATCATCAAAATGTACACAACGGCTTCTGGTGAATTTGCAAAAGCAAAAACTGTGAGTAGATGTACCTCCGGTAACATATTTCGCTCTCCCTAAAAACCTGGGTACGTATCCTCAATGAGCCTGGGTTGGGAATATCTGCAAGATAGATGTAAACATCGCTGAATTGTACTTCTGACAGAGACATGAGGCTTTTAAATGTTTGAAAAAATACTGCGGAAGCAGAATATGGATCGCAGTTACCCAAAATGTACAGTTTGTGATCATATCTTAGTTTTGTTCTGTTGATCCAAATATCCGTAGCTTAAAAACAGATGGGAAATTACCAGTTTGTGCTGATTTTTTATGGGGATTCCAGTGTAGCTGCCATAATGGCCCAATGTTTTTTGTTTTGTTTTTTTGCACAAAGGTCATGTGACTGAAACTATCAATGAATAGTGAAACAATGGAAGCAGTTAAATTTTCTTTTCATTTAGCAAACGCTATTTTCCACAGGGGATTTCTTTGTGTGTATTTTGACAGAATTGTGGGTTTCCACAAGAGAATATTTACTACAAATCACACTGTGCTTCCTTAAAAAGATGTGCGTAAAATTCGCAGCTTTGCTAAATCACTGTCCGATTTCAATTCGCAATTTTCAATTACGATTTCAATTAATTGCCCAGCCCTACTGCAAATACACTGACGATATTCTTAGGTAGGCACGGTGGCTCAGTGGTTAGCATTATCCCCTCATAGCAAGAAGATTTCTGGTTTGAGTTCTGGCTGAGCCAGTTGACATTTCTGGATTGGATTGGATTGGAATTGCTGGCATGGGTTTCCTCCGGGTGCTCCGGTTTCCCCCAGAGTCCAAACACATGCGCTATAGCTGAATTGATGAACTAAACTGGAGTGTGTGTATGAATGCGAGAGTGTATAAGTGTTTCCCAATACTGGGTGGCTCGAAGGGCATCTGCTGTGTAAAACATATGCCAGAATAGTTGGTGGTTCATTCTGCTGTGGTGACCCCTGATAAATAAGGGACTATGCTGAATGAAAATGAATGATGTTCTTAAACTCTAAAAGTGTAAATAATGAATAATTATTGACTATTTTTGAAGTGCCCATGATATCAATATTGTGCATGTTCATTATCACGATGTATTGAATAATCCACATATGTCTGTTCACAGGAGCGGAGAACATCACTTGCCTCAATCTTTCCTCCAATTTCATAGTTTCCTACTTCAACGGCACAGAGTTTGCTCACTTTCCCAAACTCAAGTACCTTGACCTATCTCACAACAGAATCTACATGCATTCAGATTCGGCTTTGAGTGAACTGAAGGAGTTAGAAGTTCTGGATCTGAGTCACAATCAACACTATTTTGAAGTGGCGGGTGTCAGAAACTGTCTTGCATTTCTAGAAAACCTTCAGTTTCTCAAAGTACTCAATCTGAGTTGGAACGAGATCAACATGCTGACCAATAAAACCCTGCAAAGTGACTCTCTCAACGAACTGCAGTTTCAAGGCAATCGATTGGATATCATGTGGAAAAAGCAACGCGGTTACAAAAGTCTTTTTAAATCCCTTTCAAATCTTACACACCTTGATATATCGTATAACAAGCTTAGTGAGATACCAGACGATATCTTCGACTACTTTCCAAAGACGCTGAGATATATTAGCATGAGCAGGAACACGCTCACTGATTTTGTGTGGGAACAGCTCCAAAATTTACCCCAGTTGGAAACTCTGGATCTGAGTAAAAACAAACTGAGCGTAGTCCCTAGGAAACTATCAAAACATACAAGTTCATTGAAGGTCTTAGACTTGAGCCATAATCAGATCTCAAGGTTAAGGTACAGCTTTCTAGAAAATGCCAAAAGCCTTCAGATCCTCAGCTTTGCCTACAACAAGCTGAAGCATTTCAGTGGATCGTCCTTTACAACTGGTAGCAATCACAAGCTGCAAATACTCGATCTGCAGAGAAATCCCATCCACTGCACGTGCAATCTTTTAGACTTCATTCTCTGGTTGGAAAAAAGTGACACGATCCTTCCTCGGCTAGCAACCGATGTCTTATGCGACCTTCCAGAATCCAAACGAGGACATCCGATGATCAGTCTGGACTTTAAAAACGCATGCATCAACAACAGCATTGCTCAGATTTTATATATACTCACTTCGTCAATCATTACGCTTGTTATGTGTACAACCATTGGCATACATGTGTTCTACTGGGACATATCGTACGTTTATAACTTCTGCATGGCCAGAATCAAGAGCTACTATTTGAAGACGAATGATTGCATCTATGATGCTTTTGTTATGTACGACACCAAGGATCCGATGGTGGCAGAGTGGGTGCTCAATCACTTGCGTTTTGAGCTAGAAGATAGAGGAAGACATGTTCGTCCGCTTTGTCTAGAGGAAAGAGATTGGACTCCTGGAATACCAATCATGGATAATCTGAATCTGAGTGTGCACCGGAGTAGGAAGACCATATTTGTGTTGACGGAGGAATTCGTTCACAGTGGGATTTTCAAAATGGCGGCTTTCCTAGCACAACAACGGCTTTTAGAAGAGGGTGTTGATGTGATGGTGTTGGTTTTATTGGAGCCGGTTCTTCGTCAGTCGAGGATATTAAACTTACGACGCTGTCTGTGTGGACACAGTGTGCTGGAGTGGCCGAGAAACCCGGCGGCTGAAGGCTGGTTCTGGCAGAGTTTGAGGAACGCGGTTAGGTTTGAGAGTCAAGGTGTGCAAAGTAAAATGTTTAAAAATTACTTCAACGGATGATGAACTTGTTCCTTTTTTTAAAACAAAGTTAACGAGAAGTTAAAAATGCTTTTCTTAGTTTGAGTTTTTGTCTTGTTTCTAGTCCAAATATCTAAAGCACAGGTGTCAAGGCCAGTTCCAGGAGGGCCGGAGCTCTGCACAGTTTAGTTCCAACCCTAATTAAACACACCTGATTAAACTAATTGAGTGCTTTAGGCTTGTTTGAAACCTACAGATAGGTGTGTTGAAGCAGGGCTGGAACTAAACTCTGCAGGGCTCCGGCCCTCCAGGAATTGACTTTGACACCCCTGATCTAAAGATTCTTAAAATCAAGCAGCATTTTACAGACATGCAAAAAAACTTTTTTTTTTTCAAATTAAAGGTACAGTACATATATCTGACTGCTTGTATTAATGGACAATATTGTATTACAAATGCATATAAAATCTATTTTAAAATGATACATTTTAATTAGAGGTGTAAACCTACACTGGTCTCACAGTTCAGTTCGGTTGCGATTATCATGCCATCGATTCGGTTCACTTTGATATCTCGGTGCATCACGACGCATTGACGATGCTTTTCATACACAATTATATTTTACTTCACAGCACAAGAATTATTGTATTAAATAGGGATGGGCGATATAGCCTAAAATCCATATTGCGATATACATTGCAGCCTCTTGCGATAACGATATATATTGCGATATATAAATTATAATAGAACCATTTCAGAACAGGTTACAGAGACCCTTAGGAAAGCCAAACTGCTATTTTTTGTTAAAGAAATAAAGAAACGTTGCATGTCGTTTTGAGAACATTTATTGTGGAAAAGCAAAACTGTAATTAAACAACACAATGTTGTAGATAAATAAACTAAATGTAGTGCCTTTTAGAAAGAAAGACTTTTCTTTTAAGTCCTTGGTTCCTAAATGCCAAGTTGCAGAGAACAAAAAAACTGGTGTTTAGTTAAGGAACTTACACTGTACTGAAATTACTTCCAGTATTAAATTAGTCAAATAAATTAGTGTATTGCAGATACTTTAAATAAAAACACATTTCTAACCTGCAGCCTAAGGTAACACATTTGATTTTAAACATTTTGTTCTCCTAATGAAATTAGAACTGGTGTCTTGATCTGCTCTTTCTCTCTCTCCCTCTCTCTCTGTCTGCTGTAGTGTTGGTGCTGCTGAGAGATTGAGACGCACCAGACAAAGTTTGATTATAAAGTAATGCAAAAATGAATACAATTAATATCGAAAGCGAAAGCAGATTCTCGTACATGTCCAGGGAAAAGAGAATGTATTGTCACCCCAAATAATGAGCTGGATCAGTCTATTTAGTCTTTGCGCTCTTCTCAAAGCTGCTATAAAGTCAGGACAACAGTTCTGTATACAGCGCGTCTCTGTGGGTCTGCATGCAGAGCATGTGAGTCTGTGGCAGAGGGGTCTCAGTTTCTCGTGAACACAGAACCGGGCCGCCCCAATAATATATCGGCCGCCCAGGTAAAAACTGTGTGGGAAGCGCTGTGTGGGAATCTGTGTGACAAGCCACGATATGCCATGCATGAGGCTCGCAAGTTGTGCGACACGTCGCCATTCGGTGCCATGCGTTGCTTAGTGCTGTTGTTGAGCGCGTCAGCATGTGTTACAGTCACAATAGATTTCCAACGTAATACACCATACGTTAGTGAAGAGCATGTTGTTTTACCGTGGCCGAGTGAATTAAGTTATCAATCGAGCTTATTAAAAAAAGAATTGCACATGTGCGTCTATTTTTTTTGTCGCACTGTCGAGCCCTGTCCGTGTTTATTCAAGATGATGCGTTGCAGCCGGCTGCAGCTTGTTGCTCTTAATTTCGCGGGTAGATTGCGTCATCAAACATGCATTATCGCGATAGTGCAATAGAATTAGAATCTCTATCGTAGGCCAATTTTGTATCGTTTATATCGCATATCGTTTATATCGCCCATTACTAGTATTAAAATGTATAATTTTATATGTATAACATTTCTATGTATTTGTAATCAGTGTTGGGGAGAATACTTTGTAAATGTATTTAGTTACAGAATACAGAATACCTGCTTTAAAATGTATTTTGTAATGTATTCCGTTACTTTGCTTAATCCTGGTACTGTATTCTAAATACTTGGAATACTTGCCCTTAAAACAGCCTTCAAGTCTATTAAATGTCACACTATGCGTTGGTAGCAATTTCTGCAGGAAAACAGAGGGCCTCTAATGCCCATTATTGACTGATAAATAAATAAAACAATATAATTATGTTTATTAAATAATGTTTATTTATCAAAGTGTCAACAAATTCAATTTCTGTTTCTATAATAAAGATAAAAAGTGCTTGAACATAGACAGCATTACTGTCTGTAATGTACAGTATATGTATATAATATGCATTTTGCTTACCCTTTGTATTTCACAGTCTGCCCAGAAGAAGAGATTGCACTGCACTGTCAGGTTTCGCTCACCCCTCTCATTCTTTAAAGAGAAAAAATGCTTGAACTTCCAAGATGTGAATGCATTTTTTCCTTTACTGCTGCTAGAAAGTTGCTTCGGTTGCGGCTCCAACCCCTCGAGCCCCTGGTCTGAATCCTTCATATTTGTACACTCAAGTTAACCAGGGCTGCCAACTTTGGCTAAGGTGTCCCGCCCACATTTGTGTCAGAAAAGCGAACGTAAATTTAAGAAGCGTAAATGAAACCTCTGAAAGCGCAAACGAAACATCAAGCAGCGAATTCACGAACAATGACGGCAAAAAAAAGCAGTTTATTTGAAAATCATGGTTGTTGTCCTGTTGTTCGGTGTTTGCGATCGTCCTTTTTGCTGCGTGAGAAAATGGAGGTGTGGCGTGAGAGCGTGAGAACAGGGTCATTTGCGTGAGTCTCACTGAGTTAACGCTGGTGATTGCAGTCGGGAGTGTAGCTTCTGTTTCTATGGTTTCGGCGGCAATTTAGTAATATTATTATGGGCCAGACACGCATCGCCCTAAGTATTTCAATGGTATTAGGAAAGTAACTGTATTCTAAATACCCTGTTTAAAAATAGTAACTGTAACGGAATTTAGTTACTCATGAATAGTATTCTAAATACGTACCGCCGGTACATGTATTCCGTTACTCCCCAACACTGATTGTAATACAGTTTTGTCCTTTAATACAAGCAGTCAGATATATCTACTGTACCTTTAATTGTATCTGCTCAAAGAAAACACTCATGCATCTGCACTGAACGCATCAAACAAAACTCAAGTACACAAACAGACAACAATTAAACAGGTGAATATTATCCCACTTGCTTTTTGAGTGTTATTGAGTGAGTTTTTAAATGCCTATGATTGGTCACGTGCTCAACAGAAAGGGCTGCGATTGGCTCTAACGCTCTGGTGCTGTTCACCGATGAGTGACACTGATAAACGGATGCAGCGATCACAGCTGATCCATGATAGACTTGGTGGAGAAAACCTGCTCTGCAGACACGCTCGAGTCTGGATCCACAAGTATCGCAATAACAGCCGAGAGGAGAGGAAACGTTATGCCAGCAGGTCAAACGGGCCACAGAGAGAGAAATGGAGTTTACTTTCATTTTCTCCATGGGAGTAAAATAGGGGCTTCTGTTGTAACTTTAGTGTCAGTGAAAGACTGTCCAGCAAACACACAAGCAGTGATTTGTGCAGTTTAATTACTTGCGCTCGCCTTCTTCGCCATAGTACACATCGCGCATAGGAGATAAATGATTAGCACGTAATAAGCGGTTAGGATCTATTACTGAACCAATACCGAACTGTCCGCATCAAAGTGCACCGAAGAAATAATTAATTTTAACACCTCTAATTTTAATACAAGAATTCTTGTGCTGTGAAGTAAAATATCAAATTGTGTATGAAAAGCATCGTCAATGCACCGTGATGCACCAAGATATCGAATTTAATCGAATCGATGGCATGATAATTGTAACCGAACCGTGAGACCAGTGTAGGTTCACACCTCTAATTTTTGTACATTTAAAGGCAGTGTGTATTTTTGGCCACTAGAGGGTGTGTATTAACAACAAACAAAGGCATAGTTTGATGACGGTGCAGTGACTAAGTGTGGAATCATGGGAGTTTATCTTCCTACAGGACTCCAGCAGAAATCACGGTGATGATGAATAATGTATTTAGCACTTATAATCATGTTAGTATGAAGCAGAGTAAGCTGGAAGTTGTGAAACTAAATGAGAGAAACACTTAACTAAATACTGATGAGAGAGGAGCACGACGTGGCACGAAATCAGCAGGGCTTTTAATATGCCACAGTCCAGCACTTTCGGTTCCAAAGCAGCGCTGTTTTATCATACTAAATACATTTTAGGGTTCTGTATTAATTCTGTGCAGTTAAATAAAACACACAACATATCAAATTGTATTTGCTGGTTCCCTTTTATATATATATATAAACCAAATCAGAAATGAAGGGTGTGTGACGTATAAGAACACGCTCTGTCTTACTAGTTAAAGGGCCACGAAACCCCCTGTCTCAGCAGGGTGTTTTCACACCTCTGTTTTGAAAAAAGTCAGGAAAGTTGGGCGTGTCCAGCTCTGGGAGTGTGGGAGTGTCGGGGGAGGGAAAGAGGGAAGGATTTGCATAGAAGGGAGTTTCCATTTGGGCACGTGCTAAGTTTCACAGGCAAAACAAACACACAGAGGCTGATTTGATACCGCACGGCGAATGGGAGAAAAAAATCCTCCACATTTCTCTGTAACTTATGTACTCGGTAGGTAGCGTCAGAAAGCCGTGTGTGTATAGACTATCCTGTCACAAAATGCAGCGAAAATCCTGCACGACGGGAATAGTTTGTGTTTACATGTTTACACTTGGAGAGCAGCATTTAAACAAAGGGCAGTCCACTGCAAACACTTACCAAATCTGTAGACAGACAATCAAACTGGAGCTGTGTCTTTTTATTAAAAGGAGACGAGCGGCAAATCCAGATTTCACCATTTCCAGATGAGAAAAAGCTCTCGGGTAAAAATGTTCCTTACAAACGCATTTCTGTCGCGTGTCGCGTGCACTGTAATCCACACGTGAGTCAAGCTGCTCTCTCATAGAGGGAAAATGAAAACAAAACCTTCGTTGCAGCACACTAATAAACGCAACACCTAGGACTCTTGTCTCCAAATTCTCGCTCTTTCACTTGTTTTGGCAACACAACGTGGCGTCTCTCTGCCGTCTGAACACTGTAAACTGGTAAACAGTCTCCGGAGCTATCATGCATATTAATGAAGTTTCACGTCATACACAATAGAGCGCGCTGATTGGTTTGAAGCACGTCTTTCTCATGAATTAATGCCGCACACTCAGAGACGTCACTATATCCTCGAAAAGACAGACAGCCACTCTCCACTCTGGATTTACCCCTATGTATCTCATGGCCGTGACGCAGCTTCAAAAATTCGTTTCAAACCGGAAGAACGAATTTGCTCAAAATAACGCAAAAACAACCAATTTTCACTTTTTAGTGCAATATATGTGTCCTAATAGTGTTTATAGCAGCGTGGGACACAGATATGACTGTCAACAGCTCAAAAAATGTGTTTTGGTGTTTCGTGACCCTTTAAAACTGCTTATTTATCTGGATTTGAACATTATTTGGGATTATGTACACACGGCAGCACATCATATAACACGGTTCTAGTGGTTTTTGGATATGCTATTGAAATAAATCTTACGTGTTTGACAATTTAATCTAATTAAATAATAATAATTCCTTACGTTTATATAGCTCTTTTCTGGACACTCAAAGTGCTTTACACATTGGGGGAATCTCCTCATCCACCCCCAGTGTGCAGCATCCACCTGGATGATGCGACAGCAGTCATATTGCACCAGACCGCACACCACACACCAGCTGATTGGTGATGATGAGTGATGAAGCCAATTATGATATGGGGATGGTTCGGTGGCCATGATGGACAGAGGCCAGGATGCCGGGGTAAACCCCTACTCTTTTTTTTTCGAAGGACATCCTGGGATTTTTAATGAGCACAGAGAGTCAGGACCTCGGTTTAACGTCTCATCCGAAAGACGGCGCTCACTGAGTAGTATAGAGTCCCCTTCACTATACTGGGGCATTAGGACCCACACAGACCGAATGTTGAGCGCCCCCTGCTGGCCTCACTAACACCACTTCCAGCAGCAACCTAGCTTTCCCATGTGGTCTCCCATCCAGATACTGACCAGGTGCAGCCCTGCTCAGCTTCAGCAAAGACCATGTGAGAGTTGCAGAGAGCTAGCTGCCGGTTAATCAACCTCCCTTAAAGGGGATCTATTATGCCCCTTTTTACAAGATGTAAAACAAGTCTCTGATGTCCCTAGAGTGTGGATTGAAGTTTTAGCTGAAAATAGCACGCGGATAATGTTTTGTAACTCTCTGAAACTGACCCTTTTATGCTGCGTTCACACCAGACGCGGAACGCGCGGCTAAATCGCGCTATTCGCGTGTAAATAGACGCGTGAACATTTGAGTTTACTCGCTTCATTCGCGCGTCACACTCCGCTTCATTCGCGCGTCAAATTCACTTCAGAACAGACGCGGATTCGCGTCATGAGCAGGGCTTCTGTCTGCCCGGTGACTGTAGCTTCGTTGCTAAATGGCTAACATGGATTTTATTGATAAAATAACTGTGTTCATGTGCTTTATAAAGGCTGAAAAACAGCGTCGATACGTTTGGACCAGTGTCTGAGTCCACTCGATACTTTCAGAGGTGCACCCAGCTCTGTGAGCTCATAAACTCCTCCAGAAACTTAACCTGGATGACGGAGGCTTCTGACTGAGTCAAGCTCAGTTTGATGAACTGTTGTCGGTGTCGGCTGGAGGATTTCCCCCGGACACCAGCAACAGGTGCTACGTCACAATCATGCCCCCACAAGAGCAAGCTCCTGATTGGTTAACGCGGCGCGAATGTCCGCAGAACTTCAGATTTTTGAACTCGAGCGATTCGCGCGTTAAGCGCGTCAAACGCTCAATTCGCGCCCACACCATTCGCGTGTATCGCGCCATCTGCGCCGCGCCATTCTCGCAATTCGCGTCATTCGCGCCACGCCATTCGCGTGTATCGCGCCGCAGGATGCCTATTCGCGCGTTTGCATTGACTTAACAGGTAAATCACTCGCGCTTAACGCTTCTTCCGCGTCTGGTGTAAACGCAGCATTAGTCTTTGATCCTAATTGTGGCGTTTTGGTAACTGTCGCTTTAAATTCAAATGAGATTGTGCTCTTTTCAGAAGAGGGTGGAGCTACAAATGCCTGTGTGTCAGCATAGTGGCAGATTTTTAAAACAAGACTAAAGTAATATGCTAATGAAGAAGAGATGGTCACTAGTGGGTGGAGCTTTCCCCCTCTGATGACACGTACAAAGAGAGAATGTCAATCAAAGTGTTTCTGCAGACGGCTTAATCAAACCTGATTAGAACAAATACAATAATACATGTTTACCATTAGAAGCTGGTTATACTTATACTGTACACTGCTGACACACAACTGTGTTTAAACTCCTTATTGAAATTATTTTTGCATAATAGCTCTCCTTTAAGTTTCAGTAATGGTAAAATTAGAGTCACACATTCATACGGGAAACTTTGTATTGTACTTTTTCAGCATGGTGAAATATTTTATTTTATCACTGTTACAACACAAACACACAGCTACTCTCCAGCTCTCTATACTTCCCTTCTCCTTTTTCATCTTTTATTCATCGTGAAACCAGTGATGAAAAATTCATCACTTCAGGCAATGAAATGAATGCAAAATGAAAAGTGTGGGCGTATATAAAAGGGTGAGAGCAGGAATGTCTCTATCTAGGGTGACGCCGGCACAAGGTACAGATCACGGTCAGGGCGGTGGATTCGGGAGAACAACTCTCGCTATGTCAATAAACCAGATGAACTTCTGATGGACCCGTTTCATTTATAGCTACTACACTATGCATTTGTTAAACAATATTTATTACTAAAATGTTATTAATATTAGTGCTGGGCAAAGATGAATCACGATCCAAAATAAAAGTTTGTTTTGACACAGGTTAAGGTTAATTACGTTAACTAGGCAGGTTAGGGTAATTAGTTTTGTATATCGATGGTTTATTCTAGACTATCGGAAAAATATAGCTTAAAGGAGCTACTAATATTGTGCTTAATATGGTTCTTAAAAAATTCAAAACTGCTTTTATTCTAGCCGAAATAAAACAAATAAGACTTTCTCTAGAAGAAAAAATATTATCAGACAAACTGTGAAAATTTCCTTGCTCTGTGTGTTAAACATCATTTGGAAAATATTTTTAAAAAGAAAACAAAATTCAAAGGGGGGCGAATAATTCTGACTTTAACTGTGTATTTGATTACAGGTTAATAGGACTACACCATGTTATTTTGTACACTTTAAAAATATGACACAAAACATGACTTTCAACTCGTATATATGGTCTTTCAGCAACAAACACACCTTGAATTATACTGCATACTGTTAATATGTTAATCCTTGTCAGGTCAATTGTCTAAAATGTACCCAATTTCCACAGAATACCTCAATCAGAAGTGATGCAATCGAGTTTGTCTAACAAAAGCCCCATTCACAGTGTGTAGTATGCAGTAGCCAGTATATAATAATGCTGTTTGTAGCTCATAGTGCTTACCTCCTTTGGCTGAAGTCGAAAGTGTTGGTATGTTTGCAGTTCTGCGCATGCCCTGTAGCCTTCAGAGAGAGCTTTAGTTTTCAGTGATGTTAATGCAGGTACATCGATACATCCCGTATGTTGATGAAGCTTGGATGTGTTCCATTGTTCTCTACATACAAATAAAACACACACTTTTGCGAGTGGCTCGGGATGTAATATGTACGCTCAGCTCGCGCCAATTTAGACTAATAAACGCGCGCAAACATTACAGCACGTTTATCGCATATTAAAAAGGCGGACATTTTGGTTTTCAAATACCTAATGGGCGGCCGCGGCTATAAATTACAAACAATATAAATAAAAATTAAGGAATCTGTGTCAACCAGGCAAGCAAAATTTCACTTTTCCTTTTCAAGTGTGCCACAGGCCATGACAAACGACCTACGTCGTCGACACGTCGCGCTGACGTCACTTCATGTTTAACGAAAATGAATCATGTTAAGATACTAAGAACATTTGTTTTTTAACATTGTGTATATATATATATATATATATATATATATATATATATATATGAATTTCTATTTTATAATTACTAATATAATTTTATTATTAGTTTTATTCACATCATAATTTTATATTAAATTAATCTTAAGGCATCATTAAGAACCGTTATGTTTTTATGTATAGCTACACTCACCGGCCAATTTATTAGGTACACCTTAGTACCAAGTTGGACCCCCTTTTGCCTTCAGACCTGCCTTAATCCTTCATGTCATAGATTCAACAAAGGTACTAGAAATATTCCTCAGAGATTTTGCTCCATATTGACATGATAGCATCACACAGTTGCTGCAGATTTATCGGCTGCACATCCATGATGCCAATCTCCCATTCCACCACATCCCAAAGGTGCTCTATTGGAATGAGCTCTGGTGACTGTGGAGGCCATTTGAGTACAGTGAACTCATTGTCATGTTCAAGACCCCAGTCTGAGATGATTGGCGCTTTATGACATGGTGCGTTATCCTGCTGAAAGTAGCCATCAGAAGATGGAGACACTGTGGTCATAAAGGGATGGACATGGTCAGCGACAATACTCAGGTAGGCTGTGGCGTTCACACGATGCTCAATTGGTACTAATGGGTCCAAATTGTGCCAAGAAAATATCCCCCACACCATCACACCACCAGCAGCAGCCTGAACTGTTTATACAAGGCAGGATGGATCCATGCTTTTATGTTGTTGATGCCAAACTCTGACCCGACCATCTGAATGTGGCAGCAGAAATGGAGACTCATCAGACCAGGCAACGTTTCTCCAATCTTCTATTGTCCAGTTTTGGTGAGCCTGTGTGAATTGTAGCCTCAGTTTCCTGTTCTTAGCTGACAGGAGCGGCACCCGGTGTGGTCTTCTGCTGCTGTAGCCCATCCGCCTCAAGGTTGGACGTGTTGTGTGTTCAGAGATGCTCTTCTGCAGACCTCGGTTGTATCAAGTGATTATTTGAGTTACTGTTGCCTTTCTATCAGCTGAACCAGTCTGGCCATCCTCTGACCTCTAGCATCAACAAGGCATTTGCGCCCACAGAACTGCCGCTCACTGGATATTTTCTCTTTTTCTGACCATTCTCTGATGGAGATGGTTGTTTGTGAAAATCCCAGTAGATCAGCAGTTTCTAAAATACTCAGAGCAGCCCGTCTGGCAGCAACAACCATGCCACGTTCAAAGTCACTTAAATCCCCTTTCTTCCCCATTCTGATGCTCAGTTTGAACTGCAGCAGATCATCTTGACCATGTCTACACGCCTAAATGCATTGAGCTGCTGCCATGTGATTGGCTGATTAGAAATTTGCGTTAACGAGCAGTTGGACAGCTGTACCTAATAAAGTGGCCGGTGAGTGTATATCTTAAATACTAATGCAAAATAAAGTAAAAGTAAAAGTATTTAATAAATAAAGTAAATACTAAAAAACACTGGATAATATTATTTATATGTACAGCTTTGGAAAATTTAGGAGACCGCTTGAATAATTTTTTTGAGTAATTTTTTTATTTAGTTTTTACTGGTTTTCACTGGTTTTACTTGTGGGCGACACGGTGGCTCAGTGGTTAGCACTGTCACCTCACAGCAAAAAGGTCGCTGGTTTGAGTCCCAGCTGGGTCAGTTGGCATTTCTGTGTGGAGTTTGCATGTTCTCCCCGTGTTGGCGTGGGTTTCCTCCGGGTGCTCCGGTTTCCCCCACAGTCCAAACACATGCGCTATAGGGGAATTGATGAACTAAACTAGCCATAGTGTATGAGTGTGTGTGTGTGTGAATCAGTGTGTATGGGTGCTTCCCAGTACTAGGGTGCAGCTGGAAGGGCATCTCCTGCATAAAACATTTGCTGGAATAGTTGGTGGTTCATTCCACTGTGGCGACCCCTGATAAATAAAGGGACTAAGCTGAAGGAAAATGAATGAATGAAAATGATTAGATAATTCATGAATTGTCTCAATAGTGTGCTCTTTATACAGTTCAGCAGAGGTGTGTGTGTGTGTGTGTGAGTGTGAGTGTGTGAGTGGTACAGGACTGCGCTCTATAGGGAACGCAGCTGTCAGCACACAGATTTGGCCCTCAGCAGCCCACAGCGGCCCCAGCAGTGCACGCTCCAGTGTAATGAGACACAGCCCGAGTGAGTGCCGTGAATGACACACAGCCACACACACACACACACACACACGTTTGACAACTCCCTCGTCTCCTGCTCACAGTACGAGCACAAACAAAATGAGCTTTCTTTATTTATCAGCTCTCTTCTGTAGATGAAGAGTCTCCGCTTGTGTGTGCTGTGCAGCGCTGGGGCCCGCAGAGACACCACTGAAGAGTGTGTGTGTGTGTGTGTGTGTGTGTGTGTGTGTGTTTGTATGTGTAAGAGAGAGAGAGAGAGAGAGAGAGGGAGAGGAAGACTCAGCCAGTGAATGTGTGTGTGTGTGTGTGCGTGTGTGCGTGTGTGTGTGTGTATGTCTGTTATTGAGTGTGTGTATGTGTTTGAATGAGTGTGTTTGTTTGAGCGTGTGTGTGTGATAATATGACTAAATTAATGTGTGTGTGTGTGTGTGTGTGTGTGTGTGTGTGTGTGTGTGTGTGTGTGCACATTTCAGTGTGTGTGAGAGAGAGAATCAGAGAGTGAGTTAGTGTGTGTGTGTGTGTGTGTGTGTGTGTGTGTGTGTGTATATGTGTGTGTCTATGTCTGTGTGTGCATGTGTGACCACGTGAGTGAGTGAATAAATGTGTGTGTGTGCACATTTCAGTGAGTGTGTGTGTGTGAGAGAGTCAGCGAGTGAGTTAATTAGTGTGTGTGTGCACATTTCAGTGTGTGTGAGAGAGAATCAGCGAGTGAGCTTGTGTGTGTGTGTATATATGTGTGTGTCTATGTCTGTGTGTGCATGTGTGACCACGTGAGTGAGCGAATAAATGTGTGTGTGTGTGCACATTTCAGTGAGTGTGTGTGTGAGAGAGAGTCAGCGAGTGAGTTAGTGAGTGTGTGTGTGTGTGTGTGTCCATGTGTTGTTTGAGAGTGTGTGTGCTTAAGTGAGTGTATGTGTGGGTTAGTGCGTGCGAACAAGTGTGTTTGAGTGAGTGTGTTTGTTTGAGCGGGTGTGTGTGTGTGTGTGTGTGTGTGTGCACATTTCAGTGTGTGTGAGAGAGAGAATCAGCGAGTGAGTTAGTGTGTGTGTGTGTGTGTGTGTGTGTGTGTGTGTGTGTGTGTGTGTGTGTGTGTGTGTGTGTGTGTGTGTGTGTGTGTGTGTGTGTATATGTGTGTGTCTATGTCTGTGTGTGCATGTGTGACCACGTGAGTGAGTGAATAAATGTGTGTGTGTGCACATTTCAGTGAGTGTGTGTGTGTGTGTGTGCACATTTCAGTGTGTGTGAGAGAGAATCAGCGAGTGAGCTTGTGTGTGTGTGTATATATGTGTGTGTCTATGTCTGTGTGTGCATGTGTGACCACGTGAGTGAGCGAATAAATGTGTGTGTGTGTGCACATTTCAGTAAGTGTGTGTGTGAGAGAGAGTCAGCGAGTGAGTTAGTGAGTGTGTGTGTGTGTGTGTGTGTGTGTGTCCATGTGTTGTTTGAGAGTGTGTGTGCTTAAGTGAGTGTATGTGTGGGTTAGTGCGTGCGAACAAGTGTGTTTGAGTGAGTGTGTTTGTTTGAGCGGGTGTGTGTGTGTGTGTGTGTGTGTGTGTGTGCACATTTCAGTCTGTGTGAGAGAGAGAATCAGCGAGTGAGTTAGTGAGTGTGTGTGTGTGTGTGTGTGTGTGTCCATGTGTTGTTTGAGAGTGTGTGTGCTTAAGTGAGTGTATGTGTGGGTTAGTGCGTGCGAACAAGTGTGTTTGAGTGAGTGTGTTTGTTTGAGCGGGTGTGTGTGTGTGTGTGTGTGTGTGTGTGTGAGAGAGAGAATCAGCGAGTGAGTTAGTGTGTGTGTGTGTGTGTGTGTGTATATATGTGTGTGTCTATGTCTGTGTGTGCATGTGTGACCACGTGAGTGAGTGAATAAATGTGTGTGTGTGCACATTTCAGTGAGTGTGTGTGTGTGAGAGAGTCAGCGAGTGAGTTAATTAGTGTGTGTGTGCGTGTGTGTGTGTGTGTGTGTGCACATTTCAGTGTGTGTGAGAGAGAATCAGCGAGTGAGCTTGTGTGTGTGTGTATATATGTGTGTGTCTATGTCTGTGTGTGCATGTGTGACCACGTGAGTGAGCGAATAAATGTGTGTGTGTGTGCACATTTCAGTGAGTGTGTGTGTGAGAGAGAGTCAGCGAGTGAGTTAGTGAGTGTGTGTGTGTGTGTGTGTCCATGTGTTGTTTGAGAGTGTGTGTGCTTAAGTGAGTGTATGTGTGGGTTAGTGCGTGCGAACAAGTGTGTTTGAGTGAGTGTGTTTGTTTGAGCGGGTGTGTGTGTGTGTGTGTGTGTGTGTGCACATTTCAGTGTGTGTGAGAGAGAGAATCAGCGAGTGAGTTAGTGTGTGTGTGTGTGTGTGTGTATATATGTGTGTGTCTATGTCTGTGTGTGCATGTGTGACCACGTGAGTGAGTGAATAAATGTGTGTGCACATTTCAGTGAGTGTGTGTGTGTGTGAGAGAGTCAGCGAGTGAGTTAATTAGTGTGTGCGTGCGTGTGTGTGTGTGTGTGTGCACATTTCAGTGTGTGTGAGAGAGAATCAGCGAGTGAGCTTGTGTGTGTGTGTATATATGTGTGTGTCTATGTCTGTGTGTGCATGTGTGACCACGTGAGTGAGCGAATAAATGTGTGTGTGTGTGCACATTTCAGTGAGTGTGTGTGTGAGAGAGAGTCAGCGAGTGAGTTAGTGAGTGTGTGTGTGTGTGTGTGTGTGTGTGTCCATGTGTTGTTTGAGAGTGTGTGTGCTTAAGTGAGTGTATGTGTGGGTTAGTGCGTGCGAACAAGTGTGTTTGAGTGAGTGTGTTTGTTTGAGCGGGTGTGTGTGTGTGTGTGTGTGTGCACATTTCAGTCTGTGTGAGAGAGAGAATCAGCGAGTGAGTTAGTGAGTGTGTGTGTGTGTGTGTGTGTGTGTGTGTCCATGTGTTGTTTGAGAGTGTGTGTGCTTAAGTGAGTGTATGTGTGGGTTAGTGCGTGCGAACAAGTGTGTTTGAGTGAGTGTGTTTGTTTGAGCGGGTGTGTGTGTGTGTGTGTGTGTGTGTGAGAGAGAGAATCAGCGAGTGAGTTAGTGTGTGTGTGTGTGTGTGTGTGTGTATATATGTGTGTGTCTATGTCTGTGTGTGCATGTGTGACCACGTGAGTGAGTGAATAAATGTGTGTGTGTGCACATTTCAGTGAGTGTGTGTGTGTGAGAGAGTCAGCGAGTGAGTTAATTAGTGTGTGTGTGCGTGTGTGTGTGTGTGTGTGTGTGCACATTTCAGTGTGTGTGAGAGAGAATCAGCGAGTGAGCTTGTGTGTGTGTGTATATATGTGTGTGTCTATGTCTGTGTGTGCATGTGTGACCACGTGAGTGAGCGAATAAATGTGTGTGTGTGTGCACATTTCAGTGAGTGTGTGTGTGTGTGAGAGAGTCAGCGAGTGAGTTAATTAGTGTGTGCGTGCGTGTGTGTGTGTGTGTGTGCACATTTCAGTGTGTGTGAGAGAGAATCAGCGAGTGAGCTTGTGTGTGTGTGTATATATGTGTGTGTCTATGTCTGTGTGTGCATGTGTGACCACGTGAGTCAGCGAATAAATGTGTGTGTGTGTGCACATTTCATTGAGTGTGTGTGTGAGAGAGAGTCAGCGAGTGAGTTAGTGAGTGTGTGTGTGTGTGTGTGTGTGTGTGTGTGTGTGTGTGTGTGTGTGTGTGTGTGTGTGTGTGTGTGTGTGTGTGTGTGTGAGCATATGAGTAAATGAATGTGTGTGTGTGTGTGTGTGTGTGTGTGTGTGTGTGTGTGTGTGTGTGTGTGTGTGTGTGTGTGTGTGTGTGTGTGTGTGTGTGTGTGTGTGTGTGTGTGTGTGTGTGTGTGTGTGTGTGTGTGTGTGTGCTTTATTAAAGAGAACATGCTAGTGGTTCATTAGCTGTACTTTGATGTGGTGAGTTCACATCTCTCTGGTAAACTGATGATTGTGTTTCACTGGCTGATACTGACACACACACACACACACACACACACATACACACAGTGATCCTCCACAGCTCCAGATGCCGCTGAGACGTGACTGGAAAGCAGCATCAGGAGCATCGAGGCTCTGTTTCATCTACTCGGTTCATCAACAGGCCAGTGAAATCAGCGCGCGCGCGCGCACACACACACACACACACACACACACACACACACAAGACAAATCTGCTGTGACTTTACTGCTAATTTTGAGTTTGGCAACACGGTGGCGCAGTGGGTAGCACAATCGCCTCACAGCAAGAAGGTCACTGATTCGAGTCCCGGCTGGGTCAGTTGGTGTTTCTGTGTGGAGTTTGCATGTTCTCCCCGTGTTGGCGTGGGTTTCCTCCTGGTGCTCCGGTTACCCCCACAGACCAAACACATGTACTATAGAGGAATTGAATAAGCTAAATTGGCTGTAATGTATGTGTGTGAATGAGTGTGTATGGGTGTTTCCCAGTGATGGAAGGGCATCAACTGCGTAAAACATATGCTGGATAAGTTGGCGGTTCATTCCGCTGTGGCGACCCAAGATTAATAAAGGGACTAAGCTGAAAAGAAAATGAATGAATGAATAAAGAGAGTTTTAAAAAGAAACGACGCTTCGCTTTTTCAAATTAAAATGACAAAATTCATCATGTTAAATTATTATTTATTTTATATGCAAAAATATATTATAATTTTTCTTACAATATGTGATCCGGAAATATTTCAGTCAATCATCATTTTACTCTGCAAGCTAATCTGTTATGTACATCAATGCATAATGTTAAATATGAATTTTATAATAAATTAATATTTTTTTTATGTACCAAAATAATGTTTTCAAATCTAATTCAATGTAAAAATTGTGTACAAATTAAATTCAACTAATATTTATTTTATATACAAAGCATTACTATTTTTCTTACTATATGTGATCTGGACACATTTCCATTGTTTTGTACATTAATATTTATTATTAAACATTAATTGAATATTTAAATAATATTTTTTTCATATGCAAAATAATGTCCTTTTTCTTACCATATGTGATCTGGACATATTTCAGTCATTCATAATTTTACTTTACAAGCTAATCTGTTTTGTACATTAATATTTCATGTTAAATATGAATTTAATATAAAATTTATATTTATTTTATATATGAAAATAATGTAAAACAAAAACTAAAAAAACTAAATTCAATATAAAAATTAAGTGTAAAGATTCGATTTAATTAATGTTTATTTTATATGCAAAACAATATTTTTTTTTCTTATATGTGATTTGGACATATTCCTATGTTTTGTACATTAATATTTATTATTAAATATTCATTTAATATTTAATTAATATTTATTTCATATGCAAAATATGCTTATCATGATGTGATATAGGTCCATGATTCATAAGTTTACTTTACAAGCTAATCTGATTTGTACATTCATATTCATTCATTTATTTTCTTGTCGGCTTAGTCCCTTTATTAATCCGGGGTCGCCACAGCGGAATGAATCGCCAACTTATCCAGCACGATTTTACGCAGCGGATGCCCTTCCAGCCGCAACCCATCTCTGGGAACATCCACACACTCATTCACACTCATACACTACGGACAATTTAGGTTACCCAATTCACCTGTACTGCATGTCTTTGGACTGTGGGGGAAACCGGAGCACCCGGAGGAAACCCACGCGAATGCAGGGAGAACATGCAAACTCCACACAGAAACGCCAACTGACCCAGCCCAACCGAGGTTCAAACCTGCGACCCAGCGACGTTCTTGCTGTGAGGCGACAGCACTACCTACTGCGCCACTGCATCGCCCTACATTCATATTAGTACCTAGAATATCAAAGTCGAGTAAAGGAGGCAGATCCTTCTCATTTATGGCTACTAAACTCTGGAATAGCCTTCCTGATAATGTCCGAGGCTCAGACACACTCTCGCTCTTCAAAACTAGATTAAAGACCTATCTTTTTAGCAAAGCATACACTCAGTGCATTACATAGCGGTATGATGCATGATGTGCCCCACACATGATTTTGGTTCTTGTTTATATACACTATGAACAGCAGCTACGCTAATTATTCTCCTTATTCTGTATTTCCACCTGGGGATACTCATCCCGAGGCCCTCAGACTATGCAGTGCCACTGATGCGATCCGAGACCAGCGACGAGATGATCCCAAGGTTTTCATAATCCTGGACCAGGCCGTATCCTGAGCAGCTGCTGTGGTGGTCATCGTGGAGTGAGAGCATGAGACTGACTCCTGTGACGCTCCAAGGACAGACGAGTCTTCGCTGAGGTTCAGCTTCCTGTGCCTAGACTGCAGCTCTGCACAAGACGTTTGGCCATAGGGGAAATGGTCGTGCCCAACTGAGCCAGGTTTCTCTCGAGGTTTTTAAATTCTTCACTTTCGCCAATTGGTGAAGTTTTTTCCTCGCCGCTGTCGCCACTGGCTTGCATGGTTCGGGATCTGTAGAGCTGCGCATCGATGGATTTGCTCTTCAGTGTTTGGACTCTCAGTAGTGATTATTAACCCACACTGAACTGAGCTAAACTGAGCTGAACTTAATCTCTGAAAACTGAACTGACACTGTTTCAAATTACTATAATCTTCTATGTGAAGCTGCTTCGACACAATCTACATTGTATAAGCGCTATACAAATAAAGATGAATTGAATTAAATGAATATTTAATATTAATTGAATATTCAATTTATATTTATTTCATATGCAATATAATGCCTGTCAGCAACAGCAGAGAGGTGAAGCAGGTGAGTGCTGTAGCAGAGGGAGAGCGATCTCACACACAGTTCATATGGTAAGTTCAGCTCTTCAGTAAACACCAATTTAATAATAGCCACTTCCCTTAATCGGATATACTGTATTTGCATCCACAGGGGAAAGAGGACATCCACGGAAGAGCACATGAGAATTCAGGAGAGTCATCGAGGAGAACCATCCGACTTTGATTCCAGCCGGCGAGTGAATGAATGAGGTGTGTATACAGTATAGAGTGAGCTGGTGATTGCAGATGCAGGTGTGGGTGATTAGTAGTCTGGTGAGGGTTCACGTGTGTGGTGTGCGGTGACTGGGACTGCAGCAGTGGTGTAGTCCTAAAAAAAAGGTGGTGTACTATTACCCACCCAACCCAAATTTTTAAAGTAGGCAAAGAAACGACGAAAGTCAATGTTTGTTTGATTCATTAGCAATATATATTTATTCCACATAAGTTACCTGTAACTTTTGACTTTCACAGAAGGTAAAACAAATACTATGAAAGTCAATGGTTACAGTTTTCCAGCTTTCTTCAAAAAACAGGGAGTGCAGAATTATTAGGCAAGTTGTATTTTTGAGGATTAATTTTATTATTGAACATTAACCATGTTCTCAATGAACCCAAAAAACTCATTAATATCAAAGCTGAATATTTTTGGTAGTTTTTAGTTTGTTTTTAGTTTGAGCTATTTTAGGAGGATATCTGTGTGTGCAGGTGACTATTACTGTGCAGAATTATTAGGCAACTTAACAAAAAACAAATATATACCCATTTCAATGATTTATTTTCACCAGTGAAACCAACATAACATCTCAACATTCACAAATATACATTTCTGACATTCAAAACAAAAACAAAAACAAATCAGTGACCAATATAGCCACCTTTCTTTGCAAGGACACTCAAAAGCCTGCCATCCATGGATTCTGTCAGTGTTTTGATCTGTTCACCATCAACATTGCGTGCAGCAGCAACCACAGCCTCCCAGACACTGTTCAGAGAGCTGTACTGTTTTCCCTCCTTGTAAATCTCACATTTGATGATGGACCACAGGTTCTCTATGGGGTTCAGAGCAGGTGAACAAGGAGGCCATGTCATTAGTTTTTCTTCTTTTAGACCCTTTCTTGCCAGCCACGCTGTGGAGTACTTGGACACGTGTGATGGAGCATTGTCCTGCATGAAAATCATGTTTTTCTTGAAGGATGCAGACTTCTTCCTGTACCACTGCTTGAAGAAGGTGTCTTCCAGAAACTGGCAGTAGGACTGGGAGTTGAGCTTGACTCCATCCTCAACCCGAAAAGGCCCCACAAGCTGATCTTTGATGATACCAGCCCAAACCAGTACTCCACCTCCACCTTGCTGGTGTCTGAGTCGGACTGGAGCTCTCTGCCCTTTACCGATCCAGCCACGGGCCCATCAAGACTCACTCTCATTTCATCAGTCCATAAAACCTTAGAGAAATCAGTCTTGAGATATTTCTTGGCCCAGTCTTGACGTTTCAGCTTGTGTGTCTTGTTCAGTGGTGGTGGTTTTTCAGCCTTTCTTACCTTGGCCATGTCTCTGAGTATTGCACACCTTGTGCTTTTGGGCACTCCAGTGATGTTGCAGCTCTGAAATATGGCAAAACTGGTGGCAAGTGGCATCTTGGCAGCTGCACGCTTGACTTTTCTCAGTTCATGGGCAGTTTATTTTGCGCCTTGGTTTTTCCACACGCTTCTTGCGACCCTGTTGACTATTTTGAATGAAACGCTTGATTGTTGGATGATCACGCTTCAGAAGCTTGGCAATTTTAAGAGTGCTGCATCCCTCTGCAAGATATCTCACTATTTTTGACTTTTCGGAGCCTGTCAAGTCCTTCTTTTGACCCATTTTGCCAAAGGAAAGGAAGTTGCCTAATAATTATGCACACCTGATATAGGGTGTTGATGTCATTAGACCACACCCCTTCTCATTACAGAGATGCACATCACCTAATATGCTTAATTGGTAGTAGGCTTTCGAGCCTATACAGCTTGGAGTAAGACAACATGCATAAAGAGGATGATGTGCTCAAAATACTCATTTGCCTAATAATTCTGCACTGCCTGTATATTCTTTTGTGTTCAACAGAATAAAAAAAGACAAACCGATTTAAAACAAGGTTGAGTAAATGATGACAATAAAATTTTTTGGGGGTGAATTGTCCATATAAAAAGGAAAAATATTTCAACAAATTTGTTTATTTTAAAGCGAGATGCTAATGGTCTAATCTGTGGTTTGCTGATTAAATGAAAAACGAGTTGAAAACGGAGTGGCTTAAGTCTCCCGCCATTTTCATATCAAATTTAAAGGGGCCTGAGTAGTGTACAGTTCATGAGGTAACCGTAAAAGTTTTAGGGGGGGCTGAATAGAAATATAGAGGGGCTAAAGCGATGCCCATGCTGTTTATAATTTGACCTGAATGTTTCAGTGAGATATCATTCAGTTTGCTTGTCGTCGTCTTCGAAAAACTCTGCTACGGTCGTCAGGGGGCGGGGAATGGCGCAAGTTAAAGATGTACCAATTGCAACAAATTAAGATGCAAGTTAAAAAACATTTGGTATACAGTTAAAGGGGACGCAAATACACATAAATTAGGGAAGTTTAATCAGCAAAACAAGTGAGTATACTGAGGGTATACGCAACTACTGATCCTCAGAAGTCATAATACCCGAACAGCTTGTGGAAAAAGGTAGGCATACGGAGTATACGTGAGTATACCCCCGACTACACCACTGGACTGCGGGCGCGAGCAGGGCGTGACAATGTCATTTTTCCTACTATATGTGTTTAATATTAAGTATTATTTGAATATTAAATTAATATTATTATATGCAAAATAACGTTTATTAAGAGTAAAAATTAAATGCAAAAAATAAGTGTCAAATTTTAATTCAATTAATATTTATTTTATATGCAAAACATGTCATTTTTATCATGATGTGATCTGGACATATTTTCACGACTCATATTTTACTTTACAAGAGAGTCTGTCAATATGCTTTAATCACACCCATCCCCCCCACATCCTCCGCTCGTTCTACACCTGCACTGTGGAGAGCATCCTCACTGGCTGCATCACCACCTGGTACGGAAACAGCACCAGCAGCAATCGCAAAGGTCTACATAGGATCGTGCGAACTGCTGGACGCGTAGTAGGAGGTGAGCTTCCCTCCCTCCAGGACATCTATACCAGGAGGTGCATGAGGAAAGCCAAGAGAATCATCAGCGACTCCAGCCACCCAAGCCATAGACTTTTCTCTCTGCTACCCTCAGGCAGACGGTTCCGCAGCATCCGGTCACGCACCAGCCGACTGAAGGAAAGTTTCTTCCCTCAGACTATCAAGCTGATGAACACTTAACACACCCCACACAAACTCTTCCATACCCCGCACTGCACACCATCAAGAAGTAGCATGCACTGCACTTTAACAAATCCATACTTAAAACAATACTGCCTACGTATCGCTGTCGACATTGCCAATTTCACATTGTCTTGTTTTTTTTTTGTGAGTATGTTGTTGTATTTTGCACTGTCTGTATTTCGCACTGTCTGGAGCCAGCACCTAAGCTTTTCACTCATCATAGCACACGTGCTGCTGATGATGTTACAATAAAAGTGATTTGATTTGACTGTATTGTGTGCATTTGGTCATGCACAACCATAAAACTGGTTTAAACTCCAGATTCTCCTATTTAAGGCTGGATTTGTCCATAGGCAGAGCAGTGTTTTCCCAGATATATTGAGGCTGGCAGGAAAATGAGCGTGTTTTAGATATAGCCAATGGCAGTCGACTCTATTATAGATTTAATATAGAGGGCATTCCTGAGAGACACTCCACATTTCTCGCGTTTTCTCGCTCTCTTTCTTTTTCTTTGAGTGTTTTGAATATCCTAAGGTGCCATGACCTGAGAGAGTATTAATGGCATCAGTGCCACTTTAACTGGGTCATTCAGGGGTTTGCATTCTGGGGCAAATCATTATTGCATGCGCATCTTCATCATGGGAAATCAGTGCACCGCAATAAACAAAAAAACACAACAGAAAAACACTTTCCAACTAAGAGATTTCGTCTTGTTTCTAGTCCAAATATCAGAACATTTTTAAATCAAGAAGCTTTATATAGACAAGCAAAAAATGTTGTGATGTTTTCAAGAAATAATGCGTCAAAATGAAGTGAGTTTTGCCTTAAAACAGGCTAAATAATCTGCCAATGGGGTCAGCAAAATAATCAGGTTTTCACTTTGAAATACAGTTTTTCTCAGTCGCTTTGGTGCATTTCTCACAACACTTTTTACATTTGCACAACAGTTAATGCATTTCTCAAAACAATTAGTCATTTGTGCACATCATAGTAGCAGTTTCTCATTCTTTCCAGCAAATTGCAAATGCTTTTGGACATGCATCAATTGCTTTCATACAACTCTCTGCTGTTTGTAACATTATCATTTGCTTATGTCATGTCAGTCAAAATTAACTAAACTTGCGTCTGCTGAATAGTCATTTCATATACAGTTTTTCTCAGTCGCTTTGGTGCATTTCTCACAACACTATTTACATTTGCACAACAGTTAATGCATTTCTCAAAACAATTAGTGCAAACTGCAAAACCTAGTGGATAACCTGCAAAAGTGCGTCATTTGCTCAAAATGGATAGCTCATTCCTCAAAAGCAAGTATTGATGTCAATGAAAGTGTCAGTGTCATCAAAATGAAAAGTCCTGACACCATTGTTTATGAACAAGATAGTCAAATGGCTTAGTCATGTTTTCATCATGACACTTTACTCTGTACGTTTTTTCCAATGCAAAAAAAGTCTGATTTTGGTGACACTTCCTGAAAATGCTCAAGACAGCACTATTTACTATTTACACAACCATTTGAAAACTACAGTAAAGTTAGACATCACTGCAGTTAGTGAGGTATCTGAGTACAAGACACTGAATATGTATGTTTCACATTTTTACTGCAGATGCTCTTTACAATTCTAATTTATTCACAGCATTGTGCAAAAGAACAAACACACCCTTTTTTACAACAAACAAACTTCCTTTGGGTAGAGCTGTGCACAACTGTAGACAATACTGCAGTACATATTGGAACTGAACCTACAACATACACAGGTCTGTAAATCATTCATGAAATTGTTCAATTTAGAAGACATTTTCAGTGAAAAAAAAGATTTAAAGTTTTTAAATAAAATGAGCTTGACATATTTTGACAACTAGTTCAACATTTTTGTATGTAATGACTCAAGTAATGAAATGAGGACTATTAGTTTTATATGGAATGACTATTCAGCAGACGCAAGTTTAGTTAATTTTGACTGACATGACAAAAGCAAATGATAATGTTACAAACAGCAGAGAGTTGTATGAAAGCAATTGATGCATGTCCAAAAGCATTTGCAATTTGCTGGAAAGAATGAGAAACTGCTACTATGATGTGCACAATTGACTAATTGTTTTGAGAAATGCATTAACTGTTGTGCAAATGTAAATACAGTTTTTCTCAGTCGCTTTGGTGCATTTCTCACAACACTTTTTACATTTGCACAACAGTTAATGCATTTCTCAAAACAATTAGTCAATTGTGCACATCATAGTAGCAGTTTCTCATTCTTTTCAGCAAATTGCAAATGCTTTTGGACATGCATCAATTGCTTTCATACAACTCTCTGCTGTTTGTAACATTATCATTTGCTTATGTAATGTCAGTCAAAATTAACTAAACTTGTGTCTGCTGAATAGTCAATCCATTTAAAACTAATAGTCCTCATTTCATTACTTGAGTCATTACATACAAAAATGTTGAACTAGTTGTCAAAATCTGTCAAGCTAATTTTATTTAGAAACTTTAAATCTTTTTTTTCACTGAAAATGTCTTCTAAATTGAACAATTTGATGAATGATTTACAGACCGGTGTATGTTGTAGGTTCAGTTCCAATCTGTACTGCAATATTGTTTACAGTTGTGCACAGCTCTACCCAAAAGAAGTTTGTTTGTTGTAAAAAAGGGTGTATTTATTCTTTTGCACAATGCTGTGAATAAATTAGAATTGTAAAGAGCAAATGCAGTAAAAATGTGAAATTCATATTCAGTGTCTTGTACTCAGACACTCACTAAATGCAGTGATGTCTAACTGTACTGTAGTTTTCAAATGGCTGTGCTAATAGTATATAATGCTGCCTTGAACATTTTCAGAAAGTGTCACCAAAATCAGATTTTTTTGCATTGGAAAAAATGTACAGAGTAAAGTGTCATGATGAAAACATGACTAAGCCATTTGACTATCTTGTTCATAAACAATGGTGGCAGGACTTTTCATTTTGATGCCACTGACACTTTCATTGACATCAATACTTGCTTTTGAGGAATGAGCTCTCCATTTTGAGCAAGTGACACGCTTCTGCAGGTTATCCACTAGGTTTTGCAGTTTGCACTAATTGTTTCGAGAACTGCATTAACTGTTGTGCAAATGTAAATAGTGTTATGAGAAATGCACCAAAGCGACTGAGAAAAACTGTAATATGATTTTAAGTACCCCGTGGCTGATTATTTTACTTGTTTTAAGGAAAGAATTCAATTAATTTAGACTTATTACTTCTGAAAACAATACAATACTTTTGCTAGTCAAGAAAAAGCTTCCTCGGGGGTTGTCTGCTTGTCTTCTTCACACTGAAAGTGACTCTAAACACACTTTAGATCTTCTGTAGTCTGAATGAACACACAACTGGGCCGCTCAGTAGCCTCCAGCCTCTGTTAATCATCAATATCTGAGAGAGAGAAAAAAAGAGAGAGAGAGAGAGGGATGGAAAATAAACTGAAGTATGGGTGGGTGGGTGGATAGATGGATGGATGGATAGATAGATAGATAGATAGATAGATAGATAGATAGATAGATAGATAGATAGATAGATAGATAGATAGATAGATAGATAGATAGATAGATAGATAGATAGATAGATAGATAGATAGATAGATAGATAGATAGATAGATAGATAAATACTGTAGATAGATAGATAGATAGATAGATAGATAGATAGATAGATAGATAGATAGATAGATAGATAGATAGATAGATAGATAGATAGATAGATAGATAGATAGATAGATAGATAGATAGATAGATACTGTAGATAGATAGATAGATAGATAGATAGATAGATAGATAGATAGATAGATAGATAGATAGATAGATAGATAGATAGATACTGTAGATAGATAGATAGATAGATAGATAGACAGATAGATAGATAGATAGATAGATAGATAGATCGATAGATAGATAGATAGATAGATAGATAGATAGATAGATAGATAGATAGATAGATAGATAGATAGATACTGTAGATAGATAGATAGATAGATAGATAGATAGATAGATAGATAGATACTGTAGATAGATAGATAGATAGATAGATAGATAGATAGATAGATAGATAGATAGATAGATAGATAGATAGATAGATAGATAGATAGATAGATAGATAGATAGATAGATAGATAGATAGATAGATAGATAGATAGATTAGATAGATTAGATAGATAGATAGATAGATAGATAGATAGATAGATAGATACTGTAGATAGATAGATAGATAGATAGATAGATAGATAGATAGATAGATAGATAGATAGATAGATAGATAGATAGATAGATAGATAGATAGATAGATAGATAGATAGATAGATAGATAGATAGATAGATACTGTAGATAGATACTGTAGATAGATAGATAGATAGATAGATAGATAGATAGATAGATAGATAGATAGATAGATAGATAGATAGATAGATAGATAGATAGATAGATAGACGGATGGACAGATGGATGGATGGATAGATAGATAGATAGATAGATAGATATCAGCACAGCAAGAAGGTCGCTGGTTCGAGTCCCGGCTGGGTCAGTTGGCGTTTCTGTGTGGAGTTTGCATGTTCTCCCCGTGTTGGCATGGGTTTCCTCCGGGTGCTCCGGTTTCCCCCAAAGTCCAAGCGCATGCGCTATAGGGGAATTGGGTAAGCAAAATTGTCCCTAGTGTATGTGTGTGAATGAGTGTGTATGGATGTTTCCCAGTTATGGGTTGCAGCTGGAAGGGCATCCGCTGCATAAAACATGCTGGATAAGTTGGCGGTTCATTCGGTTCATTCTGCTGTGGCCAAAAATGGCTTAATAAAGGGCCTAAGCCGAAAAGAAAATGAATGAATGAATCTTGAGGTGCGCATGGAGTGTGTGTGTGTGTGTGTGTGGTGTGTTTCTGACCTCCATCTGCCCATATGTGACTCTTCACCTTCTGACAGCTCGTGATTAATTACTCCGCTTTATGATTCATGACTCAGACATATTTCACAATAATGGACAACAGGTGCTCCTTCAGGACTTTATTTTAAAGGAGTGTGTGTGTGTGTGTGTGTGTGCTGTGTGCATATGTCTATTTGTTTGTGAGAGAATGTGTTAGTATGTGTGTACATAAGTGTGTTTGTCAGAGAGAATGTGTATGTGTGTGCTGTGTGTTTGATATTGTGTGTGTGCGTATGTGTGTTTGTTTGTGAGAAGGAGAATGCATGTGTGAGTGTGTATGTATCTTTGTATGATGCACGTGTGAATGTGTGCGTTTGTTCTTTTTGGATGCGTGTTATTTTTTATGTGTGTTATTGTGTGTGTGTGTGTGTGTGTGTGTGTGTGTGTGTATGAGCATATGTGTGTGTATTATTTTTGTGTATGTGTGTTTGTGTATGCATATACACACACCGGCCACTTTATTAGGTACACCTTACTAATACTGGATTGAATCCACTTTTGCCTTCAGCAACAATACTCAGGTAGGCTGTGGTGTTGACACGATGCTCAAGTGGTACTAATGGACCCAAAGTGTGCCAAGAAAATCTCCCCCACACCATTACACCACCACCACCAGCCTGAACCGTTGATACAAGGCAGGATGGATCCATGCTTCCATGGTGTTGAGGCCAAATTCTGACCCGACCATCCGAATGTGGCAGCAGAAATGGAGACTCATCAGACCAGGCAACGTTTCTCCAATCCTCTATTGTCCAGTTTTGGTGAGCCTGTGTGAATTGTAGCCTCAGTTTCCTGTTCTTAGCTGACAGGAGTGGCACCCGGTGTGGTCTTCTGCTGCTGTAGCCCATCCGCCTCAAGGTTGGACGTGTTGTGTGTTCAGAGATGCTCTTCTGCAGACCTCGGTTGTAACGAGTGCTTATTTGAGTTACTGTTGCCTTTCTATCAGCTGGAACCAGTCTGGCCATTCTCCTCTGACCTCTAGCATCAACAAGGCTCACAGAACTGGATACTTCCTCTTTTTCTCATTCTCTGTACACCCTAGAGATGGTTGTGCATGAAAATCCCAGTAGATCAGCAGTTTCTGAAATACTAAGACCAGCCTGTCTGGCATCAACAACCATGCCGCGTTCAAAGTCACTTAAATCCCCTTACTTCCCCATTCTGATGCTCGCTTTGAACTGCAGCAGATCGTCTTGACCATGTCTACATGCCTAAATGCATTGAGCTGCTACCATGTGATTGGCTGATTAGAAATGTGCGATAACGAGCAGTAGGACAGGTGTACCTAATAAAGTGGCCGGTGAGTGTATGTAAATGATACATTTGAACTGTTTTTGAATAATCGTGAGTTATTAATTGTGCATTCATTCCAATTGGGTTATAATTCTCAGATCTTTGTGTAAATGAATTTCATACAATAATATAATTAAATTTAATTTTACATGAAAATTAAAAAAAAAAAGGGTGATGCGGTGGCGCAGTAGGTAGTGCTGTCGCCTCACAGCAAGAAGGTCACTGGTTCGAGCCTCGGCTGGGTCAGTTGGCGTTTCTGTGTGGGGTTTGTATGTTCTCCCTGCGTTCGCGTGGGTATCCTCCGGGTGCTCTGGTTTCCCCCACAGTCCAATGACATGGGGTACAGATGAGTTGGGTGGGCTAAATTGTCCGTAGTGTATGAATGTGTGTGGATGTTTCCCAGTGATGGGTTGCAGCTGGAAGGGCATCCGCTGCGTAAAACATGCGCTGGATAGGTTGGCAGTTCATTCTGCTGTGGCGACCCCTGATTAATAAAGGGACTAAGCTGAAAAGAAAATGAATGAATGAATGAATGAATGAAAAAAAAAGTATATATTTTTAATTGTTGCTACTTTAGTTGTGGTCCATGTGTGATTTGCAATTTCAATTAATATCTTAATAAATTCATTATTAATATTTTTTTATTATTTAAAGTGACTTTAGAGAGCGACGTGGTGGCGCATTGGGTAACGCTGTCGTCTCACAGCAAGAAGGTCGCTGGTTCGAGCCTCGGCTGGGTCAGTTGGCATTTCTGTGTGGAGTTTGCATGTTCTCCCCGTGTTGGCGTGGGTTTCCTCCAGGTGCTCCGGTTTCCCCCACAGTCCAAACATATGCTGGATAGGTTGGCGGTTCATTCCACTGCGGCAACCCCTGATTAATAAAGGGACTAAGCCGAAAAGA
Organism: Danio kyathit; assembly: GCA_903798195.1. Classification (NCBI taxonomy): domain Eukaryota; kingdom Metazoa; phylum Chordata; class Actinopteri; order Cypriniformes; family Danionidae; genus Danio; species Danio kyathit. The sequence continues at coordinate 51,615,101 of LR812528.1, read as the reverse complement.
AAATGAATGAATGAATGAATGAAAAGTGCATTTAGTATATAATATGGTAAAAGAAAATAAATAATATTACTCTGGGAATTGAGCATCAGCGTCATACATTCATGACCATAATGCATATCAAATTGCACAATATTTAATTTTTGATACTTTTTTTATTATTTAAATGTGTATTATTTAAAAAGTGGTAAATGCATTTATAGGCTATAAAATCAGTTACTCATTAAAGTTTTTGATAAGTTAAAATAATGAAAATAATATAAAAATAAATCGAATAAGTATAATAAAAAATATATATTAAGACAATAAATAAGATTACTCCGAGAATTACATCAGCATCACACCTTCATGAGCATAACGCAAATCAAATTGCACAATATTCAATTTCTGATCCTTCAAAAAGCTCGTCTGCTCTATTAACAGCACAAGCTGTCATTATAACCTTTCTGTGGGTCGAAGAAAGTGTGCGGCTCGACTGTTTCAGACGTACAGAATCCATTTCAGAGAGCTGGAGGCTGAACACAGCGCAGGTTCATCCAGAGAGCAGAATGCATTACAGTCACAGCCGTGCGTCAGGAATTAAACCACACACTGAGCATGTGCAGACATTTCGGCATTATAGCAATACATTTGATTCAATTTGAAAACTCTTTGGTGATTTGTGTGTGTGTGTGTCAGTAATAAGTGGGCTCCTGACAAGCTGTTGTGTCTAAAGCTGTGCCCCCCGGGGGGGTTAAAACAGTGGGATGATGGGATGACCCTGCACTGACCTGTTAATACACACACTTACTCTAATATCACAACACACACTTTACTCTAGATGTCTTTATACTTGATCAGTCTGTGCTCTTCTGTTTAATTATCGACCAATCACAAGTGGACAAATACACCTGCAATGATTTCCTATGAGTGACCATTTTCACTATAAGCTAGTGTGTGTCTGTCGTTGATTGTGTGTGAATGTGTGCTTTATTGTGTGTGAGTGTGTGTGCTTGTTGTGTGTATCTTTGCTTCATTGTGTGTGTGTGTGAGCATGTGTGTATACATCTATGCATTATGTTTCTGTGTGTGCATCTGTGTGTGTTACAAATTCTATTTTTAAGTCATAAACATGGTAGAAAAATTGGACATTATTTTACAAGGCAATGATTTTTTTATTGTAGTATATATATATATATATATATATATATATATATATATATATATATATATATATATATATATATATATATATATATATATATATATATATATATATTTTTTTTTTTTTTTTTTTTTTCTCTTTTAGGTAAGTTAGGATGATCACATTTGTTTCTGTTCTGCTTAATAGCAGAATAATGAGAGAGATATTTTTGGAGAAATTGTTATAACTCTTCTTGAAAGTCAAGTTTACATACAATAAGATTATTTTGCCTCTGAAAAAGCTCAGATGATGGTGTCAAGGTTTTGGAAGTTTCTGATTGGCTAATTGACAACATTTGAGTTCATTGGAGGCACAACTGTAGAATAGTATTGAAGGAAAACCTCAAACACACTGCTTCCTTGTGTGACAACATGGGAAAATCAACAAGCCAGAATCAACACAAAAGCCAGATTACAATTTGCTAAATTACACTGGAAAAAGACTAATGTTTGGAGACATGTCCTGTGCTCTGATGGAGCTAAGATTGAACTGTTTGGCCATAATGACCAGTGTTACATTTGGAGGACAAAGGGGAAAGCTTACAAGCCTAGGAACACCATCCCAACTGTGAAGTATGGGGACGGCAGCATCATGTTGTGGGGCTGTTTTGCTGCAGGAGGGACTGGTCCACTTCACAGCATAGATGGCATCATGAAGAAAGAACATTATGTAGAAATACTGAAGCAACATCTCAAGACATCAGCCAGGAAATTAAAACTTGGCCACAAATGGGTCTTCCAAACAGACCATGACCCTAAGCATACTGCCAAATTAGTTACAATGTGCTTTAAGGACAACAGAGTGAATGTTTTGGAGTGGCCATCACAAAGCCCTGAGCTCAATCCTATAGAACATTTGTGGGCAGAGTTGAAAAAGCTTGTGCGAGCAAGACAGCCTACAAATCTGACTCAGTTACACCAATTCTGTCAGGAGGAATGGGCCAAAATTCCTGCAAACTATTGTGAGAAGCTTGTGGAAGGAGACCCAAAACATTTGACCAAAGTTATACAGTTTAAAAGCAAAGCTAAAAAATACCAAGGAAATGTGTGTAAACTTTTGACTGTCCAGAAATTAATAAAACATTCTCAAAAGAAAATTCTCTCATTATTCTGGCATTTAGCAAATGTAAATGATTTGGTAATCCTAATGGACCTAAAATGGTAAACGTTTAGTATAATTTACCATCAGACATTTTTTTTTTTTTTAAATGGCTATGTTACTTTTTTAGAGTGTATGTAAACTTCTGGTTTCAACTGTATATATTATACAGTTGAAGTCAGAATTATTAGCCCCCCTGAATTATTCGCCTCCCCCTGTTTATTTTTTTCTGTTTAACAGAGAGAAGATTTTCTCAGCACATTTCTAATCATAATAGTTTTAATAACTCATTTCTAATAACTGATTTATTTTATCTTTGTCATGATGACAGTAAATAATATTTGACTAGATATTCTTCATGACACTTCTATACAGCTTAAAGTGACATTTAAAGGCTTAACTAGGTTAATTAGGTTAACTAGGCAGGTTAGGGTAATTAGGCAAGTTATTGTATAATGATGGTTTGTTCTGTAGACTATCTTAAAATGGTGTTTAAAAAATTAAAAACTGCTTTTATTCTAGTGGAAATAAAACAAATAAGACTTTGCTCTGTTTAACATAATTTGGAAAATATTTAAAAAAGAGAAAAAAATTCAAAGGGGGTCTAACAATTCTGACTTCAACTATATATATATATATATATGCTTTTCTGAAACACACATGCAGTTTCCTGTAAAAGTTGTTTCTGTAAATATAATTAATAATTAAAAATATTTCTGAACTATGCAAAAATTGCTGGACTACATTTGTACAAGAAAAGATACTTAAATGAATGCTACTTGCCATTAACAGTTTATGGCATTTGCTAGCAATATTTAAGGGAAATTACTTTCAATGCCAATGAAGCATATTTAAATATATATATATATATATATATATATATATATATATATATATATATATATATATATATATATATATATATATATATATATACACACACACACACACACACACACACACTCATCGGCCACTTTATTAGGTACACCTAACCAAATGCTCATTAACACAAATTTTTAATCAAGCAGCTCAATGCATTTAGGCATGTAGACATGGTCAAGACGATCTGCTGCAGTTCAAAGCGAGCATCAGAATGGGGAAGAAAGGGGATTTAAGTGACTTTGAACGTGGCATGGTTGTTGCTGCCAAACGAGCTGGTCTGAGTTTTTCAGAAACTGCTGATCTACTGGGATTTTCACACACAACCATCTCTAGGGTTTACAGAGAATGGTCTGACAAAGAGCGCAAATGCCTTGTTAATGCCAGAGGAGAATGGCCAGACTGGTTCCAGCTAACAGAAAGGCAACAGTAACTCAAATAAGCACTCGTTACAACCGAGGTCTGCAGAAGAGCATCTGTGAACACACAACACGTCCAACCTTGAGGCGGATGGGCTACAGCAGCAGAAGACCACACCGGGTGCCACTCCTGTCAGCTAAGAACAGGAAACTGAGGCTACAATTCACACAGGCTCACCAAAACTGGACAATAGAAGATTGGAGAAACGTTGCCTGGTCTGATGAGTCTCCATTTCTGCTGCCACATTCGGATGGTCGGGTCACAATTTGGTGTCAACAACATGAAAGCATGGATCCATCCTGCCTTGTATTAACGGTTCAGGCTGGTGGTGGTGGTGTAATGGTGTGGGGGAGATTTTCTTGGCACACTTTGGGTCCATTAGTACCAATTGAGCATCGTGTCAATGCCACAGCCTACCTGAGTATTGTTGCTGACCATGTCCATCCCTTTATGACAACAGTGTACCCATCTTCTGATGGCTACTTCCAGCAGGATAACGCTTATTGTCATGAAGCGTGAATCATCTCAGACTGGTTTCTTGAACATGACAATGAGTTCACTGTACTCAAATGGCCTCCACAGTCCCCAGTTCTCAATCCAATCGAGCACCTTTGGGATGTGGTGGAACGGGAGATTCGCATCATGGATGTGCAGCCGACAAATCTGCAGCGACTGCGTGATTTGTGACTTATATTTCCAATACCTTGTTGAATCTAATATATATTTTAGTGCTGGGTGATATGGCAAAAATGCAATCTCGATAATTATTTTCCATATTGAATGATAATAATATATATTGTGATATAAGTTGTTAATGCTTCCAGATTCAAAAGAGTAGCCCAACAATGACTGAAGCCACAAAAATTAGAGGATCCATTAAATGGCATAACATTTTCGGTCGATAAATTTTTGGTGGCCGAAAATTCGGTGCATCTCCAGTATCCACGTACTTTTAGATTCTCATTGTTGCACGTTTCTGCTGTGTGATTGGCTCATAGATCAATATAGAGTAAAAAAGGCCAGAGCTTATTATTGTCATTGACATAAATTTCATTGCGATTCGATATAATATCGTTTATCGGCCCAGCCCTTATATATATATATATATATATATATATATATATATATATATATATATATATATTTTTTTTTTTAATATATATATATACACAGTATATATATTTATATTTATGACAGTGCTGCATAAAGGCATGCACTGAGCATCACAGGTGGTTTGTGGAGACCCTCACTAGAGCCTAATTGACTGTGATGTTTTGTGGATTGTTTGCTCCACAGGTCTTTCTCAGGCCGTCTGGAGCGGATTACAGCCGATGTTCTGTGCGCATTACGGGAAAATCCATGTTTACTTCATTAGCAGGATTACTATAGAGGGAGATCAGTGAACAGAGCCTCCCAACAACACTTATTAGCAGTATATGCCAACATCACACACCGCTGATCACACACAGTTAAAGCTTCACTGGGTAAACTGGGATTCTGCTGTTGATGAGCTGCTGATCTGAGGTCACCACTGGATATACTGATCTAACACTTACACCATCAAAACAAACACATTTATATTAGGTTTCTTAAAGTGGATAAAATATAGCATTTATCATTTTAAGGATGGCAATCATTTGGATTAATGTCATTATGTTTTGGTTTTAAGCTTAAAGTCTATATGAAATCAAATTTTGATTTTAATTTAAACAATTAACAAACTATATATATAATTATAATTATAAACAATTATAAACAAACAATAAAAATATTAATAAAAATGAATAAACAATAATAATAATAATAATAATAAAATACATTTAAAAGTATATTGTAATAATATAACAATATAAAATAAGTAATATTCATTCATTCATTCGTTTTCCTTCGGCTTAGTCCCTTTATTTATCAGGGGTCGCCAAAGCGGAATGAACCTTCAACTTATCCATCATATGTTTTATGCAGCGCATGCCCTTCCAGCTGCCACCCAGTACTGGGAAACATCAATACACACTCATTCACACTCATACACTACGGTCAATTTAGCCTACCACATTCCCCTAAAGAGCATGTGTTTGGACTGTGGGGGAAACCGGAGCACCCGGAGGAAACCCACATGAACGCAGGGAGAACATGCAAACTCCACACAGAAACACCAACTGACCCAGCCGAGGCTCGAATCAGCGATCTTCTTGCTGTAAGGCGATCGTACTACCCACTGCGCCGCCCCATATAGGCCCACACGGAATCTGCGCGCGCAGAAATCCGCAGATTTTCAGCCCATCATTGAATCTATTTATTAAGTTGTTTGTAAATGTGTGTATATTTATATTTATTTAGTTTAATTAATTTCAGTAATATTACTAACTAATATGAAAACATTTATATGATTCACTTACAATACAGTTTGTGAAGTAATAATTTCTGTCTTTTAGGATATACAGTCGAAGTCAGAATTATTCGCTACCCTTTAATTTTTTTTTCTTTTTAAAATATTTTCCAAATGATGTTTAACAGAGTAAAGAAATTTTCACAGTATGTCTGATAATGTTTATTTCTTCTGGAGAAAGTCTTATTTGTTTTATTTCGACTAGAATAAAAGCAGTTTTTAATTTTTTAAAAGCCATTTTAGGGTCAAAATGATTAGCCCCTTTAAGCTATATATTTTTTCAATTGTCTACAGAACAAACCATCATTATAGGTCAGTGTATCTTTTGGTCAATGAATTTTCATTTTAGAAACGGATATTGAAAAACGAAAAATGAGCAGTTTTTTTTTTATTTTCGTTTTCAAATTCAAAAACGAAAATTGAAATACAATGCCTTTTTTGATTTTTGTTTTTGAATTGTAAAACGAAAATAAATTAAAAAACGGCTCGTTTTTCATGGTGAAAAACGGAAAAGCAAAATTAAAAAATTATTGAATTTCATTTTTCATTTTGAATAACAAAAAATAAAGGTGACACAGTGGCGCAGTAGGTAGTGCTGTCGCCTCACAGCAAGAAGGTCGCTGGTTCGAGGCTCAGCTAGGTCAGTTGGCATTTCTGTGTGGGGTTTGCATATACAGTATATATATATTTAACCGGCTTTAATGAGGAAAAAATAATAGCCTATAGGCTAGCCTATGTGTGGCAGCATTGCATCACCGTGAATGAGTCTGCCTATTTGGTTTCGGAATATAAAAAAACAAGCCTTTATTCGTTTTTGTTTTCTGGTGATTTTTTTTTTTTTTTGTTATTCAAAATGAAAATCAAATCATTTTGAAGTTTGCTTTTCCGTTTTTCACCATGAAAAACGAAAAACGAGCTGTTTTTTTGATTTTCGTTTTAAAATTCAAAAATGAAAATCAAAAAACGCATTGTATTTCAATTTTCGTTTTTGAATTTGAAAACAAAAATCAAAAAACGGCTCATTTTTTAATATTCGTTTCTAAAATGAAAATCCAATGACCAAAAGATACATTGACCGTTATACAATAACTTGCCTAATTACCCTAACCTGCCTAGTTAACCTAATTAACCTAGTTAAGCCTTTAAATGTCACTTTAAGCTGTATAGAAGTGTCTTGAAGAATATCTAGTCTAATATTATTTACTGTCATCATGACAAAGATAAAATAAATCAGTTATTAGAGATGAGTTATTAAAACTATTATGATTAGAAATGTGCTGAGAAAATCTGCTCTCCGTTAAACAGAAATTGGGGAAAAAATAAACAGAGGGGCTAATAAATCTGACTTCAACTGTATATGGTAGATATATATTATGAGAGACTTGCTTTGTTTACCAAATAAATGGATCTAATAGGATTTGCATTGTAAACATTAAATAAAAGTTAAAAATGTATAATTTTTTATTTAACATATTAAGTTTTTAGTTATGATACTCTCAAAATCAAAATCAATATTCTGTGCAGAAATAGCAATAAATGTGCGCAGATTCTGTCTGGCCCTATACCCATAAGTAATATTTTACAATTAAAAATAGTGTTTTCTGTGAATATATAATAAAATTAAATATATTTCTGTGATGTAAAGCTACATTTACAGCATCATTACTCCAGTCTTCAGTGTTTCATAATTTGATTTCATGGTTAAGAACCATTTCTGGCTATTATCGTGTTAAAAACGGTTGGTGTCATTCACATCTTTGAGGAAAACGCAGTCATTTTAAAGGATTATTTTAACAAAGTTATACACTACCTGACAAAAGTCTTGTCGTCTATATAAGTTTTAGGAATTATCAGCAAATAATAACTTGACTTCTAGTTGATGATTTGGTATCAGAAGTGTCTTATATGAAAGGCAAAGGCCTCTAGATGACGCTTATTTGAGCACAATAAAATATGATCATGCCTTGATGTTGAATGATTTCATTAGGACAGTAAAGTCTGACTTTGCTTAGACAAAAGTCTTGAACAGAAATAATGTCCAGTATAGAATATAAAGTCATGCTGCAGTGGAAACAGAATGAATATTGTGTCTGACTCCATCATGAGCTTGGAGGACTGCATCATACATCTCTGCAATGACTCAAATCACGCATTAATAAAGTCATCTGGAATGGCAAAGAAAGCGTTCTTGCAGAGTTCATCAAGAGTCTTTGGGCTCATCTTCAATGCCTCCTCCTTCATCTTACCCCAGACATGCTCAATAATGTTCATGTCTGGTGACTGGGCTGGCCAATCCTGCAGCACCTTGACCTTCTTTGCTTTCAGGAGCTTTGATGTGGAGGCTGAAGTATGAGAAGGAGCGCTATCCTGCTGAAGAATTGTCCCTCTCCTGTGGTTTGTAATGTAATGGGCAGCACAAATGTCTTGATACCTCAGGCTGTTGATGTTGCAGATCTCTCGCACGCCCTCATACTGAATGGAACCTCAAACCATGACTTTTCCTTCCCCAAACTTGACTGATTTCTGTGAGAATCTTGGCTCCATGCTAGTTCCAGTAGGTCTTCTGCAGTATTGGTGATGATTGGGATGCAGATCAACAGATGATTCATCAGAGAAATCCACCTTCTGACACTTTTCCAGATGAACAACTAGAAGTCAAGTTATTATGTGTTGCTCTTACAACTGGGATCCACCACAAGACTCTTGTCAGGTAGTGCATATATGACATTAAAAGTATTTAATGTCACTTACAATCAATTTAATGCATCCTAATAAATAAAAATCTCCATCAGATTCACAAATCCTACATGCTGCATACAATAACTCGATTAATCTTCAAATCCAGGAATTGAACTGGATGTACGAGTTATTCTCACAGGTCAATTGGCTGTGAATCTAATCTAGCATCTTACTAGGGACTTCAAATCCACTTACAACATAGTACCTGGATTCTGCAAGTGAGCTAATTAAGCCAGCCAATGAATACAATAGAGACTGCGTTAAAGTCTTAAACCAGGCTTTGAAGTTCCTTTAAATTTCCCCCACCAGAAATCCTATTGTCCATTACCAGTATCCAGGATCCTATAGGTGACGTGTGCGGTTTCCTTAATTCATTTAGACAGCCCTCTCGTCCCCAGATTGCACTGTAAACCCCCATTCCTGGTATGTCTGCTCTATACTGTCTTCACAGGTTGATAATCCAGCTAAATCCAGTAAGACTTTAATGCTGCCCATGACAGGAAGGTCTTCAGTGGGACTGCCCATATTTACATGCTCGCATGACCTTTAAAAACCCATTGACACCAAGAATGATAGCTATAATGACAACAATAAAGACGCTAAAGTCAGAATGTGCTAACAAAGTACTGTTTTTAAGTTGAATGGTGCACTGAAAAAAAATCTGTAAAATGGTGCACTGTAAAAAAAACAGGCAGCTATGGTTGACTGAATTTTACTGTTGAAATACAGCAGAAACCACAGTAAAATTAGTCTAAACTTTTACGTTAAACTACTGTATTTCATTCATTTAATGTGTTATACACCAGTGTTTTGAGACTGCCCATATTGACATACTTGCATGACCTTTAAAAACCCACTGACACCAAGAGTAATTGCTGTTAAAATACAGTATAAACTGTAAAGGAAATTTAAACATTTTTACAGTAAACTACCATAATTCATTAAATTAAAGTTTTATACACCAATATTTTTGGGACTGCCCATATTTACATGCCCGCATGACCTTTAAAAACCCATTGACACTAAGAATGATAGCTATAATGACAAAAATAAAGACACTAAAGTCTGAATGTGCCGATTTCAGTACAATAAAGTACTGTATTAAAGTTGAATGGTGCACTAAATAAAATCTGTAAACTTTACAATAAAAAACTGGCAGCTGTGGTTGCCTGGATTTTACGGTTAAAATACAGTATAAACCATCAAACAAATGTAAAATATTTATGGTAAACTACCTTATTTCATTAATTTAAAGTGTTTCACACCAATGTTTTGAGGCTGCCTATATTAACATGCCCGAATGACTTTTAAAAACCCATTGACACCAAGAATGAACGCTATAATGACAAAAATAAAGACGCTAAAGTCTGAATGTGCCGATTTCAGTACAATAAAGTACTGTATTTAAGTTAAATGGTGCAGTAAAAAAAGTAAATTTTACAATAAAAAAAATCTGGCAGCTGTAGTTGCCTGAATTTTATAGTTAAAATGCAGTATGAACCATCAAAGAAATGTAAACATTTCTTATGGTAAAGTACCGTATTTCATTAATTTAAAGTGTTTTACACCAATGTTTTGGGACTGCCCATATTAACATGGCCGCATGACCTTTAAAAACTCGTTGACACCAAGAATGATCGCTATAATGACAAAAATAAAGACACTAAAGTCTGAATGTGCCGATTTCAGTACAATAAAGTACTGTATTTAAGTTAAATGGTGCACTGAAAAAAATTAACATTTACAATTAAAACAAATCTGGCAGCTGTGGTTGCCTAAATTTTACTGTTAAAATACAGTAGACAATTTTAAAAGACTTTTATAGTAAACTACCGTAATTCGTTAGTGTAATGCGTTATACCCTATTGTTTTAGGGCTGCACATATTTACATGCTTGCATGACCTTTAAAAACCCATTGAGACCAAGAATGATAGCTATAATGACAATAATAAAGATGCTAAAGTCAGAATGTGCCGACTTCAGTACAATAAATTACTGTGTTTAAGTTGAATAGTGCACAAAAAAAAAATCCGGAAAATTTACAATAAAAAAAAATCTGGCAGCTGTGGTTGCCTGAATTTTATAGTTAAAATGCAGTATGAACCATCAAAGAAATGTAAATATTTTTTATGCTAAAGTACCGTATTTCATTAATTTAAAGTGTTTTACACCAATGTTTTGGGACTGCCCATATTAACATGGCCGCATGACCTTTAAAAACTCGTTGACACCAAGAATGATCGCTATAATGACAAAAATAAAGATGCTAAAGTCTGAATGTGCCGATTTCAGTACAATAAAGTACTGTATTAAAGTTGAATGGTGCACTAAATAAAATCTGTAAACTTTACAATAAAAAAACTGGCAGCTGTGGTTGACTGGATTTTATGGTTAAAATGCAGTATAAACCGTAAAAGAAATTTGAAAACTGTTATGCTAAACTACGGTATTTCAATAATTTAATGCAGGCACGTGCACAGATAGTGTTCTACAACCACCCCAACCCCCAACCCCAAAATCGTAAAAACGAAATCTTATGTTATGCCTTTATATGTATGACCAAGATGGCGGCGCGTACACATCGCGAGGCTCAGCGTCTCTCCAGTTTCTGCAGTTTTGCAGTGTTTTTCCTGCTCATTTCGGGTCTGTTCGTGCAGAACAGTAATGCCTTTACATCGTACACCCGACAGGAGATTTTGGATATTGGTTTGTGCATTTCGGACAGTTTTATCAGCAATCTACGACTCATTCCGGACATAGCTAGAACACCCGAGGCAGAGCGCTCTGCCCAGCCGGGCGGAAGTGCTCGAAGGCGGCGGCGCGACCGTAAACAAAGACGGGGGAAGCGCGGCGGGCTAAGAGCTAAGCTAAAGCTAACACCACACCGGCTGTCCTTACCCAGCATCTTTCTCGCCAATGTACGGTCCCTGGTGAACAAAATGGATGAGATTCGACTGCGCATCAACCACAGCAAAAGATTATGGAACTGTAATGTCATGATTTTCACAGAAACATGGCTAAACAGCGGGATACCAGACAACGCTGTATCTTTAACTGAGCATCACACATTCCGAGCAGACAGAACGGCGGATGACTCCGGTAAGACCCGAGCCGGAGGATTATGCATTTATATTAACAAAGCTTGGTGTACAAACTCTGTCATCGTTGGGAGACATTGCTCTGTTAACCTGGAATTTCTGATGGTCAAATGCAGACCCTTTTATCTGCCACGCGAGTTCACCTCAACTATCATTACTGCCGCCTATATTCCTCCCGATGCTGATGCTAAGTCGGCTATGAAAGAACTTCATGCAGCCATCAGCAAACAACAGACTGCTCACCCGGAGGCTGCTTTTATTGTTGCGGGGGATTTTAATCACTCAAACTTAAAGACAGTGCTCCCCAAATTCCATCAAAACATTTTCTGTCACACACGGGGAAACAAAACGTTGGACCATGTATACACAAACATGGCTGAAGCCTACGCTGTGACCCCCCTCCCCCACCTGGGTCAATCAGATCATCTATCTTTGTTCCTCAGCCCCAAATACTCACCCCTCATCAACCGTGTGAAGCCATCAGTGAGGACCATCAAAGTGTGGCCAGCGGGGGTAGACTCCACGCTCCAGGACAGGTTTCAACACACTGACTGGAGTATGTTTGCTTCCCAGGCCACATGTGGCTCTAGCACAGACATTGACAGCTACACTTCCTCTGTTCTGGAATACATCAACACCACCATTGACAGTGTGACAACCCAGAAACAGATCACCACATACCCAAATCAAAAGCCATGGATGAACAAGGAGGTGCGCCTCCTGCTGAAGGCACGCAACACTGCCTTCAGATCAGGGGATGCACAGGCCTACAGCACTTCCAGGGCTAATTTGAAGAGGGGCATCAAAAAGGCCAAGCACTGTTACAAGCTAAAGCTAGAGGAGCACTTTTCCAACTCTGATCCTCAGCGCATGTGGCAGGGCATACAGGCCATCAGCAACTACAAACCCAGCCAGTCCACACCCACAGCCACAAACGTCTCCTTCCTGAACGAGCTTAATGACTTTTATGCCCGCTTTGAAAGAGACAATAAAGAACCCTACACCAGGATCACTTCCTCAACTGACCACTCACCCATCACACTCACCTCCTCAGAAGTCCACACCGCACTGAGTCGGATCAATGTGCGTAAGGCTGCTGGACCAGACGGTATTCCTGGGCGCGTCCTCAAAGCATGTGCAGAACAGCTCGCTGGGGTATTCACAGACATTTTCAACCTGTCCCTTAACCTAGCAGCTGTGCCAACATGCTTTAAAACCACCTCTATTGTGCCAGTGCCGAAACACTCCAGCCCAACATGCCTGAATGACTACCGCCCTGTAGCACTCACACCCATCATCATGAAGTGCTTCGAGCGGCTGGTCCTGGCACATCTGAAAGACTCTCTGCCATCCACACTGGACCCACATCAGTTTGCCTACCGTGGCAACAGGAGCACAGAAGATGCAGTCTCCATAGCACTGCACTCTGTACTCACACACCTGGACAATAAAAACACTTATGCACGAATGCTGTTTGTTGACTTCAGCTCAGCATTCAACACTGTCATACCCTCAAAGTTAATGATCAAACTTAGAGACCTGGATATCGACACGTCTCTCTGCAACTGGGTTATGGACTTTCTGACTAACAGACCTCAGAATGTGAGATCAGACCACATCTGCTCCACCACCATCACACTCAACACTGGTGTACCACAGGGCTGTGTGCTGAGCCCCTTCCTCTACTCCCTTTTTACCATCGACTGTAGGCCTGTGAACAGATCCAACACCATCATCAAATTTGCAGATGACACCACAGTGATTGGTCTAATCAGCAACAATGATGAGACTGCCTACAGGGAGGAGATACAGCATCTGGCCACCTGGTGCACCGACAATAATCTGCTCCTTAACACCGACAAGACCAAGGAGCTCATTGTGGACTTCAGGAAGGGACGAACAGGCTCACATGATCCCATCCACATCAATGGGATGGCCGTCGAGCCTGTCTCATCCTTCAAGTTCCTGGGGACCCACATCTCAAAGGACTTTTCCTGGACCACCAACACCTCCAGCCTGGTCAAGAAGGCTCACCAGCGCCTATTTTTCTTAAGGCAACTTAAGAAGAACCAGCTGTCATCAGCCGTCTTGGTGAACTTCTACCGCTGCACGATAGAAAGCATCCTGACGAACTGTGTCACAGTCTGGTATGGAAGCTGCTCTGTTGCGGAGCGTAAGGCACTGCAGCGGGTGGTGAAAACTGCCCAACGCATCACAGGGACCACACTGCCAACCATAGAGGACATCCAGAGGAAACACTGTCTGCGCCGAGCACGCAGTATTCTTAAGGATTCCTCTCATCCTGCTCACAGACTGTTTTCTCTCCTGCCTTCTGGCAGGCGCTTCAGGCTCCCCCGGACAAAAACCAGTAGACTAAGGAACAGCTTTTTTCCCCGAGCTGTCTCCCTTTTGAACTCTGCCCCCCACTGACTCTTTGCCCCCCTGATACACCCCCACTATCCTCATAACTCCTCATAATCACTGCACTATTTAACATTTGCACATTTAAAAATTGCACATATTCATTGCACTGATTCATTTATTCTAACTGTACATACCCATGTACATTTGTAATTATGTACACACCCACTGTACATATACATTTGTAATTATGTTTATATATCTGCACACTTCTGATTATTAATAGCAACCTGTACATCTATCCATCTATTGTAAATCTCTGTTCATAGCTAGCACAACCTGTATATAATGTTCATAGTACATCCATTTGTAAATATCACCATAGTTTTTCTATAACTGCACTTTATAACTTATACCTGTATCCTGCACTTGCTGCTATTGCACTCCTGGTTAGACCTAAACTGCATTTCGTTTCCTTGTACTTGTACATGTGTAATGACAATAAAGTTGAATCTAATCTAATCTAATCTATACTTTGTTTTCTTGTTACTACACCTGTACGGAGGTGCAAACGTCCAGCATATTCAGATTAGCTTTGGTCTTGTCTAGTGCGGTTGAATAACTTTTGTCCTGGAAGCACTGTGCAAATATGGCGGCGGTACTGACGCATGCTCAGGGCCCCTATGCAATATCTAGTGTATATATCTACGCGGAAAGAAATCTCCGCCTCAACTCAATATTCCGCTTCAGTTAAAAGTGCCCTTTGAGTGTAAGAAGGCACAATTCAAATGAAATGTATTATTAATATTATTACTACCAGTGCATCAACATACTGAAATAAAAGTCTAAGCAACTTCCGGTTCGCGCTTCCAACTTCAGATGATACTATGTTAGCAGTCTATGTGCAAATGGGCTGCCTGACCTTTAGCTGACAGCTAGCACGCTTTGTAAATAATACATTAGCGGTCAGAAATAAGCTACCTCAGCACTCTTTTACTCTCGCGTATCTTGTGTTTGCATTCCCGCACTAGCTTGTTTCGTCTAACAGCTGTACCCTTGATCCAGGCACGTTCTCTATGATACTTCCAACATAAAAAAAAAACTCCTCGTGGCCATCTTGAATCCCCCGCGGACCAGCCTGTGCTTTATTCCGCGCTCCGGTTCTGCTCGCGAATCCCCAGAGACCAGCGGGGTCACGGATAACCGGGCACGGTGTCAGAAATTCACCGGAGATGCCACGAGTTCATGATCCACATATGAGCGGGAGGAGATCCGCACATGAGGAGAGATCCGCGGGTCACGGGTTCACAGAAGGACGCAATAACTGGAGACTCTGGCTGTCAGAAACACGGAGGAACACACGCAGGTTTCAGCTCTACACCTGGGGAGATGCCATTGTGTTGTCTTTATATAGTGGAGCTGATTAATTTGACAACACACTGACAGCAAGGATTTTATATAGGCCTATAAACGTACTGTAGTTGGTCATATATTCGCACAGTAACACGGTCTATTGTTTACTGCTACTTTGAATATTCTGTCTGAAATCGCATGCAAGACAACACTAGCACTATTTAATTGACCTTGAACAATATTGTACTTTAAAAATCATCGGCTGCTAATATGATTTACATATTTAGAATTATTTACATATTTAGAATGTGCTAAGAATACATTTCTGAAATTATATTTTTAAGGAGACTCTGAGTTTGCGAATATAAAACAAATTTTATTTTAGTGTCAGACGCAGAAACATGGAGGAACACACGCAGGTTCCAGCTTTATTCCTGGGGAGATGCTATTGCATTGTCGTTATATAGCTGGTAGGGCTAATTAATTTGACAACACACTGACAGCAGAGATTTTTATAAACGTGATAGGCCAATGCTATAGACCATTTTGTGGGATGTAGGTAAACAAAAACAATCCCAACTGTTTTACATTTTTAATTTCTATCCGAGAATCCAAAGAGCCACATGTTGATGAATAATGTTATGATAGCTGTTTTAACATTATGATTTAATTTCCTCTTGTGAAATAGTTTGAGGACACGCAGGAAATGTTCATGCTGGGCCAATGACATTGAAATCTAGCCTGTCCCACAAATTATTTAAAGGATATCTACATTCACTGTATGCTGGATTTTGTTAACCGAATGTTGGACCAACCCAACGTTGGGGTTTTGTGTTTTTTTCCCCCATTTATAGGCCTACTTAAATTAAACCATTTACCACAACCAGCACCAACAACCCAACATTTTAGAGTCGATCAACATACACAATCTTACTGCAATGTTATTGAAAAACAGTAAAATACACTCTAAAAATTATGGGTTGTTGGGTCAAATATTGCAAATGCCAACGTTGTCTTAATTTTTGTAGTTCAATTTAAATTCGGATTTACATAGGGTATTTATACCAACACACGCAGCATTTGCTTTTGATTGTAGTGAGAAAGGGCTCTTAAAAATCCCAACAGTCTTGTAATTAAATAAGAGACAATATTACACTTTAGATATATTCCCCTACAGATATTATAAAAAGTCTAAAAAAAACGAGTGACTTACAGTCATTTCGATTGCCGTACGTGTATTTAAATATAATATATAATATATATTAGACTCATATCGGTCATATAATAAGAGGTCAAGAATTAGTTTAAATTTGATCGATTCATTGTTAGCTAATCTTGACTAAGAGAAATAGTCCGACGGTAATTTATTTATGAACATGCATAATAAGAATTATTAAGTTTTTCTGAAAAAAAATCCAGCAATTTCTCGTTGTTACTTTGATGCATTTTTTTTCATTCTTGTTGCTGAATGTGGGTTATTTAATTAACATGAAATAATTTGAAACAAACGCTCGAAGTAATGTGACGTGATTAGAAAAACAATTAAGTCTCAAACAAACAAGGGTGTCAGTACACATCTTTGCAAACTGTAAAAGGAGACGAACCAGTAATTTAAGATGTGCACAGACTGAAGAAAGGGCGCAAACTTTAGAGTCAATTACAATTAATCTCGTTTATTTGTAGGCTGATCTGATTGATGTGATAAGATCACCGCGCTTTCCTGACACCAACACAGCTCACCTGTCCAGGTTATTATTGCCCTGTCAACTAAAATCTGCCCTTTTTTGTCTTTGATCAGATAAAATATTTTTGACATAACTGTTTATCTTTTTTCATAAGCAACAATGGAAACATATCGATTTAGGCACATATTTAAGAAATAAATAACATCAGCAGATATTTAATTTATTTTTAGACCAACAACAAATGGCATTTCGCCCTTTCTGCTTTTTAATCGATTCAAACTAATCTTTTTCAAGATTTATATTTAATAAATCCAATACCCAAATATCTAAAAAGCGCCGATTGTAGTGAGTTTTACATAATATTAAGGTTTTATAAGACATGAAGAGATGTATCCGCTTTTTGTGATCATATTGCGACTGCGTCATTTTTGTCTAAAGAAAATTTTCTTGTAATTAATATTAGGATAGTATGTAAACCGTGACTATTTTAGTTGCAACTATTTGCATTCAATTGTTCAAAACATTTTAAAATAAAAAAGTGAAAGTGCTTCACGAGAAAGACTTTATCTCAGTTATGAAAACTTTATTACAAAAAGAAGAAACAAATCACATTTACGCATGGAATGATTAATTGTTTAATCAAATAATGCATCGTACATAAAATCCAACAGCCCCAAATATTCAACCTGCAGGATTGAAGTGGAAAATACTGTAAAGTATACACCAATATGCATAACCGTAAGTGCTGTGTTGATTGTTTAGATCAGGAATATGATGAGCAGGAAAATAAATACAGCAAATAAATAATCGTTAAATCCATTGTCTCCGCTTCGGTTAAAAACAAAACTTGTGTATTTTTTATAGGGGAAACTTCAATAATGGTGATTTGGTTCCCTCCGTTCAAACATAGGCTACCTAACTAAATTAAGACATTTTGCATTTTGATTTAAAATATTTTAAACGGATCATTACAATGCAGAAGAAATAAATCAGAGGTTATTTAAGACACAAATCATGATTGACTGTTAAAAGCAAGGAGAAAAAGAGCACAGATAAATTCACATTGTCACAATTAATATAGTAGCAACTGCACTGTAAGAAAATATCCGTAAATTAGCAGTTTTCCGTATTTTGTGATTCATGGTTTTATTTTTTATTCTTCCCTAGTTTATTTATGCTTTTGAATTGGGATCTTGATCTTTCTTCCAACACATTTTAACCTCGAAAAGCTCAAAAAGTGACTTATTAACATTTTAAATAGATATCTTCTAGGTTGGTATTACGCTACAAAAACCTTATAATAAACTGCCAGTACATTTTCTGTCATTTTACTGACTTATTTCTCTATATATTACTTATACATATTATTTCAAACTACTAAAATGTCAATAAAAGTCACTTTGTTAAGCTGTAGAGTTGAATTTAAAACATCAAAAGTCCCAGCAAACCATTTTGTGTTTAATAGACGTCTAATAAACATCTAAACGTAGACAGCTTGGCTAAAACAAAGGCTAAACTTGTCGGTGAAAATCTAATAGACATCTAAGAATAGCCCAAAACTAGACTACAGATTAGACAGACTTTATATGTGTAGTCATTTATTTCTGTTTATTTGATGACTAGTTTTGGCCTATTCTTGGACGTCTATTTGACGTCTGACAGCCCAAATTTAGCTTTGTGTATGCCAAGACGACTATGTTTAGACGTCTATTAGACATCTTTTAAAAACAAAATATGCTTGCTGAGAGGGCAGAGATCCCACATAATGCAATAAACACTTATAATACGGAAACCGTAGATATTTTTTACAGTTTGACGCTGAGAGACCGACTTTCTGCGTCGTCCTTGCCTGTTTAGTTTTCTTTAGAGTCTGTAAATGCTCACCAAATGTTATTGAATAGGCATGTAGGGCCAGTTGAAACTGCTCCCAGATAGCAGCATATCCCTGATGAGCGTCTCAATGGGTGTTTTCCCCACCAGCCGAACGAAGAAAAGCTGTTCAATGACGGAGGAGGAGACCATGCGGAGCGCCGGGAGCCGGAGCAGCAGTTTGCCGAAGCGGGTGGGCTGGTTCGGGTACTGACTCCGCACATACTCCTCCAGGGCACACTGAGATTTCTCCTGGAGACCCTCAATATGCGGGACGTCTGAAATGCCGCATGCATCTGTGTGCAAATAATACGAAAAGAAAGCAGTTTGTCGAGATGTGTGTGCAAGTTATTTAGTTTGATTAAAGTGAGAATCTGGGACGCATCTGTGTGCAAAATAACAAGAAAACGGATTAGAGGGTGAAGTTTGTCGACATGTGGTGCAAGCTGTTAAGACTTTATTTAAAGTAAGAATATTTTGCATGTCGTATTTAATAAGAATGTCAAAGATACTGCAGAAATTCGATTCATAAAGAGGTTGTGCTCAAAAATGGAGAAGTAGCCTAATATTCACAAAATAACTTGAATAAAATGTACGTTAGTTAATTGTGGTATAAGTTGAATTTTAAAAATCAAAAATGTGTGTGCAAATGAAGGAGAAGCGCCGTAAATACAGCCATTTACCCCATTGTTGTCTTATAAAAACATCCACCTTCACTAAACCTCTAAAATAAAGGTGCAAAATTTAATTTCAAATCTGTTTTGCAAGAAGAAACAAGCTTATCTTCATCACAAAGTAGACCTATTTGAATATATGAAAGCTCATCTTCACAAATTCTGTGAATGTACAGGTTTTCCCTCATTAGTGTTTACTCAGTGGACAACACTATTTTATGACTACATGAGGTGTGTTTTTTAATGCTAAAAGTACACTGTAACAAATGCTGGGTACCACACAATCGATTTGTGTTGGGACGACATGAAGTAATTAAGTTTATTTATTCGTTCTTACAAATTTAAGTGGATTGAACATAAAACATTCAGGGTTTGTCCCGAAAAACATCAATAATTTTGTTGTTTCAAGTACACTGAAAAAAAAAATGATGCCTGCAAAATTGTTGCAAACAAAATGTGTTGAATGTAAACAAACAATTTAAATTTACTAATGTTCAACTTAATTTGTTTGTTTAAATTTAGCCCAAATAAATTGTTTACAACCACTTAACTTAAAAACAAATTTAGTAAATACAAGGAATTAACTTTTAATTATTTTTTCAATGTAGTCTGAAGATGAATAAACAGCATTGATTGTACAGTATTCAAAAAAGTAAAAGTGTGTGTGTGTTAAAGTGTGTGCCAGAAGTTTTTGTGGTGTAAAAAGGGTTGTATTGTTGCATCAAAATGGACTTGAACTCAACAGTAGGGTTAAACTTGCATAATTAAAAATGTCTATAAATATGCACAATAAACCTCTGGTGACTGTAATATTTTAGGTAAGAAATATTTACTAGAATAATATTATTTTAAGCATTTGAAATGTATTTTCTTTTTAAAAAAAAGCAGTATCATTGAATTGAATTTGAATTATTTAAAGCATAAAGCTCTTCCATTTGCATTAATTAGCCTTGATAATAGAATTTATGCCTTGTGCATTAATTTTCAATTAGGCTAATTATGATGAGATGGAGGATACCCTATATGGACACTACTGACTAAACGAATTAAGAACTGGACGCTGAGTTATGTATATAAGCTTTGGAAAAGTTATATTGAACCAACGGGAATTCATTGAAATGCACAACACTCCATTCCCATATGCAGAATAGCCTGTAATGTTTTTTAAAACCCTTTTCTCTCTGTAATTACAGTAGCGAGTCAGGTTAGAAAGTTTGACAACACCGTGGGACTTTTATTTTATTTTTAAGATATAATCCAGCGTTTACTCAGTAAAAATGGCGCTGCTAGCAAGCGTCAGTTAGCTTGTAATATTTAAAACGACCCCAAATTATTTAGCGACATATTTATGTGTGCTTAATAATACAATTAAACGTACAACTTTTTAGGGTAAAACTATATAGCTCATTTATCTCATGATCCAGTTTAAACAAAGCACGAGCCTGTTGCAATGGATACCACCTCAACTACGTTAGCATATCTCATAAAAAAATTTGAATCTAACTTTGGTAACTTTAATATTGTTTGGAAAAGATACTAATAATTTATCAAAATATATTAAAAGCATCCGTTTAATCAAGTTTTGATTTTTTATTTAAATAAATTAACCTTGATTTTTAATGGTAGCCTAAAAGTTTAACATTTAAAACTAAAACGCAATGATTAAACTAACAGACTGCACTTATCAAACAACTTAATTTAATGATTCCGTTTATTTTTATATAGGCTAATATAGGCCTATGGGAGCCTATTAGCTACCTACTGAAGATGCATTTTTACAAGATTAACCAAACCATGCGTTTAAAAAACCCCTACACATATTTAATCTGTTGTGCACAGATGGTGGGCTACTTGACAGATTATTGGTTGATTATTTGAAACAAACATCGCGGAACAAATAGGATCATTTTAACCACGTTGTTTTTGTCTGAAGAGTTGGCGCGATTACTTAATGCGCTTCCTGTCTCATCCACTTCCATTCATTTTTATGCTCGTTAACGTGTTGTTTACATGTATTATCATAATTATAAATACAGTGGTTTGTAGCGCAAATAGTTTATGCAGTTTACTGTAATTTGTTCCTCTTAATTATCATATAAGCAGCTAATCAATCTGAGGTCTAGCACATACTGATTTCCTGTCGTAAAAAAACAGGTGGATATTAAACTGCAGGATAGCTTGTTAAATAGTTCATCAAAAAAGTCTCTGTCGTAATTTACTTACCTTTGATTTCCCACCAAGTAAGTTTAAGTTTAACAGACGTCTAATAGACGTCTAAATATAAACGGAGTAGCTAAAATAAGGCTAATAAAAATAAATAAATCTAATAAATGTTTAAGCATATCCTAAACTATTAATCAAAAACACAGATCTGAAAGAAATCCAATAGTCATTCTTTCGTTAATTTAATGACTAGTCTAGTTTTGGGATATTCTTAGACGTTTATCAGATCTTAACTGACAGCCCAAATTTAGCCTTGCTTTAGCCAAGCCGTCTATGTTTGGATGTCTATAAGACTTCTTTTAAACACACACACAAATGCTTGCTGGGTTGTTCCACACCATGTGTTTTTATTCTGTTGAACACAAGAAAATTCATTCATTCATTTTCTTGTCGGCTTAGTCCCTTTATTACTCTGGGGTCGCCACAGCGGAATGAACCGCCAACTTATCCAGCACAATTTTACACAGCGGGTGCCCTTCCAGCCGCAACCCATCTCTGGGAAAACAAAAGAAAATATTTTACAGAATTTTGGAAGCCTCTAACCAATGATAACAAATCTATGGAAGAAAATCAAATACTATAGAAGTCAATGAAACCCCATAGACTTCTATACTATTAGTTTTTCTTCTAAAGATGTCATTGGTTATACCAGGGGTGCCCAAACTTGTGTCCTGCAGAGTTTAGTTTAACCCCAATTAGACACACCTGAACCAGCTAATCAAGCTGTTTCTAGGTATTCTAACTCTGCAGGACACCCACCCTCCAGTGCCCAGTTTGGGCACCCCTGGATTAGAGGCTTCCAACGTTGCTTAAAATATCTTCTTTTGCGTTCAACAGAATAAACAAACAAAGTGTTTTGGAATAAGTCAAAATGATAACAGACTTTAAATTTCAGTGAACTATCCCTTAAATCGGGGGTGCCCAAACTCTGTCCTGGAGGGCCGATGTCCTGCAGAGTTTAGTTCCAAGGTTCAACACCATTTAGATATACCTGAATATCTTTAGGTGTACAAGAAACTTCCAAGGAGGTGTGTTGAAGGAAGTTGGAGCTAAACATTGGGGTGAAGTTGGTTTTATATTCACACATTCTCAATAATATCATGACTGTTTAAAAATAAATTAATGTGTGAATATAAAACTAACTTTTATTGAGGTAAAATTGGTTTTATATGCGCACATTAATTTATTTTGAACAGTGACACAGTCTCTATATTGTTCATCGCGCTATTTTGAATATTCTGTCTGAATTTGCATGTAAGTCTGACTTCAAAACAACATAAGCACTATCTAATTGACTGTGAACAATAGTTTACTTTGATAGTCATTGGCTGCTAACATTGTTTCTCTGTTTAGAATTTGCAAATAATACTGACTATTCTGAAATTATACAATTATAAACAAAATGTACTAATGTGCGAATATAAAACCAACTTAACCCCAATAGACGAATAATCAATTTGTAAACATTCAGGATGCGCGCGCATCGAGGTTACAGAAAAAAAAACCCGGGAGCGCTAGCATTTACAGCAAAGGAATGACATCATATGCGGTACAGAGTTTGTTGTTGTATTAGAGATGAGTTATTGATTACATATTATAGGCCTATATATATTATTTACATAATGCTTTCAGCGTATTATAACAGCTCGTCACCCAGTGAGATTCGGCAAAATTAACGTTAAAGTGAGCGCCCTTCGTCTGACAGGTCCATTTGCGATAGCACCCTCCCAATGGATATTGGATAAGACAAATGGCCTAGCATCCAGCCCCAAATATACAACTATCTCATTAAAACTCCAAGGGATTTTACAAGAAAGAAGTTAAAGGCCTACAAGTCTACAAGTTTTCTATTTTTGGACTTTCGATTTTGGCATCCTACCGCACAACATGACATGTTTGCTATTGCAACCGGTCTTTTTTTTTTGCAACCGGTATGCGCTGTTGAACCCGTGTGACGTCATGTGTGACGTAGGTTGGTAATTCCCCTAAAAGCTAAACTCTGCAGGACACCCCTTTGGGCACCCCTCGGATAGAAGCTTCCAACATTACTCAAAATATCTTCTTTTGTGTTCAACAGCCCTGCTGAAAAAACCAGCTTAAACCAGCCTAAGCTAGTTGGCTGGTTTTAGCTGGTTGACCAGCCTGGTTTTAGAGGGGTTTTGGCCATTTCCAGGCTGGTTTCCAGCCATTTCCAGCCTGGTCTTAGCTGGTCAGGCTGGAAAATGACCAGCTTAAACCAGCTAAAACCAGCTTGACCAGCCTGGTTTAAGCTGGACATAGCTGGTTTTGGCTGGTCAAGCTGGTTTTGGCTGGTCAACTCCCAGCCTGACCAGCTAAGACCAGGCTGGAAATGGCTGGAAACCAGCCTGGAAATGGCCAAAACCCCTCTAAAACCAGGCTGGTCGACCAGCTAAAACCAGCCAACCAGCTCAGGCTGGTTTAAGCTAGATTTTTCAGCAGGGAGAATAAAGAAACTCAAGCCAGTTTGGAAAAAGTCTACTTTAAATAATAATTTAATTTCAATTTGAGTGAACTATGGCATGTTTAAGGCTTTCAGCATTATTCAAAATATATTTTTGTGTTCAACAGAATAAAGAAACTTTACAGTTTTCAATTTCCTAATGACAACAATTTACATTTGAGTGAACTAGCCTACCCGCTAAATCTGCAACAGCTCGGGCCTACCTGAGGTGAACAGGACTATGGCTTTGGCACAGCTGTATTCGGCGGAGTCCACCTGCAGGGCCTTCAGTTTCTCCACCTGCTCCTGGAAGAAGCGAATATGATCCATGAAGGCCACGACTCGGTCCGCGGACATCGGCGACGCGTGCAGGCCAGCGGCGGCCAGCAGAGGAGCCACGTGCAGCGGCATGGAGCTCTGCGCGGCGTTCAGCACGAACAACTCGCTCCAGGTGAGTCTGAGCAGAGACACCTGATCCGTGATTTGCAGATCGGGGAAGAAAGGGATGTTCCTGGCCCACTCCACCGCGCTGAACAGCAGACGGGCCGCCAGCTCGCAGATGTTCTCTATGCCCATGATGTTGCCGGACTGCATGCACTGGTTGCCGTATCTGGAGGCTGAATATGGCTCGGCCCGAAGTAGAAGCGATATGTATCCGGATAAATAGCAGTGGCCGTTGAGGTGATCTCCGTTTGTCAGCGCGTAATGGCTCGGGTTCGGCTGGTTCGGCGGCATTCTGCCTCGCTGAACCGCTGTCAGAACACAGAGAGATGGAGAAGAAATGTGCATATATACAAACAATATTTAAAAATCTATCTATCTATCTATCTATCTATCTATCTATCTATCTATCTATCTATCTATCTATCTATCTATCTATCTATCTATCTATCTATCTATCTATCTATCTATCTATCTAGTTTACGCATTAATTGCAATTGTCTGAAAACCACGCTGAAAGAATGCATTTTTACACGATGCATTTTGTTATTAAATATTGAAAGAAATGTGCATACAGACAACATTTAATTTGATCTCTCATCTGCATCTCTACCCATTAATTGTAAGTGTAATATGCTATATATGAAAACAAGACGTGCATTCTAATGCTCTCTTAACGTTTGATGCATTATTTCAACATTTTAGCTTATTCAATGTCTTATTTTAATCTTTGATTTACAATCAATTAGCATTTTCTGTTCAGTCTGAGTAGTCTTCATAAGCTGTTATAGGATATTAACAATGTTGTATCCGTCTGAAAATAATTAAAATATAAATTTTATATTAACATTTTTTTAATTGACTTGCTTTAACACGTGAGCTTCAAGTTGTATATAAGCTGGTTGTTCCATAAGATATATCACACATGAAAAATGCTAGTAATTTAGCCTACTATAGTGTATTATATTAAGGATACTAAAGTGTATTATACTGCATATATTATAGTATTTACAACACTCAATGAATGCTGCAGCATACAGTAGACTTGAGAAATAATTAGATATATAGTATTAGTTTTTACTACAGTAAACTTGTTTGTGGTAGTACAATATTTTCTATATTTGTAAATAAAATACAATATTGTGGTGTTTATTTTACAGCAGTTGTTGTGTTACCAACTATAGGACAATAAAACCATATTAATTCAAGTACTTTACCATAGGATAATTCAAAAGACAAACAACAAATAACTATAATATTCTTTCCAAGTAGGATAAATAAATTTAGGTGTAATTTAAAAATAAAAATGTTTCCAAACAAATCATTAATGTAAATATTGATTGATATTCGTCCGCTTATTTTTATTTATTTCTTCCATTTTATGACATAATCAGTAATTATTGCAGGTAATGCTCGTTTTCCCCAAACAAGATGTACTCACCTTCGCGTCTCATGCCCACTTTCAGGCACTTCTTCAGGCGGCAGTACTGGCACTGGTTCCGGTGGTGCTGATCCACCGGGCAGCTTCTGTTGGCGCGGCACGTGTACGATAAATTCCGCCGAACGCTCCTCTTGAAGAAACTTTTGCATCCCTCACAGGTGAACTGTCCGTAGTGCTTCCCGCTGGATTTATCCCCGCACACCACACACTCGATGTGCTGCTGGTTTTGCGCCGCGATCTGCTCTTTTTCCTCCGCGGAGTTCGGCGAGTGCGCGGCGGAGCTCAGCCGGTGCTGGAGGTGCTCTCTCCCGGCTGCGCTCTGATCATCCACCGCTGCCAGCTCCTCTTGCGGATCTCTCCACACGCTCACCACCATGGCCATGGCTGGAATCTTTTACGCGTTTTCTCCAGAATCAATCAAGAAAGCCGGTTTTACCCACGCATTTCCAAAAACACGCGATTTAAAGCAACTCCGTGCGTAAAAGGGACGATCGGAAACCCCCACATGAATCAGATCCGATGGGAGCACAGATACCGCGCTGTCGGCATGATTGACATGAGCATGAATGGAGGGTTTCTGACTATAACAGCCTTATTTGGAGCATCCGTGAAAACTCAACTCTTTTTGGCATGATGGAGATGTACATGACCACACTTTTACGCTGTGTTCTTCTCACGCGCGCGCTTCTCTGGTGGTCTTTTGAATGGTGTGTGTGTTATAATGGAGCCCATCAGGTATTAAAGCGCAGAAGTGGGCGGCTCCTTTAAGCTCGAAAGCTCCGTTTGATTGGTCATTTAGCTCACATATCCTTCTGGATGCAGTTCCAGAGACTTTTTTTGTGAACACATGAGACTTTCATGCTTTTGTATTTTTTCTCTTCGGATTGGATGAATGTGACTGATGGTTGGTTGTGCTTTTACCATTGCTTTTGTGTTTGATTGGTTCTGCTTGCTATCAAATCTCGATCAGCATAGATCAATTGTTGCAAGTAGAGCAGATTTAATCTCATGATGAGCACACACGTGTGGAAATATATACCGCCGCCTAGTGTCAAAAGAAAGCAATTAGTATATTTATTTTTATACTTAATAATGCACTTTAGGCGGCACGGTGGCTCAGTGGTTATCACTGTGGTCTCACAGCAAGAAGGTCGCTGATTCGAGTTGGCATGTCTGTGTGAAGTTTGCATGTTCTCCCCGTGTTGGCGTGGGTTTCCTCCGGGTGAGCTCTATGAGCTATAGGGGAATTGATGAACTAAATTGGCCGTAGTATATGAGTGTGTGTGGATGTTTCCCAGTACTGGGTTGCGGCTGAAAGTGCATCTGCTGTGTAAAGCATGAGCTTGAATATTTGGCGGTTCATTCCGCTGTGGCGACCTCTGATGAATTAAGGGACTAAGCCGAAGGCAATTATTGAGTGGATAATGCACTCTAAAAAATGCTTAGCTATTGTAACCCAAATTTGGGTTACGTGGATAACCCAACCTTTAGTTTAAAAGTGTCATTTAAATTTAATTGAAAAATGAACAAAACGTTGGGTTTGTCCATATTTGACCCCACACTGGGTTGACAACCCATCAGTTTTTAGTGTATTTTTTATTTATATTAATTATAAATATAAATTTAGACATAAAATATATATTTATCTCTGATGCAAATAATATCTAAAAATAAATATGATATCCGAAAAGTTCACCGGCCACTTTATTAGGTACACCTTACTAGTACCAGGTTGGACCCCCTTTTGCCTTCAGAACTACTTTAATCCTTCGTGGCAGAGATTCAACAAGCTACTGGAAATATTCCTCAGAGATTTCACTCCATATTGACATGATAGCATCACACAGTTGCTGCAGATTTGTCGGCTGCACATCCATGATGCCAATCTCCCATTCCACCACATCCCAAAGGTGCTCTATTGGATTGAGTTCTGGTGACTGTGGAGGCCATTTGAGTACAGTGAACTCATTGTCATGTTCAAGAAACCAGTCTGAGATGATTGGTGCTTTATGACATGGTGCGTTATCCTGCTGGAAGTAGCCATCAGAAGATGGAAACACTGTGGTCATAAAGGGATGGACATGGTCAGCAACAATACTCAGGTAGGCTGTGGCGTTGACACGATGCTCAATTGGTACTAATGAGCCCAAAGTGTGCCAAGAAAATATCCCCCACACCATTACACCACTGTTAACGAGCACTTGGAGAGGTGTACCTAATAAAGTGGCCGGTGAGCAGTGGTGGAAAGAGTACTGAAAAATCATACTCAAGTAAAAGTACCATTACTTGCCTAAATATGTAGTGCAAGTAGAGTAAAGGTATCTGTTGTAAAAATTACTCAAAGTATGAGTAAAAAGTAGCCCTTTTAAAAGTACTCAAGAGTAGTGAGTATTATGCTGTCAAAAGCTGATGTGTTTGCATGTAATTTGTGCATGTGTGTGTAAACGTAACATTCTGTAGTGCATTTAGTTCGGCACACAAGATCATGAGACGTTAATATTAGGTTAGATTTAGATTGTAATGTCAGGTGACCAAAATCAATTGTTAAGCCAGCAGCTAAGGACGTTATTTTGATGTCCAATAATGATGCTGATATTTAGTTGAGTTTAGGTTGTTAGAAAGTGACTAAAATCCAGCGTCGAGCCAACATCTTAAACCAGCGTCATATATGACGTCAAATACTGACATTTATTCGTCGGGTACGGCAACCAAAATCCAACGTTTGATAGATGTCATAGGGGTAACGTTCACACAATGTCAAGCTGTAACATCATTAGACGTTGATATTTGGTTGGTTTTAGGTTGAACATTGGATATTGATGTTGGCCTGACGTTGAGTTCTGACGTCAACCTGATTTTCATTTCCAAACAAAATGCAAAGTCCCCATGACGTTAGGGTTCAGCGTCAATCAGACGTCATGTTGACATCCTGTGCCTGCTGGGTGTTTAAGACCATTTCGGTCATCATACAGTAAACATCCGTCATCTTCTCATCAGTGACATGCATCTAAACAGTCTCTGGGTCAATACGCGTAAAGATTTTGAACATCTTCATACCCACTGCGCTACCGTGCTGCCCTTATATTTACATATATTATTTATAAATATATTCATCATTCAATTATTTTCTTTTCAGCTTAGTCCCTTTATTAATCAGGGGTCGCCACAGCGGAATGAACTGCCAACTTATCCAGCATATGTTTTACGCAGTCACTGGGAAACACCCATACACACTCACACTATGGCCAATTTAGCTCAATTCCCCTAGAGCGCATGTGTTTGGACTGTGGGGGAAACTGGAGCACCCGGAGGAAACCCACGTCAACACGGGGAGAACATGCAAACTCCACACAGAAATGCCAACTGACCTAGCCGAGGCTCGAACCAGCGACCTTCTTGCTGTGAGGCGATTGTGCTACCCACTGCGCCACCGTGTCGCCCATTTATAAATATGTATTTAGACATAAAATATATTTATTTCTGATACAAATAATATATAAAAAAAGATTGTTTTATATTTGTATTTTAATATACATGCATATGTAAACACAAACCTTTATTTTGGATGCAATTATTCGCAATTAGTTGTTTGACAGCACTGTCATGATATAGAAATGTTTGTTTTAAAAATATTTTAATAATATAATATATTAAATAATGCACATCTATAGTAATGCTAATAGCATTAATATATAATAATAATATGTATTAATAATACAAAATAATACAGCTAGTATTTACAAAAACAGCTATATAGATTGTTAGTATACCAGTGATTGCACTTCCAGCAGCAACTCCGCTTCTCATGCATAATTCAGTGAGTTCAAGGGTCAGAAATTTGCTTTGAGATTTTTTTTGTGTGGCTCAAACTCGAGTCTCTGGATGGAGCGAGGTCACGTGACTGCAGGAGCGCGCATGTTTGTGAACAGGTTGCAGCAGTCGCAGGTTAAAGGGTCAAAGCTATACAATGAGCAAAGACAAGGACAGAGCCCAGGGTCAGAGGTCAAAAGAAAGGTCACCTCTCTCAAAACAATGTGCTAGAATGATATTTAAGCATATTTAGCTAATTTTACTTCATCTACACAGATGTCAAATGTTTTGAGTTGTTCTAATGCCTTCGGTCATTGACATTTTTAATTGCTCTGTTATTAATTACATTTTACAAGAGTGCTTTAGACTCAGTGAAAATGTTTGGAGAAAATGCATAAAAATGTGAAGTGATAAAAAAATCAATACTTATAAATAATGTAAAAATCTAAATAAAATAATGTAAATAATAACATTTTAAAACAGTTTATTATGATAAATAAACAAACATTAGCGCACACACACAAAACACTGGGTTGTTGTAATATTTTTCAATTCAATTTAAATTCAACCTTTTATTGCAACAGTCCTATTTGACCCAACAAAGAATAACAACAACTCAGCGTTTTAAGAATATATAGTTAAACAATGGATTCATAAATGTAATAATCATACAATATTAAATACAAAAATATGATTCAAATAATTAATCTGTTGTGGTTATTCTATAGTTGCCAAGGTAACACAACAACTACAATATAAACAAATTAATCTGTTGTGGTGATTCTATAGTTGCTATGGTAACACAACAACTATAATATAAACAAATTAATCTGTTGTGGTGATTCTGTAGTTGCCATGGTAACACAGCAACATAATATAAACAAATGAATCTGTTTTGGTGATTCTATAGTTGCTATGGTAACACAACAACTATAATACAAACAAATTAATATGTTGTGGTGATTTCGTAGTTGCTATGGTAACGCAACAACTACATGAATATTAACAAATTAATCTGTTGTGGTGATTCTATATTTGCTATGGTAACAACAACTACAACATAAACAAATTTATCTGTTGTAGTGATTTTATAGTTTGCATGGTAACACAACAACTATACAAACAAATGAATATGTTATAGTGATTCGGTAGTTGCTATGGTAACAACTGTACTAATAATGTTGCCATGGTAATGCAACAACTATGCAAATATAAACCAATTATTTGTTGTAGTGATTCTACAGTTGCTATGGTAACACAACAATTGTAGGAATTTAAACAAATGAATCTGTTGTGGTGATTCTATAGTCGCTATGGTAACACAACAACTATAATATAAACAAATTAATCTGTTGTGGTGATTCTATAGTTGCTATGGTAACACAACAGCTATAATGTAAACAAATAAATCTGTTGTGGCGATTCTATAGTTGCCATGGTAACACAGCAACTATAATATAAACAAATTAATCTGTTGTGGGGATTCTGTAGTTGCCATGGTAACACAGCAACTTTAATATAATCAAATTAATCTGTTGTGGTGATTCTTTAGTTGCTATGGTAACACAAAAACTATAATACAAACAAATTAATATGTTTTGGTGATTTCGTAGTTGCTATGGTAACGCAACAACTACATGAATATTAACAAATTTATCTGTTGTAGTGATTTTATAGTTTGCATGGTAACACAACAACTATACAAACAAATGAATATGTTATAGTGATTCTGTAGTTGCTATAGTAACAACTGTACTAATAATGTTGGCATGGTAATGCAACAACTATGCAAATATCAACCAATTAATTTGTTGTAGTGATTCTACAGTTGCTATGGTAAAACAACAATTATACAAATATAAACAAATAAATCTGTTGTGGTGATTCTATAGTTGCTATGGGAACACAACAACTATAATATAAACAAATTAATCTGTTGTGGTGATTCTATAGTTGCTATGGTAACACAACAACTATAATATATAAACAAATGAATCTGTTGTGGTAATTCTATAGTTGCCATGGTAACACAGCAACTATAATATAAACAAATTAATCTGTTGTGGGGATTCTGTAGTTGCCATGGTAACACAGCAACTATAATATAATCAAATTAATCTGTTGTGGTGATTCTATAGTTGCTATGGTAACACAACAACTATAATACAAACAAATTAATCTGTTGTGGTGATTTCGTAGTTGCTATGGTAACGCAACAACTACATGAATATTAACAAATTAATCTTTTGTGGTGATTCTATATTTGCTATCGTAACTACAACATAAATTTATCTGTTGTAGTGATTTTATAGTTTGCATGGTAACACAACAACTATACAAACAAATGAATATGTTATAGTGATTCGGTAGATGCTATGGTAACAACTGTACTAATAATGTTGGCATGGTAATGCAACAACTATGCGAATATAAATCAATTAATTTGTTGTAGTGATTCTACAGTTGCTATGGTAACACAAAAACTATACGAATATAAACAAATTAATCTGTTGTGGAGATTCTATAGTTGGCATGGTAACAACAACTATAGTAATATAAACAAATTAATCTGTTGTGGTGATTCTGTAGTTGCGATGGTAACAACATCTATACTAATATAAACAAATTAATCTGTTGTGGTAATTTTATAGTTGCGATGGTAACAACATCTATACTAATAAAAACAAATTAATCTGTTGTGGTGATTCTACAGTTACTATTGCAACACAACAAATATACTTATATAAATAAATGAATCTGTCGTAGCGATTCTATAGTTGCTATGGTAACACAACAACTATACTAAAACAAATAAATTAATCTGTCTTGGTGATTCTACAGTTGCTATGGCAACACAACAAACATACGAATATAAATAAATAAATTTTGTTGTGGTGATTCTACAGTTGCCATGGTAGCATGACAACTATACAAATATAAATAAATTAATCAGTTGTGATTCTATAGTTGCTATGGTAACACAACAAATATACGAATATAAATAAATTGATCTTTTGTGGTATTCTATAGTTGCCATGGTAACACAACAACTATAATATAAACAAATAAAATTGTTGTGGTGATTCAAATATACGATAACACAACAAATATACGAATATAAATTATTTATCTGTGGTGATTCTATAGTTGCTATGGTAACAACAACTATACGAATATAAATAAATTAATCTGTGGTGATTCTATAGTTGCTATGGTAACAACAATTATACAAATATAAATAAATTAATCTGTGGTGATTCTGT
>LR812528.1:51509216-51576716 GCA_903798195.1 Danio kyathit | reverse complement strand
GACACACACATATGCACACATGCACAAGCACTCACAGACACACATATATGCACACACACACACACACACATATAGGCACACACACAAACACACACACACATATGCACACGTGCACAAGCACACACAGACACACATATATGCTCACACACACACACACACACACACAGAGACACATATATATGCACACACACACACACACACACACACACACACACACACACACATACACAACAGTATAGTTTCTATAACACAGATGATAGTGAGCATCTCTCGTGTGTTAAAGAGTCAACAGCATAATGAAAGGGAACTCGCCGTATCCACGAGGGTTTTGTAGGTTTCATTTGAATACCGAACGTGACCTTTGACCTCTGCCGGTGACCTCTGACCCTCAGAGAGCAGACCTGTCCCGCTGTGGAGGACCAGATTGATAAGATCATTCAGCCAAATACAGAAAACGCAGAGTGGGAAGCTGGAAACGGATCCGTCATCTCCATTATGGCCGTCGCTTTAGTTTGACGGGACTCGGCAGGGTAGGCTTGGGTAGGCTAAATTGTCCGTAGTGTATGAGTGTGAATGAGTGTGTGTGGATGTTTCCCAGAGATGGGTTGCGGCTGGAAGGGCATCCGCGGCGTAAAAATGTGCTGGATAAGTTGGCGATTCATTCCGCTGTGGCAACCCCAGATTAATAAAGGGACTAAGCCGAAAAGAAGATGAATGAATGAGTTTTATTACTTTTAATTTACTATTTTCATTTATTTTAATTTATTATTATTTTTTATTATTATTCTGAGCGTGCATAGTTTAGAACTTCGATAAGAAAACTGTAAACTGAGTTTTATTATTTTT
Source organism: Danio kyathit (assembly GCA_903798195.1). Classification (NCBI taxonomy): domain Eukaryota; kingdom Metazoa; phylum Chordata; class Actinopteri; order Cypriniformes; family Danionidae; genus Danio; species Danio kyathit. The sequence goes on along the minus strand of LR812528.1, from coordinate 51,575,870 downwards.
AATATTATTTAATTTATTTTAAATTTAATTACGTTTTTTTAATAAAATTTATTTGGTTATAATTTAGATGCGAGTATTTATTCTTCTTCTAAATTTTATATTATTTTTATTTATTTCTATAAATAAATATTAATTTAAATATAAAATTAGAATTTAATATCATTTTATTAATATAAATTATAAATTATTCTACAAAAATGTATTAAAGAAAATAAAGAAAATGTTGATAAGAAAACTGTAAATGGAGTTTTATTATTTTTAATTTATTATTTTTTTATATTATTTAATTTATTTATTTATAACTGAATTTAATTGTATTTATTCATTCATTTTCTTTTCAGCTTAGTCCCTTTATTAATCAGGGGTCGCCACAGCGGAATGAACCACCAACTTCTGTGGGGGAAACCGGAGCACCCGGAGGAAACCCACGCAACAGGAGGAGAACATGCAAACTTCAAACAAAAAAGCCAACTGACCCAGCCAGGACTGGAACCAGCAACCTTCTTGCACCGTGCAGCCCTTAATTTATTTTAATTTAATTGCTATACTGAGCATTGCTATTTTTAATTTACTAATTTAAATATTCTTTAATTTATTTTTTATTTAATCTAATTATTATTATTTTATTTTTTTTTGCTATTAGAATGTCAATAAGAAAACTGCAGTTTTAATATTTTTTATTTACTATTTTTACTATTATTTAATTAATTTATTTTTTTAAATTTAATTTTATTTAATTTAAATATATTGAATATATTTTTAAAAATTAAAGGAATTATTTTATTTTTTGCTATTCTGAGCGTGCATAATTTAGACGTGATAATTAATTATTATTATTATTATAAATTTAATATTTTAAAATAATATTTTATAATAAAATTATTATTTAATATTTATTCATTCATTTTTCTTCGGCTTAGTCCCTTTATTAATCAGGGGTCACCACAGTGGAATGAACCGCCAACTTATCCAGCACATGTTTTACACACACACACACACACACATACTCATAAACTGCGGACAATTTAGTTAATCTATTCCCCTATAGCGCATGTGTTTGGACTGTGGGGGAGCACCCGGAGGAAACCCACACCAACACGGGGAGAACATGCAAACTGGCCCAGCCGGGACTCGAACCAGAGACCTTCTTGCTGTGAGGCCACAGTGCTAACCACTTTGCAGGGGTGCCACAGTGCTATTTCTTTTCGGCTTAGTCCCTTTATTAATCTGGGGTCGCCACAGCGGAATGAACTGCCAACTTATTTAGCACATGTTTTACACAGCGGATGCCCTTCCAGCTGCAACCCATCTCTGGGAAACATCCACACACACTCATTCACTATGGACAATTTAGCCTACCCAATTCACCTGTACCGCATGTGTTTGGACTGTGGGGGAAACCAGAGCACCCGGAGGAAACCCACGCGAACGCAGGGAGAACATGCAAACTCCACACAGAAACGCCAACTGACCCAGCCGAGGCTCGAGCCAGCGACCTTCTTGCTGTGAGGCGACAGCACTACCTACTGCGCCACTGCGTCGCCTAATTTCATTTAATTATTTAATTTTATTTTTTGCTATTCTGAGCGGGCATAATTTAAACATGATTATTTATTATTATTATAAATTTTATATTATAAATTGTATAAATATAAAAGTATTATTTAATATTATAAATTATTATAAATGTCTTTTTTTAAATTAAATAAAATAAAGAAAACGTTGAGTAGAAAACAGTAAACTGAATTTTATTATATTAAATTTATTGTTTTTAATTTAATTTAATTTAATAGATTTTTTGCTAATCTAAGCGTGCATAATTTAGACACAAATTTTTTTTATTATTATAAATTTAATATTTTAATTATAAATTATAATTTAATATAATTTTTATTATTTATAATTATCCTAAATTTCTTTTTTGTATTAAATGGAAAAAAAAAACATTGATAAGAAATGTGTAAACCCAGTTTTAGTATTTTTTTATAAAAAACATTAATATTATATTTATAAATTTATTTACATTTTTATTTTATTTATTTTAATTTAATTGTTTTATTTTATTTTTTGCTATTCTGATCGTTTATAGCTGGAAAGCTATAGGGCATCACGGTGGCTCAGTGGTTAGCATTGCCACCTCATAGCAAGAAGGTCGCTGGTTCGACTCCCAGCTGGGTCAGTTGGTGTTTCTGTGTGGAGTTTGCATGTTCTCCCCGTGTTGGCGTGGGTTTCTTCCGGGTGCTCCGGTTTCCCCCACAGTCCAAAGACATGTGCTATAGGGGAATTGATTAACTAAATTGGCCGTAGTGTATGAGTGTGTCTGTGAATGAATGTGTATGGGTGTTTTCCAGTACCGGGTTGCAGCTGGAAGTTCATCTACTGTGTAAAACATATGCTGGAATAGTTGGCGGCTCTTTCCGCTGTGGCAACCCCCTGATAAATCAGAGACTAAGTCGAAGGAAAATAAATGAATAGAAAGCTATACAGTACAGGGGAATTTGGTCAAAGTTGGAGCTGAACTTCAGTGTCTCTCAGTCCTGGAATAGAGCAATGCTGCCATCTGCTGTTGAGGATTTGACAAATAGCAACTTTTTAAAGGGACAGTTCACCCCAACAAATAAACATTTCCTGATCATTTAGTTCAGTCAAGTTGTTCTAAACTTTTTACATTTTTTTTCCCTGTGAACACAAAAGAAGATATACTGAAGAATGCTGGAAAAACAGCCACTGATGTCCATATACTGTATAAAAATGCCGGGTTCCACACAATACCTTCATGTTGTTTTAAACTTAAATTTAACAAATTTTCATTCATTTTTCATTCATTTTCTTTTCGGCTTAGTCCCTTTTATTAATCTGGGTTCGCCACAGCGGAATGAACCGCCAAATTATCCAGCATATGTTTTACACAGCGGATTTAATTAATTTTTAACTTAATTTAATTTAATTATTTTATATTTTAATTATATATTAATTAAATTTTTGCTATTGGAATGACGATAAGAAAACTGCAAATATAAATTAATAAATATATTGATTATGTTGAAAAAAAATTAATTGAATTATTTTATTTTATTTTATTTTTTGCTATTCTGAGCGTGCATAATTTAGACGTGATTATTTATTATTATTATAAACTGTGGGGGAAACCCCACCCCGACCTTCTTGCTGTGAGGCGACTGCAGTAGGTAGTGCTGTCGCCTCACAGCAAGAAGGTCGCTGGCTTGAGCCTCGGCTGGGCCAGTTGGCATTTCTGTGTAGAGTTTGCATGTTCTCCCCGTGTTGGTGTGGGTTTCCTCCGGGTGCTCCGGTTTCCCCCACAAGTCCAAACACATGTGATACAGGTGAATTGGGTAGGCTAAATTGTCTGTAGTGTGTGTGTGTGAATGAGTGTGTATGGATGTTTCCCAGAGATGGGTTGCGGCTGGAAGGGCATCTGCTGCGTAAAACAAATGCAAGTTGGCGGTTCATTCCGCTGTGGCGACCCCTGATTAAAAAAGGGACTAAGCCGAAAAGAAAATAAATGAATAAATGAAGGATAAATTTAATATTTTAAATATAAAATTATTATTTAATATTCATTCTTTAATTTTCCTTCGGCTTAGTCTGTTTATTCATCAGGGGTCTCCACAGCGGAATGAACCGCCAACTTATCCTTTAGGTGCGCTATAGGGGAATAGATCAACTAAATTGGCCGTAGTGTATGAGTATGAGTGTGTGTGTGTGTGTGTGTGTGTGTGTGTGTGTGTGTGTCTGTGTGTGTGTGTGTATGTGTGTGTGTGTGTAAATGAGTGTGTATGAGTGTTTCCCAGTACTGGGTTGCAGCTAGAAGGGCATCCGCTGTATAAACCATATGCTGTATAAGTTGGCGGTTCATTCCACTGTAGCAATTGAGGGACCAAGCGGAAAGAAAACGAATGAATGAGTTTGATTTCCTACTGTAGGTGAAGTAGCCTTCAGTTTGATATGTGTTATCATGTGCAATAACCACATTTAACAGGCAGGTGGCAGTGAGACACCGGGAGAGAAATATGCTCCGCAAAACCCTGAAACAATTTAACACAAACAAAAACATAACTTTATACTTCACAACAAAGACTTTGAGGATAAAGTAGGCAGACTTTACATTAGAATACATTAGAAAGCCTGATTTTATGCATGTGATTACATTTAATTTAATCAAGATTTTCAGAATGCTGGACATTTTAAATAAATCTGATTCATTTTCATGTTACTTCTTTCAAATTATATATATATATATAATTAACCAGCTATAAAAACCCAGATATAAGTATAATTTATAAGCAAAACTCTCCAAATGGGTGATACTGTGTGTATGTCAGATTGTGTCTGTGTGTGCTTGTGTTAGTGTTAAAATACTCATATATAAATCTATTTTTTCATCTCCCATTCGGAGAGTTTTGCTTTTGGTAATGAGCGCTCCAGCGTACTGTAGTGTTAAATACAGTGAACTGATAAACTGTATTTTACTTGTATAAATATATTATTGTTATTTTATTTATTTATTTAATTGTCTATTATCTTTTTGTGTTGTTTTTGTATTATTATTATTATTATTATTATTATTATTAATAATGTGATGTGATGATGTGTGTATTTATATAGCGCATTTATCATGTATGGCCATACACACAAAGCAGTTCACAATCATGAGGGGGGGGGGTCTCTCCACAAGACCACCAGTGTGCAACATCCACAAGACAACGGCGCCAGAGCACTCACCACACATCACCTATACGCTTATTTCACGTGACCGCCATTTTAGAACACGAAAGCGAGGCTGCGGTGGGAAGAAAGCCGGAAGTATAGGATCAGCACTGTAAACATTGCAGCAATATGCAGTGTGCTATAAACCTCCAGCTGTTGCTGTGACTTCAAAATGCAGAAATGGTGTAAACATCACTTTAATATCATTCCGTTCAGTTTCATTTAAACAATTAAAAGCATATTAGGCGTCAAACAACATCACAATCTCTTTAAGAGTGATACACTTAAGTGTCCTCCTAGACTTCAGTCCAGGGCAGCAGGTAAACACCGTGGGGACGCTTCCCTGCTTCAGCCTATGTAACCCGGTGAGTGATAAAACACTGCAGTCCTCTGTAGCACATCTTCGTGTTGTCTTTAACAGTGTTGTCCCGGTACTGAAGTTTTAAAAACGTCAATTTCCTGCTAACATTTACGCGCCGCTGAGCGCGCTCATAAACACCGCGGATTTGCCGTAGTATTCACCAGTGCTCAACAGAATGACTGTGAAGGTTATCAGCTTCCTGCTCTTCACAGATTGAAAACACACATAGACGGATATTGGAGCGTTTTAAAGCTGTGAAGATCAGTCGATTCATCAGCGGATCGCTCGTCTGTGTTTGCACTCAGTAAACAGTGGTGAGGTGAACTGATGACCTTCACAGCCAATCAGAGTGATTTCTGTTGAGCACGTGAACACAATGGCCAATCAGCGCTGTTTAAGAACTCCATCAACAGTGTCTTAAATGTTAACGAGAAATTGGCGTTTTTTTATATTTCATTACGGAAATTTTGTATCGTGACTAGTCTAATATAGTTAAAGACTCAGTTCATTAACTTGAGTTTGATGAATGGCATCTAAAATGTGTGTTTGGGAAAGAAAACGTTAGCTAAGTAGTGCCATTTCCCTTAACTTAGCTGAAAATGAGGTCAAATATGCCTTTTTTATTTTCACTATAACGGACCTTATAGGGTCACTCGGAAGGCACTGAAATCATAAATTTGTGTCACTTTCTCTTCGCTGATAAGATATACAGCCAGCTACACAACATTCCTGTGTGACTCAGTCTATACTTCCGGGTTTCTTCCCACCGCAGCCTCGATTTCGCTGTTAATAATGGCGGCCGCGTGAAATCAGTCTATACGTGGAGCGGAGAGAGAGTTATAGAACCAATTCAGTGGGTGGGGGAGGGAATTTGGTGAGGACATCGGGGTTACACCCCTACTCTTTACCAGAAGTGCCATGGGATTATGAATGACCACAGAGAGTCGGGACCTTGGTTTAGCGTCTCATCCAAAAGACAGTGCTCACTGACAGGATAGTGTCCCCTTCACTATACTGGGGCATTAGGACTCCCACAGACCGCAGGTTGAGCGCCCCCTGCTGGCCTCACTAACACCACTTCCAACAGCACCCTAGTTTTCCCATGTGGTCTCCATCCAGGTACTGACCAAGCTCAGCCCTGCTTAGCTTCAGTGAGTGACTGGTCTTGGGCTGCAGAATGATATGCCTGTACCTTTTTGCATTGTTATTATTATTGTTAATGTTTTAAAATACCTATTTTTGTATTATTCATAATATGAATGTATTTAATTATCTATTTTTGTATTGTTATTGTTATTATTATTATTATTATTATTATTGTTATTATTGTTATTATTATTATTATTATTATTATTAATAATGTATTTAATTATCTATTTTTGTACTGTTATTATTATTATTATTATTATTATTGTTATTATTATTATTATTATTATTATTATTATTATTATTATTATTATTATTATTATTATTAATGTATTTAATTACCTATTTTTTGTATTGTTATTATTAGTATTATTAATATATTTAACTGTCTATTTTTGTATTGTTGTTGTTATTATTATTATTATTATTATTGTATTTAATTATCTATTTTTGTATTGTTATTATTATTATTAATGTATTTAATTGTCTATTTTTGTATTGTTATTATTATTTTTATTATTATTATTAATGTATTTAATTATCTATTTTTGTATTGTTATTATTATTAATATTATTATTATTAATAATGTATTTAATTACCTATTTTTGTATTGTTATTATTATTATTATTATTATTTTATTATTATTATTATTATTATTATTATTATTGATGTATTTAATTATCTATTTTTGTATTTTTATTATTATTATTATTAATGTATTTAATTATCTATTTTTGTATTTTATTATTATTATTATTATTGTTATTATTATTAATGTATTTAATTACCTATTTTTGTATTGTTATTATTATTATTATTATTATTATTATTATTATTATTAATAATATTAATGTATTTAATTATCTATTTTTGTATTGTTATTATTATTATTATTATTATTGTTATTATTATTAATGTATTTAATTATCTATTTTTGTATTTTTATTATTGTTATTATTATTATTATTATTAATGTATTGAATTATCTATTTTTGTATTGTTAATAATATTATTTATGTACTAAAATATCTATTTTTTGTATAATAATAATATTATTCATTCATTCATTATCAACCGCTTTTCCGGGGCCGGGTCGTGGGGGCAGCAGTCTTAAGAGAGAACCCCAGACCTCCCTCTCCCCAGACACTTCCTCCAGCTTCTCCGGAGGGGATCCCGAGACGTTCCCAGCCGAGAGACATAGTCATTCCAGCGTGTCCTGGGTCTTCCAGGAGGCCTCATCCTGGTGGGACATGCCTGGAACACCTCCCTAGGTAGACGTCCAGGAGGCATCTGAAACAGATGCCCGAGCCACCTCAGCTGACTTCTCTCGATGTGGAGGAGCAGCAGCTCTACTCCGAGCTCCTCCCAGCTCCTCACCCTATCTATAAGGGTGTGCCCTGCTTCCCTGCAATGGAAACTAATTTCGGGCGCTTGTATCCGAGGTCTTGTCCTTTCTTATTATAACCCAAAGCTCATGACCATAGGTGAGAGTAGGAACGTAGATTGACCGGTAAATTGAGAGCTTTGCCTTTCGGCTCAGCTCCTTCTTTACTACAAAGGACTGATGCATAAATCGCATTACTACTGCCGCTGCACCAATACGCCTGTCAATCTCACGCTCCATATTTCCCTCACTCATGAACAAAACCTCAAGATACTTGAACTCCTCCACCTGGGATAAGGACTTTCCTCCAACCTGGAGATGGCAAACCACCTTTTTCCGGTGGAGCACCATGGCCTCAGACTTGGAGGTGCTGATTCTCATCCCAGCAGTGTCACACTCGGCAGCAAACCACCCCAGTGCATGCTGAAGGTCTATGACTAATGAAGCCAACAGAACAACATCGCCTGCGAATAACAGAGAAGAAATCCTGTATTGTTTTCATTATTAATAATGCCTTTAATTATCTATTTTTGCATTGTTATTATTTGTAATGTATTTAATTATTTATGTTTGCATTGTTATTATTATTATTAATGTATTAAAATATATAGTTTTGTATTATTCAAAATATTAATGTATTTAATGATCTATTTTTGTATTGTTATTATTATTAATGTATTTAATTCATTTTTTGTCACGCTGTTATTATTAATGTAATTATCTTTTTTGTATTGTTATTATTATTAATGTATTTAATGATCTATTTTGTATTGTTATTAGTATTAATGTGAATGTAAAGATTGTGAATATTAATTAATGTATTTAATTATCTATTTTTTGCATTGTTATTATTAATAATGTATTTAATTATCAATGTTTTCTATTGTTATTATTATTATTATTATTATTACATTTAATTATCAATGTTTTCTATTATTATTATATTTAATTATCAATGTTTCTATTATTATTATTGTTATTATTAATATTAATATATTTAATTATCAATGTTTTCTATTATTATTATTATTATTATTATTGTTATTATTATTATTAATATATTTAATTATCAATGTTTTCTATTATTATTATTATATTTAATTATCAATGTTTCTATTATTATTATTGTTATAATTATTATCAATATATTTAATTATCAATGTTTTCTATTATTATTATTATTATATTTAATTATCAATGTTGCTATTATTATTATTGTTATTATTATTATTAATATATTTAATTATCAATGTTTTCTATTGTTATCATTATTATTAATATATTTAATTATCAATGTTTTCTATTATTATTATTATATTTAATTATCAATGTTTTCTATTATTATTATTATTATTATATTTAATTATCAATGTTTCTAGTATTATTATTGTTATTATTAATATATTTAATTATCAATGTTTTCTATTGTTATTGTTATTATTAATATATTTAATTATCAATGTTTTCTATTGTTATTGTTATTGTTATTATTATTATTAATATATTTATCAATGTTTTCTATTGTTGTTATTATTATTATTATTATTATTAATAATAATATATTTAATTATCAATGTTTTCTGTTGTTATTTTTATTGTTATTATTATTATTATTATTATTAATATTAATATATTTATCAATGTTTTCTATTGTTATTATTATTATTATTATTATTAATAATATTAATATATTTAATTATCAATGTTTTCTATTGTTGTTGTTATTATTATTATTATTAATATATTTAATTATCACTGTTTTCTATTGTTATTATTATTATTATTAATATATTTAATTATCACTGTTTTCTGTTGTTATTGTTATTGTTATTATTATTATTATTATTATTAATATATTTAATTATCAATGTTTTCTGTTGTTATTGTTATTGTTATTGTTATTGTTATTATTATTATTATTATTATTATTATTATTAATATTAATATATTTATCAATGTTTTCTATTGTTATTATTATTATTATTACTAATAATATTAATATATTTAATTATCAATGTTTTCTATTGTTGTTGTTATTATTATTATTATTAATATATTTAATTATCACTGTTTTCTATTGTTATTATTATTATTATTAATATATTTAATTATCACTGTTTTCTATTGTTATTGTTATTATTATTATTATTATTATTATTAATATATTTAATTATCAATGTTTTCTATTATTATTATTAATGTATTTATTTATCTAGTTTTTTGTATTGTTATTATTAGTATTATGAATGTAAAGATTGTGAATGTAAATCGATAGTTATCTGTCTTTTTGTGTAATTTTAAAGTTATTAATGCTTTTCTGTTATTGTCCAAGGATGGACAATAAAAAAGTAAAATAAAAAAAATGATAGAGACCTCTGAGAGGCGGAAGAAGAGTCCAGCAGCAGCCGCAGAAGGCTTATCGATTGCGCATGCGCAGTCTGCTTGTTTTTCCACCAAACGAGGTATTAAAGCAGAGTCAGAAGCAGAACTCCGAGAGATACAGCTGCATCTTCACATGCAGTTCCAGCACAACTCAATGAACAGCAGGCAACTATAGCAAATAACCTGCCTGCAGCCTTTCTGCACGGCAAAACAACCCTCACAGATGAATAAAACAGCCGAGGTTTTTATTCTGAATTATCTTACAGTTGAGTAAGATCTCCATCATGGTGCTCGGGAAGGTGAAAAACTTCTTTGTCAGCTACGACTGTCTCAATGACAGCAACGTCCCGGTGTTTGCCAGTGGGGACTTTGTCTCAGGTCGGGTGATTGTTGAAGTCACCGGAGAAATTCGCGTTAAATCGTTAAACATTCACGCGAAGGGACTGGCGAAAGTTCGCTGGACGGAATCGCGCAGTGCTGGATCTAACACGGCATATACACGGCATTTCACCGAAGAAGTGGAGTATTTAAATCACAGAGATGTGCTTATTTTACATGACAGAGGTAAGGAGTGTTTATTATTATTATTAAGTAGTAATAATAATATGTATGTATTAATGTTTGTGGGACTGCAGTGACAGATGTGTGCTCCTATTATGTTATCTCTTGTAATGTGTATATACCTACAGTTTGATTCATTAGTGAAATGAGAACTGTAATATGTTTTTATATGTTGATGTTAGCCAATGCTGCTGATTTACAATAATAGTTAGTCTAATATTTAATTAGAAACCTTAAGTACGTTAAGAAAAACACAAATCCTGAATGAGATTTTGAATTATTTGTTTAAAGTAGCGTATTCTGACATTATTATCGTTTTATACACGTTTGTTTGTTATAAAACACCAGCATATAAACGACATGCCCTCCTACTATCGTTTAACTTTAAATATTTTCCCTCGATACCTGCTGTATACGGTTATCGTGTCTACGTTTGTATTGTATTCATATCGTTACATTCGTGTTTTGTTTTAAGCGTTATAGTTTCTTTCATAGATGATTCTAGTAAGTTTGTAGCCTTTGTTCGAAGCGGTTTAAACCTGTTCAGAAACTGGTGTAGAGGGGGGTTGTGCTGACCGAGCCTCTGCTCGTTGATTGGCGGAGCTCAATCCTGTCTCTTCTCTGATTGGTGGAAGTGCTCGTGTGCCCCCGGTGATATCATATCTTTGCAGAAGTGTCAAGACTGCAACAACTTATTCGCAGCAGCACAAGACTGATTAAAAGTTGGCAAAAGTGTCATTTTTAAGCTGTCATGTTATATTATTCTGCATTGGTTAAACGTATTCACTTAAATAAACCTGCAATGTATTAACGAACACTTTATTTTCCTCTGGTTGGAATAATTTATGTTAAAATTATGTTATTTGTTATCAAATCATATTGTGTGTTTTGTTTTCTGCTCTTTTTCTCTTGTCAAACTGAATTGAATGTACACACTGTGTAACCGGTGATACAATAAAAATGTGTATTTTCTGTAATGAAGTATGTGTCAGTAATAAAATAAGTTTAATTGTATTTCATCTTTGTTGTCTGTATTTCTTTAAGCGTGTCTTTGATTTTTCTTCAACCTTTACACCTAAACCCAAAGCCTAAACCACGCTGCAATACACATGTGGCTTCCTTATGGGGGCGTATTCAGGAGGAAAAAACATTTCGGCTCAGCCAATCAGGAGCCGACTAGTAATGTATGCATGAGGAAATCCGGCTGAGAGCGGCTGCTCGCGCCGGTTCAGTCCGGTCCTCTCTAGCTGCTGGCTGCCTTCGGTGGCACACAGACTCATAGTTATTTACAGCAGGCTGTGGAAATGCTGAGGTGGCAATAAAATAAAGGACAGGGATATTACATATGTTTTCAAAAGAATACAAGTGAATGAAAACATGTTTATGAATGTTATTTGGGACCAGAGTTATGAACAATGGTGTTGTTGGTGTAGGAGAACTAGCAGGATGTAAAATAAAAATTACACATACACACACACACAATGCTGGATTGTTGTAACTGGGTCAAATATGGATTGTTGGGTTAAAAATGTAATTTACATACATTCAAAAATGATTTTTTTTGCTGTTTGTTTAAACTACTTATTTAAAATGAGCTGAAACCACAATTCTTGAGTTTTTTTTTTTATGTCCAACCTACTTAAATTTGTAAAAACTAATAAGTTAATTCCTTTATATTGTCCAAACACGAGTTGATTGTGTGGAACCCAGAGTTTTGTACAGTGTATAAATACAAAAACCAGACATTAACCATACTTTGGGTTGTTTTTAAATGGAATTTAACTTTGCATTAAATTCCTATACTAAAATTGAATGTATTTTTATTTATGAATTGCATTATTCAAAAATAATAGTTATCTAATATGTATAGTTCATTTAAACTACAGTTAAAAATTCTAACTTTAGTGTTAGACTCTGCTATTAATGACTAAATCCTAGGTATTTTGCAATATGAATACAGTGCGGCAAGGAAAAGTAAATACTGAGACTAACTTATTGATTATGCTTGTAAATATGCTTAAATATAGATACTTTTCTCTACAGTCCTTAATTGCTGAGGCCAAAAATTTATATAATATTTAATCATGATGGCGGCTCATTTCACTGTGGCGACCCCGCAAGGGACAAAGCCGACAAGAAAATGAATGAATGAATTTAATCAAGATGATGTTTAAAGTTATTTCACTGTAAAATTGGACTGACATCGTTTCAATTTACTATAACTTTTGTGTTAAGCTGTTTTGACACAATTTACATTGTAATAGCGGTATAGAAATAAAAATGAATTGAATTGTTGTGTTTTAAAACAAGGGAAGCAATGAAGCTGTGGGGTGTTTGTCTTGTATTTAGGGGTCTTTTAGGTATTTTATACAGGTATGGTATATTGGTATACCAAATATCCTTCTTTTCTTGTAGATGACGACTGCTGCGATGAAGCCTTCACCGTTCTTCACTCAGGCCGCCATGAGTTTCCCTTCAGCCTTGAACTGCCCCAGACGTAAGTAACGCTGCTGTCTGAATATACACATATATAATGTATAATGACTGAAACGCTTACATTATTTTTTCATGGCTTCTTTCAGGCCTTTGGCGACGTCTTTTGAAGGCAAACATGGCAGCGTGAGGTACTGGGTGAAGGCAGAGCTTCACAGGCAATGGCTCCTGCCTATGAAGACCAAGAAAGAGTTCACCGTCTTCGAGCACATTGACATCAACACACCATTGTTACTGGTAAGACAGAAACATTTTGTTGCCTAATCATGTTTTAGTGTGTAACTAAACATTTGCTCAAGCCGTGGGTTTTTTTTAGAAGCTCAAATTGATTCAGAGGCCTTCAATGGTTCTCACATTATTACAGTTTATTTTGCTGTAGGTTAAAACAACATGGTTATACAATATGACAAATACCATGGTGTAATACTGTATTGAAGTACTTCAGTTAATCTGTTGTGGTGATTCTATAGTTGCTATGGTAGCACAACGGCTATAGTATTATAAACAATTCGATCTGTTGCTTTGATTCTATAGTTGCTATGGTAACATGACTATAGTTATATAAACAAATTAATCTGTTGCTTTGATTCTATAGTTGCTACGGTAACACAACCACTATAGTAATATAAACAAATTAATCTGCTGTGGTGATTCTATAGTTGCTATGGTAACAACGACTGCAGTAATATAAACAAATCGATCTGTTGCTTTGATTCTATAGTTGCTATGGTAACACAATGACTATAGTAATATAAACAAATTAATCTGCTGTGGTGATTCTGTAGTTGCTATAGTAACTCATTGACCATATTAATATAAACAAATCGATCTGTTGCTTTGATTCTGTAGTTGCTATGTTAACGCAACAATTATAGTAATATAAACAAATTAATTTGCTGTGGTGATTCTATAGTTGCTATGGTGACAATGACTGGTAATATAAACAAATAAATCTTTTGCTTTGATTCTATAGTTGCTATGGTAACACAATAACTATAGCAATATAAACAAATTGATCTGTTGCTTTGATTCTATAGTAGCTATGGTAACACAATGACTGCAGTAATATAAAAAATTGATCAGTTAGTTTGATTCTATACTTGCTATGGTAACACAACGACTATAGTAATATAAACAAATTATTCTGCGGTGGTGATTCTATAGTTGCTATGGTAACACAACGCCTATGGTAATATAAACAAATTAATCTGCTGTGGTGATTCTATAGTTGCTACGGTTACACAACGACTATAGTAATATAAACAAATTAATCTGCTGTGGTGATTCTATAGTTGCTATGGTAACACAACGACTATGGTAATATAAACAAATTAATCTGCTGTGGTGATTCTATAGTTGCTATGGTAACACAACGACTATAGTAATATGAATAATATAATCTTTTGCTTTGATTCTATAGTAGCTATGGTAACTCAACTATAATACTGTAAACAAATGACAAATAAACAAACTTATACTATGATACATCTGTTTACCGTAGTAAAAACTAAAGCACAGTATTTATTAAGTTCACTATAGTATGCTGCAGCATTCATTAACAAAGAGTTGTGAATACTATAATATACACTTAACTATAGTATGTGTAAATAAAAACACTATATTATTTACAATAAATTACTATAGTATTTTTCATATGGGTCTTAATTATGCCAGATAAATGTGAGATTTAATGGAACTAATAATGGTCAGCTGTTTAATTTAAGTACACACTTGGATATATATGTATATGTGTGTTTATATATTAGTACTGTTTATACAGTTGAAGTCAGAATTATTGGCCCCCCTTAGAATTTCTTTCTTTCTTTTATAAATATTTCCCAAATGATGTTTAACAGAACAAGGAAATTTTCACAGTATGTCTGATAATATTTTTTCTTCTGGAGAAAGTCTTATTTGTTTTATTTCGGCTAGAATAAAAGCAATTTTTTTAATTTTTTAAAACCCATTTTAAGGTCAAAATATTAGCCCCTTTAAGCTATATATTTTTTTGATAGTCTACAGAACAAACCATCATTATACAATAACTTGCCTATTTACCCTAACCTGCCTAGTTAACCTAATTAACCTAATTAAGCCTTTAATAACATATATACATAAATATAAACAGTACACATGCAAAGAATGTAAATACAAACCTTTATCTTGGATGCTTGGATGTTTGACAGCACTGATATATTTATATGTAATAAAATCGGGTGTCTTAATAATTCCCTGTCTCCTTCACAGTCTCCTCAGGCTGGCACAAAGGACAAAACTCTTTGCTGCTGGTTCTGCACCTCAGGACCCGTATCACTAAGTGCCAAAATCGAGAGGAAGGGCTACACTCCAGGTGAGATGATGAAGAAAGTTCCTCATGTAAAAGCATTATTCAGTCGTGACACTTGTTCAGATTGAGTGAATGTGCTTGGTTTGTTTGCAGGAGAGACCATCCAGATCTTCGCAGAGATTGAAAACTGCTCTTCCCGCGTGGTCGTGCCAAAAGCAGCTCTTTACCAAACCCAGACCTTCTTCGCCAAAGGGAAGGTCAAGGAGATCAAGCAGCTCATCGCTAACCTGCGCGGAGATCCTCTACATTCGGGAAAAACTGAGACGTGGGATGGAAAAATGCTGAAGATTCCACCAATATCACCATCTATTCTGGACTGCAGCATCATCCATGTGGAGTATTCGCTCATGGTGAGTCCACAAGGTTATACTCAGATCAGGGATGGGGGTTTAGTAATGCGACAATATTATTTTTAGCCTTAAAATTGTTTTATTTTTATTGGTTATTTAAAAAAAAGTAATGATCATTGTAAAATAAACAGATGATAGATTTTATTCAACATTAAAAAAACATATCAGGAAGCTAACATTTAGAATTTAAAACTAGTGCTGGGCAAAGATTAATCACATCCAAAATAGTTTGTTTTGAGATAATATATATGTGTGTACACTCATTATTTGAGAAAATGTTTATCTATATTTATATTTTATTTATATATATTAAGGGTGTAACGATACGCGTATTCGTATCGAACCGTTCGGTACGAGGCTTTCGGTTCGGTACGCATACGAACCGAACGATTCAGATAAATATGTAAAAAGATAAAAGAGAATAAGTGTACAGAATATAATGTTTTCAGCGCAACAATGCTCAACAAGGCATCCCATGATGTGACAGGCAACATCTGCCTTCCCCGCCCACCTCCAGTCAGGGACACACTGCACTCCGGGTCGGAGTAAGCTCAACTGGCGCTCAAACCGAAAGTTATGCCGCTTTCAATCCGAAAAAGCCGGCGGAGCTGGGTGTTGAGATGATGCGGGGTTTGTCCCGGACAAAAGCGAAGACCGAGGGGCGCTGAGATGATGCAGGGTTTGTTCCGGACGAAAGCGAAAGGGTGGAAACGCGCCGCGGACTGACTGCACAGCTAGCAAAATGGCTAGTAGCTAACATTAATGTAATCCTCCTATAACCAACAGCGGGTCTGGCGTTTGGGAGCACTTTGCTTATTCCTGCTTTCAGATCCACTGAAATGGCAGGTGACGGTCAAATCAAGCAGATCTCGGTTGTATCCACATGTGCTGCCGTTAATCCGTGAGTCAGGTAATCAAAAAATAGGTCGCATGATATTTAAGTATAGGCTACGTGGGTCACGCGTGGGTAAGATCAATTATTGGTGATGCAAACTTTAACTATTTACTCTAAAATATTAAGGTGTTTCAAGCAATCTTGACAGACGGGCACAATTATGCTTTCATTTAAAAGAATCGCTCGTCACGGCTATATGCGGTGAATATCTCCGTTCTCACAGGTTTCTGAGTTTTCTCATCATCAATCACTTTCAGTCTGGAAACATGTTCAGTGCTGCGAATTTTGTTTTAAGCCTGTCCTGCAATATTGTGTATTGAGGAGGATATAGGCAAAGATATTGCAGAGAGCTGAGATCTACAGTATGACGACTTTAAAGACGATATTTAGCTTGTTTCGCATTAATGTAGATATATTACATGTTTTAATTACATTATTGAATAAAATGAATAGCATTATTATTTTTAATCATCATCATTAATAATAAATAAACTAAAAATAATTTGACAGCTTCAGCTGTTCACATCAACATGACCGGCACTTTCAGACTTCAGCACCACATGTCTTCAGCATGAATTGAAATAGACCTTCCCTCCTAAAGGAAAAAATACAATAATTTTTAAAATTGCAATGCGATTAGTCATGTATTCGCAATTTCACATAAATCAGCATGCGAAAATTTAATTAGCCTATTTCTATTGCGCTCTTTCTCTCTGCAGCAGCAGTTCACGCGCTCTGGATAAGCGCACTACACAGCCACATCTTGTAGCAAATTAATTTGCAACTTTGTTGTATAACAAATAGGCTAAATAACAACATTTAATTAACAAACAACTGAAATAAAATTATTTGTAAAAATGATTTTACAGAAAAAAGAAAATGAAAAGAACTGAAACCAGCTTTTTTTCAGAAAATAGCCTATTTTATTTTATTTAAAAATATGTTAGGCCTATATTTATTATATATATATATTTTTAAATAGCCTATATTAAATTACCATTCATTTTGGCTTTAACGAATTATTGAACAGATTATTAATAACTTATCAAAAACATTTTACTGAGCTCAGTGTCGGCCGTCACCGGATAAAGTCCAATCTTTCTTTAATTTTTTGGACTTTTGTTTGAAAGCTTAGTGGCATTGTAGAGGTCCAATTTACTGTTGTTTGATTTAAATTATAGCCTATATATGCGCCAATAAACAAGTCAAAGGAATGAGTGAATTAATAAAATTATTCTTAAATGTCGATATTGTTTTTACTAAAAAAAATAACAAATGTTTTATAAAAATAAAAGGAGCAATTTTCATAATTTATACGATTCAGTTAAATATAAGTTGGACATTTATGGGGCCATGTAACATGTTTTTGTGTTTGTTTTTTGTTCTAGTGGTCTTTAATATATACTGGGTAGCTACGCAAAATATTTTCTAAAATGTCAAGCAGGAAGTTGTCGATTAGCTTTAATTATGAAGACAAAGAAATATTAAAAATAACAAAAATAAAATGATAAAAAAATACAAAGATAAAAAGAGCAGCATTTTGTTAAATATAATAGTCCTTTATATGCTTTAAATCCTGCTATGTGTTGTTTCATATTCGTTTTTATTTCACTTGATGCATTAGTTATTTAATGTTTGAAAGCTGAAAGAAATAACAGCCGTCCTTTAAATCATTATTTTACCATCAAAATGTAGTATATTTTATATTAATATCAACTTTTGATATAAAACCGCTGTGTAATTTAATTTATTGTTAAAAATGAAATAATTTTATGGCATAACAGTGTTTAGTAGTTGCTTTCGCTTTCGTTCTTCACGGAAGCTTTAACAGAAGCGTGTGCCGCATTCACCTCTGACGTGGCTACTCAGCCTGTAGCCTAGTTTGGGATTTTTTCGTTGTGACGATTAAGCAAGAATTATAATGCATTGCATATTCGGCTCATTCTTCAGTAGCCTCAACACAGGCTGGTAGCCTAGATTTAAACGGATCGTTTATAAGAATGAGCGATTAAAAGATTAATTGATCGTTAATTTAAATGATCATTGATCACTGGATTTTGTAGAAACTGACATCCCTAGTTCAAAGTAAAAAAAAGAAAAGAAGAGAGATCATGCTTTTATGATGTTAGTTTTCATACAATAAAAAGATTTCAATCAGAGAAATCCTCTGGCTTTTTCCCTTTTTTTTTTTTTTTTGCTGTATCGAAAACATACCGAACCGTGACACCACTGTGTCGTATCGAACCGAACCGTGATTTTTGTGAACCGTTACACCCCTAATATATATATATATATATATATATATATATATATATATATATATATATATATATATATATATATATATATATATATATACATACAAATTATGCAAATTATATATGCATTTAAATATCTATGCAAAAAGGTAAGTTTTTATATAAGTTTTATGCTTTGTATAGGTATATAAGGTTTTGTTTTTATGTATTTGTGTGTGTTACATATACATAATGAATATATACATATATAACACACACATATCTTATGTCAAAACAAACTTTTATTTTGGATGTGATTAATCGGGATTCATCTTTGCCCAGCATCTTTACCCAAAACCTAAACCAAAAATACTTTGTGACAATTACATTTTTGTTGTATTGAATAATATTAAATAATTTATAATTTATATAACTTTGTAAATTGAACTCAATAACTCACTGATATTGAAAAAGCACACGGCATAACCACATTTTACTGACAGTGAATGAGTTTTCAGCTCATAGTTTTGACAATTTTTTCAGCGGAAAATGCCAAATTTGGTGCTTTCCTATTGTTTTTATTAACAATTTTTTTGAAAAAGTAATGATAATACTGAAATAAACATAATCAATATGTTTCTGATTTAATTAAATCTAATTTAATAAAAAAACAATATCAAGGTGCAAACATTTAGCCTTTAAAACGTTATGAATAACTGTAAACCTGCAGGTATTCTGTCTCTTGATTGGCTGTCGTCATTTTCGTCTTGACTCCCTCAAATATGGCCCCTCTAGCCAATAGCAGAACAGGGCCTTTTAGGAAGGCGGGGCTAAAGATGGTACAGCCCCATCTGATTGGTCAAATTTGGATAAACAACCTATGCATGCAACAAGAAATGTAATTTATTGCATATATTACTATCAAGCCAACGATACTGTTTCGATGTATTGTGCAGCCCTAATTTCCTTCAATGATTCCTGATGCCTACAATTCTGCTAACCTCTCTTTTTTCATCAGGTGTATGTGGACATCCCTCGAGCTGTAAACCTGACCTTAAACCTGCCGCTGGTCATCGGCACCATTCCTCTGCACTCTTTCGGCAGCAGAACATCATCCGTCAGCAGCCAGTGCAGCATGGCTATGAGCTGGTTGGGATTGCCTGAAAGACCTGAAGGTACGGCACAAATATTTTTTTATAAACTCTACACAACAAGTTCTGTAAACGGTAAGTTTTTAATTGTTGGTTTTTGCTCTAATGTTGGCTTTCTTCTCAATTTTTCCAGCTCCACCAAGTTACTCTGAAGTCATCACCGACGAGGAGCGACAACACAACCCGGATCTCCCAGCGGTTAGAGATGAGATTGAAGGACCACTGTATGCTTACATTCACGAGTTTCGCTTCCAGCCTCCGCCTCTGTATTCTGAGGTGCGTTGAGTTCTTGACCTTATAGTAAATATTAAGGATGCACCAATATGGAATTTTGGCCGATACCGATAACTCTTTAGATTTGGCCGATAACCGATATATTATATTATAACAATATATTAGCTGATAAATATAAATATTAATAATTTTTCTGCACTATTCTGCATGACTTTTTAGATTTGACCAATAATCAATATATTAGCCGATATATTAACTGATTTATTAGCTGATCAATATAAATATTAATCATTTTTCTGCATGACTCTTTAGATTTGACCAATAATCAATATATTAGCCGATATATTAACCGATTTATTAGCTGATCAATATAAGTATTAATAATTTTTCTGCACGATTCTGCATGACTCTTTAGATTTGACCAATAATCAATATATTAGCCGATATATTAACCGATTTATTAGCTGATCAATATAAGTATTAATAATTTTTCTGCACGATTCTGCATGACTCTTTAGATTTGACCAATAATCAATATATTAGCCGATATATTAACCGATTTATTAGCTGATCAATATAAGTATTAATAATTTTTCTGCACGATTCTGCATGACTCTTTAGATTGGGCCAGTAACCAATATATTAGTCAATATATATCAATATTTATCATTTTTCTGCATGGCTCTTTAAATTTGGCCAATAACCGATATGTTAGCCGATATATAAATATTTCTTATTTTTCTGCATGACACTTTAGATTTGGCAGATAACCAATATATTAGTCGATACATTTTTGGCTATTTCCGATATATCAGGCATTCATAGTTAATGATGGGCTAGAAAATCTGCATGCTCAAACTCCATGTGGGCCTAACAATAACATTAACAAAATAATAGCATATATCAGCCAATATCGGTATATTATCGGAAATATCTGGCATTCATAGTTTGTACATTGCTAACCCGTTTGAATTCCTATATCATTAAACCTTTTTCTTTTCCCCTGATAGGTTGATCCCCATCCTGACTATGTGTGCGGATCGATGGACAGACGACCAGACAATTGTCCGTCCCGCTGAAGGAGTGACTACGCCTGACCAGCGCAGTCAGGGATCAAAAATCTACAAATCTCCACCCGAGGTTTGTTCTTCCTCCATGAGGAGACGCGAGCTGCCATCCTGGTTACACAGATGGAAACACTCCCAATCTGGGTCGAGTCAAAAAATCTGCTTTAGATCTTGATTGACTCCCTTCCCTCTCCATCGCCAGTGAACAGGGCCTACAGACAGGATTAGTTGGAGTAAAACTGTGCCCTTGACACTGGGATGCGTTAAAGAGAACACGGTCCAAGTGCAAGAGTAAATTTGGATGTGATTTAATGGTACCAAGAGCAACAAATAACCCCCAACCATCCTGCATCTACTCCAGGAGAACGTTTTGTCAATTGTTTTCATTTTGTCAATTGTTTCTTGGAAGAGAAGTGGCTTTACCACATTGATTTTTCTCAAAACGTACTTGAGCATGTTGAAAAATGTGGACATGGCAAGATTATTGGTGGGATTTTTGACACGCCATGTTGTCTTTTTGCTTGAAAGAAACTGCGAAAGCATCAAAAATGGCACTTGGTACCAATTCAAGTGGCGAAAGAAGAGAGACCATTGACTGAGGACACTCATCGAGATGCAAGACATTCCTGAATCAGTCCTACAGCTCTCGATGTTACAAAAATATGCAGAAAACTGCACTCCAGGACTCTTGGTTGAGCTAGCTAGACTCTCAATGTTTTTGACCTATTGGCTTTTGTTCTGTTTTTGTTTGACGACAATAAGCACTTTTCACCAATTGCATTCAAAGTGTATATCGAAGCTTGGCTAATATGCTCAAGTCTGACGTTTACGTGTGATTTAGATATGTTTGTTTACATAAACACACTGTTAACAAACTAGAATCACTGGCTACGCTTATGAATGAACCATCTTTGTGGCCTTGACACAAAACCATGTTTGTGTTTTCAGAGTTTAAGGCTGAATTTGTGCGCTCTGCTGATATTTGCCTATTATAAAAGGGACTTTTTGTGAACTGTATGCATCCTTGTATTGATGTTTGTGCTTGATTCACTGATGAAAGTTGTCACTTTTGTTTTAAGATACTCTGAGAACATTCTCAAACTGCACTTCCAGGGAAATAAATAACCCTCACAGAGATTGAATATATCATGCATACTGCATATCGGAAGCAACACTGCTCTTCAGACAGGCAGAGCTAATAAAAATGGCTTCCTTTTTCTTTCCATTTCAGGGCTTGATGGGTGTGAATTTTAAATGTGAGAATGGTGCAATATCCACTGTGTTTTCAGTGTGTTTCCACATAGTTTTGTATTCTTGGCTTGTTTCTAACTTTTGTACCATTTTGTAAGTCATCTATGTTGTCTCACAGCAAAAAAAATGAACATTTTGTCTGTTTTTGCTCCAACCTGTTTAAATAAACATGGCATTTTATACAAAGAACATCAGTTTTTGCTTTCCTTGCTTCAAAAACACAGATTTATATTTATACAGAAAGACAAAGACACATTTGGCAAACACGGTGTTTCTACAAGTTCAGACAAAACATCATGATCACTTTGACAAGGCTATATATCATCATCTCAATTGCTTAACACTAGTAAAAAATACAAAAAACCCAGACATGGCGGTTACATCATGTGCCGTAGTGCGTCTAGAGTTGTGGTGTAAATGTGAAATATGTCTGTTAAATATCCCCAGGTAATATGTTTAACCAGTTTATTTTGCTGGCTTCCTTTTGCAAATTGTCTACCTGCATGAAAAATAGGCATAGGCTACTATAGTAATTTATAATAAATACTAGTGTTTTAACCATACTGCAGTCAAGTACTTGAATTAATTTGTTCTGTTGATTGTACAGTTACAGGGTGACACAGTGGCTCTGTGGGTAGCACTGTCACCTCACAGTAAGAAGGTCGCTGGTTCGAGTCCCGGCTGGGCCAGTTGGCATTTCTGTGTGGAGTTTGCATGTTCTCCCCGTGTTGGCATCCCTACTGAAAAATCCAGCTTAAACCAACCTAAGCTGGTTGCCTGGTTTAAGCTGGTCGACCAGCCTGGTTTGAGAGGGGCTTTGGCCATTTCCAGGCTGGTCTTAGCTGGTCAGGCTGGGAGTTGACCAGCCAAAACCAGCTATGTCCAGCTTAAACCAGGCTAGTCAAGCTGGTTTTAGCTAGTTTAAGCTGGTCATTTTCCAGCCTGACCAGCTAAGACCTGGCTGGAAATGACTGGAAACCAGCCTGGAAGGGGCCAAAACCCCTCTAAAACCAGGCTGGTCGACCAGCTAAAACCAGCCAACCAGCTTTAGCTGGTTTAAGCTGTTTTTTTTTTTTCAAAAAACTAGCATATGCTGGTAAAGTATGTTTTGATGCTTGTATGCTGGTCTTGCTGGTTTTAGTGCTGGTATTGCTGGTTTTAGTGCTGGTATTGCTGGTTTCAATGCTGGTTTTGCTGTTCTCGATGCTGGTTTTGCTGGTCTTGATGCTGGTCTTGCTGGTTTCAGTGCTGGTCTCAATGCTGGTCTTGCTGGCCTGAGTGCTGGTCCTGACCAGCATTGAGACCAGCATCAAGAGCATCGAAACCAGCAAGACCATATTGAAACCAGCAAGACCAGCATACCAGCATCAAAACATACCTTACATGCTGTTTTTTTCAGCAGGGCCCACAGTCCAAAGACATGCACTATAGGTGAATTGGATTAACTAAATTGGCCGTAGTGTATGAGTATGTGTGTGTGAATGAGTGTGTATGGGTGTTTCCCAGTACTATGTTGGAGCTGGAAGCGCATTCGATGCGTAAAACATACGCTGGATAAGTTTCATTCAGCTATGGCGACCCCTGATAAATAAGCCGAAGGAAAATGAATGATTTTTATAGTTGCTATGGTAACACAACTTAATATAAACAAACGACCCACAGTATTTTAAATATATATACGTAGTAAAAGCTAAAGAATGCTACAGTATTAGCCTATAGTTAATCATTCCACTAGTTAATACTACACTGGAGCACTCATTACGAAGAGTTGTAATACACTTAAGTAGTATTTATAATTACTGTAGTATTTTTTTCACATGGTGAGTGTATATTTACGTCTGCATTCAGTTTGTTCACGGCGTCAGTTGGGCCGCCATATTGGAATGTAGACAGAACGTACAGCCACCGAATCAAACGAAGCTCGCTCGCATATTGTGCTGATTATATCTGCTTAAAATGATCAAATATTATCATCTTTTGGGATGTAGGCTAGTAACCGGTTGTTTCATTAGTTTTAGTTCTTTCTATGACGTATAATATACGATGCAGTGTATAGCTACCACAGTTTACTCTTGAATACTGTTGTAAAGTATACAGTTCATCGATTCATAAGCGGTAAGATGTAGTAAATAATGTAATATACTACAATTTACTGTGTGAATCCTATAAAGTAACGTTATATGGTGTCTTTGTGTGTGTAGATGTCTGTGATTGTGCTTCGTCATCGCAAAGTTTCACTTCCGTTCGAAGGAAATGTCTTTTCCTTTCCGTCCTCGTTGCATTCCAGCGGACGGGCCGTGTAAGGACCACGAACACAAGGAGCTGCTTGTTTCTGCACACCAGAAACGCTTCAGATTTTCCACTCCTCTTCCCAGACTCAAACGCAGCAGATGTTTGCTCCCGAGAGCTGTAAGTGAACCACTAACCTAGTTTCCCCCCGCTGGTCAGGGATAAAACTGGATCTCTTCAGCTCACTAGAGTGGAAAACGCACACACCCACATGAAGAAATACTATAGTAGTTTATAGTACTGTACTGTAGTGTTTTTGAACCATACTTTAGTAGTGTATTATAGTTTTTACAACATGTTAATGAATGCTACAGCATGTGAGGTGATAAATTATTAACTGTAGTATACTTTAGTTTTTACTTTAGGTAAACTGTGGTGTATTGTAGTATATTAGTTAAGTCATAGTTGTTGTGTTGGCCTAATAACTTAATCACCACAACAGATTAATTCAAATACTGTACTATACTATTATAGGGTTTCTGAACGATACTAGTATACTGTATATATTAATTATAGTAAACTTATAAATACTGTAGTATACTTTAGTCTTTACTGCAGTAAACTGTGGTGTATTGAAGTATAATTTTCACTAGTTGTAGAAAACTGCAGTATTGGGTTGTTTGTTTATTTACGGTTGTTGTGTTACCATAGCTCCACATTGGATTAATTCAAGTATTTCACTATAGCAAGGTTCAAAATAGGATGTAATTTGTTGTACAGTATATATTACAGAGTTTTAAATCATATATAGTAGTGTATTATCCTGTATAGTATTTACAGCTCATTGTTTTTTGATTGCTCCAGCATACTGCGGTATTACTATAGTGAACTGAAAAACTAATAAATACTATAGTTTTTACTACAGTAAACTGTGCTGTACTGTTGTAAAATAGAAAACTACATTCATTTTCTTTTCGGCTTAGTCCCTTTATTAATCTGGGGTCGACACAGCGGAATGAACCGCCAACTTATCCAGCATATGTTTTACACAGCGGATGCCCTTCCAGCTGCAACCCATCAACACCCATACACTCTCATTCACACATACACTACGGACAATTTTGGCTTACGCAATTCACCTGTACCACATGTCTTTGGACTTGTGGGGGAAACCAGAGCACCCGGAGGAAACCCACGCGACCGCGGGGAGAACATGCAAACTCCACACAGAAATGCCAACTGACCCAGCCGAGGCTCAAACCAGCAACCTTTTTGCTGTGAGGCGACAGCACTACCTACTGCGCCACCGCGTAGCAACTATAGTATAACCACAACAGATTAATGACCAATACCTGAAAACAAATGATTATACAAATTTTTATTAAGAAATTTTAAAACCGTCTTGCTGACTAATTGTTTGAAAGATTTATTAGAGATTTATTTATTTATAAAGATTTGTTAAATGATAATTAAGTAGTATTCTACCATATATACATGGCTCAAATATCATACTGAATTGTATTGTTTTAAATAATTCGATGATTTGAAAGATAGCGGGAAATTATATAGATTTAAATTACAATTTTTAAATGGTTGATGATTACATTTTTCAAATATTCATTCAATCATTTTCCTCTGGCTTAGTCTTTTTATTCATTAGGGGTCGCCACAGCGGAATGAACCGCCAACTTATCCAGCATATGTTTTACATAGCGGATGCCCTTCCAGCTGTAACCCAGTATTGGGAAACACCCATACACTCTCACATGCACACACACGCACTACGGCCCATTTAGTTTATTCCCCTATAGCCCATGTGTTTGCACTGTAGGGGAAACCGGAGCACCCCGAGGAAACCTACGGTAACACGGGGAGAACATGCAAACTCCACACAGAAAACAGCCAACTGACCCAGCCGAGACTCGAACCAGCGACCTTGCTGTGAGGCCACAGTGCTAACTACTGAGCCACCGTGTCATTGTATTATTCAAATATTATAACAGTAAATGTTTCATCACTTGAAGACTGGAGTGATGAAGCTAACACCAATAAATAAAATTGTAATATATATTCAAATAAAAAACAACAAAAAGTAACTAATAGGCTAATATTTCTCAGTTTTTTTTTGGGTAAAACACACTTAAAAATGGTATAAAAAAATAAATAAATATATATATATATATATATATATATATATATATATATATATATATATATATATATATATATATATATATATATATATATATATATATATATATATATATATATATATATGAAATTATTTTAGGGAGCACGGTGGCGCAGTGGGTAGCACAATCGCCTCATAGCAAGAAGGTCGCTGTTTCGAGCCCCGGCTGAGCCAGTTGGCATTTCTGCATTTCACGTGTCCGTGTGGGTTTCCTCCGGGTGTTCCGGTTTCCCCCACAGTCCAATATGCTTCAGTTACATTAGACATTCTGACTGAACCAGATCTTATATTAATTATATTTGGAGTTTCCGAAGAATTTTTGAGTCTTACACGGGTTCAACAACAGTTTGTTTCATATGGGTTGATCTCTGCCAAAATACTTATCCTTTTGTTTTGGAAGAAAAAAGAAGTTTCGACTCTTAAATTATGGCTGACAGAGTTAACAGGTACATTGCATCTGGAAAAAATCTGATACAGTTAAGGTCAGAATTATTAGCCCCCCTGTTTATTTTTTCCCCAAATTTCTGTTTAACAGAGAGAAGATTTTTTCAGCACATTTCTAATCATAATAGTTTTAATAACTCATCTCTAATAACTGATTTATTTTATCTTTGCCATGATGACAGTAAATAATATTAGACTAGATATTCTTCAAGACACTTCTATACAGCTTAAAGTGACATTTAAAGGCTTAACTAGGTTAATTAGGTTAACTAGGCAGGTTAGGGTAATTAGGCAAGTTGTTGTATAATGATGGTTTGTTCTGGAGAATATCGAAAAAAAAAAATTAGCTTAAAGGGGCTAATAATATTGCTCCTAAAATGGTTTTTAAATAATTTAAAACTGCTTTCATTCTACACTGTTAGACATTTCTGTAATTTGCACAGTTATTTACTGTATTTCACCCAGTATAATACTGCAAACTGTTTTTACAGTAAAAAACTGGATTTACAGTTGCATTATGGGAATTTTTGTGACATCAAACAACATATACAGCGATTTACTGTATTTTTAAAAATTTGTGTATTATACTGTATTTTCCACAACGGCTTCGACTTCACCTTGTGGCGATTCGACTATCTGCACCACAGGATTTGCCAATTTTGAACATGCTGGATTTAACAAACTTTACTATGGTAAGCTTAGTTAGTGTTTCATTTTACAGAATGTTTTGTGGACGAGTATAGTAAAGTAATGTATAAAGTTGGCGAAAATGATCTGTTTCTGGTTTGGAGTTATTGCCCATTTGAGAAATTTAACATCTATTTATTGTTATATTTATTTAGTTTATTACATTAACACTGCTATTACTTTAAATAAGACTGTTTATGAGTATTAGCAATTGTTCTCATCTTATCTTTTTTATTTATTATAGGAATCGGTGTTGCAGCGGGTTTTGGTTTAGGAGGGAACCAAGAGTGATGCAGACAGTTTCGGAGGACACATTAGCACAAACAACGGTCCGACGGGGAGTGTTTTCCCCCAGAAGAATATGAATGAAAGACCAGCAAATGATTCAGGTAAAAGCGCTGTTGATTTGAGCACCTTTATTACTTGGTTAGCATTTGTTTGCTCTGCAACATTGGCTGAAGTGATCTTTTAACGGTAACGTTAGCTAAACTTAGACAAATTAACACCGACTTGAACTCAAAATCATTTTAACGAGCAGCGTTTAACTTCTATTGATTTTTTATTATATAGATTAGCTGTTGTGAAGTCATTTTTCTCTGGTTTGGAGTAGCTAACGTTAGCTTGAGAAAATAACATTGCGACGTAATGTATAACCATAGATATTTATGATGTATAATCATATATCTATGATGCATAATAACATTACTCACACTAACGTATATCTGTACAATATGTTGATAACCACGTTTTTGCTAATTATTGTTTTGGATTTTGTTTGTTGGGTTCCAGCCAGCCAGATTTATTTTGTAAATTAATTTATTTTGTAAATTAATATTGACTGTAAAGGCTTCTTGGTGCAAATGTAGTCTTTATTTTATGAAGACGTTTTTATTTTCTTTATCACAACTGACATTTGATTTAACATAATTTTTACCATTATAATTTTTTTTTGTTTAGATATGAGCCAGTACAGCAGCACTTACAGGTTTTGTCTGAAGAAGGAAATAGCATTTTGGAGGAACATCTTGATCAGCACAACCTAATGCTTAAAAATAAGCAAGAGCAGTAAACAATCAAGGTAAACATATTTAAAAAAAGTTGTGTGGAAGTTGTGGATTGTAACATTGCATTTTTATCTGTATTTTTTGCTTTTTCTATGATTTCAATATAAAATACCGGGAGCCTGCCTGTGCAAACTGGAACTCATACAACAGTAAGTACTGTACATTTATTTGTTTCTCAATATAGTTGTAACAAGAGGTGTGACACTGACAACAGGGGTGAGGATCCAAATGCAGGTTTATTAGAATGGTCAGGCAAGCAATGTTCAACACAGGAGCAAACAGATGTATAAGGGCAATCCAGAGTCGTACTCAGATAACAGGCAGATGATCAGACGACAGGCAGCAGACAGGAATATACAGATAAACGAGGATCAAAACACAGGAAAACAAACCAGGAAACATGTTGTAGTGTCACTAACAGTAGACAAGACTCAGCAACTTCTGTGTGTTAGTGTGCTGACTTTATAGTCCATGTAATCAGTACTAGAGCAGCTTCAGCTGTGAATGTCTAATCAGAGGAGACTTGGAGCAGGTGAGTGTGTGTGTGTGGCATGACTGGGTTTTGTAGTCCATATGAGGCAGGATTTGTAGTTCATGTGAATGTGAGTGTATTTACCAGCGATCTATGGTGTATTAGATTGCTGGTGATCATGCAATAGTACTTTAAATACAAAATGTGTCACGTGTTTAGTTGCTAGCTAAATTAAAGATTTTTTTCCCTTTTTATCAAGCACTGTAGTAGTTTTTTTTATCTTTGTTTAATAAACTTTTGAGCAGATTGAGGTCTGTCATGGGTCAGACATTTCGTAAAACAATAATTAGTATTGGGATATATGCATGTCTAAGTATTAAATGTGTTTTTTCCTCATTTCATGTTGCCTGAATTTTTATTTGTAGAAATAAATCTAGAGGATGAAATAAAATGCACAGCAACAACCAGAGTGAGCCAGCAGAAGACAAGTAAAGTAGTGAAGAGAAGAATGACAGCCATCAACAACAGAGTGTTATCCTTCTTTCACCAGCTAACTGAGAACTTGGATTAGGTGAGACACTCTTAAGTAGCTGTATCAGCATTCAGTCTGCTTTAGTTTATTAGGAATACCTAAAACAAATGGTCTAATCTGTCCTGCAGTGAATCACCCCATCACAAATGCTACAATGTTTTTGTAAAGCCTTGTTGGGAAAAAAAATTAACAGGACATTCTGGTTGGTCATCTTTTAAACATGGTAGTAAGCTGGTCATGAGCAGGAGCCAGTTGCTCAGTACCAGCTGAAAATAGTTTTTTAAAACAAGCTTGCTCTATGCTTATGATAGTCTGTTTCTCCATATCTAGAGGTCTCCATATTCCTGGACCGGGCTGAATCCTGACCAGATGCTGTGGTGGTCATGGAGGAGTGGAGAGCATGAGACTGATTCCCAGTGACAGACGAGTCTCTGCATTGATCTCGTGGGCCAGCCTGAGCACCCGCTGGTGACCTACTCACAGTTGCAGATTCTCCATGACAGACGTCCAGCTTTCTCCAGCCTCCGGTGACTAAACTGCGGCTTTGCACAGGAAGTCCGGTCATGCCCAATTGAGGCTGGTTTTTCTCAAGGGCTTTTTTTCTACACTTTCGTCAATTGGTGAAGTTTGTTCCTCTCTACTGTCGCCACTGGCTTCGTTTGTTGGATCGGTGGATTTGCTCTTCAGTGTTTGAACTTTCAGCAGTGACATTTACATTACACTGAACTTCAACTCTGAAAACCTGAGTGAAGCAGTTTCAACTTTTATGTTAAGCTGCTTTGATATCTTTGATCTACATTGTAAATGTGCAAAGAAATAAAGATGAATTGCATTTGCACATGTGAATTCAGACATTGTTGAACATTTGACATCAGAATTAGTAATATTTTAAAGTTGGGATCTTTCCGAGTCGGCTAATAGTTACAAATATGTATTTTTTCAACAATATGCAGTTCAGACAATACAATTATTATTGTACATGTATGTTCTTGCGCTTTGTGTAATTTATTTATTTTAAACCTGTTGATTTAAATGCTTAATGTAATTTTCACACCTTTTCCTTAAGTGCTTAAAGCATTGTCAATGTTTTAAAGAATGGAATATTTTGTAATTGTGTCTGGTTTAATATCAGTAGTACTAAGTACATTTTTTTTTCCTCAACAATATGCAGTTCAGACATATATATTGTACATGTATGTTCATGTGCTTTGTTGTTTTAAAAGTTCTTTTTCTTAAAATATAATAATTTGGATGATTGAAATGTAATTTTTTTTACACATTTTTTTAAAAATGTTTTAAGCATCTCCAATGTTTTAAATAAAGAGTGTTTATTTTGTTAATATTTTGTAATTGTGTCTTTTTTAAGATAATATTAATAAAATTATATTATATAATCTTTAGAACTAATGAAAAGTTTTACAGTAGCTAACTGTTTACTTATTTTTTACAGTAATTAACCGTTTTCAGACATTATATAATTACGGTAACATGCTGTAAACTGATTCACGGTTGTATACTGTAAATCTCAAATACAGTAACTTACTGGCAACAGTGTTGCCAGTAAGTTACTGTAAAAACCCTGTGAAATGTCTAACAGTGTAGCTGAAATAAAACAAATAAGACTTTCTCCAGAAGAAAAATTATCAGACATACTGTGAAAATTTTCTTGCTCTGTTAAACATAATTTGGGAAATATTTAAAAAAGAAAAAACAATTCAAAGGGGGCAGAATAATTCTGACTTCAACTGTATATCCTAATAGACAAGGTTTTGTTATTTGAAAGAAATTGGCCCCCTTTTATTTCCTTTTTACAAACTTGTGATTAATATGTTTACTATGCCTTTAGTACCTACGTTTATTGTTGGATAGCCCTGGTGGGTGGTTGGTTGGGGGAATGAGTTTATTTTTTCTTGTTTAATTATTATTTTTATGACTGTTGTTCGTTGCAGCTTGAAGGGCATCCACTGCGTCAGGGACGTGCAGAGACCTTTTAAGGGGCAGGGGCTCAAATGGAAAAAAGGGCACTTTTTATTAAATAATAGTAATAATTGTACTTTAATAAATAAAAAATATTATAATGAGATTATTAAGGAGATTTCACCCTAAATTCACCATATACTCACCCTTAAAATGATAGTTAATTCAAAACTGAAAATTCTGTCACCATTTACTCACCTTTTACTTGTTCCAAACCCATTTGACTTTTTTTTTTCTTCTGTTGAACACACAAAGTAATAGGCTATTTTGAAGAAAGCAGGAAACCTGTAACCATTGACTTCCATGGTATTTGTTTTTCCTACTCTGGAAGTCAATGATTTCAGGTTTATAGCTTTCTTTAAAATATCTTTTTTTAATCTTTTATTCATTAGTGTTCAACAAAATAAAGAAACAAAGAAATGGAAACACTTCAGGGTGAGTAAATAAATTTTTTGGGGTGAACTATCCCTTTTCAATCTATTATTTTTGTTTAAGTTTTTTTTTCTGTGAAGAATGTAGGACACACTGATAGCCACTGACTTCCATAGCTAGCCTATATGTACATGTTTTATAGCTTCAATTGACATTATATATTCTGTGTGACTGCAAAAACGAGAGGGCAATATTTTCACTATCCAGCTGTCGTTTCTCCATTACATTAGCCTGTATGCCTATGATATTGCCCTGACTAAACTTTAGCTAACGTATTACATGGTTGTTAATCAGGAAGATGTTAGCAAGACAAAATAGCCTATTTGCTTTTGAACTTTTGGATAAATAGCTGACGTTAAATTTGAGCCTCAGGTAGTCTTTCGTTAACCGTTACTCACCTCCACACAATGAAGAGGAATGACGGATGAATGACGGCGGTTCTGTCGATCATATCGCGCTGCCGTAACAGAGGTCAGCTAGTAATGTATGTTTTACACACACTCCATCTGCAGTGTGTGTACGGGCCAGATTGTAAAGCTATGGCCCAGATGCAGTTCGTGTACAATGCGGATGCAGGAGTTGGCATAGGCGCTGATAGACGTTACTCCACTGTTGACACCTTACTCTTAAGGCGGGAGTAACAATGTATTCAGAGTCTTCGTTAGAGCATTCGCCTCGCACGTGGCTTTTCTTTCCAAATCGTCGGTTCGAGGCTCGCTTGGAGCAGCTAGACTAAATCCAAGATATACTTTAAAATTGCGTTTTTTTATTGTTTGACAGGGGAAGCGGTCCTTAAGTAGAACACGCATTAACTTGTACATATATTATATTAGTAGTATTTAAAATATAATTATTATCCCCAGGAAAAAAGGGCACTTTTTCTCCAGGAGAAAAAAGAGCAGGGGCTCAAGCACCCAAAGCCCCCACCTCTGCACGTGCCTGCACTCCGTAGAACATATGCTGGATAAGTTGGCGGTTCATTCCGCTGTTGTGACCCCAGATTAATAAAGGGACTAAGCCAAAAAGAAAATGAATGAATAAATTAATAAAATTATTTAATTAAAAATAAAAAAATAAAACATTTAAAAATCTATATAAAATCTAAATTTAAATCAATATTTAAAAAAAACTATACAAAATATATGTATTTATTTTATTAAATTTGTAAATATAAGTTTTATTTTTTTATAAATGTAAATATAAAAATATATATTAAAAAAATATAATATTCCTAATAGCATATAGGCCTTAACAGCCTCCCAGTGTGACATATAACCTTGTTTTGTTCTGTCAATATTTCAAAATATACTGAAATTAGCCCATAATAAGCGCTGTGCTCTTTTTGACAGGTCTTAATAACTCAAGTGTCTCCAGACGTGTTGTTTAGCGCTGGAGGTGGTGATTTAGACAAGGCCTTGACAGTGTGTTTGTGTGTGTGTGTGTGTGTGTGTGTGTGTGTGCGACAGGTGTTTGATGACAAGATTAACCTGAAGAAAAGAACCAGTCTGCGTCACCTGTGCTCCTGCAGGTTTAACCTGTAGTGTACACTTCAACACTTATGAAAGAGTCTTATGAGGAGATCTATGAGCATATGTCAAAATCTAGACGAGCAAAGAATGTCCTCACATGAAAAAAAAAAACAGATTTTTGTCTTGTTTGTAGTCCAAATAGATGCAAATTCTTAAATCAAGAAGCATTTTCTGCACTAGTAAAAAACATTGTTTTGCTTTCAGAATGAATAAGTTCTAAAATGAAGTGAAAGTAATCTTGTTTTCAGTATGATTATTTTACTTTAGATTGTTTTATGGGAAAAGCTCTTTTAATTTTGACTCAATTTTAACTAAATACTATAGTAAAGGGTTCAACGCTAAGGATTTTTTCTACTGGCCCAATCGGGCCAGTGGTTCAGATTTTTACTTGCCCTGCCAAAATTTTCACTGGCCCCACCAAAAATAAGAAGTTAATAGCTATTTCTTACCCACATACAGTATTTTAAGGAATGTTTCAAAAGCCAAACATAATTGTAATACCTACCCTTTTTATTCAACATAACTTTTTTTTAATACAACTGACAATAAAAAAAAATACAATTGTGAGATTTGATAGTGTGTGTGTGTGTGTGTGTGTGTGTGTGTGTGTGTGTGTGTATACACGGTACCGGTCAAAAGTTTGGGGTCAGTTTTATTAATTTTATTAATATTTTTTTCATTTGTTTTTAAAGGAAAATTATTCAGTTCATCAAGGCAACATTTATTAAATGTTAAAAAAAATTTTTAATTGTGAAATATTTATTACAATTTTAAATAACTGCTGTCTTATTTTATGTAAATTCAAATAAAATTATTATTCCAGACATTATTGCTTTTATTACTATTACCATTAATAATAATAATAATAATATTAATAATAATAATAATAATAATATATAGAATAGTTTATAAACGAAAGTGTGCACTTTAATTTTGACACCCACAGACATTGTCACCAAATATAAATCAGAGAGGTCAGACTCTCTAATACAGAGCCTTATTTCAGTTGTCATGTTTTGTAAAAATCAATCTATCTATTGAATTAATCAATCTATTAAGGAAACGTTGGCTAGAATTATACATTAATTATAGAGAGAAATAACTGATGAAGCGAGACTGCATCAGATCATGAACCAGATCAATGTTGATCTTTCTTTCGAGCTGTCAGTGCAGAAATCAACAAAACAACAGGCCTAATACAGCATATTGGCGGATAAACAGCACTTGGTAATATTTCAGCATGCTTTCAGTTTCGTATTACATGAAACGCACATTTGCCTGTAGGAATGATATCTCCCCCTTCTCATCATTCTCTCTTCATATAGCTTTATATATGGCTATTACACAATCATAGTACACTGTAGTATAGCCTGGGTCGTTAGTTTGTTGGATTGTTTTGTTTTCTCACTACAATCGATCCGCTAAATCAAGCAGAGACCACCACATTCAGGCGACCTCGAACCGATTAATTTGGCGCAGATCCAAGCGCGATTGCTGGATTCACATATGCCAAACTAACTGCGCTAACGGGGGAAACGAGATCGATTTCGAAACAAACGTCTATGTGTGAAAGCACCCTAAGATTGTATTTGCACGCAATTGACAGACAGTCGCAGCCAAACGTTTGTCGGGCCAGTAACCATTCTGTACACTGGCCCGAGCGTCTCGCACGCTGGCACCGGGCCATCGGGCAGGCCTTATTGTCGAGCCCTGTAGTAAATATATGTGTATAGCAAAGTCTATAAGTTTACTGTAATAATGTATACTACAGTATTCACAATATGAAATAAAATACGGTAGTAATATAAATGCTGTAGAGTGTTTGAATCATACTGTAGTAACATACCTTTATTAATCTGCTGTGATGATTCTATAGTTGCTATGGTAACACAACAACTATAGTAACTGATCTGTTGTGATTCTATAGTTGCTATGGTAACACAACAACTATAGTAACTGATCTGTTGTGTTGATTCTATAGTTGCTATGGTAGCACAACAACTATGGTAATCAATCTGTTGTGGTGATTCTATAGTTGCTATGGTAACACAACAGCTATCGTTATATTAACAGTTTGATCTGTTGCGGGGATTCTATAGTTGCTATGGTAACACAACAACTATAGTAGCTGATCTGTTGTGGTGATTCTGTAGTTGCTATGGTAACACAACTTTAGTAACTGATCTGTTGTGGTGATCCTACAGTTGCTATGGCAACACAACAACTATAGTAAATAATCTGTTGTGGTGATTCTATAGTTGCTATGGTAACATAACTAAAGTAACTGATCTGTTGTGTTGATTCTGTAGTTGCTATGGTAGCACAACAACTAGTAATCAATCTGTTGTGGTGACTCTATAGTTGCTATGGTAACACAACAACTATCGTTATATAAACAGTTTGATCTGTTGTGGTGATTCTATAGTTGCTATGGTAACAACTATAGTTATTGATCTGTTGTGGCGATTCTATAGTTGCTATGGTAACACAACAGCTACAGTAATATAAACAAATGACTCAATACTGTAGATTTCTACAACTATAGGGTATATTATGCTACAATACACCACAGTTTACTGTAGTAAAACTAAACTATACTACATTATTTACTAGTTGACTATAGATTATACTACAGTATGCAGTAGCATTCATTAGCAAATAGATGTTAATACTATAATATAGGTATTTTTGTTTCGTGCAGGTAGTTAAAACTAAGTATGCTGCAGTAAGATATAGTATAATATACTACAGTTTACGACATTTTACTGTAGTAAATCTTAAAGTATACTAAGGTATTTTTTCACCTGGGTATACATTCAAAAACTTGGATTATTTGAAGCAATTGTGGGTAAAATATTGACAAAACCAACTTTAATTAATTAATTTTTTCAAGTTAAATTTACAGATCCAAAGTTTACATTTAAATATAAATATTATAAATATACATTTATATTTTGCCCAATTTGGGTTGAAATATGGCATTTTAGAGTGTGTATGGAGAATAAAAAATTCTGCATGTTTTCATCAAAAATCTTATATTCTTTTTGACTGATCAAAAGAAAGAAATTAACATATTATAATCTATCTAAATCTTAATAAGTCTAAATAATTAGGATTTTTTTTTCATTCTGATTGTGAAATTATACTTTAAAACAAATATAACGCATCACGAAAACACCTCTGTCCTCTTTTACATAATGTCAGGGGTCTAAATATAGGAATGGAGGCCACTTTCATAACTGTAACTGTAGGCCAGAAGCAGCGGGACATGTTTCTAATTTCATTTTTCACTCTGCATGTCAAGAATTGTCCGTCGGTGACTGAAGGGTCAATCCTGACACCTGACTGTAGCTGAGTCAGAGCAGCACAGTCCCCGCCCCCTCACAGACCTGCTGCAATGCCATTGGTGAAGGAGTGACACAGCGCCTCCTGATTGGCTGTCACCCGCACAAAAACTAAGTAAGGATTTTTTTAAGGATCTATCTATCTATCTATCTATCTATCTATCTATCTATCTATCTATCTATCTATCTATCTATCTATCTATCTATCTATCTATCTATCTATCTATCTATCTATCTATCTATCTATCTATCTATCTATCTATTCATTTTTCCATCCATCCATCCATCCATCCATCATTCCTCCTTCAATTCATCATTCGTCCATTGATCATTTCTCTTTCAATTCATCCATCCATCCTTTCATCCATCCATCATTCCTTCTTTAATTCGTCCATCCATCCATCCATCCTTTCATCACTCCTGCTTTAATCCATCCGTCCATCCGTCCATCCATCCATCCACCCATCCATCCATCCATCATTCCTTCTTCAATCCATCCGTCCATCCATCCATCCATCCATCCATCCATCATTCCTTCTTCAATCCATCCGTCCATCCATCCATCCATCATTCCTCCTTCAATCAGTCCGTCCGTCCATCCATCCATCCATCCATCCATCATTCCTTCTTCAATCCATCCATCCATCCATCCATCCATCCATCCATCCATCCATCCATCATTCCTTCTTCAATCCATCCATCCATCCATCATTCCTTCTTCAATCCATCCATCCATCCATCCATCCATCCATCCATCCATCCATCATTCCTTCTTCAATCCATCCGTCCATCCATCCATCCATCAATCATTTTTTCTTCAATCCATCCGTCAATCCATCCATCATTCCTCCTTCAATCAGTCCGTCCCTCTATCCATCCATCCTTTCATCATTCCTCCTTTAATCCATCTGTCAATCCGTCCATCCATCCATCCATCCATCCATCCATCCATCCATCCATCCATAATTCCTCCTTCAATCCGTTCATCCATCCATCATCCCTTCTTCAATCCATCCTTCAATATGTCTATCCATCCATCCATCCATCCATCATTTCTCTTTCAATCCGTTTGTCCATC
The DNA here is from genome assembly GCA_903798195.1 of Danio kyathit. Lineage (NCBI taxonomy): Eukaryota > Metazoa > Chordata > Actinopteri > Cypriniformes > Danionidae > Danio > Danio kyathit. The sequence goes on along the minus strand of LR812528.1, from coordinate 51,537,302 downwards.
CATCATCCCTTCTTCAATCCATCCTTCAATATGTCCATCCATCCATCATTCCTCCTTCAATCAGTCCGTCTGTGCTTCCATCCATCCATCTATCCATCCATCCATCCATCCATCCATCATACTTCCTTCAATCAGTCTATACATCTATCTATCCATTCATCCGTCCATCCATCCATCCATCCATCCATCTATCCATTCATCATTCCTCCTTCAATCAGTCTATTCATCCATCCCTCCATCATTCCTCTTTCAGTCAGTCTATACATTAATTCATCATCCATCATTCCACCTCCATCATTTATCTTTCCACCTATCCGTCCATCCATCCATCCATCCATCCATCCACCCTTCCATTCATACATCTTTCATCTTTCCATCCATCATTAATCCTTCCATCCGTCCATTCTTTTTTTCAACCTTCCTTCTTTTCTTCCATCCATCCATCCATCCATAATTCCTCCTTCAATCCGTTCATCCATCCATCTTCCCTTCTTCAATCCATCCTTCAATATGTCCATCCATCCATCCATCCGTCTATCCATCCATCATTTCTCCTTCAATCCGTTCGTCCATCCATCATCCCTTCTTCAATCCATCCTTCAATATGTCCATCCATCCATCATTCCTCCTTCAATCAGTCCGTCTGTGCGTCCATCCATCCATCCATCCATCATACTTCCTTCAATCAGTCTATACATCTATCTATCTATCCATCCATCCGTCCATCCATCCGTCCATCCATCCATCCATCCATCCATCCATCCATCCATTCATCATTCCTCCTTTAATCAGTCTATTCATCCATCCCTCTATCATTCCTCTTTCAGTCAGTCTTTACATTAATTCATCATCCATCATTCCTCCTCCATCATTTATCTTTCCACCTATCCGTCCATCAACCCATCCGTCCATCAACCCATCCATCCATCCATCCATCCATCCATCCACCCTTCCATTCATACATCTTTCATCTTTCCATCCATCATTAATCCTTCCATCCGTCCATACTTTTTTTCAACCTTCCTTCTTTTCTTCCATTCATCCATCCTTCCATCCATCAGTAATTCTTCCATACATACATCTGTCCATCCATCCATTCATCATTCATCCATCTTTTCTTTTGCCCACCTTTCTATCTGTCATCCTTCCTTCAATCCATCCATTCATCAATAAATCTTTCCATCATTCTTCCATCCATCCATCCATATCTCAAAATAACTCTACAACACATATCTGATATACCAATGTACATTATTAAAAATATATATTTGTACATTTTTACATTTTAAATTCAGCCTCTATTTGCGAATAAAAACAGCTCTCCAGCAACTACAGTGTTATCAATCTGTTTTGCTTTCTCATCTCAATCCCAATGATGAAGCATTATTCAATCACATAATCACATGCAACACTAATTCTTTGTTTTCTGGACAACACTGACCTCAAACACACCATGCAAATGAGTCATGTTTGTGGTTAACGCATGCAGTAATAGTGTGTGGACATCTCATTCTCGAGGTTGTTGATATAAAAGCGGCCACTGTGCCACTGATAAACAAGAACTGGTTTGGACTGGCCTGCGGCAACCCAATAGCTCTGCGTGTGCGCTTACTTCTCGACATGCATACTTGGGAGTGTTGAAATATTTGATCAGAGCACACTGAGCCGGGGCGGTTCAGACGCAGATCTCTCCACTTACAGCATGGCCAGTTCAAGCCGGCTGCCATTGACTTTTACTGCAGCTTATTTTAACCTGATCCTTCCATTCAGATGCTGGAAATAACTGCAGACGGTCTGAACGCTGTATCCCCTGCTCCTTAGATTTGACACAAAGAGTAAAGCCCGTACAAACAGCCCACAACAAAGTTCAAGTTTTCATTCATTCATTCATTCATTTATCCATCCATCCATCCATCCATCCATCCATCCATCCATCCATCCATCCATCCATCCATCCATCCATCCATCCATCCATCCATCCATCCATCCATCCATTCTCCTTCGGCTCAGTCCCTGATTTATCAACAACAGTTTAATTTAGGAACAAACTGTTTCATTTACTACAAATGTTGTCATTTTGCTCGCATGATATCTATCTATCTATCTATCTATCTATCTATCTATCTATCTATCTATCTATCTATCTATCTATCTATCTATCTATCTATCTATCTATCTATCTATCTATCTATCTATCTATCTATCCTCCTTTAATCAGTCTTTATCCATCCATCCATCCATCATTTCTCCTTCAATAAGTCTGTCTATCCACCCATCCATCCATTCATCATTCCTCCTTCAACCAGTCCATCCATCTTTCCTTCCTTTCTTTCTTCCTTCCTTCCTTCCATAAATTTTTCCTTTCACCCACCTGTCCATCCATCCATCCATCCATCCATCCATCCATCCATCCATCCATCCATCCATCCATCCATCCATCATCCATCCATCCATCCATCCATCCATCCATCCATCCATCCATCCATCCATCCATCCATCCATCCATCCATCCATCCATCATTAATCCTTCAATACATCCATACTTTTGTTCAACGTTTCCTCCTTTCTTCCAATCATCCATCTTTCATCCATCCATCCATCCATCCATCCTTTAATAGATCCATACTTTTAATCATCCTTCCTTTCTTCCATCCATCCATCTATAATTAATCCATACATCAATACCATACTAATCACTACATCCATACTTTTATTCATCCTTCCTTTCTTCCATCCATCCATCCATCCATCTCTCCATTTTTCAATAGATCCATCCTTTTATTCATCCTTCCTTTCTTCTTTCCTTCTATCCATCTATCCATCATTAATCCTTCTATATATCTATTAATTCTTCAATAGATTCATACTTTTATGCATCCTCCCTTCCTTTTTTCCATACATCTGTCCGTCCGTCCGTCCATCCATCCATCCATCCGTCATTAATTCTTCAATAGATTCATACTTTTATTCATCCTCCCTTCCTTTTTCTATCCATCCATCCATCCATCCATCCATCCATCCATCCATCCATCCATCCATCCATCCTTCCGTCCATCCATCCATTCATCCATCCATCCATCCATCCATCCATCCATCCGTCATTAATTCTTCAATAGATTCATACTTTTATTCATCCTCCCTTTCTTTTTTCCATCCATCCATCCATCCATCCATCCATCCATCCATCCATCCATCCATCCATCCATCCATCCATCCATCCATCCATCCATCCATCCATCCGTATATATATTAAATTTATCCAGATTATAAAAATAGTGTAATTGCTCAGCATTTGATTTATGACCTAAATATCACCCATTACTGTGTCAATGCTCTCCAGAATTTATAAAATAAAAACTAGCGATGACACCACGTTTATAACTAAAGTAGATCCTCACTTACACCTACATGATGATTGCCATGTAGTGGTGTTGTTCCTTCAGCATCTGTATTTGCGGAGTCAGAGATCAGACGTCCACCGCATGGCTCAGCATTACCATCAGACTAAACATACAGCACTCGTACAGTAATCCAGACATCTGTCATATTCCAGAGAGCTGCGGCTTCAGATCCATTTCAGAGTTCACAAACTGCCATCAATCACAGCAGAGAGCCGACGACAGCCTGTGGTTTGGCTGCAGAGCCTTTTAGCAAATGCCTTTTAGCACGTCTCTTATATGTGAACGATGAGCTTGGGTCATGTTCTTCATTCTTAAGATAAATTAAACTTAATTAGTTAGCACATCAGTTGCTACCTGTTTTCTTATGGTCGTAAAAACATACAGGCTCACTGTTTATGGTTTGTTTTACCAACATAGCCACTTAAACTTTCAGTCATTCATTTATTTTCTTTCAGCGTAGTCCCTTTTTCGTCAGGGGTCACCACCGCAGAATGAACCACCAACTATTCTAGTATATGCTTTGCGCAGCGAATGCCCTTCCAGCCGCAACCCAGTACTGGGAAACACCCATTCACACTCATTCACACACACACACACACTCATACACTACAGCCAATTTAGTTCATCAATTCCCCTATAGCGCATGTGTTTGGACTGTGGGGGAAACCGGAGCACCGGGAGGAAGCCCATGCCACCACGGGGAGAACATGCAAACTCCTGGATGAGTTTTAAGCAATGAAAATTCATCACAGCAAATCATCAGTAATCAAAGCCAGCATCATTGTCAGATCAGATAACCACAACCTTTTCAATTTTAGATGCGTGTAGGTGAAGAGGAAGTGAACTGTGTAGGGTGTAAGGGGACGGAAATTTTCTATAACCACACCTCTGTGAGAACAGAGCCCACAGAGGTGTGATGGACGCTTGAATACAGGTTGGATTTACAGTTGCACCAGTTTGTGAGATGTTTCACTTTGGTATGACCCGTCTCAGGACACAGCAAACTCGTCACTGCAGGACTTGCCAGACAGGACAGTCACTGAGTTTGCATTTGTTGAGGCTGATTTGACCTATAAACATGTCGTTACACTTTACAATAACAGTGCGTAAATAATGATGTACTGATATCTAAACTAAACATTTCTTTATTAAGATCTGATGATGAGTTAAGGCATGAGCTAACCAAGAACTAACTTTAACTACAACATGAGTTCATGTGTAAATAATGGCTACCTTTATTACTTTTAGTTCATGTTTCTTAACTATTATTGAACACTTGAAGTTAAATGTATCTCGCTCTATGAGAAAGAAGGATTTAGAACAGTGCTAACATGTTTTGCTTAACTCCACTATGTTTCTAGCATGATTTAGCACAGTGCTAACATGTTTTGCTTAACTCCACTATGTTTCTAGCATGATTTTAGCACACCGCTTAACATGCTTTGCTTAACTCCACTGTTTCTAGCACGATTTAACACAGTGCTAACATGTTTTGCTTAACTCCACTATGTTTCTAGCATGATTTAGCACAGTGCTAACATGTTTTGCTTAACTCCACTATGTTTCTAGCATGATTTTAGCACACTGCTTAACATGCTTTGCTTAACTCCACTGTTTCTAGCACAATTTAACACAGTGCTAACATGTTTTGCTTAACTCCACTATGTTTCTAGCATGATTTAGCACACTGCTAACATGTTTTGCTTAACTCCACTATGTTTCTAGCACGATTTAACACAGTGCTAACATGTTTTGCTTAACTTCACTATGTTTCTAGCATGATTTAGCACACTGCTAACATGTTTTGCTTAACTCTACTATGTTTCTAGCATGATTTTAGCACACTGCTTAACATGCTTTGCTTAACTCCACTGTTTCTAGCACGATTTAACACACTGCTAACATGTTTTGCTTAACTCCACTATGTTTCTAGCACGATTTAACACAGTGCTAACATGTTTTGCTTAACTTCACTATGTTTCTAGCATGATTTAGCACACTGCTGAACATGCTTTGCTTAACTCCACTATGTTTCTAGCATGATTTAGCACGCTGCTAACATGTTTTGCTTAACTTCACTATGTTTCTAGCACGATTTAACACAGTGCTAAGATGTTTTGCTTAACTCCACTATGTTTCTAGCATGATTTAGCACAGTGCTAACATGTTTTGCTTAACTCCACTATGTTTCTAGCATGATTTTAGCACACCGCTTAACATGCTTTGCTTAACTCCACTGTTTCTAGCACGATTTAACACAGTGCTAACATGTTTTGCTTAACTCCACTATGTTTCTAGCATGATTTAGCACAGTGCTAACATGTTTTGCTTAACTCCACTATGTTTCTAGCATGATTTAGCACACTGCTAACATGTTTTGCTTTGCTTGCTATTGTGATTAAAACTAACATGTTGTGCGTGTCTACCATGTTTTAACATGATTTAGCACACTGCTAACATGTTTTTCTCATTTCTAGCATGTTTTAACCAGATTTAGCACACTGGTAACATGCTTTGCTAATTTCTGGCATTTTTTAGCATGATTTTGTACACTGTTAACATGTCTTGCTCATGTCTAGCATGTTTTAGCATGATTTAACACACTGCTAACATGTTTTTCGCATTTTTAGCATGACTTAGCACACTGCTAACATGTGCTCGTTTCTAGCATGTTTTAGCATGATTTAGGACACTGTTAACATATGTTCTCATTTCTAGCATGTTGTAGCATGATTTATCACGCTGTTAACATTTCTTGCTCATTTTTAGGATGTTTTAGCTTGATTTAACACACTGTTAACACACTGATAACATGTTTGCTCATTTCTAGCGTTATTCTAGAATATTTTAGCAGACTGTTAACATGTTTAGGACTTTTTAAAGATGATTTCTCATTTTTATCATGTTATAGCATGATTTAACACATTGCTAACTTGTTTGGCTATTTCTAGCATGTTTTAGCATGATTTAGCACACTGATAACATGTTTTTCTCATTTCTAACAGCATGTTTTAGCATTATGTAACACTCTGCTGACAAGCTTTGCTAATTTCTAGCATGTTGTATTATTATTTAACACACTGCTTACATGTTGTGCATTTCTACCATGTTTTAACATGATTTAGCACACTGCTAACATGTTGTGCATTTCTACCATGTTTTAACATGATTTAACACACTGCTAACATGTTTTTATCATTTCTAGCATATTTCAGCATGATTTTGTACACTGTTAACATATCTTGCTCATGTCTAGCATGTTTCAGCATGATTTAACACACTGCTAACATGTTTTTCGCATTTTTCGCATAACATGTTTTGCTCATTTTTAGCACGTTTTATCATTATTTATCACACTGCTAACATGTGCTCATTTCTAGCATGTTTTAACATGACTTAGCACACTGTTAACATGTCTTGCTTATTTCTAGCATGTTTAAGCATGATTTAACACAATGCTAACATGTTTTGCTCGTTTCTAGCACATTTTATCATTATTTAACACGCTGCTAACATGTTGTGCGTGTCTACCATGTTTTAACATGATTTAGCACACTGCTAACATGTTTTTCTCATTTCTAGCATGTTTTAACCAGATTTAGCACACTGGTAACATGCTTTGCTAATTTCTGGCATTTTTTACCATGATTTTGTACACTGTTAACATGTCTTGCTCATGTCTAGCATGTTTTAGCATGATTTAACACACTGCTAACATGTTTTTCGCATTTTTAGCATGACTTAGCACACTGTTAACATGTGCTCGTTTCTAGCATGTTTTAGCATGATTTAGGACACTGTTAACATATGTTCTCATTTCTAGCATGTTTTAGCATGATTTAACACAATGCTAACATGTTTTTTTGCATTTTTAGCATAACTTAGCACACTGCTATCATGTTTTGCTCATTTTTAGCACGTTTTATCATTATTTAACACACTGCTAACATGTGCTCATTTCTAGCATGTTTTAACATGACTTAGCACACTGTTAACATGTCTTGCTTATTTCTAGCATGTTTAAGCATGATTTAACACAATGCTAACATGTTTTGCTCGTTTCTAGCACATTTTATCATTATTTAACACGCTGCTAACATGTTGTGCGTGTCTACCATGTTTTAACATGATTTAGCACACTGCTAACATGTTTTTCTCATTTCTAGCATGTTTTAACCAGATTTAGCACACTGGTAACATGCTTTGCTAATTTCTGGCATTTTTTTACCATGATTTTGTACACTGTTAACATGTCTTGCTCATGTCTAACATGTTTTAGCATGATTTAACACACTGCTAACATGTTTTTCGCATTTTTAGCATGACTTAGCACACTGTTAACATGTGCTCGTTTCTAGCATGTTTTAGCATGATTTAGCACACTGTTAACATATGTTTCTAATTTCTAGCATGTTGTAGCATGATTTAGCACGCTGTTAACATTTCTTGCTCATTTCTAGGATGTTTTAGCTTGATTTAACACACTGTTAACACACTGATAACATGTTTGCTAATTTCTAGCATTATTCTAGAATATTTTAGCAGACTGTTGACATGTTTAGGACATTTTAGAATGATTTCTCATTTCTAGCACGTTTTAGCATGATTTAACACATTGCTAACTTGTTTGACAAATTTCTAGCATGTTTTAGTATGATTTAGCACACTGCTAACATGTTTTGCTAATTTCTTGCACGTTTTAGCATTATTTAACACATTGCTTACATGTTTTGCTTATTTCTAGCAACATGCTCCCCGCTGAGATGTTTTAAACAAGATGTGGATGCAGTGTCTGTATGTGGTCTGGTTCTAATATCAGAAAGATATGTAAAATTATACATGTATATTTACCATCCTTTCTGTGAATGTGCCTTTAATGTTATTAACTTAATTAAAATGTAAATAAACCCAATTTTGCTTATATATTTATTGTGATTTAAACATGCATATAAAGATATGAGCAAAGCTATATTATTACATCAAAACCCAACTGAATAAAACAAAGCAAATCAAAATGATGAATTATTATGTCACATTCTTAGAACAGAGCCACAGTAAAAATGAGGATGTGATTATAATTGGTTATGAAAGGATCTGTATAAAAGATTACAGCGGATTACAGATCTTTCTGCAGTTCTTGGAAATGTACGTGACTCTTTTGAGCCGGCGTTTTGATTTAGGCCACAAACAGGTCAAAAATAGTAATGTGTGCTTGCTTTGTTTGGCTGGGTTGTACAAGAGATTTAAAACAAATAGGTATCTATGCAAACCTGTTCAAACGGTTATTTGTCAATATTTTATTCTGTAAGGATGCATCATATTGATTAAAAAAGATAGCAATTTCATGCATAATATTAAAAATATGATTTATGTTCCAATAAATGCTGTCTTTTAAGACTTTTAAGTCTTTTAAGTCAAGTTTCTATTAAGCAAAAAACCCTGAAAAAACAAGATAACATTTATAATAACGATAATTATTACTTCATATCATTAAATCATGATATTAGAATGATCTCTGAAGGGTCGTGTGACACTAAATACTGGAGTATATATGCTGAAAATCCATAAATAAATTACATTTTACAGCATATTCGCATTAAAACAGCAGTTTACAAAATTATTATAATAATATTTCACAATTGTTGCTTTATTTAAGATTAAATAAATGAAACATTGGTGAGCATTAGCAGATGGGTAAGCCAAAATAACATTTCAAGTCAAAACCATTCATTCATTTATTTTCCTTCGGCTTAGTCCCTTAGTTATCAGGGGTTGCCACAGCGGAATGAACCGCAAACTATTCGAGCATATGTTTTACGCAGTGGATGCCCTTACTGCCGCAACCCAGTACTGGAAAACACCCATACACACTCATTCACACACACACACACACACACACACACACACACTTTTACAATACAGACAATTTAGCTTACCCAATTATGCAAACTCCACACAGAAACGCCAACTGGCCCAGCCGAGGCTCGAACCAGCGACCTTCTTGCTGTGAGGCGACAGAACTACCTACTGCGCCACCGCGTCGACCTCAAGTCAAAATCAGTTCTGGTATATTGGAAGTTGAAAAATGGGACTTTTATTGTCATTTTTAATAGTATTAAGTGATATATTGTCTGGGTCGGTGATGTAAATTACAGTACAAAAGCCTGGTAATAAACTGCCAGTTCATTTTCTGTACTCTCTCCACATTATTGTACAAAATTATTTCAAACTATACTGAAATGTAAATAAAAGTTGCTTTTTTAAAGTAAAAGTTACATTTTAAAACATCTGTATATGAGCAATTCCATGCAAATGTCAACCTTGCCATGAAAAAAATTAAGTTTTCACCAAAATAGGGAAACCGTTTCTACATTTTTTGTGTAAGCAAGTATTTTACAGTACTTTAGAAAAACTCAAAAATGTATCTGTCAGTGTTTAAAACTATTATATTTAATTTGCCAAAATCACACAAGTGGCAATTTCACAGGTGTCACATCCATAACGACTATTTTTCCTCATAAATGCCAAAATATTAAATAAAATAAAATCAATCATGTTTGTTCTTTTGTGAGCCGACTCGTATCTGTTTGATTAGCATTGTTTCTTTTGGGTTGTGCAGTTTAATTGACAGTATTTCTACAAAGTATGTTGTGTACTGTAAACTCACTATCTTTTATGGTCACATCCATAACGCATGTTTATTTTCCTCATTTAAAGTACAAAACATGTTTACAGATTGATATTTTTCTGCTCCCATAACTCTGTGGTTAGTTGTTTTGGAAAATATAAAGAGATGTGTCAATATAATGTTATTATATACTTTCTATGTGAATTTATGTTTTGAGTTTTTACTGTCACATCCATAATGCTGGAATTGCTCATATACAGTTAACATCAAAATTATTCGCCTTCCTGTGACGTTTTTTTCTTTTTAAAGGCAGGGACATTTTCATAATATTTTTTATAATACTTTTTATTCTGGATCATTCAATCATCATATTAGAGTGATTTATGATGGATCATATGAGACTAAAGATCATTCATTCATTTTCTTTTCAGCTTAGTCCCTTTATTAATCAGAGGTCGCCACTTATCCAGCATATGTTTTATGCAGCAGATGGCCTTCCACCTGCAACCCACCTACTTTTTATCTTATTATTATTATTTTCCATCATTATTTCTCAATTTAGGGGCAACGCAGTGGCGCAGTAGGTAGTGCTGGAGCCTCACAGCAAGAACGTCGCTGGGTCGCAGGTTCGCAGGTTCGAACCTCAGCTAGGCTGGGTCAGTTGGCGTTTCTGTGTGGAGTTTGCATGTTCTCCCTGCGTTCGCGTGGGTTTCCTCCGGGTGCTCCGGTTTCCCCCACAGTCCAAAGACATGCAGTACAGGTGAATTGGGTAAGCTAAATTGTCCGTAGTGTATGAGTGTGAATGTGTGTGTGGAAGTTCCCAGAGATGGGTTGCGGCTGGAAGGGCATCCGCTGCGTAAAATCGTGCTGGATAAGTTGGCGGTTCATTCCGCTGTGGCGACCCCGCAAGGGACAAAGCCGACAAGAAAATGAATGAATGAATGAATGAATATCTCAATTTAATTCTCTATATTATTTCTTATACAAAATGTTGTTTCAGAGTACTAAAATCTTAATAAAAGTTCATTTTACAAATATAAACGTTATGCAAAAAACATATAGATAGAGTTGTCAAAATTATTCGGCATCCTGTGAATTATTTCAAATATTTCCCAAATGATGTTTAACAGATTCAGGATTTTTTTCACAGTATTTCCTATAATATTTTTTCTTCTGGAGAAAGTCTTATTTGTTTTATTTCGGCTAGAATAAAAGCAGTTTTAATTGTTTTTTTAAGCCATTTTAAGCTTAATATTATTAGCCCCCTTAAGCAATATTAGTTTTGGATTGTCTCCAGAACAAACCACTGTTATACGATGACTTGCCTAATTACCCTAACTTTACCCTAATTACCCTAGTTAAGCCTTTAAATGTCACTTTAAGCTGAATACTAGTGTCTTGAAGAATATCTAGTCAATTATTATGTGCTGTCATCATGGCAAAGAGAAAAGAAATTTATTAGAAATTACCGAAACTATGATTAGAAATGTGTTGAAAAATCTTCTCTCCGTTAAACTGCACTTGGGACATATTTTTAAAACAAATAGTTTCACATGTGGGCGAATAATTGTCTTCAACTGTATCTGAAAAGCGTGCTGGTTTTAGCTGGATTTTCCCGAGTGGAGTTCCAGTATCTCGACACAGATAGTGAGAAAAAAACAACATCTCTCCCGATGCATGCGCTCATATCTTCAAGCAGGAAATGACTCGGGTCAGCAGCACATGTCCGAAGAACAAACTCTGTGTCTTAGATATGATTCAGCTCCTCTCAAAAACAGCTTCGTTCACACTGCGGTGTTGCATGCAAACAGAGACGCCAGTGACGCACTTCACCGAGACAATGATCTGCACACTGCCAAAAAGGAATCAATGTGAAAATACTGCTGTTGCCCACATAGGAAAGAGCAGACAAATGAAAGACTCAAGTACTGTGTTCTTGACTTACAAGCACATGAATAGTCCTCACTTTACATTAGGTCACATAACTGCATGAAATTGTGTTAAGTAAGCATTTATTTTAACCATTACTATAAGCCTTAACAATAAGATATATAAATGTTGATTTGAACAGTTTATTAATCACCAACTTAATCATTCTGAATTATCTTAAAAACCATCCACTATGCTTAAATGCAAATGGTTTGTTAATAATGCGCTACCTAATATAGTAATGAAAAATGGGTCATTAACAAAGTAAAACTTTCCCAATGTAGTATAATTTGATTGAAGATAGAGTAGGTAGAGTTTCTGAAGCACTGATTTGGCTCTATCAGGAGTGTTTTGCATGGGCTCATGATGCTGCTAAACTCTTGCTGGTGTGGATAATCTTCTTTGATAATCTCTGATTTTTTACACCTCTGTGTGCGTCACAAGCACAGATGTAAATCTTAACCCTGCTGTTGTCTTTTAGCTGCACATTTGACCCACACACTGATGCAGAAATCTCCTGGAGATGTTGATGCTTTCTGCAAAACTGCTCTGCATGATTGAGGTGCAGCGGGCGTTAAAGGGACAGTTTAACCAAAAATGAAAATTCTGCCATTGTTTACTCCCTGTTTATTTCTTTCCAACCATTATGAGTTTCTAAAGGTAAAGGTGAAGGTGTTGCTACAATATATAAAGTAAAACGAACTCTTTATAACAGAAACCTGGCTAAAAACAGACAATTACATAACCTTAAAGGTGCAGTATGTAAGTTTGACACCCAGTGGTTGAACTAGGTATTGCACTCCTGGATCATAATAAAAGTACGCTGGGATGCCAGATTGAGTACCGGAGCGAGTGATTTAAACTGTGTTCTAAATAAAAGCAACGACACGCGATAGAGGGAATATTTTCCATATTAAAAGGAGTTTTTGTCCTAACCAACACCTCGAATTGATATATTAGAAATGGCTTCTATTTCTCACAGCTAAACAACATAAACCTATGACAGCTAGATCACCTCAGGTAAGCCTTGTGTGCTTTATTCAGTGCTAAATGCTAACAATGCTAGTTTGAATGCATTTTACATGGCATTTGTTGCCATATACTGAAAGCAGAAAGTTCACCTCAGATCTGGAAAATACAATAAAGCGTCTGAAATTGAACTTTAGAACTAAACACATATGAGTGATTCAGCATCTACATTTAATGATGTTAAAGTGGGTTAACATGTATTAAATAGATTCTAAACCGTGAGCGAGTGCGTATTCTGTGCTTCTGAAAGGCTGTATTTAAATTTCTGTCGTGTTTCATCTGGTGCAAACAGCCAAATAGCTGATCACTGCCTCTCTCGTCACAGCGTGTTGTTAGGACACGCGGTTACAATGTAACCTGTTCACCTAATGTTTACGTTCGTAATATTTATGTAATTTGCTAATTAATAACCTCATGTGGAACTGAATCTGTCTCCCATACTGTTCTTTTTGGTCACGGACGCATGCTTTTAGAGTCTTTCTGAATGAATGAATGAAATACGCTGTTTTCCAACAAGGCAACCCAGGGTGCTGACATATAATTGGCTAAACTGGCATCGTGCATATGAAATTGACCTAAACAAAGACAGCGTTCCGGCACGGAAAAACCATTTTCAAAGCAGAATATCTGACTTCAGCATTGTTTTTCAGTTAAACAAGTATGTTCACTTGGGATGTTTCTTAAATATCTGCACACATATTATGGTATTTTTATGCTTTAGAAGAGTCAAAAACTTACATACAACACCTTTAAATGAGTCTACACCTGAAGGATATCATTATAAACATGAGTCTCATTTTAAAGGTAAAGGTGGAGGTGTTGCCACAATATATATATATAGTTAACGTAAAATGAACTCTGTTTAACAGGAACCTGGCTAAAACCAGACAATTACATAAACTTAAATGAGTCTACACCTGAAGGATATTATAAACAAGAGCCTCATTCTAAGGGTAAATATGGTGGTGTTGCTACAATATATAGTTACAGTTAGATGAACTCTGTTTAACATAACCTGGCTAATACCAGACAATTACATAACCTTAAATATGTCTACACCTGAAGGATGTCATTATAAACATGAGCCTCATTCTAAAGGTAAAGGTGGAGGTGTTGCTACAATATACTGTATAGTTAAAGTAAGATAAACTCTGTTTAACAGAAACCTGGCTAATACCAGACAATTACATAACCTTTAACGAGTCTAAACTAGAAGGACATCATTATAAACATGAGCCTCGTCTTAAAGGTAAAAGTGGAGGTGTTGCTACAATATATAGTTAAATTACAATGAACTCTGTTAAACAGAAACCTTGTTAATACCAGACAATTACACAACCTTAAATGAGTCTACACCTGAAGAATATCTTTATAAACTTGAGCCTCATTCTAAAGGTAAAGGTGGAGGTGTTGCTACAATATATAAAGTAAAATAAACTCTTTATAACAGAAACCTGGCTAAAAACAGACAATTACATAACGTTAAATGAGTCTACACCTGAAGGATATCATTATAAACTTGAGCCTCATTCTAAAGGTAAAGGTGGAGGTGTTGCCACAATATATATATATATATATATATAGTTAACGTAAAATGAACTCTGTTTAACAGAAACCAGGAGTCTACACCTGAAGGATATTATAAACATGAGCCTCATTCTAAAGGTAAAGGTGTGGCTACAATATATAGTTAAAGTAAAATGAACTCTGTTTACCAGAAACCTGGCTAAAAAACAGATATTACATAACTTTAAATGAGTCTACACCTGAAGGATATCATTGTAAACACGAGCCTCATTCTAAAGGTAAAGGTGGAGGTGTTGCCACAATAAATAGTTAATGTTAGATGAACTCTGTTTAACAGAAACATTGTTAATACCAGACAATTACATAACCTTAAATGAGTTTACACCTGAAGGATATCATTATAAACACAAGCCTCATTCTAAAGGTAAAGGTGGAGGTGTTACTACAATAAATAGTTAAGGTAAAATGAGCTCTGTTTAACAGAAACATTGTTAATACCAGACAATTACATAACCTTAAATGAGTCTACACCTGAAGGATATCATTATAAGCACGAGCCTCATCTTAAAGATAAAGGTGGAGGTGTTGATACAATATATAGTAATATGTTCAGTGTCACTCAGTGATCTGGTTTTTAATACGATTGCACCTCGTAAAAAATAAAATGTAGATCAGATGCCTATTTCTCTTCTGTATATGTTTAAGGCCATGAACTGAGATGAAAAGGAAAATTCTCTTGATCTTTTGACATGTATGACCTCATAGTGTTATAAAAACATCCTGTAAGTTTACAACTCAAAACTTAAACATACTGAATTATAGTATAAACGTACTCTATATTGATGGTAGTTGGACAAAGCCACAGGTTCTGGAATGCTCTACTCTATGATAAACTAATAGGAAGCTCCGCCTCCACGTAAAATCGGTGCTCACTTCTATTGCACTGCATGTTTAGGTCTGTAATATGCTAAACTCAGCCAATTAAAGCTGTGGGCGTTTACTTCTAAGTCTACAATTAGCCACACCCATTTAAACATAGCATTCTGATGAGGCTCAAAACTAGACTATTACTTCTAAATTAAGGTTTGTTTTGTTTTTAATGTACAGATCTAACTTTAATGTACAATAACTAACATTATAAGAGGACTTCCGAGTAGGCAAGGCTAATTTTCTAGTTTTATACTGCATGTGTACTTGCAAGTGTTCTGTTAGTGTACTGTTAACTAAGAGTGCATTAACAGAACACTTGCAGTAAAACACTAGAAAACTAGTACACCAAAAGAACACTTGCAAGCACCCTAGCTAGTTCTTTTCTAGTGTTATTCTGCAAGAGTACTTGAAAGTGTTCTAAACAAATGTGCTTTGTGTTTAATTAAAGAGCTAGTAAATTATTAGGGCTCAAATCAATATTTTGTGCCTAATAGTCTAATTTTGTGGCAAGAAGCCACGTATTAAGCTGTATAATGTACATTTAGCTGGTCAATATTACATAATAAAGTCCTTCAGTCTTCTGCAACAGCTTTATCATGCTATATCAGTCGCCTTGATGTACATTATCCCCTACACATTCAATCAAAGATATTCTGGAGGCACAAATGACTGTGAGAAGTTCAGAGTGTTGATTGTTATCCTGTGAGAGTGGCTGATAAGATCTGGCTGGAGCCGGTTTGTTGAACCTGTTCTGCTGTGTGTGTGTGTGTTCATACAGGTGTGTGTGTGTGAAGCTGCAGTCGTCCCGCGTGGCTGACAGCACGTAACACCTGCGGTACAGCATGTTCCCTCATTCAGCAGCTGCTTTCACTTTCTCTGTGTGTGTTTACGTCTGTAGTGCTGAGATCTGCAGTGCGGGACTCCTGCTTTGTATTACAGGGGTCATGAACTACACCTCAGCTGATTATATTGTTCTGTTATTCTGTTTGAATGAGCACTATTAATAAATTTCTCATGCACTCATAACACTTGCAAGGGTGCTTGCAAATGTTCTGTTAGTATCAACTCAGGCTTATTGTGGATACGTACCCAGGTCTATATTTCTGGGGACATCGAAATATTTGTTTTTGCAAATCCACCAGAGGGCGCTGTGTATGCTTTTTGATGATCAGAAATTCCTCTCTCTTGTCCTCTTCTTGCGTAAATCCACCAGAGGGGGCATTATACATTTCAGCCGACCAGGCCTGCTTGCTGTCGGCTGACCCACCCACCCCCATCCCTAAACCCAACCGATAGTGTTTTCAAAAGCGATCTAGTAAAAGAAAAGCCGTCGTGATTTCATCATGTTTTCAGCCTGTTGTATATTTATTTATTTATCCATTTATTTTTTGCTTTTGTTTTACCTGCTCTCTGCAACCGTTCTTCGCCAGACTTGAATCCCATCATCGCAGTCAACTCCGCTTTGCGTCCCAAGTCTGCCAATGTACATGGTGAGCTGCTGGGCAAACTGGTAACAGTGGAAAAGCCGTCCACACGGTGGTAAGTGATCAGCGCTAAAATGAACAGAAGCCATCAGCAGCGTCATACCACCCCCTAGCATTTGTTTTAAAGACGAAATACAGCCAGACGTACCTTTGGCTACATAATTTGCCATCTCCAGAAATGTAGACAGGGGTACGTATCCACAATGAGTCTGTGTCGGTTAGTATACTACTTTTCTAGTCTTATACTGCAAGTGTTCTGTTAGGCTGCGTCCGAAACCGCCTACTACTCAGTAGGTACTGCATTTGAATTTAAACGTACTACTCGGCCGTTAGAAAAGTATGTTCTATACAGTATGAATGTAAGAAGTATGAATGGAATTCGGACGTACTACATCCGCCATTTTGTCATGGTCACGTGACCTACCTGCGTCAGTTGCGTCGATTTACTTCCATTCATGAATTCTCTCGCGGAGCATCATGGGATAGCGCAGCGTGCATGGGATGCGCACTTCAGAATGTCGCCGGAAGTAGTAAGTCATCCGGGTACTTCTCGCATTCTGATTTTCGAATTCTATGAATTCGGACATACTACTCGGCTCGCATACTGATTTTAGCGTACTGTATAGTATGGAAGTATGCGGTTTCGGACGCAGCCTTAGTGTACTCTTATTTGACTAGTAGTATTATATTGCAAGTGTTGTTAGCATACTATTAGTTAACTACTAGTAAAATTACAATTCTGAGTAAACTACTAGGCTGCGTCCGAAACCGCATACTTCCATACTATACAGTACGCTAAAATCAGTATGCGAGCCGAGTAGTATGTCCGAATTCATAGAATTCGAAAATCAGTATGCGAGAAGTTCCCGGATGACTTACTACTTCCGGCGAGATTCTGAAGTGCGCATCCCATGGACGCTGCGCTATCCGATGATGCCCCGCGAGAGAATTCATGAATGGACGTGAAGCGATGCAACTGACGCAGGTAGTTCACGTGACCATGACAAAATGGCGGATGTAGTACGTCCGAATTCCATTCATACTGCTCACATTCATACTGTATAGAATGTACTTTTCTAACGGCCGAGTAGTACGTTTAAATTCAAATGCAGTACCTACTGAGTAGTAGGCGGTTTCGGACGCAGCCCTAGTGTACTCCTAAGTTTACTTGAAAAACTTAATTGTGGACTACTTGTGTACTTACTGTTATACAGAGATGGTAAAAGTACACACATACTTTACTTAAGTAGAAGTACAGATAGTCATGTTTAAAATGACTCCGGTAAAAGTCGAAGTACTGACTACACTTTTGTACTTAAGTAAAAATAAAGAAGTACCGCTTTAAAAATGTACAAAAGTAAAAAAGTAAAAAGTAGCCGTTTCAACCACAGTCCAAAGACATGCGGTGTAGGTGAATAAGAGGTAACTCAATTGGCAGTAGTGTATAAGTGTGTGTGTGTGAGAATGTGAGTGTGTATGGGTGTTTCCCAGTACTGGGTTGCAGCTGGAAGGGTATCCGCTGTGTAAAACATATGCTGGAATAATCCTGCTGTAGCGACCCCTGATAAATCAGGGATGAAGCTGAAGGATAGCGAGTAAGAGATAGGTAGGTAACTAGGCCTCACATCCTATTGATACATTAATATAAACGTACATTTCCAATTTTTATGTAAAATGTTTGTTGCCAATTTTATGAAAGTAGCCATGCAGCATCACACCCTGTATTATAGCCTAACAACATTGCTCAAAAAGTCGGCCCATGTATCATCATCATTCAAAATCATCAGCTGCCATTCATCTTCATACACTCTAATAATAATTGTATAGGCCGGTCTATCTTTATAAATAATGTCTTACATTTTACACAGAATTCTGTCCAAAATATATATATATATATTTTTTTGCTAAAATAAATACTTATCATATTTGACTGCAAAAAGAGTAGCTCTCTCTCATATATAACCTATTGTTTCAATGTTTTTCCCAGGTATTGTGGTTATTTTATTTAACAGATAAACATTCAGTGGCGGCTGGTCAATAGAGGGCGCTGGGGCGCCGCCCCCTTCAAGTTAGACCCCTTTAATATGTTAATGTTTATTATCACAAATATTAACAAAATAAATTGATTTAATTATAACGTTCTAACATTTATTGTAGTCATACTAACATTTATTGAAAAAAATGTATGAACAATATGTTTTCATATGTGTGCGGGGCGCCGGACTAATGGGTGTCTATGTAGGTACACAAACTTTTGCAATGCACGTGATATGACGATAAGCTCTAATTGGCCGGTTTTAAATTGTCTTTGGGGCGCAGCGCTCTGCGTCCCGAACCCTCTCATTTTTGTTGTTAGAACGAATCATATTTGTTTTTATATGATTGGCCTTATGTGATTGGACCATTCTCACCAAAGAGCTTAGAATGCAATTTCTCGAGATGAAGGAAAATTCTGTTGTATCTTTGCAAAGATATCCGTTCACAAGGCGTTTGGATGAAGAAAAAAAAAAAATCAAGAAGCCTGGACCAGATCGATCTTCCTTGCAAATTCACCAGTAGTCAAGTGATGGCGAGCGCGCGTATATTCGGGGCTTTTCCAGCACTTGTCATGACAAACGGAGTTGGCTAGCAGGTTGTGATGTAAGTCATGCCTTTACTATTTCCGTGTTTGCTGTTTCAAACAGCACGACGCAAGAGAGGCTGAATGCATTGGCCATGCTGTCAATAGAGAAGAGACTGGTGACTGAGATGACTGACTTTAACCAAAAGGTTATTGAGAAATTTGCAAGCCAGAAGAAAAAGGAGAGCAAAATTTATTTTCAAGTAGTGCTACTGGCCAGTGATTAGGCAACATTTATGTGTGTGTGTGTGTGTGTGTTTACTGATTATCTTGATTACTTCATTACTCATAATAAACCCAAATTGAACTAAAATGAACTGATTTGTGATGCATTTATTGTATGCTTTAGTCATATTTTAGTTTGATGCATCACCTGAAAAATGGCTTTTACACTCTTACTTTACCAACAGTTAGATTTGTTTTCTGGTGTTTGCCCCCCCCCCCCCACACACACACATTTTTTAACACCAGCCGCCACTGTAAACATTAATTCTGTTACAGTTTTTCTCAGTCACTTTGGTCCATTTCTCAGATCAGAATTCTCAAAACTCCCTGTTCTCACTGTTCAATCTTCACATCATCGTGTCACTTGTGCACATCAGAAAAGAAGATTCTCATTATGAACAAGTTGTAAATGCTTTTGTTCATCCATGCAAATTATTATGTGCAATTCTCTGATGTTTCCTACATTATCAATTGCTTAAGTCATGTTGATCAAAATGTATTATTTTGGTCTCTGTTGATTAATCTCACTCCCCACAACATTTAATCATTTGTTCATGGCATTTACATGCAAAATGGCTGAACAAGTTGTCATAATATTTTGTCATAAAGCATTTTTCTATACATTTCTATTAGACTTTTTCCTAAATCTGACTACAACTGGTACATTTCTCCCAGGTGAATGTTGACTTTTTCTAATGAAGGTCTAAAAGGAGGTGCTGTCTTTTCCTTTCTGTATCACAATGACATGATCTGGCAACTAATTACAATACAAACAACCAAAAAAATATTGCCACAGTTCACACCAGAACAGCCCTCCAGACAGAGTACACTGTTATTGACTACATGACTACTAAGTAATGAAACAAGGGCATGTCATTCTGACGCCACTGACATGTTCATCAACACAAAAATTTCGTTTTAAGAGATGAACTAAGGATTTTGAGCAGGAGACTGGCTTTTGCAGGTAAGTTGCAGGTGTTTTGCTATTTATATGCGATGTTTTGGGAAATGCACTTAGGACTACTGCTTTGCAAATTTAAATTCTGATCTGAGAAATGAGCCAAAGTGACTGAGAAAAACTGTAATGCATTTATTCTACGCTAAAAACAACATATACAGGCGTGACTACAACCTTCAAAACATGTGCAGGATCTTTTGCATTATACTTTTATTCATATGTTGCCCAGTATAGTTACTTTTGTAAAACATTTGTTAAAAATGAATAATTGAAGGCAACAATGTATAGGCCTATATGTAAAATCATATAACGTTAGTCAATAAAAAAAATCAATAAAAAAACTGAAAAACAGCATAAATTCTGTATTAGGAAATATGAACTTATCAGAAATAAATCTAAAGTCATAAATTTTTATAAAGTATTTGATTGTTTTAGTACTAAATGTACAAATCTTTACAAAAAAGCACTATTTTTTGCGGTATTAGAGTGAAAGACCAGATAAGCCCGTGCAGTATGATCGGAAGTGGACAAAAGGCTTAAGCATTTAAACGGTTTTTGAACTGGAATGTGTATCTCGTGTGTGTCTGCATCAACGAAAGTAACGACCGTGGTTTAAAAAATGTAAAGAGTAGAAAGTACAGTGAGTACAGACTCACTTATTTTACATAAAGTCAACTAATCGCTTTAAAAGCAACAGGTTACTCATTTATTTTAAGTAAAGTCAACTAATCGCTTTAAAAGCAACAGGTTACTCATTTATTTTAAGTAAAGTCAACTAATCGCTTTAAAAGCAACAGGTTACTCATTTATTTTAAGTAAAGTCAACTAATCGCTTTAAAAGCAACAGGTCACTCATTTATTTTAAGTAAAGTCAACTAATCGCTTTAAAAGCAACAGGTTACTCATTTATTTTAAGTAAAGTCAACTAATCGCTTTAAAAGCAACAGGTTACTCATTTATTTTAAGTAAAGTCAACTAATCACTTTAAAATCAACAGGTTACTCATTTATTTTAAGTAAAGTCAACTAATCGCTTTAAAAGCAACAGGTTTACTCACTTATTTTAAGGAAAGTCAACTAATCGCTTTAAAAGCAACAGGTTTACTCACTTATTTTAAGTAAAGTCAACTAATCGCTTTAAAAGCAACAGGTTTACTCACTTATTTTAAGTAAAGTCAACTAATCGCTTTAAAAGCAACAGGTTTACTCACTTATTTTAAGTAAAGTCAACTAATCGCTTTAAAAGCAACAGGTTTACTCACTTATTTTAAGTAAAGTCAACTAATTGCTTTAAAAGCAACAGGTTTACTCACTTATTTTAAGTAAAGTCAACTAATCGCTTTAAAAGCAACAGGTTTACGCACTTATTTTGAGTAAAGTCAACTAATCGCTTTAAAATCAACAGGTTTACTCACTTATTTTGAGTAAAGTCAACTAATCGCTTTAAAATCAACAGGTTTACTCACTTATTTTAAGTAAAGTCAACTAATCGCTTTAAAATCAACAGGTTTACTCACTTATTTTAAGTAAAGTCAACTAATCGCTTTAAAAGCAACAGGTTACTCACTTATTTTAAGTAAAGTCAACTAATCGCTTTAAAATCAACAGGTTACTCACTTATTTTAAGTAAAGTCAACTAATCGCTTTAAAAGCAACAGGTTTACTCACTTATTTTAAGTAAAGTCAACTAATCGCTTTAAAAGCAACAAGTTTACTCACTTATTTTAAGTAAAGTCAACTAATCACTTTAAAAGCAACAGGTTTACTCACTTATTTTAAGTAAAGTCAACTAATCGCTTTAAAAGCAACAAGTTTACTCACTTATTTTAAGTAAAGTCAACTAATCACTTTAAAATCAACAGGTTACTCATTTATTTTAAGTAAAGTCAACTAATCGCTTTAAAAGCAACAGGTTTACTCACTTATTTTAGGTAAAGTCAACTAATCGCTTTAAAAGCAACAGGTTTACTCACTTGTTTTAAGTAAAGTCAACTAATCGCTTTAAAATCAACAGGTTTACTCACTTATTTTAAGGAAAGTCAACTAATCGCTTTAAAAGCAACAGGTTTACTCACTTATTTTAAGTAAAGTCAACTAATCGCTTTAAAAGCAACAGGTTTACTCACTTATTTTAAGTAAAGTCAACTAATCGCTTTAAAAGCAACAGGTTTACGCACTTATTTTGAGTAAAGTCAACTAATCGCTTTAAAATCAACAGGTTTACTCACTTATTTTAAGTAAAGTCAACTAATCGCTTTAAAAGCAACAGGTATACTCACTTATTTTAAGTAAAGTCAACTAATCGCTTTAAAAGCAACAGGTATACTCACTTATTTTAAGTAAAGTCAACTAATCGCTTTAAAAGCAACAGGTATACTCACTTATTTTAAGTAAAGTCAACTAATCGCTTTAAAAGCAACAGGTTTACTCACTTATTTTAAGTAAAGTCAACTAATCGCTTTAAAAGCAACAGGTTTACGCACTTATTTTGAGTAAAGTCAACTAATCGCTTTAAAAGCAACAGGTATACTCACTTATTTTAAGTAAAGTCAACTAATCGCTTTAAAAGCAACAGGTTTACTCACTTATTTTAAGTAAAGTCAACTAATCGCTTTAAAAGCAACAGGTATACTCACTTATTTTAAGTAAAGTCAACTAATCGCTTTAAAAGCAACAGGTTTACTCACTTATTTTAAGTAAAGTCAACTAATCGCTTTAAAAGCAACAAGTTTACTCACTTATTTTAAGTAAATTCAACTAATCGCTTTAAAAGCAACAGGTTTACTCGCTTATTTTAAGTAAAGTCAACTAATCGCTTTAAAAGCAACAGGTTTACTCACTTATTTTAAGTAAAGTCAACTAATCGCTTTAAAAGCAACAGGTTTACTCGCTTATTTTAAGTAAAGTCAACTAATCGCTTTAAAAGCAACAGGTTTACTCACTTATTTTAAGTAAAGTCAACTAATCGCTTTAAAAGCAACAGGTTTACTCACTTATTTTAAGTAAAGTCAACTAATCGCTTTAAAAGCAACAGGTTTACTCACTTATTTTAAGTAAAGTCAACTAATCGCTTTAAAATCAACAGGTTTACTCGCTTATTTTAAGTAAAGTCAACTAATCGCTTTAAAAGCAACAGGTTTACTCGCTTATTTTAAGTAAAGTCAACTAATCGCTTTAAAATCAACAGGTTTACTCGCTTATTTTAAGTAAAGTCAACTAATCGCTTTAAAAGCAACAGGTTTACTCACTTATTTTAAGTAAAGTCAACTAATCGCTTTAAAAGCAACAGGTTTACTCACTTATTTTAAGTAAAGTCAACTAATCGCTTTAAAAGCAACAGGTTTACTCACTTATTTTAAGTAAAGTCAACTAATCGCTTTAAAAGCAACAGGTTTACTCGCTTATTTTAAGTAAAGTCAACTAATCGCTTTAAAAGCAACAGGTTTACTCGCTTATTTTAAGTAAAGTCAACTAATCGCTTTAAAATCAACAGGTTTACTCGCTTATTTTAAGTAAAGTCAACTAATCGCTTTAAAAGCAACAGATTTACTCGCTTATTTTAAGTAAAGTCAACTAATCGCTTTAAAAGCAACAGGTTTACTCGCTTATTTTAAGTAAAGTCAACTAATCGCTTTAAAAGCAACAGGTTTACTCACTTATTTTAAGTAAAGTCAACTAATCGCTTTAAAAGCAACAGGTTTATTCACTTATTTTAAGTAAAGTCAACTAATCGCTTTAAAAGCAACAGGTTTACTCACTTATTTTAAGTAAAGTCAACTAATCGCTTTAAAAGCAACAGGTTTATTCACTTATTTTAAGTAAAGTCAACTAATCGCTTTAAAAGCAACAGGTTTACTCACTTATTTTAAGTAAAGTCAACTAATCGCTTTAAAAGCAACAGGTTTATTCACTTATTTTAAGTAAAGTCAACTAATCGCTTTAAAAGCAACAGGTTTACTCGCTTATTTTAAGTAAAGTCAACTAATCACTTTAAAAGCAACAGGTTTACTCACTTATTTTAAGTAAAGTCAACTAATCGCTTTAAAAGCAACAGGTTTACTCACTTATTTTAAGTAAAGTCAACTAATCGCTTTAAAAGCAACAGGTTTACTCACTTATTTTAAGTCAACTAATCGCTTTAAAAGCAACAGGTTTACTCACTTATTTAAAGTAAAGTCAACTAATCGCTTTAAAAGCAACAGGTTTTCTCGCTTATTTTAATTAAAGTCAACTAATCACTTTAAAAGCAACAGGTCACTCGCTTATTTTAATTAAAGTCAACTAATCGCTTTAAAATCAACAGGTTTACTCGCTTATTTTAAGTTAAGTCAACTAATCGCTTTAAAAGCAACAGGTTTACTCACTTATTTTAAGTAAAGTCAACTAATCGCTTTAAAAGCAACAGGTTTACTCGCTTATTTTAAGTAAAGTCAACTAATCGCTTTAAAATCAACAGGTTTACTCACTTATTTTAAGTAAAGTCAACTAATCGCTTTAAAAGCAACAGGTTTACTCGCTTATTTTAAGTAAAGTCAACTAATCGCTTTAAAATCAACAGGTTTACTCACTTATTTTAAGTAAAGTCAACTAATCGCTTTAAAAGCAACAGGTTTACGCACTTATTTTGAGTAAAGTCAACTAATCGCTTTAAAATCAACAGGTTTACTCACTTATTTTGAGTAAAGTCAACTAATCGCTTTAAAATCAACAGGTTTACTCACTTATTTTAAGTAAAGTCAACTAATCGCTTTAAAATCAACAGGTTTACTCACTTATTTTAAGTAAAGTCAACTAATCGCTTTAAAAGCAACAGGTTACTCACTTATTTTAAGTAAAGTCAACTAATCGCTTTAAAATCAACAGGTTACTCACTTATTTTAAGTAAAGTCAACTAATCGCTTTAAAAGCAACAGGTTTACTCACTTATTTTAAGTAAAGTCAACTAATCGCTTTAAAAGCAACAAGTTTACTCACTTATTTTAAGTAAAGTCAACTAATCACTTTAAAAGCAACAGGTTTACTCACTTATTTTAAGTAAAGTCAACTAATCGCTTTAAAAGCAACAAGTTTACTCACTTATTTTAAGTAAAGTCAACTAATCACTTTAAAATCAACAGGTTACTCATTTATTTTAAGTAAAGTCAACTAATCGCTTTAAAAGCAACAGGTTTACTCACTTATTTTAGGTAAAGTCAACTAATCGCTTTAAAAGCAACAGGTTTACTCACTTGTTTTAAGTAAAGTCAACTAATCGCTTTAAAATCAACAGGTTTACTCACTTATTTTAAGGAAAGTCAACTAATCGCTTTAAAAGCAACAGGTTTACTCACTTATTTTAAGTAAAGTCAACTAATCGCTTTAAAAGCAACAGGTTTACTCACTTATTTTAAGTAAAGTCAACTAATCGCTTTAAAAGCAACAGGTTTACGCACTTATTTTGAGTAAAGTCAACTAATCGCTTTAAAATCAACAGGTTTACTCACTTATTTTAAGTAAAGTCAACTAATCGCTTTAAAAGCAACAGGTATACTCACTTATTTTAAGTAAAGTCAACTAATCGCTTTAAAAGCAACAGGTATACTCACTTATTTTAAGTAAAGTCAACTAATCGCTTTAAAAGCAACAGGTATACTCACTTATTTTAAGTAAAGTCAACTAATCGCTTTAAAAGCAACAGGTTTACTCACTTATTTTAAGTAAAGTCAACTAATCGCTTTAAAAGCAACAGGTTTACGCACTTATTTTGAGTAAAGTCAACTAATCGCTTTAAAAGCAACAGGTATACTCACTTATTTTAAGTAAAGTCAACTAATCGCTTTAAAAGCAACAGGTTTACTCACTTATTTTAAGTAAAGTCAACTAATCGCTTTAAAAGCAACAGGTATACTCACTTATTTTAAGTAAAGTCAACTAATCGCTTTAAAAGCAACAGGTTTACTCACTTATTTTAAGTAAAGTCAACTAATCGCTTTAAAAGCAACAAGTTTACTCACTTATTTTAAGTAAATTCAACTAATCGCTTTAAAAGCAACAGGTTTACTCGCTTATTTTAAGTAAAGTCAACTAATCGCTTTAAAAGCAACAGGTTTACTCACTTATTTTAAGTAAAGTCAACTAATCGCTTTAAAAGCAACAGGTTTACTCGCTTATTTTAAGTAAAGTCAACTAATCGCTTTAAAAGCAACAGGTTTACTCACTTATTTTAAGTAAAGTCAACTAATCGCTTTAAAAGCAACAGGTTTACTCACTTATTTTAAGTAAAGTCAACTAATCGCTTTAAAATCAACAGGTTTACTCACTTATTTTAAGTAAAGTCAACTAATCGCTTTAAAAGCAACAGGTTTACTCACTTATTTAAGTAAAGTCAACTAATCGCTTTAAAAGCAACAGGTTTACTCACTTATTTTAAGTAAAGTCAACTAATCGCTTTAAAAGCAACAGGTTTACTCACTTATTTTAAGTAAAGTCAACTAATCGCTTCAAAAGCAACAGGTTTACTCACTTATTAAGTAAAGTCAACTAATCGCTTTAAAATCAACAGGTTTACTCACTTATTTTAAGTAAAGTCAAGTAATCGCTTTAAAAGCAACAGGTTTACTCACTTATTTTAAGTAAAGTCAACTAATCGCTTTAAAATCAACAGGTTTACTCACTTATTTTAAGTAAAGTCAACTAATCGCTTTAAAAGCAACAGGTTTACTCACTTATTTTAAGTAAAGTCAACTAATCGCTTTAAAAGCAGCAGGTTTACTCACTTATTTTAAGTCAACTAATCGCTTTAAAAGCAACAGGTTTACTCACTTATTTTAAGTAAAGTCAACTAATCGCTTTAAAAGCAACAGGTTTACTCACTTATTTTAAGTAAAGTCAACTAATCGCTTTAAAAGCAACAGGTTTACTCACTTATTTTAAGTAAAGTCAACTAATCGCTTTAAAAGCAACAGGTTTACTCACTTATTTTAAGTAAAGTCAACTAATCGCTTTAAAAGCAACAGGTTTACTCACTTATTTTAAGTAAAGTCAACTAATCGCTTTAAAAGCAACAGGTTTACTCACTTATTTTAAGTAAAGTCAACTAATCGCTTTAAAAGCAACAGGTTTACTCACTTATTTTAAGTAAAGTCAACTAATCGCTTTAAAAGCAACAGGTTTACTCACTTATTTTAAGTAAAGTCAACTAATCGCTTTAAAAGCAACAGGTTTACTCACTTATTTTAAGTAAAGTCAACTAATCGCTTTAAAATCAACAGGTTTACTCACTTATTTTAAGTAAAGTCAACTAATCGCTTTAAAAGCAACAGGTTTACTCGCTTATTTTAAGTAAAGTCAACTAATCGCTTTAAAATCAACAGGTTT